>JANZLQ010000095.1:25699261-25720524 GCA_026212715.1 Elanus axillaris
GTCCATATACATATATATGTGTATATAAGGCAAGGAAAGTAGTAGTGGTTATTTGGAAAATGTAGGATCTGGGCATGATGCAGATGGTATAGAATAAGGAGTGGATAATGTCCTGGGTTCAGCTGGGATAGAGTTAATTTTCACAGAGACCTGGGAGGGGGCATAGCTGGGACAGCTGACCTGAACTAGCCAAGGAGCTATTCCATATCATGTGACATCATGCCCAGTATATAAATGGGGAATGGACTGGGGAGGGTGCTCTCTCGGCTTTTGGTGAGGGAGGTAGCAGAGCGTCGGGTTCCAGGTGGTGAGCAGTTGTGCTGTGCATCACTCGTTTTGTATATTTTTATTAGTACCGTTGTTGTTGTTGTAACTTCTCTTTTTGTGTTGTCCCAGTAAATTGTCCTTATCTCAACCCTTGAGGTTCCAATTCTTTTTTTCTTTTCTCCTTTCTGATTCCCCTCCCCATCCCACCTGAGGGGCGTGGGAGGAGTGAGCAAGCGGCTGTGTAGTCCTTTGTTACCGTCTGGGCTGAAACCACGACAATGCTCCTACATATATTGGATTGCAGGATTGTGACCCAAGTATGTGTATCTTTATTGATCTGGGAACAAATGGTTTTAGAATTTTAGAAAAATTCTGCCACCTTTAACTAACGGGAAAAACATCTGCCTGTTCCAAATATACTGTATCTTCATTCACTGTCCAGCTGTTTTGGAGTTGTTGCATCTCATCCTCTGATGGGCCTAGGCAATAAGTCTTGTCCTTGATCACACTAAATTTGCATTCAGATGTTTCTTTTCAGTAATCCTGAAATAGTATTTTATATGAACCCTGTCTTTTTTTTGCCCTCCTTCTTTTCCTCCCTGGTTTCCAATATAATTTTAGCATAAGTAGAAACCTAAGCATGTTTGCGAAGAAATCTTCTGGAAGATCTTTGCTCCAAAGCAGTGACTATATATCACTTTACATGTATTGTATATCTCAGCTGCCTTGTAAAATAGGAAGTCCATATATAAATGTATAGTCATGGATCACTGGTATTCTTTGCTATTGGTTAACTCTTCAGTTTGTGGCACTCTGATGGTTCCTTGTAGAGTGTGACTGCCTGCCTTCCCTCTCCTCTGTTCTACGGGCAGTGATGAGTGGTTGTCATCTGCTTGCAAGGAGCCCTTGAGACTGTATGTGGGGTTCTCCCACCTGAGCCAGAAGCCCAGTACCTATTGTCGTCTTCAAACCTGTCCAGCCTTACTTTGTCTTCACTGTCTCAAAAGGCTGTTGGGTAGCTGTTGATGATTCAAGAAGCAGAAGGTGCCATTGAATCTTTATGACTGCTTGGTAAGAAGTTTTCAAAGGTATACAAAAAGGAAAGCAAGTTGTGAAGATAATTGTAGTTTACTTTCTTTCAGGTCTTGCCCAGGACTTTTTTACAAAGGAATACATCTTCATAAATATTTCATAGCGTCTACCATACTTTGGGCCTCCACTGGAGCGTCTGAACTGTTTTGTACGTTAGGTGTTATGCTGTAACATAAGTATGATGTTGTCTTTACTTCTATGTATGTGGGTTTTTAGTTTTTTCTTTAGGAAGCTTTCTAGTTGTACTGATCTCAGATATAAGAGAAACAATTGATATTGTGAAATAATCCTTATAGAACCAGTCAGCATTTTCTGACAAATCTGTCTTGGAAGGCTGACTTTTTGTTTGTTTGTTTGTTTAAAAAAACACTATTTAAAATATTTCACAAAGGTCAGGAGGTTTTAAGCAACTTGACCATTGCATTGCAACAACATCAGTACAATAGTTACATTATATTTTAGTTCAATTCTTGGGTTTGTTTCAGGTTTTTTTTATTTCATGATGATATTTATAAATTCCTGTTTTATCACATTTTTTTTTGTGAGCAAGTTGTGTGGGTTTTCTGTTTGTTTGTTTGTTTTACCCCTTTGACTGGTCAGTTTGGCAGTTTGAATTTATATTTCAGTGTATGTTTTCCCTTTCCTGGTTTGTTTTGACTGTATTCATCACCATAGCCCTTTGACACTGAAAGCAGTCTCTTTAAGGAAAGAAATAATAAAACTGAATGTAAAGGCTTTTCAGAGATCTCTTCCAGTACAGCACAGTAAAAAAATACTTGCTTTCCACAATCCCTTTCTTGCTCTGGGAGACTGTGCTGTAAGGCAGCAATTACTGATCTTATTTCACCCCAATGAAGCACTATTTTGCAAGATAAAATAAGGACTGGTAAGCAGTAGGTTTCTTCAGAAAAGGAATATCTCTGATGCTATTGCCAGTTCACTGAATGAAAGATGACTCTTTCATTCCTGAAGTTGTTTGGCAAGAGCTGTCTGAGCAAACTTGGGAGACTGCAGGATGAAGCAGCTCACAGAACAGGATTTTTCTAAGTATCATTTAAAAGTAGATAAAAGAAATTCTCCTGCCTACAGACTTTGCTTGGAGGAGAAGCTGCTGTAGCTGTTCTGCAGTGTGATCTCCAGGAATGCATCCAGGAAGCTCTGAAGCTATCCTCAATCTTTTCCTGTGCAGGAAGCTGGGGTGCAGGGAGGTAAAAGAGGATGATGAGATAAAAGTGTGTTTATTTCCAAATAATCCCACGCCATAAAAATTTACCTCTTTTGAGCTATCTCTGACATTAACTACTATCCATAGCTAGGAAATCTAAGCTCAGTTGTTTCTGTTCTTGAAAGAAAACAGTAAGTAATGAGAGTTATCATGAAGGGAAGTCTAGGTCTCCTGGATTTGTTTATTGGGCAAGGCTCTGGAAAACTGAGCCTAGAACAGAGCTAAACTTACAATCAGACCTCCCATTTTGCAGGCATAGTGGTTCATGCCTCCTGGTAAGGATGAGACAAAGCATGAGGGCTACTACAGTGCTTCCCCTCACACACCCTGAGCCATGGATGCAGATAGTGCTATGCCTTGAGGCTATGGAGGAATGTTCTGTAGCTACTCAGTGGGAAGTGTAGCATAATACCATATGTAGCATTGATAAACTTAAACTGCCTTTCCTCAGTTGTCATCTTATTCATATTACAAAAAAAAGGCCAATTCTTAAACTGGATCATTGTCATAATTAAGGCAGTGAAAATGCAGAATGGGGTGGAGGGAGAAGTGTTTCCAGACTGCAGGTAGAATCTAAGCATGTACAAAAACCTATCATACTGGTGTTGAGTATAGTAGATACAGTTGTGTGGTAAAGTCTTCTCCATGATCCCTAATCTGTAAGGGTACAGTTTGATGTAACGTTCACTTTATGGCAAAGATTCTTGAGTACTTATGTAGATGAGTAATCCTTTTGAATTAAATTATCTATTCACAAGTTTAAATGCACACATGTTCAAATACAATAATATTTTCTTGACTATGTACTAGTACTAACTACACAGTGTTCATGCTGCTAGTATAGTTATGTTATGCAATATTTAACAGTCTTGCCCTTAATTTAGTCTCTTTGTTTAAATCTTATGCCTTCTTCATCACTTTAAATATTCTTTAAACAATGATTAAAATGAAGTTTTTAGTAAAACACAGACTGAGGAAGAAAGTTTGAAAAGAGGAGGCAAATTAACTTTTTGGGAGATTTTTAACACCTTTTCTTCCTTCTGTCATTTTCATTTCCCTCTTCCGATTTCAAACTAGCTGGACCTGGTTCAAATACTCATGCTATTTTGACGATATTTATGGATCAAAGAATATGATTTCCATGGTAACTGCTCCAGGTTTTGAACAAATATCAGCTTTGAAGGTGCTTTCTCTTTTTTGGGTTTGTATTTTGTGCTTATTTGATTAACCCCAGGAGGGATTTAGATCTTGTTTATAAACAGAGGACTTAATTTGAAGAAGAAAAGCAAAGTTCAAAATAGAACGGAGCATTCAAGATATTAGATCCAGCTGCAGAGTTCTATCAGATTCTTGCTTTGTCCTTGAGTATTTATCAAAAAGCAGTCTTTAGCATAAAAAATATGGTGTTGCATATAATCATGTTATTTCATAGTTTCTAAATAAGTGTTCTGAAAGAGTTATTCTTATTTCAAGTTTTGTGGGCCACTGGCTGTCCATTTGATGGTGATGCATATGATGTGGGTAGATTACATGGTGAAAATGTAGCTGCTAAACGGAATTGAAGGATAAGTGTTCTGAATGTGGGGTTTTATTCCTAATATTTTTTTCCAAGTAAAGAATTGCTGTAGTTATCACAGATTTTTTTTTTGCTGTGTGTGATTGCAATTGAAGTGTTTTGTGTTGTCAAAAATAAGATTGTAAATGCAATCTTTCATTTTGACATACATTTTATACTGTGCAAAAGTTCTAGCAATCAAACTTATGCAAAAGTGACCTGAAAATATTTTAGTGATTGTTTTCACATGGGTCAAGTTGTCATGTAGATAGTACAGTTTGAAAGAGATTACTGGAAGAGCAAGTACAATTACTATAGATATAGACTGCCTTTGTTGTAGCACATATGGGTGGATGGGATGGAGCAAATTGGATTTTTCTCTTGAGAAGCAGAAGTTGCTTACATGTGGTAGTTGGTAGGCAAGAGCCTTGTTGGCAACTATTTGTTGCCATTTCATGTTTCTGTTAGCAAGTGGTGACTCTAACTGTGGGAAGCTTGCTCTGCAAGCACTGATGATAATAACTGAACTTGATTGTTTCTTGCATGTAGCAAAATGCTTTAGGACAAAGTTATCCCATTTTGAATGCCTGCTCTGCCTGCATGTTAGCTCCTACCACTTGTAGACCTTAATGCTGAAATAGCTGTAATATCTTTGTATGCAGTGTACACAGCACCAGATTCCTCTAAAGGAGTCAGTATTTATTGCCCACCATTATAAAAGAAAAAAAGTATTACATTCAGAGATTCATGAAGTGCATATCGAATTTTGATAAGCATTTCATGAATTGTTGAGAAGTCAGTGATACTAAAAAATATACTAAAAAATAGAATAATAGAGTCATTTAGGTTGGAGAAGACCTTTAAGATCATCGAGTCCAACCATCCATGCCCACTAAACCAAGTCTTAGAAGTGCCTTGCCTACGTGCTTTTTGAATACCTCCCGGGATGGTGATTCCACCACTTCCCTGGGCAGCCTGTTCCAATGCCTGACAACCCTCTCAGTAAAGAAATTTTTCCTAATATCCAATCTAAACCTCTCCTGATGCAACCTGAGGCCATCTCTTCTTGTCCGATCTCCAGCCACCTGACAGAAGAGACCAGCAACCCACCTCATTACAACCCCCTTTCAGGTAGTTGTAAAGAGCGATAAGGTCCCTCCTCAGCCTCCTTTTCTCCAGACTAAACGGCCCCAGTTCCTTCAGCTGCTCCTTATAAGACTTGTGCTCCAGGCCCCTCACCAACATGGTTGCCCTTCTCTGGACACGCTCCAGCAACTTGGTGTCTTTCCTGTAGTGACGGGCCCAAAACTGAACTCAGCACTTGAGGTGCAGCCTCACCAGTGCCAAATACAGGGGAACAATCACCTCCCTGCTCCTGCTGGCCACAGAATTTCTGACACAGGCCAGGATGCCGTTGGCCTTCTTGACCACCTTGCCACACTGCTGGCTCATATTCAGCTGACTGTCAATAAGCACCCTTAGGTCTTTCTCTGCCAGGCAGCTTTCCAGCCACTCTTCCCCAAGCCTGTAGCAGTGCATGGCATTGCTGTGACCCAAGTGCAGGACCCAGCACTTGGCCTTGTTGAACCTCATACAATCGGCCTCGGTCTATAATGAATCCATGACTTTAAAGATCGAATAATTCTTGATAAGGCTCAACTTTTCTGACCGTGATCCAGAGGTGCTGTTGTGTGCATGTGTGTGTATGTTTATGCATTTACTTGCATGCACATGAACAGTTGTGAGAATACCCACATTTTTCAATGTAACATTTATTCTTCATTATACCTTGGTACTGGTATCTCAAGGAATGAGGCAGGGGACTTGTAGAGCACAACAGAATGTGATTATTTATTGAGTAAATTTTAAGCACATGTCAAAAAACATATTCATGAGAAGGCAAAATTGAGGCTGCACAGGCATGCATTTCCTAGCTCTCCTCTATGTACATGAAATGTCTTTTAGAGAAAAAAAAAATTAGGTATTGGTTATGAGTAACAATGCCTCCCCATGCGTTATTGGCAAAGTTAGAAATCTTACTTTTGGGCACTGCACCATCAGTTGGGTTATAGCTCCTGGGTTATTGAAGTAGCTACGGTAGGTGGAGGCACAAAGCTTCTAGAGACAGGTAAAGAGCTGAAATCTGTGTAGAAGAAGGAAACTGGAAGGGGGCTTCCGCTGTGGACCAGTTCAGTGCCAACCTTGAAGACTTAAGCCCATTTCCTTCTTTTTCATCCCTCAAATCCACAAGGTAAGGAAGGATGCATGAAGAAATAGGCAGGAATACTTAGAGATCAGTGTGCAGTGTTACAGGGTAAGTATTCTGGTGGGGATGGATGTCTGAGCACCTGCACTGGGGATGCTTTATTGCTGTTGTTATGCTGTTCTACAATGTCATGCAGTGCACTGCAGCAGGCAGTACATTCACACTGCATATCACCATGCCAGTGAAGGTGAGAAGACCTCAGTGACAGCCTTCAGAATTGCAGGACTTGCTTTGTTTCACTGTTGTACTTCTACTATCTCTTCATTCATTTTCCATTATGTGTTGGTAATGCATCCACTGAGGCACTGGGCAGTAAGCTCTATTAATTACCCTAATTGGTTTAATTAAATGTTGCTCAGAACTTTTGCAGCCTAACAACAAAGCAAAGGCACCAGGACAGGTTTTTGGTCTCTTCAGGGAGCCACTCTCTAGAATTATCCCAGTTATGTTGTAGGGAGCTATGATGTTGACTAATTTTAATCAGCAGCCTTTAAATAAATGCAGTATATGAATGTGTTTTATGGGACATTAGGGGGAAGAAAAAAAAAAGACTTAGAATACTTTTCTTCATATTTTTCTATATCACCACCCACAGTCAGCTGCTGTCATATTTTTCTGGCTTTGATACTGTTATTCATTAAAGAAAATAACAGAGCAAGGTAGCTTTGGCTACTGAACTCCTCTGTAGTCTTCAAGTTTGTGTGCCATTTTGTGGTACCACATGACTAGGAAGTCCTGCATGCTAACAGTAATGTTCCTTAAAAAGCCAGATAGTAATGGGCCTTTCCAGTTTTATTTTCTTAATCTATTTGTTACTTTGTTCCCCAGGGAGCTAGGGCATAACTCTATTTACAATATATTTATTTTCTCAGACCTATACAGAGATGGAAGTGCTTGACAAAATACTATGAATTTTTCCCTATTCTTTTTTTTTTTTTAATGTCATTATGTGTGAGGAAACCAGGCTGATGCCCTCCTATGGGAGACCTCCTGTACTTGCACAGAGCATTTTGTCTTTGCTAGACCCAGATACTGCTTTTAGTGTAGTCGGGTTAGAGATACCACTTAGTAGGAATGAATGCAGATTGTAGTTAAGAACTGGAAAAACTGACCAAAGTGTTTTGGTTAGGATTGTTTCACTAAAATTCACATTTGAATTATGGTATTAGAATAAAAGTGAATCAGAGAATGTTTTTCAACATTTTTAACTGGAAGTGTGAAATCAAGAGGGGTAACATTTCAAGAATCTGTGCAATAAAGCACACGTTGCACTGAGTATCTTATGATTTTGATTCATCCATGCAAATATACTCTGGTGTATTCTCACAAAGTTTGTAGACTGTGGTCAACCTACTAAGGTTGACAAGTTGCAAGTTTGTACTAAAATGAAAAGTCGGGAAACTTCTTTTTTGCAGGTTCTCCACTAATAAGCATGTTTTAAGACTGAACAGGATAAAAAATTTGCTATCACTTCAAGTTGCCATGTGATTGTTTCTCATAATTCTAGCTGTGAAGTATTTCTGGCCTGTTTGAAAAGTTCACTGCTCATCTACTTTTTAAAAACAAGAATGGGTTTTAAAAAGCTTTGTTAGGGTGGCTTCTTTAGTGACATCTTTTTAATATTTGAGAATTGTAAGTCAAATTATGCATAGACATACTTGGTTGATTCAGTCTGTATGTTTTGCATACTAATTTTATCCTGGTAGAGCTGTATTTAATTCAACTGAGTTACCTTTGATGTTTGTATGAGTGCTGAAGTAAAACTGCTCTTTTCTAACTCAGGAGCTGAATAACTTCTGAAGGGATGCTCCATAGTGTGCCATGTACCTCAGCTCCTTGTAAGGTAAGAGGGAACTACGGGTACATAGTGCTTTGGTCACATCAGGGACACCCTGTTATGCTGTTTTTTTGCAGAGTAAACCTTATTAATTTCCTTGCTAAAGGGTAATACTTTTGAATCTTGGCTAGAGTATCCTGATTTTTTTTTTCCTTATATATATAAATGTCCTGTTTTCAGAAACAGATAGGCTAGCAAAAAAAGTGTTTGCTAATTCTAGTTAAGTAATGTTGAACTATTTATACTGAATAGAAAATTCAGTGTTTCAGGTCTACGTACAACTCAGCTCCTAAGAAGTGGGATGTTTTGACCTCAGTAGAGATAATAGCTTACAGAGACTTTAACTTTTAGGTCATTTGACTGAATGCTGCCTGATTTTTTTTAGATCAAAAGTTATTTGTATGTGATGGTTTCACTGGCCTGTGTGAAATGAGTTAATGGCTTCAGTTTGCTTCACAGAGGAGAATTCTCTGTGTTGCAAGTGGCAAAAGCTGTTGATGGCTCTTCCAGCAGAGATGTTAATGTTTGTGAATGGAGGCAGATGCCATCCTTCTGTGAAGGAAGGACATAGACAAGGAAGAGTAGGGACGCTGCTGCTGTCTGATCCTTACAAACATACAGTGGATGCTAGTGCTGCCACACTATCGAGACAAAAATGCCTCTTTCATTTAAATTTGACAGAAAGAAAAATAGTGACTAAAATGAGTAAATGGGGAGTAAATGACTAAAGAGTAAGATCTAAGTTCTACCCTGTGCTAAGCCTGTATTTGCGCTACTCTGGAGGCCCCTGAAACTGTGAAACCGAATATGAAGCTACATGGGTTTCCTGGGCTTAGAGAATCTGTGAGCCTTGCCCAGGACTCTGGCCCTCTATGGCATTATCTGTTCCTGCTTCTGCTTTGTTTCCCACTCCTCGGTCAGCAGCAGTAGTTGGTTCTGAGCAGTAGCCTGTAGCCAGGCTGCACTTGCTGTGCTAGCTAGTGGTGTAACGCTGCTGACTGAAGCTCATTTGCCACTTGTTTTCACAGGCACCACATAGCAACTAGTGCCTTTAGATAAACAACTATTTCGATCTTTTCTGGTTCCCTGTTGAGAAACTACCATTGGCTCATGCAGAATCACAATGCAAAATGTCAAGTCATTTTGAATTTGCCAGGATTTGGGGAGGAAGGGAGAAAGCCCCATAACAGAAATAACTTTTATGAGGGTGAGCCAAGCCAGGCATTTAACTCTTCTTCATCATATGGTTTTATTATTATGTAATGCTTTAAATACAGAAGAGAAAGACAGGTGGCAGTCAAAGAGCAGGAGAAGACACCAGCCATCAGAGAGCAAGACCATGTGGTTCCTAGGCAGTGGAGATGAATAGGAGGGAAGGAATATGGCCACAGATGTCGTAACATTAATGGAAGTGTACAGGGCTGACCCAAATACCATACTCTTAAGAGCAGATTTAGGGTTCATACCATGTAATACCTTCTTTCTCTTGCTCCTTTTCTCTCTCTCCATGTTGTTTTGAATCCATTTCCCTGTGTGGCTCCAGGACTATTGTGATTTCTTTCCCTTGGGGATTGGGTTTCTATTACTTTTGGCTGCCACGTGCCTTTCATTTTTGTTTTAGGTTTAATGGAGTCTAGATGCTGATGTGAAAAATGCAACTGTCTCAGGCTATTTGACAAGTCATAAGCTGTTACATGTCCTGTTTATGGCAGTGATATGGTATGAGACTGGGGGTATTAGATAATTACAAACAAAATTATTTGGATTCTTGTTAATTCTGTATATGTACAGAGTAAATAGTTATCCCTAGGTCACATGAACTAATTGTTCAGCACTTCAAAAATAAATAAATAAAAAATAAGAAGAATTCAACTTCTTCAATTACATAGCTGGAGAATCAGACCATGGAGATGCTGTTTCACATTGACAAAGTGTTCTCGTTTACAGCCCTACAAGTATCAAAGTTATCAGTTTTTTAAATAGGCAATGTTTCAACTGGCTTTAGATATTTCTTTGTATTAGACTAGATGAGCTTCACTGGAGAGTCCCAAATAGCCAATTTCTTCAATTCTTGCAATGAGGAGTTCAGGACAATGCAGTTTGTTTAGTTTTGATAGCAGTAATGGTACAAGAAAAATAAGCTCATCTAAGTCAGTGTCAGATCTATGCCATTTGAACACATCCCCTTGAATCTCTCACTAACTGTCTCTCCATTTATACTGTCTTCTTGCTGTTGAAAGTCTGTTTACTTCACTACGTTGTTTTGCTTGTAAGGTTGTAATAAGGCTAAAGGACTTGATTCTCCAAGCTGCTAAGTACCTCTTGTGTTGTGCTGTATGCCCTCAATTTCTATTGCTTGAAGCACTGAATACCTTGCAAGATCCTACCATTCTAGAAAGAAAAATGCACTTGAAGTGTTTTGCAATTCACTGCTGAAAGTCACTATAGCTTATAGAAGTGCCAGGTACAATTATTATTACTATTCAGGTATTGTACCAGTAGCATCTATTTCTGTGTTTCACTTACCCTTAAAAAAATTGGAGAAATGGCTCTCTGTCACCAGAGATGAGAAGGTTTTTCATATCTCTATCATCCCACACTTTTTACCTGCTGCTTATTTGTCTCTGTGAAAAATGATTCCTCCAACTTCCTTCTGAGACCCTAATAGGTGGAAGTTTATAAGAATTAAACCCAGAAGCAACTATTTTTACAGATACATACATATCTATTCTGTTCATTTTTCCTCCTTCTAAAGTGCAAAGTCTGTATGAATAATTATCCTAGTAGTAGTTTTTCAGTCTCACAGTAGATGGAGTTTGTTGAAATTTCTTTGAACTTTTCACAAGAAGTAGCCATATTTGAATATTTCAAATTAACTTTCTCAAAATGATCTAAACATGGAAATTGCCTCTTGCTGTCTTTTGTAATACCCTTGGAGAAAGTAGTCACCTTTGTCAGGTCCAACTGCAAAGTCAGTTTTTAACAAACTGAATTCTCTGATACAAGTGACTTTCATCTTGATCATCTCACTCACTGAAAAATTGAACCACTACTCTAGGCTCTGTCTCTAGTCAGTAGAGAGGGCAAACAGCTCCACAGGGCAGTTCATTCCCTACAAAAGACCTATTTTAGGATGGAGTGAGTTTCTCTCTGGAGACACTTATCTTTCTTGACTATGGAGATACATAGATAATAAACCTAAACTAGACTTCCATGTTTCAATGATAAAAAATAATCTGAGTTTATTCTCACCCTAAAATCATGTATTATCACAACCAAATAATATGCTTTTGGCATCTCAGTTAGAGAACCATAATTAGTCATTATTTCTGAATCATTACTCAAGTGAACCTTTAAGAGAATTGTTTCTGATTAATGATTGCAGGATCAAGATCTGTGAGAATGTCTGTCAAAGAGACTGTGATCTCTGCTACTTTAATGAGTTTTAGTTCCAAGATTCATTATAGCTGAGCTGGCCTTGTGAGTGGCCCTGAAAAATGATTTCTCTCCAAAGTATGCCGCTAGCACTGAGCTGGATAAGTATTTGTGAGGGGCTCTTGCAAACTTACTGTTTCTTTTATTTTCTGGTTGTTTTTTTTTTTTCTTAAAGTGGAGTCCACCTTTGTTTCTCTTAGTGTACCTCTTTGTTTTCCTTTTGTAGTATGTGTGAGAAACAGTGATAGAAACATGTGATTATATTTTTGGCTATGTAAATCAGAGTAGCTTCACTGGCTGAAAACACTGTTCTACTATTTCATTAAAAGATGAAAGCTGTGATTGTTTTAGGTTAGTTCTTTACACTTGTATGTATGGTGTTCCAGTGCAGGAGACTTGTTCTTGTTTAATACTGAAACTGGGGAATCCTATATGCATCTAATTTCTGCTATTGATATAGCTGAAGTAGGTATGCCAAGAGGATATATGAATAATAATCTGTTAGAAATATTAGATGTTTGAATTGGAGGCAACTGAGAATTTAATGTAAATTTTAAATTTATCTGTACTGTAAATGTAGTCAGTCTAATAAAAGTATATATGAATAGTGGAAAAGATATTAAGACAATTTTCTTATATAATAGCGGGGACTTTTGTTATTTAAGTTGTTGACTTTTGACAAAGTAAGAACAAACCTTAATGGCAAGTTCATATACCCACTGAGGTTTCATTCTCTTCTAGTATTTCCTTTGCTTTTGCTGCTAGATAGGAATTCAGGTCTTAGCAGTAGGGTCTCAAATGTTAGTTTTCATTTCAGAAGCAGTTGGTCTGGAATGAAATAAACCAGAGAGATCACTCCAATTCCTTTTTTCCTCTTTTTATCTCTCTTTTTTTCTTTTTCTCCCCACCTAATTGTTTCCTTCCTCTTCCGTAAGAAATGCCATCCTGTCTGAAAGGTCATCATCTAGGAACTTAGTGATCATCATTCTGCAGCACGTAGCTTGACTGATAGGTCTCTGATTCAGGCTATGAAGTAGAAGTTGTTTTTTTTTTTAAACCTGTAAGCACTTGCTCTTTTCTAAAGCCCAACAAAGTGTGTGTGCACACTCCTTTTTTTAAACAAGAGTACATTTTTGTACAATGGGTTAATGTTACAGTGTGTGAATTTGACTTCTTTAAATCCACTTTTATTTGTAAACATCCTGTCATGGAAAAATCCTCCATCATTTAGTCACAAAAGGATGTTGGGGGTTTGTGGTTTTTTTTTTTTTCCTCATTTAACATTAGCTTAAACACTATTAGTTTTAACAAGGTTTTTACTCTTGAATCAGGTAACAATCAACCTCTTTTGCCTTAATGATGTATTGCTGAGATTTGAAATTTGTGTCTACAGTCAAGTAAGAATGCCAGCTGCCTATGGCTGGGAGACGTTTGGGTTCTGCAGTTTCTAGATTGACCTTTATAGAGAAGTTTACTGCAATAATCACATTAATTGGTATTTTAGATAGAAATCAGAGAGTGACTCAGTTACTCTCAACCTCTCTGTTGTCTTTGATTTCCAGTAAGGCTGTCTGGCCAAACCCACTTTGAAAAGTAGCACACTTAATTTTCCTTAAAAACAAAGAATGGGAAAGATTAAAAAAACAAATATTTTTTTCCTTGGCAGATGCCTATAGCAATGTCTTTCATAGATTTCCCTTTCTTTATTTTTCACAGAGCAAAGCAAAGACTCAAAGCTCAGAACATCTTAATCACAAGAGGTAGAATGTAGTAATTTTCTGAATGGGATCTTAGCCCTGTCCAAGCCTGTGTACTGCAGTGGTTTCCAGCTTCTTCCCTCAAAACTGTTCTAGGTGAGAGAGACATTAGGAAGGAGTTCCACATGTAAAACTAGAATTTGTAGTGCTGTTTACATTTCCTTGCCCAAGAGACTTGTACTAGTATCTTTGAGTGATATATATGCATATATAGTCTTATATATAGTCTTATATATATGCATATATAGTCTTATATATAGTCTTATATATATACATATATATGCATATGTAGTCTTCTGCTCCCAAATGTTAAACTCGGATTAGTTTTGTTCCCCTTGTAGCTATGTTAGAATTACCTGTTCTTAAAAAACATGTTAAACTGTCATGAATGTCATTTTATAAGCTAACTGGAGACTACAGAAAGGAAAAAAATCTCTAAACATTGATGGACCTGGCTGGTCAAACTTCAAAATTTCCTACCTGTATTAGTTGAACAGAAGACTTCATTCTTCTCAGAAGACAATTAAATGCTTTTTCACCTGTGTGAATTACTAAATTGATAGAAAGACACCAGAGGGGAAGTGTATATTAGCTAGTTAGTAGGTGCTGGACAGAAAGAATTTGTAGAATGCTTCATACAAAACCAATGACATCATGGCTGCTAACCTCAAATGGTACATGGGAAGGAATATCTCGGATCCCTTTATTTCTATATTTATGTTTTAAATCATGGAATCTCTATCAGTATCAGTGCTACATATAAGGCTATGTAATACTATGAAGGATGCTGGCTAAATGGTTTACAGGAACACTCTGAGCTCAGGTTTGGATATAGACTCTCATCAGTATTGTTTATTCAGGTTGGTTTATGTTCTAATCTTTCTTACACTTATGCAAATACAAAGGTTGATATAAATGAGGCCAAACCCTGAACAGTTAATTTGAACTAGTTCTGCTTTTAAAATACAAGATATTCATAGAAGCACTTAAAGAACTCTTATTTCTCTACTTTCACCTTATCTTTACTAACAGTATTGTCGTGGTTTTAGCCAAGCTGGTAACAAAGCACCATGCAGCTGCTCACTCTCCCCCTGAGTCCAGCCACAGTGGGATGAGGAGAAAATATAAAGGCAGGCTCATGGGTCAAGATAAGGACTGGGAGGGATCGCTCACCACTTATGATCACAGGAAAAAGACAGGCTCAACTTGGGGAAGAAACAAAACCAATTTAATTTACTACAAGTCAAAACAAAACAAGGATATTAGGAAGTAAACCCAAACCCAAGAACACCTTCCCTCCACCACTCCCTCCTTCCCATCTTAACCCACTCCCGGTTCTCTCTCCCTCCTCCACCCGGCAGCACAGGGGAGCAGGGAATGGCAGTTGGGGTCAGCTCCCCACACCTTCTCTCTGCCACTCCTTCCTCCTCAGGGGCAGGACTCCTCACTCGTCCTCTGCTCTGCCGTGGGGTCCCTCCTTCACAAAATTCTCCAACGAGAGTCCTTCCCGCGGGCTGCAGTTCCTCACAAACTTCCCTGGCGTGGGTCTTTTCCACGGGCAGGCCTTCAGTCACACACTGCTCCAGCGCGGGCTTTCCTCATGGAGCCACGGCCATCTTGGGGGGCCTCCACTCCCCTCCACAGGCTGGCGGGACACAGCCTGCCATCTCCCCAGGGGCTGCAGGGGCATCCCCTCCTCCGGCACACCTCCTTCCTCTTCAGTGACCTCGGGATCTGCAGAGGGGCTCCTCTCACGTTGCCATCCCCCTACTCACTGCAGGTTCCCCTTCTTACATCTGTTCTCCCACAGGTATTACCACTATTGCCGAGGCCACGGAAGCTTCGAGCAGCTTCTCACAGGAGCCACTCCTGCATACCTCTCCCCTGCTACCAAAAAACCCCTTGCACTACGCAAACACATAAGAAGTATATAACTTAGCGATAACCTGGGGAACCTTGTAGCTGTCTGATTTTTCAGCAGGCAGGTGGTCTTCCTTTGATGAAAGTCTTGAGTCCCATGTGTTGCCATGAGGCAATCTTGAAAAATCTTAATCTTTATTTAGAATAACAAGAATTTGCAGTGTTCATGCAGTTGTAGCATAAAACCTTGTAAAACCAGGTATGAAAATGAACAGCATGGTACGAAAGAATAAAAATGCTTGTATTTTGTAGTTCAGTTGTCTTCTAATGAGCAATTCAATTAAGTTTGGCCTTGTTAAATAAGTGCTTAAAAATAAGTCAAGTGATGCAGTAATTATGAACACAGAAAACCAAATCCCTCCCTCTTTTAAATAGCAATCAAAATATTTATGTGGAGAAGTTGTTATTGTGGAGCTTTTTGTATGTATTCTAAAATCATTAGGCAGCTAAGTCGAGAAGAACTCAATGTGCAAAACAACAGGGCTGGGAGGCTTGAGGAGGTATTTAATGCAAATCCATCAGTATCTCAGTTTCAAGACCCCACAGGAGAATGATTTAAAGAGCATGTAAGTTTATAATAGGAACAAATTATGCTTTTACCAAATTGTAAGCAAATTGAGCATAAAAAGTGAATAATGACGTTTCAGACAGGGTATTTGTTTTCCAATTAATACAGAAAACTTACCCAGCATTAAAGTAATAGATGATACTTAAGTGAGACATTAATAATGAAAACCACATTCTGGACAGTGCATTGTACACCTGATCATGAGAACATTGGCTCTAGTTAATTGACAAATTATTGGGTTTCCCCCCTTTTGTTTTACTGTTGGTCAACAATTTTTCTCTAGGACAGCAACATTAAGTTAAAAAACAAGAGCAAAATGTAAGAGACACTGTCTTCAGTGTTCTACGGAGTGGCATTTGGTTTAACTTAAGCAGTGTCACAGGAACTGATAGCTCATTTACCCAATGCCATTTGGAATTTGTAAAGCAATCTGTAAACAACAGCTTCTGTCCATGTAACTTGTCTGTTTTGTAAAATTCCACTTGCTTCAGCAATGAGAAACAGTTGGTTTTTTGGTTTATCTCCCTTTGTCTTTCTTACTGTCAGTAGTGATAACAATGGAGCACATCATTCAGTTTCCTTCAAACTTATACCTGCTTTTATTTGGCAAGGCACTGGGCTGTGTGCTCAAGTGATCCTGGACTGAAACTGAAGAGCTCAGCTGAATGAGCCCCTGATCAAAGCTTGGAGTTTAGACTCAAACTTCACTAGGGAAAATGAAGCATCAGAACAAAGTTGCCTTGTAAAGGAGGGGAGAGACAAAGTGGGCTGAGCAGCTCTTTCACTGGGCACAGTGGAGCCTGTCCCTGTCAGATCTTTACTGAGTATCGCTTGTGAAAAATCTGAAAGTGCCGCCTGTGCTTCAGCTAGGAGTTACATGGTGGAGCAAGAAAAATTGGCAGCTCTTCATTTGGCATCCTCCTGCCTCACACTAGGAAAAGTACTGTACTACACCTTTTAATGCTAGTTTAACTCGGGGAGGAAATGGTATGCCAACATGCAAAAATGTTTAGTCGGAAGGGCTTCAGGCAGTAATGCTAGACTGCAGCAGAAGCGTCTACATATTTCAGTAAAGAATTTAATTGTGCCACTAAAGGATTTTTGTTCTTCTCTTTTGCATGAAGTAGCACCTCTTTACTGTGAATGTTGTAAACTAACACTCCTAACTTAGAAATCAACTTAGTCAGTGTAGCTGTGGCTACTAACTACAATTTTCTTATGCATTAGTTCAGTAGAAAGAAAGATAAAGTATTACTACTTTAAAAACAAAAGCCAAGAAATGACATTTCTGAGATATACTGTATGCTGTAGTGCCTCTCTCGCTTGGTTTATCTGCTTTCTGGCCATGTCCAGCACTTCTGGATGTGCAGAAACCTATTTGGAGAAACCCTGCAGTACATTCTAGTGCTGTCATGCTTGAAAGTCCCAGATGAGAATTGAAAATCTTCAAACTTATTGGTGTAACTTCTGGGCAAAGAAAAGAAAGGTGTGAAATGCTCAGGGAAACTCTGTTGAACAGTAGTCTTATTCAAGGGTACATTCACTAACTTAATGTCTAAATTATGACTGCCTTTGTCTTTGAAGATGCATGTGTGTGCAGCATACTAGTACCATGTAATTGTACTGTTAATGGATTCTGTTCTAGAACCTACAATATAATAATAATAATCACAATCTGTTGGGCAATAATAGCTGAATTTTACAAAGGAATCACAGAGTCAGATATGAAAAAATCTGTTAATCTTATATAAGCACAAATTTCAAATTTGCCCTGTAGCTGTAACTGTGATGTAGGCGAGTGTCAGGGCTTCATGTGTGTGCACCTAATAATCAATTCCATGGCCCTGTGCATAGATGGGATGGTGAACTAACTGGAGGTGGGTCGCAACTTCTAGCCAGCTTTGCAAGAAAGCATTTGACTAATATATGCAGGAGTTTTCCAGATTAAAATATCGGACAGTCTCAGAGACTACCTCAGGCAGCTCCTACTGTGCATTGCCCAACTGATAAGAACTGTTTCTGTGCTTAAGTATATTGATTAACATTCTGGGTGGAGAATCTGGCAGTTCCAGTGATTTCTCTGCAGGAGGAACTGCCTAGAATTGACCACACTGAACATAATAATATTAAGTAGTCAGCAGAAACTGTTCTGTGCACTTGTGGGATAGAGGAGAATCAGAGGTTGGAATTTAAAAGTAATGGTGAACATTAAAATAATTCCCCAACCCCAAAAAGAAACAGATGCAAAACCCACCCAAAACACAACAACTTGAGATACAGAGAATAAGGTTTCATTATTGAATCCCTTTTGGTATCACTACGGCAGTAATTTCAATGAGACAGAAAAACTTGCTTCATGTAGATGCAAGAAACTACTCAAATGGCTTGACTTGGCGTGGTACATGTTGTAGGCACTGAACTTTATACCTGAGTTTTACTGACTATCATTTTCTCTGATCTGTACTTATTCTACTCACCCTTAATTATTTTTACTGTGCAAGGTGTTTCATATTACTTAGATTTTAAGGTGGTTCTCTCTTTCAAATGTACCTTGTGTTGCCACTGTGACTGTTGGTTTCTGGTCCTTTGGGAAGAAAATTACATAAGGTCTCTTACTACTAACATTTAATTGACATTTTATTCATATAATTTATTTCAATTGCAGGACTTAAATGTCATTTAAACAGCAATTATTTTCCCAAAACTGTACATTACTAGCTATGTAAGCAATACAACCTGCATTACAATGAGTTCATTTAAAGGAAGATGATGCTGATCAGGGAAAGAATGTTTGCAGAAAAATTTGGTAGAGTGGGGATACCAAGTGGATCATGAGGTGATTTGGGTGTTTCTGATCATGTGAAGTCAATGTAATGTTATTAAAATACTTAAGATAGGATAATCTGCACTAGAGACTTAATAGAGAAATAATGTATGGCATGGGACTTAAATATAACCGAGTCCCTGGCTTCTGTGCCAAAGTGTTTTGACACTACACTGAAGCATCAAATCCATTTGATTCTTGCTCTTTCTTCTGAAATTATTACAAAATACTAGTAGTGATTATTGTACTGTGAGCACTTTGTTGCTAGGCACTGCCTTGAAGCTGATGGTAAGTTCCACATATACCATCAGATAGTTGAGATTTTTTTGAAAAATACAGTTCAATTTGTAAAGCAAAATTACTCTGTAGACAGTGATGAAGGAATTGGAGGTCTCACTGTTATTAGTTATGCTTTGCTGTTTTCTCTGTGGACAGGTTTTCACTAGTTCCTTTTCCACTGGGGAAGAAGAAAACTGGTTCATGGAGAAGAACCTGGTTGTAAGGTTCAAACCTCATTGTAAGGATGCTTAAAATATTTGGACAGTGACATCATTAATTGCAACAGTAGCAATGCTAGCAGAAATGTTAGACTAGCTGAAAAAAGTGAATAGATAGTTGCTTCTGTTCTGTTTGCTTATGGGATGAAACAAGTGATGTAATCATCATTATTCTCAGGAACGAAAGGTGGAGGGTCCCAGGTTTTGCTGTGATGCATCTGCATAGTTAATAACCAAAGAAAGTAAAGGGATTGGAGTGTCCTGGAATTGCTGGGATTGGTTCAAGCTGTGTAGGCCTTGTGGAGCAGCCTTCACCTGTGCAGGTGAGGTGGACAGCAGATCAATAGCATTCTACTGTCTTTGAAGAACTTGTCTAGTCACATGTAATTCATTTGTGTGTACGGGCTGGATAATCATACAGTTACATGTAAGTTATCCTTGGGCACAGCAATTATCTCATAACTCTCTCAAACACGATGGTGCTGAAATGACACCTTATTTTTAGATTTTAACACATGCAATTTATGTGCATCATACCTGAGGCTCATTTTTCCCTTTGGCAGTTGGTGAGGTATCTGACCAGACTGCCTTTTTCTGTCAATCCGTGTTTTTATTTTTGGACTTCCCTGAGCAAAATATGCTGAACTTTCTAAACCAATCAATTTTTCTTGTGAGTTACTACTGGAAAAGGTGATAATTGTTTTATCAATACAAGACACAGTCAGTTGCATTTCAAATACCTTCAAAGCTAGTTATCTGATCACACTCTCAGGCAGCTTTGGTTATTGTTTGTGTTTGATTTTGGCACTTAGTGAGTTATTAGTAATAGATGTATAATGCTGAATAACTTCCTCTGCTCAGGAGCGGCCAGGCTTTAAGCCCAGCTCCCACTGTGAGCCAGGCCATGTTTTGGGCAAATATGCAGGAGGATTGCTGGGGAGGAGGATGACTGCTCCACAGCCTACACCTGGCCTTGCAGCCAGCTCTGGGGGTTGTCTCACACAGCCATCCTCTGAGAAGAAAATTGTTAAGGTTGTCAAATAGATGCTGATACCCCGGAGATTTGCACACTTGGCAGAATGAATCGGTTTTTTTTCCTTTCCTAAGGTAAAATCTTGATAACTACTCTTGAATTGTTCCTAAAGACTTGTCCCAGCAGGGGTGATGGGCAGGGATCTGTTTCTAAAGGGTTCTCACTAGCTGGCGTTTGGGCTTCTAAGGGGTGTCAAAACATTTGTCTCAACTTGGTCCTTGTTACAGCAGTAAGTATGCTAGTGAAAGCAAAACCTTCTGTCCTTTGACCCAAAGTCATGCTTTTTGAGGGCATAACCAATGTATCCATCTGGAAAACTTCCAGGTATTACTCTGCTATCTGTCCATATGTTTATACAAATGAGACAGTTTCTTGTAAACTATTGGAGTGTATCATTCATGTAGTAGGATAACAATATGTGTACTCTCATCTAGACAAATACTTTTCTGTGGTGATTCAAAGAGTGATAATGAAAAGTAAACCTGTTCAAAGTAAACATGAAAGTTTGAAAGCCACTTAGAAAACTTAAGGCACTAGTTTTTAATACAATTAAGTACCAAAGATTGCTTAAAAGACCAACCTGTTCCCCCAGAACAAAATAATTTGAGCTAGCATCAGTTAAGGTGATTTGAGGTACTGGAAGACAATGCCCAAAATAATTCCCATCTTCTAGAAAGATCTAGATTTTGCATTGTTGAGTTGCTGATTTGGGCTTGTGGTGGTTGTGTCACTGATTTGGTGGAAGGAACTGCTTAGCATGCTCTTATGGGTTTGCAGGGTGTGGGGTTTCTTTTGGTAGTGGGGGAGAGGGATGCAGGAGTGGCTCCTATAAGAAGCTGCTCGAAGCTTTCCTGGCTCCAGGTCTGAGTCGCCTCTGGCCCAGGCCAAGCCCGTCAGCGACCGTGGTAACACCTGTGGGAGAACAGATGTAAGAAGGGGAACCTGCAGTGAGTAGGGGGATGGCAACGTGAGAGGAGCCCCTCTGCA
>JANZLQ010000095.1:25740969-25761662 GCA_026212715.1 Elanus axillaris
ACCAATGCAGAACACAGCACTATGAGGGCTGCTATGGGGAGAATTAATTCCATCTCAGCCAGACCCAATACAATCTGTTTGCTTGTAACATCTCTTATTATTAGTTAATTAAATATCCTAAAGGATCAACACACCTTATGAAAGCTTGTTCACTGAAATAATTGAAAATAAATTACAGTTTCACAAATGGACAGCTATTAAGACAGGCACTAACCAAAGCTGAAATCCTCTTCTCCCAGCCCCCTGATTAGTGCCTGTACAAACTGGCACATATGAATACTGTTATTAATGACAGTTCTGAGAGTTTGTTTTTATTTCCTTTGTCTTTTTGTTTCAAAGTCTCTGTGAAAACTGGATCATATTTTAAAGGTTATTTCATCTTAGGGAAGATACCTCATGTAATTGCATGCCTCTGGAGGCCATGAATTTGAGGTGAACAATGAGTACCACAAAGTTCTTGTGATAAAATCAAGAAAGATGGCCACAAACACTGAATGTTTCTTGTACATTGCAGCCATCCTAAATACACTGTTTGATTTCTCCAAGTTAAGCTGCTAAACGTTCAGACCGGGTGTCCTAGTGTTGTCCATGGTAATAAATGTGTTTTGGCATTGTTTCAGCAACAGTTAGATAGCTGTTCCGTACTGTAGACTTCATATTGTACAAGCCAAGAATTCATCCAATACAGAAGAAGCAATTTTATCTCAATCTACAAAGCAGCTGCTTTGGGCCAGCCATGCAGATTGTTCTGTGTTGCTCTGTGGAACAGTGGTCTTCTGAACTGTTACTTTGCCAGTGTTTTTGTAAGTTTTCAGTCAACACTCTGAAGGAGCCTGACATTAGTGGCCACTTAGTAACTGGCAAGCACTAACACAATATTAGAATGGAATTTCTGATTGATTAAACTGTGTCAAACAGTACAGGTAAAAGGAGTACATGCGAATTAAGATATCACTCAGTCTGAATGAGGTTATCAACAAACTGGCTCTAAATGTTTTGTATTGGGATCATTTTATTCTTTTTAATCTGATAGTATGTATCTGTGTTTCATAAGCTCATTTAGCAAGTACTGATATACTTTTGGCATTGAGTCTGACACAGGGAGAAGTTTGAAATGACCAAATTGAATAACTAGCTACAATTTTCAATTATAGCTGGATTATATCCACCCAGAGATAAAGCATATCCTGTGCTTGGTTAAAAAAAAAAAAATTGTCTTTACCCATGATCAGGAGAGTCTAAGAAAATCCCTTTTTTTATTAAGAGACCTTGTTGGATCAAATGCCAAAATATTGATGCCCTTCCACCCCTGCCCATAGCTGTTGTAGCTTATTCCAGCTTGAGACTTGTTTCTTGGCAGTCTGTCTGTCCACTTGTTCCTGATCCAGGTGACATTGCATGAATTTTGCATGATTTAAAATATATAAATCATGTTCCAATGGTTATCTATTCCAAAAAGAAATGAGAGACAAGGTGGCTGAACCAGCTGGACATACCTATCTGTATCTCTTAACCTGGTCTATAAATGCCAAGGAATCGTATTTAAAAGCACAATTACATAGATTAAAATATCTAATAACATATTAGAGGAAGCACTGTATAACCATGTAAAACTGCTGCTTTCCCAACTGCCTTTTCCATATTCAACTTGTCAACCATCTCCTTTTAGTAGTGCTGAACAGAAAGTACTGCCAGGTTTCTTATTAGACATGTATTCTTCTGATGAAAAGCCTTCAATAGCATGTTTAAAATTCCTTTAGATTTGGGATGCCAGAGCACACGGAAAATATGTGAGAAACATCCTTTAGTTTATACCATGTTTCTGGAAAGGTAAAATTGTACATATTAGGAGCACTACTGAAAAATGCTGGTGACTTGAGAAATCAGTAGCTCCTTGTGTTTTCTTTTCATGTCAGGTGTTTTTGCTTGAGTATATGATCAACTACTGTCTACTTTGCAATGTATTCAGTATTATGTACTATGGCACTAGAAATGACAGTACAGTAATTTGCCATGAGAATCTGAATCCTAAGGAAACAGTTTTGCAGCCTTCAGCGTGAACAGTAAATGACAGGTGCACAGGTTTTGTCTTCACTTTTCCTTTTTATGATGTTTAGAGTGTCTATTTTGATTTAAAAATTGAATATAAATTTGGAGAATGAATTAATAAAATTTGTGGAACCAGAGTTCCATGTGTTATATCCATTGTATTAGCAAATTAAACCAAGTATTCAAATTCTTTTTAGGAAAGAAAGTTCTCTGACTTGTCAGACAAATATTTAAAGCATCCCAGAAGCCTATACTGTGGTCATCTCTTTCTAGGGAAAAAAAAAGAATACAAAAGACCAAATCATATTTTCTGTTTTGTGTGGAGGCCTTTCCAAGTGCTCTGTGATACTTTACTGTGCTAATGCAGTAGTACTGTATTTCTGAACATAATATACTGTCATTGAGGTGGAACTAATAAGACTACATAATCTTTATAGTGTTTGGCAACAAAACACCCACCAAGATATTTTACAAAATACATTTTTTTCATTATTTTTTTTCCACTCAGGTTCATTTTTGGAGGGAACGTGGGAGTGAGGACTGGTGCAGAATGTAGCACTTCTTAAAGGGTTGGGCTCAGTGTGAACTGTACATATTGTTGTTCTAACTTTCCTTAAATACATGAAATGTAATAAATATTTATCAGGAAAGGTGATTTTACATTCAGTGCTGTCTTCACCATGAAAACTGATAGAAACAAGTTCTAAACAAAGTTAAGCAGGGAAATAAACAGCTCTGTTCCTATTCGTGTCTGCAACTTCCAAAGTTTCATACTGATGATACTCTTGTTCTGTCTTGCAGTCCTGACTTTTTACTAAGACCTTCTGTGTAAATAATAGTAATACTAATAATCAGTGTGTTTCTAAATGTTTCTTGCATGTTGTTACCTACAGATGAACATCTTGCATGTGATAATCCATGCCTATGAATATGCTTCTGATCTCCACACCCCACCCCTCCCCACTTTGGTGTCCTCAGGGGGTGGCTTTTAACTTGGGGATAGTGAGGTCTATCTTCTCCAGTGCTTTATAATCCTTTGTAAAATCTTCTGAGTGTAATTTTCATCTTGGGCTAAGCATGGATGAAGCGTGTGCTAGCACCAAGCCCAACAATGAAATGTACTGGGACAGGAATTATACTGTATCTGCACAGTAGTGCTTCTTGGCAATTTTTAAGGCTGTCCCTGAGCTTGCAGAAAATGACCATGCAGCGGCCCAGGCAAAGTGCAGAAGACAGCATGCAAGAAATATTTAGAGAGTGTTGACTTGTGATTTCATTCCTAAGATGAGCTGCAAGGATTGATTGTATAACTGTGTGCTTCACTCCCAGCTCCATTTTATTATAGTGAGAAAACTTGTTATAAAGTTCTTGTGCTTTCATTTACATGTGCACCAGCCTTTGGCAGGTATTTCACTGCTTAATGTCAAGGTTGTGGAGATGAGCATTTGGCAATTAGAGCGTGAAACGAAGCCTGTAGGAGGAACTTACAAAATCTCTTGCAAGTTAACGGCACTTTTGTTGTTTTCCTGCACAAATATAGTAGAATCAATACTATTGATAATGGATAAGCAGTGCAGTTGAGATCCCCACCAGCTTAAAAACATTAGAGTTGCCACTGGTAGCAACAAGTTCATGTATTACTTATTTATATAGCAATGTACAAGCTTTTTACCTTAAAGTGTTTTGCAATTTATTGATTTTCTTTGTTTCTTATATTATTCATTGTGGTGCTATTAATTTTGGGGGGATGCTTTTGTTAATACAGAACATCTTCAGTAAACTCTTTGTTTGACCTATTAAGTAACAGACAAACAAGAAAGCTGAACTGAAATGGTTGTGTATAAATAAATCTAATAGCCACCTCAACATCAATTCTGCTTTAACAAAAGAAAAAAGTGCAGAACTGAGGCAGACTGATGTTTTTTAGATATATTTTTAAATTATGTCCTGTTACAGTGAGGCAGGACCAACAATCAGTTATATTACAGAATGATATTGAGAAATAGGAGCTGATTAATAGGAGACAAAGTATGGCTGATAGTCCATATTGACAAGGAGTTTCAAGGGAACTATCAGAGAGATCTGAATGAAGTACACAGTATTTAAATATCACTATGAGAATAGATTACAGTATTACATCAACTATTTCTAAAGGTCTGAGTGACAATGAAATTGAGATGTAAGGCAAAACAAAATGTCAGGTTCAACTTGCAAAGTAACAAGGAGCAACTATGGCACCCTTGAGAAGCAGGTGGTTCAGTGTCAAATGAATGACACATCTAATGAACAAAAAACTGAGGGAAAGCTATCTAGAAAGTAACAAATTTCATCATGTATCATAGTATTTTTCTATGTATTGCTGTGTGGTTTTTGATGTCCCATCAGCCCAATCTAGTATTTGAGATTCACCCGCATCTTAGCCGGGACCACAAATCGTAGGCTGCTGGAATTTTTCAGAAGGCTGCATAGCTCTGCCCACAGTTTGTGACTGGGCATGGATCTGTGGTGTGAACAAAATGTTAGTTCCACCACATTGAGGTTGTGTACTGCTGATCGTGGGGAGCACAGTTTGTTTTGTTAAGTATTGGAAGATAGCTGTGAGGTGGCTGTGTGACAGGTACACTTTTTTACTATAAGCAGTGACTGGAAAAGTCCAACCTGTTCTACTTGGCCACTCCTTATAGAGAATTTATTTTCCATTGTCTAGGCCATTTTAGAGGGGAGTAAGAAATCTTGTAATTCAGATTGTTGCGTAGCTTTCTCTGGGCCAGTGATGTCAGCAATGCCAGTTGTCATCAGGGTTCTCTGATTGTTCCTTTGAGTGCACAGAACAGCATACAGCACACAAAACAGAGGTTGGATTTAAAAGTGGAAGGTGTCATGTGATACATTATAGTCAAATGCTAAATAAAATAATATGCAGATTTCATTTGAAGAATGAAATGATTGCTCTGAAATATTTTTTTAAACAAAATATTTCTGTCTCTCCCAATAGGGTTTATTTTCATTCAAAGTATTTCAAAGGGGGTTTTCCTGTTAGATTGTTTAGGGGGAAAAAAAAAAGCTTTCTGACTGGCTCAGGAAAAATATTTATGAAAGATCTCATTATATAACCAAAAGAGTGGATTTCATTGCACTTCCAAACAGTGCCAGCTAGTTTGACCTTTGCTGGAGTGCACTAAATCCCTTGAGACTTATTTGAAACTTATAAGTAGGAGAGTCATTGTGGTGCTTAAATGCTCAGTACTTCATAATTCGTGTTGTCTTCTCAACCAAACAGATGCAAAATCAAGATGTCAGTTTAATCAGCCATAATTACATATGGTAACATACACTGAAAGCTCTTTCTTATATTAATTAAGTTCTTTACCATCAGCTGTCACTTAATGTAATAAAAAGCCTCCTTAAAAGAAGCACAGCCAATGTGACCAGTCTAAACTGTAAACTTTTTCCAGCCAACACACAATATCTGTAAAGTACAGTCCAAATTCACAGGTCAGAAAAGCTATGGTGTCTCAGGGATATGGGGGATAAGTAACATTTTTAAAGAATACAGAGAGGGTGTCCTTGAGATTGTGTGGTTAGTAACTGTCATATATTATCTATCCCACCACTTCTACTTAAGTCTCTTTGAGACGTGGCTATGGCTGCCATGTTTTGCCAAAAAGAACTTCCCTCAATGCCTCTCTGTTACCAAAACTCTGAAACAAGACTGGTCGTGCATTTCACAAGTACTGCTAAAACCAACCAACCGGAAAAAAAAACCCAAACCCCCAAACTCTTTGGGAGAGATTCATGTTACTGGGGCCTTTGTAGCAAGGCCCCCTTGGCAAGCAGTTGGTGGCATATTAAAAGGCAGCATGCAAAGCTTTTCTGCATTGTGCAACTTAGAAGACTGCAGGTGCGATTCTTCTGATCTGCTGAACAAATTGTGATATAGAGGAACAGAAGATGATATATGGCAAGAGCTATGGAATTTAAGAAGTATGAAACTCAAGCTTATCTTACAATTGTAGCGTAGCTGGTTGTCAGGACTGTGGCTGTGTGCACACCCAATGCCCTTAGTCATTAACTCCCTGGGACAGTGCAGGAACTCCCCAGCTGTGCACAGAACAAGGGAATGGGCTGACTTGAGACAAGGCGAGTGATCAAGCCCAGCCACCTTCATAAGTAGGTACTTGAATAATTGTTGCAAGCAGCCTCCAGGTGGGACTTTTGGGCTGTCTGAAGATTCCCATAGGCAGCTTCTGCAGTGTCTAGACCAATACCTATGTTTCAATGTGTTGATTAATACTGTGGGTGGAGAATATGGTGCTTTGCAGAGAATGCCACAGGCAGTTCCTGCTGCAAAATAGGTCAAGCTGTGCACAGAGTACTTCAATCAGTAGAAACTGTTACTGTAGGTGCAGAAGTAGTCTAGGGCAGTCTTTTTGTGTGCAGTTAAGACAGAAGAGGTTTTATGTGTAGTTTAGGATGATCAATAGTGATGTATCACACATGTGCTGCAGTGGTCCTGAGGACTGTCAGCTACCTGCAGAGCTGAGCAGAACAGCAGTTTAGGGCATCTGTCCTGGTTTCAGTTGGGATAGAGTTAATTGTCTTCCTAGTAGCTGGTACGGTGCTATGTTTTGTGTTCAATATGAGAAGACTGTTGATAACACTGATGTTTTCAGTTGTTGCTAAGTAATGTCTAGTCTAAAGTCAAGGATTTTTCAGCTTCTCATGCCCAGGCAGTGAGAAGGCTGGAGAGGCACAAGAAACTGGCACAGGACACATCCAGGACAGCTGACCCAAAGTGGCCAACGGGGTATTCCATACCATGGGACATCACTTATAGTATATAAACAGGGGAGTGGATGTGGGGGATCGCTGCTCAGGGACTAACTGGGCATTGATCAGCAGGTGGTGAGCAATTGCACTGTGAACCATTTGTATATTCCAATCCTTTTATTATTACTGTTGTCATTTTATTAGTGTTATCATTATCATTATTAGTTTCTTCTGTTCTATTAAACTATTCTTATCTCAACCCATGAGTTTACGTCTTTTTTCCTCGATTCTCTCCCCCATCCTACTGGGTGGGGGGGAAGTGAGTGAGTGGCCGCGTGGTGCTTAGTTGCTGGCTAGGGTTAAACCATGACAGAATCTCACTCCATTTAGCCTTTGTAAGGATTTTTTGCAATGGGGATTCCCATCACCATCCAGACACAGAGGCTGACTGTATCATTCAGCTGATCTGATCCCTGATGTGATGGTTACCCTTTGCCAAGAACTCTTTATTTTTTAAATCAAAGAGACTATCCCTGACTGGCAGTGTAACAAACACTACATCCCCTGTGGGCTGAATTAGTAAACTCTCTTTTGGCAGTTACCCCACACATGGAAAGGAAGAGATCAGACTAGGGGGGTGAATATGACAAGAGAGCAGCAGAGAATGCAGCAGGCTGGGACTTTGCCCAGTTCTCTGGAAGCAGTCCTGAGGAGTCCAAAATCACTTTCCCTGGTGAGTACTTCTCTGATGAAGTTGGATGGTGCAAGTGATAAGACACGAAGTCCTGAGATACAGGTACAGGACCTGACTTAGTGCTCTGTCCCTTTTGTTGAACAAGAACTTTCAGGGCATAGATTTCTGGATAATGTTTAAGCTGGGCCGATTTAAGCATTAATGTTTTTCAAAATACAATAGCTGTTCTGGTAAGATTGCATAATTTCCAATACACATATATCATCAAAGTACGATTCTGATGGTAAGTAACATTGAAGTTTGTTTGCAGTTAACTCTCAAGATAATTTTTTTTTATGTAACTAGTGAAAAGTTATCTTTTATTTTGAATGTTGCTTAACTTTTCTGTGCTGTGAATGTGCTTTGCTAAGCTCAAGTTTCAACAGTGATTAAATGGAAACCCTTTGTTTATCAAGAACATTCAACTGAATATAAGCAAATTCAATTCAATAAATCAAAGAAAAATACCTAGATTTTGCATTTGATCTGGAAGCTCAGATGCTTCAGAACGTATTTGTCTCACTATAAGTTGCAAGAGGAGTCTCTATATTAATATACACGTGAAAATAATGACTCAACTGCTTATTTTGTTTTACTAGTGACTTGTGTAACTCCTCTGGAATCGCAGTGTCAGCCCAAGTATGCTGTCTGTGTTTTGTTAGTTTCCTTGTTTAGCTCTTCACAGCAAAATCTGTGCTTGGTGTGACATTTACTATGCTAACAAAACAAAACTTTAACTAGTAAAACCTCAAAATACTTTACATGTGGTGGCTTTATCCTTCATGATGTGAGCAACTGTTATAATGCCGCAAAGTGCTTGAGTCACTGTATATGTGTGAACAGTGTCTTTGCATTCATTACATTGCTCGTGCATGTGAAGTTCCTTGACTGAGTAGAATCAGAACCTGTGTCCTCACTTGGTAGACATGTCCTTTGGAGTCAGCATGGGAGTCATGTCTGAATAAAACCATTAGGATAGTATGTGCTCAGAGTAATCACTCTGAAGACATCACTTTGCATTTGAAGTTTGCTTCTGGAGTTCAAATACCAACACAGCTACTGGCAAAGTGCTATATGAGCTCAGTTTTCCTGGACTTATGTCTGCTCAAGTCACATCACCTATGAGAAATGTTTAATTGGCTTTGAATGGGCCAAGAATACTATACTGCCATGTGGTTACAGAAGTATGATCTTCATGCTGTGTCTCTTTTCAGTTGTTTACTTCACATCTGAATAGGGTAGTCTGTCTAATTTTTGGTTTTTGTACAATGTTTTTTGACCATATATTTAAGATAGCAGTGGTATATTTTTTAGCACTGGCACCTCTCTGTTTTTTATTTTACAAACCCCTTTTGATTTCATTTCTCTCTCCCCTCCCATAGTAGCATGTTTTCATCACACAAGGTATGAGACTAAATTCTCACATCTTCAGCTGTGTGCTGGTGTTTATCCTGAGAAACATGAGCAGAAAGCTGAGGTAGCATATGATCCGGAAAGTAAATTTTTGTGGCTGTGTTGAGTTTTGAGGATAGGCTAAACTAATGGGAGTAACTGTAGGTTCCAGCATGTCTTACTGGGCCGAGCGCACTTGATGCATTTTACAGCATCATATAAAATGAGATTAACAAAGCATATCACTAATACTAAATATTAGTCTTAAGTGTTGTTGCTAACTTACTGCTGTTTCCTTGATAGCATTTGGAAAACAACAAGCTTCTTCGCCAGCAAGTATGTTCTTACCTCAGTGCAAGTTGTGCTACTTGCTGAGATTATAATAATAGCATCTACAGATTTAAAAAAATAAGGTCCTGAGGTTTTTGTGCAGTATTCAATCCATAGTATTCCCAGGAAACTTAAAAAAATAAAATTAAAAAAAAAAACCATCTTTGTCATAGAAATAGCTACTACCAGGAAAGTATCAATAATCTAAGAGAAAATTGGAATCCATAATATTATTTGCTTCCATTGTAAACATCCTTGAGTAGTGGCTTGAAATTAATAATAATTTCATTACCTCCCATGTATTAATGTACCTTTCATTTTCATGCTGGCAGTACATGGGACCATATAATAAATAAGTAGAATATAAATGCAATCCTTTTTTGTTTTGTATTTGTTTCAGGACTTAATAGAATGGAGTTATATGGTTAGAGATATAACATTTTCAGGAAAATTATCAGCAGGTGATTAATTTTATTACTAGAGCAATCTCTTATTCCCTGTAGAGTTCACCTAATGGGAGCAGCTTTTATAATGGATTAGTTGACCAGTTGAGTTAATTCAGTGATTTTACATGTTCAGATTATCAAAAATCAGGTTAAGAAGTGAAAGTTTTAAAAATTGTATCTGATAAACTATTACAAGTTTATTAAGATCACAAACAGAAATTCAAAAGATGTCATATGTTCAGAAGTTAAAATTTTAATTTTGGCTTAGTTTCTTTGAAAACAATGGCTTTTGAAAAAGTTGGAACAATGTAATGAGCCGTAAGGTTTTCAAAAGCTGTTTACACTTGCACTTGAGCAACATTCTGAACACCAGAAGCATCTAAATACCACTCCAAAATGCCTTAAAATTATAAAGTCTTGTAATGTGTTTATGAAGACAACTTACCTGCATTGATTTGTTGCATATTCAGCATCAGAAAATCCTTTGTCATTTTGTTTAGCCTGCATAATAATGACTTTTGTTTGCCCTCTATGAACTTTAAAGTAATTATAAAAGGATAAACCTTTATTGGTAATCTATATCTTTTGCAGAGTTGTGTTGATTTTAACTGAACAACAATGACAAAAAAGATATTAGCTTCACTGAACCAAACATTTGCAATTAAATCAGAGGATTGGGGAAAGGATTAACACTAATGAGGTGAATAGTATGGATTACAGGATCTACATTTTGTCCAATTAACTTCAGAATATTTGTATTTAGGTAAAACAATGCTTGGGGTAGATAATGGCTAATAATTGTCAAGCATATGTAAAATATAGATTTGACAGAATGCATTAGCAGAATGTTCATTCTAGTTGTTAAGGAAAACAGGATTTCACTGTCTGTCCTATTAGGCACACTGTACTCTAGACGTGCTAGCTGCTTAGATACTGACATAAGGAACGGTGTGCTATTTGCTCTCCTCCTTCTGGAAGGTGGCTGCAGTACAGTCACGCGTAATGTGAATGAGCAAATCTCTGCAAGAGCTCAGTCCAGATGTTATATAGTTCAGTTTTTAACTCTCGCAGTACAAGGCATACAAGAAATACTAAGACTTTTTTTTGGTCCTTTGGTTCTTTGACTGGAGCACCTGTCCTGTGATGACAGGCTGAGAGAGTTGGTGCTGTTCAGCCTGGAAAAGAGAAGGCTCCAGGGAGACCTGAAAGCATCCTTCCAGGACCTAAAGGGGGCCTACAGGAAAGCCAGGGAGGGACTTTTTACTAGGGCGTGTAGAGACAGGATGAGGGGTAATGGCTTTAAAATGAAAGGGGGAAGATTTAGATTCAGTATTTGGAAGAATTTCTTCACTGTGAGGGCGGTGAGGCACTGGAACAGGTTGCCCAGAGAGGCTGTGGATGCCCCATCCCTGGCAGTGTTCAAGGCCAGGCTGGATGGGGCTTCGAGCAGCCTGGTCTAGTGGAAGGTGTCCCTGCCCATGGCAGGGGGTTGGAACTAGATGATCTTCAAAGTCCCTTCCAACCCAAACCTTTCTATGATTTGTTGGACATTAACTTGCTGCATGAAAAAACTTACCTCCAATTTGTTTCTAACAGTAACAGCCATATAAGAAAACTATTTGTGACAAACTTATCCCCTTGATTAGGTTACTCCTTAGAGATGCTGATTCCCTCTACCGCCTTTGTCCTCTGTGCAAAAAGACTCAAGATACCTCTGATTTTACTGCATTTGCTCAAGTAAAGATTAAAGTTTACACAAGTGTGTATGGTGGTTTGGATGGTTGGGACTTACATTCAGTTGTTTAAAATTTCTGTGTGGGGTTTTTTTTGTGTGTGTGGTCAGGGTTTTGGTTTTGTTTTTATCTTCTAATGGTGTAAATTCTTGCAAGGTCTGATCTTCTTTTTAATAACTTAATCTTCTCGAAGCACTTATTGTGCACAACAATTGAAGATAAATATGTATGCAAGAGAAAATTCTCCAATAGCTAAACTTTGTGTAAGCAAAATCTGTTGTTCAAGCTATGTATATTTTTTTCATCTGAAAGCCCTGAAATTTTGCAGATATGATCTCCCAAAATGCTTTATAACTGAAGACTTGCGAAAAAAATGGACAGAAACACACTTACAAGGAATTAGGGAGTGGTTGCAAAGAAGCTGAAGAAATGTAGGTAGCTAGAATCTTAACCATTCTTTCCAGAACTACTGATGCTTAATGTAGACTTGAATAATTTGCCAATTTTTGTTCTCACTTGAGGTAGTTTTAGACATCCCTTAAGAATATTCTTAATTGAATTTGCATATATATTTATGACAGTATTATGACATGCTGTTTCTATTGTTATCTTGAGAATTCTAACATAAAGGAGTACTTATTTCAATTGCAAAACCAACATGCAGAAGAATTACTGTTTAAGCAAACATTTCCAAAATAAAAACCTAATAGGAAAAAAAAAACGCACACAATTGCTTTATAGCTAGACGTTGCTTAAATATTCTAAAATACTAATGAAAAAATGTCTAGACGAACCTCATTTGAGAATTTTCATAAAGATACAGAGGCAACTTCACCCAGTACTACTTTCCTTAAAGAAGTTGGACCAGTTTGCCCAAGACACAAAAAGAGATTTCAGCTATTGTCCTATCCAGTGGAAACCCTTAATTATTTTCTGTTGTCAGAATGGAATAACAATTAACAATGGAAGAGACTGAAATTTATGTTACTTTAGGGGGTTTGGATTGTGGATTTTTATTTTTTTTAGGGGAGGGTGTGTGTTAAAATTTCATGCATAAGATTGATTATGTTTAGATTGAAAATGTTTGCCTGAAGGAAGCTGGATTTGTTTTCAGCTACACACAGAATATAATCAAGAGTTAATGAATGTGCAACATATTAAAGAGATCAAAGAATGGTGTGGTGAAATGAATTTTTCAGATAATGGGTTTTTTTCTGTTTTCTTGGCTGATTACTTGTGAAGGTAGTTAACACACAAAGGATGAACCATTGCATAATTAATTTATAACTGTAATACTACATATACCATAAACAAAACTGTAATATTAGAATATTAATATATGCACTGGTGATTATGTCAAATTCTTTTTTTACCAAAACCATGTAATTATTTAATGCAGTATTTAGCTGTGACAAATGCTATGAAAGGAAAATAGAATATCTGAAAGGAAAATAGAATATCCAAGTTATTTAAAGTGTTTATAAATACATGCCTGTGGTTTTTTTAAATTGTATTATCTTGAGATGATTTTAGGAAGCCTATTTAAGTCTCAGTAAATTCCTTATTATTTATTTTATATCTTTCCAGTGATAGCATGTCATGAAGGTGAATTTTAAATTTTTTTAAGATAAAAAGGAAAAAGTATTGGAGTCTTACACTTTTCAGGTTTCCATACCCAGTTTTCAATTGCTGCAATTTAAATTCCCCTGTAAATTAGTGTTAATTCTTTCTATAAAGTTGAATCAAAGTGAAAACAAGAAGACAATCCATTAATTTTGTGCTGAGTGCAGCTCTGGATAGAAAGCAAGGTGGGAGTAGGGAGGAGAGTGTGCCACACTTGAGTTAGAGGGAGCTTTGATTCTTGCAGATAAAAGCAAATTATGTGTAATTGTAGGAACTTTAAAAAAATGCATTAAGAGTAAATTTTTCAAAGGTGTCTAAGTAACTTGAAATCTTCTGTTCCATGTTCAAAGAGAAGTGGACCAATATCCAGTTTTTGTGAGGGCAAAGCTTAAAAGTATAGGGAAGGAAGGCCCAGGCTACTGAAAGTAGCTTTGAAAGAACACCAGAAAACAGAATAGGAGCTGAAAGGAGAGAAAATAAGTACAGCTCACAGTTCTTTTTGGGTTGTTTTGGCTTTTTTTTTTAAGGAACTGTAAAACCATATTTTACTGTGACCTTCATTATGCCAAGCACCATGCACCTGCCACAGAAAAGCTGCAACTTTTCAGCTTTTCTTTTCCTCATGTGTTAGTGAGGAGAGAGGTGTAGTTTTAATTACTGGAAAATTTCAAATGCAGGGATAGTGACAAACAAAAACACAACTGTCAGGGACATAATAGATATGGTTTCTTCCTCAACATAATGGCAGAGAAAGGGCTTCTTAAGGTCCACCATTTCCTACCTTATGTGAGTTCTGTGGTCATCAATGCATACAGCTGATTGTCAAGGGAGTGTGCTCACCTGTGCCTGTCTGCTGCACAGCCACGTGTGCTAAGGTCACCCACAACCTTGCTCACCAAGGTCCTGTGAGCTAAGGCCAAACACAGAAAATAAAGTATGGAAGGAAGCATGTGGGTGCACTTTAAGGAAGATCTTCAAGATCTCGCAGATTTGGCTCTTCCTCTTGTTTACTCGTGCTTCCTTGCAAGGCCTGGAGACTTTTGTTTTCCCTAACCCTAAAGCACATGGAAAAAGTCTCCTGTGCCTGGATAGGGCTTCTGACTGGAATAGGTATGACAAACAGAAATTGTACCCTTCTGTGTAATTCAGCTGTTCCAGGACACAATCATGACTTCCTTGCAATATCTGAAAACTTGTAATTTTCTAGCACAGAGCTAATTTAAACAATCATTTCAATAACTTTAAAGGGACTTATGTTAAAAATTCACATTGGCTTAACAAGAAAGAGTTAGAATGGTCACAACCTCTCAATTAAAGTTTTTCTGGTTTTGCACACACAAATCTCAGGTAAGCTGCAGTAGTACTGGGCTTGTATATTTTAGTCGTGCTTTTAACAATTGTCTTGAAACACATGCCAAAGCCACCAAATAGTTGTGATATTGTTAAACAAACAAATTTGGATCTATATACATATTATTAAGCAAAACAAGAGCTTTGCTTAGGCAGAATGTTTTGAACTGCTCCATCTCTGCAGAGTATAATCTAGTGGCCACTTTGCTTACCAGTCCTATAACAATGTATCAACTTTTAAACTTTCAAACACTGGTTTTACCAAGGGGCTTCTGTCTGTTCTTCAGAATCCAATTAACCTGATCAAGGTACCCTGAAAGAGGGCTCCCAGACTGATAAGCAAAGCTTGAATTAATTGTAAGACCTATCTAATTAGATACCATATTTCTATTTTGACTTCTGTTTTCCAATATTTGCAATGTAAATATTCTAAATTGTCCTCTATACATCACATCATAAATATTCAGATGATCATTAGACATGTATTGCTAGTTTATACTCTACAAATGATTGTAAAGTGCTGAAGAATTTTCCTCATCCCAGTGGAAGACAAAACAAAAAATAGCATAACTTTTTGCAAAAAGGTGTGAACAAAAAACTCTGAGGATTTTAAACAAGATCTAATTAATTCTAGTGCCTGTAATGTTGCAAAATGCACTGTATAAGACTTCCCTTAGCAAATAAGGTTTTATTTTTGATGTGTAAAAATGGTGATGCATGCAAATTATCTCTCCAATAGTAATTAATTACTCTAGGATGTTCTTAAAATGTAAATATTAAATTATGAAATAACTCAGAGAATAAGGGAAAACTTGTCACACTTTGTCCTATAGCTCTGGTCTTGTGAGCTTCGCTAAAACTATTGTTCAAGGACTACTATGATCATAAAATGTGAATGCCAATGCAAATGACATGCTTTCATTGTCTGAAAGAGAGATTCCTGTTGTCAATAGATTGAGACATGGTTATTCTACACCTTCGCACTCATGGGAGAAGAATGAGAGAGCATTCTCCATCTGAGACTTACTAGGATGATGAGTTGAACATAATCAGAAGACCATGTAAAGATCAAGAGCTTTGCAGTGAAGAGAAAGGGAGTCCAACAAAGTTTGTACCTGGAAACATATGCATTTAGCTTGGTGAAGTGTTTTGGGTGTTTTAAATCAAGTTCCTATTTACTGCTGACCAATCTGTTGTGAGTTTATGTCTCTGCTTACTGGTCTTTTCATGATTAAGCAGCATACCCATTTGTTCAGGATTTTGAGGAACATCAAGCTGCCATTGCAACTGAATATATGGATAACATATAGATAAATAGATATTTGTGCATATAAAAATACACACACTACATGTACATATATCAATATCAGGGAATTGGAGATTGCTGTGATGGGAATATTCAGAAGACTGACAAATTGGGCCAGTTTTAAATTTATTCATTAGTAGTACATCTTGCTAGTAGTCAGTTCTTCATGTTAATCATCATCATGATGTCCACAAAACTGTTTTAACAATTATATTCTAAGTTAGCTGCGAGTACACTGTAGTATGGAGCTATTCTAAGTTAGCTGCGAGTACACTGTAGTATGGAGCTAACTATAAGGAGCTCCTGTATAGTTAGCACTGATGGTTTTATGGCCTTTGGTTCATAGCTGCTGAGGTTAAGGTGATAGGCTTGAGAACAGTTTGAGAGAAGGCAGCACTGAAGTGGTCTTGTCTTCTTTCTTCTTGGATAGTCTATGCTTACATCTTCTGGTTTTATGCTGTTGTACCCCTCTAAAAGGGTATGTGAGTCTCCTCTGCTCTGCCTAGATACTGCATATCTGTTTTCTTTCCCGCTATTAGTTATCATTTGTGTCCAGGAGGATATGCTGCCTATTGGCAGACCGCTGTGCTTATCTTGCCCTTGGTATGGCAAGATTTATTACTTGGATGCTTCCTGTATGTGTCTTTAGTGACCCTGTGGTGACTGCATTGTGCAGGTCCTCATGCAAAATTGTCTGGCCAGTGATTAAATATTTTATAATATTATATCTTTTGATCAATTATCAGTTGAACAAAACAGCTCAAAACTTTGTGTCTACAGTTTAGGTTGCAGATCTATGCCAAGTAGTCTGAGAAACTGTCTTGTAAATGTCTGTGCTGCTCCAGGCAGAGTGCTGCTGAACTATTTTTCTTTAGTAGCTGAAGGTATGTGCAGGCTGCACAGCAGATTGTAGAAGAAACGTTCAATAAATTGGCTTCCACATGGATTATTGCAGTACCAGGGTGCTTCTTAATTTGCTTATCTATTTTGGTGGTCTTATTTTAATGGGGGATGTTTCATCTCTTAATAGCTAAAAGAGACTTAACAAAGCTAATAAGGTGTTAAAGAATAAAAGTATTGGAGTTAACAATCACTGTAAAACTGACATAGACAAGGTTTTATTTTTAAGGTTGAGGGAGAAGGATAGAACTAAAAATTAAGTCGTGTGCATGGTGGGATTGAAGAAGTTCAGTACAAAGCTGTGTAGGTGCCTATGTCTCATTGTCCTAAATGCCTAAGTATTTTTGATCACTTCACCTCCGTAAGGAAGAAAATTGGAAAGCCAAGATTTGTGTGTTAAAAATTACAGTTAGTTTCTGAAATTGTTGAACTGTCAAAGCATGTGCTTTGTAAAATTCCTTATATAGTAAAGATCTAAAGGATCAGAGGTTTAGAACTGGAGATATATTTCAAATAAAACTAGTTTAAAAAAAAAAAACAAAACACCAAACAAAACACAAAACCCCCAAATCAAAACCCCTCAGACATATCACTTTTTTTTTTTTTTTCAGCCTCTGTGTTGTATATTTTACCATGCAGTCTGATGCTTCAGGAACTCCAAAGCTTTGGTCAGAGCATGCCAACTGGTGAACTGCAAAAAAGCTACAAAGAGTATAGAATTACAGAATATCTCAAGTTGGGAGGCACACATAAAGATCATCAACTCCAAATCCCTGCTCCTCGCAGGACTACCTAAAACTAAACCATCTGACTAAGAGTGTCGTCTGGACACTCCCTGAAATCTTGACAGGCATGGTGCTGTAACCACTTCCCTGGGGATCCTGTTCCACTGACCGACCACCCTCTCAGTGAAGAACCTTTTCCTAATGTCCAGTCTGAACTTCCCCTGACACAGCTTCATTCCATTTCCTCATGTCCTATTGCTGGTCACCAGAAAGAGGAGATCAGCACCTTACCCCCTGAGTAAGTAGTAGACTGCAGTGAGGTCACCTCTCAGCCTTCTCTTCTCCAAGCTGAACAAATCTAGTGAGTTCAGCTGATTCTTTTAAGTCTTGCCCTTAGGCCTTTGACCATCTTTGTTGCCCTCCTCTAGACACACTCTAGTAGTTTGATGTCCTCCTTATACTGAGGCACCCAAAACTGCACAGAGTAATTGAGGTGGGGCCACACCTGTGCACTGCAGAGTACTGCTGTTTCAGTTTGTTAAAGCGGAGAACAGTTGGCTGCAGCTCAGCTAAAAAGCTAAGGGATTTTTTTTTTTACCTTAAGCTAAAAGAAAAACAGTTTGTGTGAATCGGGCATGATGAGCCAGTTCAGTGGATCCAACTCCACACAGGAGTAGGCTCTCAGTGCTGCAGGTTTGGCTGGGATTTGAAAAAAAAATTATTCCAGGACTGTAATGCTTGAAGAGATAAATGTTGTTTATACCTGTGACTTACTGAGATAATAACTGTTTTTCCTCTTACTGAGTTAGGAAAAATGGAGGGAAACAATTGACTCTTACTATTTCCGATAAACTGACTGGAAGAATTTGTAAAGATGTAATATTACTTTTTTTTTTTTTTTAACAAAGCAGTGATCATTTAAATACTTTAAAAAGAATTATCTGCATTTTTCTAAGTAAGCAAAAAATTATACCTGCTTTTAAAAGATGCTGCTGCAGAAGAGCATCAGATACAGTTCTGGAGAAGCATCACAATAGACTTGTACTATTATCGTGCTTTTCCTCAGACATTTGCTCTTTGTCATTATGGAGGTGAAGTGCTAGGTTGTATGGACCTTTGATCTGGTATGGCTGTCTGCTCTCCTGTAAGGTATGTAAAAATAAAAGTTTTTATATATATTTACTGACAAAGCTATGAGTATTTTTTTTCTGATAAAGAACCTCTTTTTAATAAAAAAATAATCAGAATTCTCAAAGTGGCCTCATAATACTTATATAACTTATAAATTTTTACTTTGATGTTAATACTAGTGTTAAACTCTTAAAAATTTTAAATTGGTAAATTTTGAAGTACAAGAAAAGATAAATCCAAAGGAAAAGGAGGAGAATATGAAAAAACCTAAAGCTTTTCTTGTAGTGGAGGTGGATTGCCTGAAAACTAAAGAGATTCACTTCTTCCTTTCAACTTTAAATGCTGATACATACAAAAGGACACGAAGCTGAAAGGCTCAGACAATAAAATGAAGTGACTCCAGAGAGAAAAATTAACTAAATGAGGAATGCTGCTCTTGGGGATCATCAAAGCGAATGTTTCATCATGGGACTATATAATTGAGAAGGCAGTGGTATCTTCCTAACATATACCAAGTGTTACACTGAACCTACTTCTGTGTTAAAAGGATTCACACTCACGTTTGTAGGATTTTTTAAGGATTAAAGTTTGTAAGATCAGGATGTGTCAGAGCCAGAGATATCCTATTTGGTTTTCTTTGAAGGGAAAATTACCTCCTCAAACAACTTTAGCAAAGTGAGGTAAGTTCACGGAAAACCTTTTAAAGAAGGAGGATAATATAATAGAAACAGCTGGAATTATAATATTCAAATTAGTATTCTAGCATATTATACAAATAAATACATATGCATAGTTCTGGGATTTAATTATGTATGCAAGCTCACAAAGTTTTCTTATTCTTTCATGAAGTTGAGGATAAAGATTTCAGTATTCAGTTTCTTGAAACACAAAATATATATAATTGATGATGTTGTTCTGTTACCTGCATTTATACTAAAACAGTTCCTTCCACTCCCTGAAAGGAGACAAAATGGCTCCTTTAAATATTAGAGCACTCATTTACTGAACATTTACAGCATGAAATCTGAACAAATTAATACATTTTACTGAACCCTATCTTAAATGTCTGATTTCTGTAATATATTAAGCAGAAGAGGTGCTTCATTCTACCTGAGATTTTGCAATATAGCTCTTTACTTTTTTGAGTGCAAGAAAACTTCAGGTTTTGCTTCATTAACCTTAAGAATCTGGTTTTGTTCTTATTCGTTGTTTGTCCCTCAGGTTTTTTTCTTTGATATTTGAAGTGGTGGTTCAGTTTTCATAAAAGTTAAGTGGAAATATGACCTGAACTTCAAAAGGGCCAAGAACCAACTCTTAACAAGTAAAGCATTAAGTAAATGTGTACTTAAAATGCCAGACAAATTCCAGCTGTTCTCTCTTACTATTGTGATGACTTTTTCCCTGTGGGTAAATATTTATTTATATAACTTTAACTTAAGCCAATTAGAAGACAGTTTGAGTGTTCTGTCACACTTAAAGCAAGAATTTACATTTTCTTATCAAGATAAAGCTTAAGAGGTCATCTAGACACTCAGGGTTTTTTTAAATTATTTTTTTTCAGACTGCAACTTTATTTATGTCTGCACATGTACATAAAATTTTGTAATGAAGCACATGTATTCTTTCAAGGTTAATTTTTATTTTGCTGTCTCAGTCTACTAGTTCAAGCAGAACATTTTTAAAGCATTCAGAACACCTCTTCAGACCCTCACAACCCTGAAACACTGTCTTCAATTTATAACACATTCTGGAAATGATATTCCAGAATTTTCTTTGTATTTAAAAAATATTATCCATGCATGCTTCTCCATTGTACATGTGTTTTAGCTAAGCCAGAGAGACCAGGGAAATCTATTTGGAGTGAGATTGTGGTGCAGTTATCCATCTCTGTCATTTCTGTAGGGCTTCAACATCAACTTTTGATGGAGTATGAATGCTAGCAGGTGAATGATTTTCAGATAGGTAGTTTATTTAGGTTTGGGAAAAAACATGTGGTAACATATGATGGGTTGACCCTGGCTGGATGCCAGATGCCCGCCAAAGCCATTCTATCACTTCCCCTCCTTTGCTGGACAGGGGATAGAAAAATATAACAAAGGGCTTGTGGGTCGAGATAAGGACAGGAGACATCATTCACCAATCACCGTCACAGGCAAAACAGACTCAGCTTGGGGAAAATTAACTCAATTTATTACAAATCAAATG
>JANZLQ010000095.1:25763945-25774982 GCA_026212715.1 Elanus axillaris
CCCGCCCTGCCCCTTATTCTTACTATCAGCTTAGTACTTTGGCTCTTTCTCATTACTTCCTCCCCACTGTACTTCTTGTGTCTATCACACTGTTGGTTATTAAATGAGTTGCTCTGTTTGATTGCCACGGGTCATTATTTAGCATGAGTTTAGTTATAAATGTGTTGTGGATTTTTTTTTCTGAAAGTGATTTGTTTAAAAGTGATAAAACCTGTGATGAAACTAAAATCTTTCTAACACCTAGGTTACTATCAGGATAAATTATTGTAATGAGCAATAATTCTCCTTTCCTCATTAATAAAATATCTATCGTTACATAACAGTGAATCAACAGCCACACCTTGCAGATATAATCACGTTGTGGAAAGTGACCGTTTGCAGTGATAGTCGATAGTAAAAGTAGAACAAGTACTTGTCTCTTGCTTTAGCTGGCCTGTATTTATTTGGCCTAGTGGGACGTGTTCCCTATGCTTTCTTGTAGGCAATATCTGAAATGGCTGAGACTGTAGAAAACCTTATGGATTAACTTTCTAAGGATGAGGAGTGATCAGATCATTTTGTTGTTGGGGGTTGTCTTTTCTGGGTGCAATTGTGTTAGCATTTCAGCTTGCATGAGTATTGCTCTTCTGCAGTGAATTTCTTGACTATTCCCTACTACCTTAATTTGGTTCATGTTGCAGGGGAGCCCTGGAGCATTCTGAAAGGGGTTTCTTCCTGATGACACTAAGTCAGAAGGTCACTGCAGGGATGTGCCACTAGTGGCAGTTCATTGTCAGCAGCAGATTAGCGCTAGTCTGAGATGTCTGCTGTGTGGATGCTGGTTACTTAGCAGCAATAATTTTGGTCTACAGATCCACTCCTATTGCACATCACTGCTTGGCAATGCAGACGTGACTGCTCCATAAAGTTGTGGGGGTTTTTTTGTTGTTTGGTTTTTGTTTGTTTTATTTTTTAACTGCTGTTGGCTGCAATTGAAGATAGACTAAAAGTCAATTCTGCTGTAACAACAGTGAAGTTAACTATGAAATAAAAGTCTTCTTGGGGAAAAGGAAAGCCCTAACTGTTGCCATGACAGACCCTCATCTTTTCATCTAAGTATCATCTTTTTGGAAATTGCATACAAGTATATTAATATGCATCATATGAAGCATTCTACGTGTAGCTACATGACTTCATTTGCAGTCTCTTCCATCTTATGAATGGAATGTACACACCACATGAAATGGGAAATACTAGTAACTAATGGGTATTTTTATAGAATAGTGGAACAAATAGGCACATAAAACTTTGCAATGGTTACTGCCGCCTTTCAGCTATAGTGACTCACTGGGGTACACTTTCAAAGAGAAATGTGGGGTCCAGAAGTCAGCACACAAAATCTTTATATGTTTGTAGAATTACCATGGTATTGTTTTTTTTTTTCCTGGAATGCTATTTAACTTGCTCATTGTGAAAACTCCATTTTCCTCTCCAACAAAAAAATATTCTTAATTTGCAGACTCTTACTTTCTGCCTAATTTCAAGACCTTTGGTTTTCTATGCCCTTCTTTCTAAATTCTATACTTGACTAGTTACCATAGCTATCCAGAAATAAACAGTTTGGTTCCAGTGTTTTGGGACATTTTTTAACTTAACTAGAGGTGGGGGGGTGGAAAAGAGGAAAAAGCTGCATTTTATATTTTTCCAGATTAAATATTCAATACATACATTACCTCAATTTACAAAGAAAGAGATATTTCTAAGCATATTTTCCTTTGAGTCTGTTCAAGACTGATAGAGAAGGACAAGTTATTAGCAAGAAATATATTGCACAATAGTTAAAAATATTTGCTTAAGAAATTCAATATCCCAAAATGTCATTCTTGTCTCTAGAAATGACTCTTAGGATAAAACCTGCTGCTGTGCTCTGGTGTCATGTCCTACACACTGCATCTACAGAACCACCTGAAGGACTGTGATAGAAAAATAATTATAGAAATCATTGTTGAAATCACTTTGTGTGAAACTGCTAACAACTTTTGGGTGTACCATAAGAAAGGGATTTTCCTGTGCCTTTAAGTGCATGACAACAAAAATGTCACTCTAAGGGAGTTCTGCTCTTTATTGTGGCAAGCATATAATCCAGTTAAATATTTGAGCTTCGAGGGTCTGTCTTTGTGCCCTTTCCTTTTATATATTTATATTACTTATTTCCTGTTAGATTTTTTTTTCCCTTGCTATTTCCTTTCAGGGTAGTTCTCTGGATGGTGATGTTATTGCTTCTAGAGCAAAATTAACTATATTGTTTTAAGGAAATTTTGTTTCAGTAGAAACTGATAAAAAGTGCTGGCTTGTACTTGAGTTCACCTTTAGTGATAAGTTCCATTCAAAACAAGAATGGAGTACCACAGAAAAATAGTAAGTGCAGGTTGCATTTTCAAGAAAATGACACAACTTCAAGGCCATAAGAAAGGCAATGGTCCCTTTTCAACAGCTGTGACTTATTTAATGAAGAGATGGTCTGTGTTAGGAGAAGCTTGCAAGCTAAATGCTTGTTTCTGCTGATTATTTGATAGAGACAGTGTTTCATGGATGAAGCTCTGCAGAGGTGTACATTTCTTGTTGGACACCACTCTCGATAGTTCTTTCATAGTTTTAGCATGAGTGATCACTTTTTATGGGAAACTGGAATAAGGTTGGTTGATGTGGGGTGTGTGAACAATGTATGTGTACATATATATATGTATGTTATAAAGTATTCTGGCTGATGTTTACTTTTGGGAATTAGTTAGTACTGCAGATACCATAGTGCACAGCCACATTTTTAGATTTACTTTTAGATATTGAACTGGGACTTTAACAGTGCTTAAAATAGCTTGCTATTAACTGTCTTGATTTTCCTTTTTGCTTTCATTAACATCTACATGCCTAATTCCCTCAATCACAGCTCTCTTTGAAATAAAAGCAATTTTCTATCAGCTGAAACGTGGTGTGTTTTAGAGCAACATTCATATATATATTTTAAAAAATAATTATTTGAAAACAGCCTTGAAGAGCAAACTCCATTAAATTCCACTGATTTCACAAGAAAAAAGCCACAAGAGAGTTCTGAAGAATCTGGGCCTGTGCGAAAGATCTGGGAAAATCTTCTGTGTTCAGTTCATAGAAACATAAGTAGAAACAGTGGAGTGGCTTAGACTTTAAAACTTTTAGTGACAGCAGGTATACTGTTTACAATACGTTTGATTGTGTATCTTGAAAAAAAAAAGACACAGATTAAAAAAAAAATCTCAGTGCAAAAATGAAGTATGTTTGAATATTTCTCATAATAAAGACAGTAGTGAATTAGTTTTATATATAAACTTGAATGAGTGGAGAAGTGCTATTCTGTGTTTACATGAATATCAAACTACCTGTGCTAATGTCCTTTAGGTGAACAGTCTTCATCAAATCTAACTACAAAGGGTTCCTCTAATAAGGAGCATTCCGGCTCCATTTTCAAGTTTGTAGGTATTTTGAAATGTCCATAGAGATAAAAAGCTAAAGGTAGCAGCTGAAATTCATTAAAAGAAAAATTCGGATAGCATTGAAGTGCCTTCAGCATTACAGCTGCATTTGTAATGTAGTTGTTGCTATTAAAGCTGGCTTCTTGTTTGATATGATGATATCTTTTGATGATATGACATGAAATTTCGGACATCTGAAAACAGGTGAAAATTGTGGCTATTTTTGTGACTGCTCATCATGTGCTTATTTATGTTTATGAGCCCTTTCCATTACAACCAAAATGTGTTTAAAATACATGGGTTTTGTGAAGAAGAACATTTGAGAAAAACAAGTAGAATGCACTGCAAATAAATGCTACATGAGAGTATTTTAATCTATCTGCTTTTAATAAATTCTACATTTTAAGCTCAGAGGAGATAAGAGTTGGAGTGGGGCAGTGGAAGGGATGTGCTATTATGACTGGTATTTTTTCAGGGGGAAAAAAGTCACAATTAAAAAGAAAAGAGAGATTAGATAAAAATTATTTGTAAACTGAATTTGTTTTTATTTTAACTTCATTCACTGCCTGTTATGTTCCCTTTAACGAGCACTTTACATGGGTAATACTTGAATAATGCTGCTGTTGCTACAAATAATTATTTGCATCGCAGCAGCAGCACAGACACTGTGCTTGACCTGCACACGCAGATTCTGTGATTCTTGCTCCAATGAAAATGTTTAGCAGTATTCAAAAAAGAAACCATCTATCCATAACTCAGCTATTTGATTTTAAGGCCTGCTGGGTTTTTTTTTTGGTCTATATGCTTTTTCTTCTTAAAATTATTTATCATCATGAAGCATTGTAGTTACCATCACATTAAGATGAACTGAAGGAAGGATTCATTTCTGCTGGTGTTATAAGGTCAGCTTCATGAAAGTTGTTTTTGATGAGTGCTTTTTGTTTATAGTTTTTTTAATGAATAACTACTGGGATGTCAGGAATTTTGCTTAGATGAGTTGCTGATGGGCAATAGAAAGTTTCAGAGTTCTAGTGAAGTGCTAGTCGTAAACATTGTTGGACTTCTTAACAAAGACAATATCAAATTGTTTCAGATTTTCCTTCTGTTCAGTCATTATTTCTCAACATTGTTTTGAATTCAGACAACCAAATGTACTGTTAAGTATCAAAATTACTAAGGTAAAAACCACAGTAAACACTTTATGGGACCAAGCTGCTGCCTGTAAGAGACTTTTAATCTAGTTGAGGATGGGGCATGCTGAGACCACGTTGGATAGCTTTTGTTGGGTGTGCTTTTAGTCATGAAGAAATCTAGCTAGGAAATATTCATGCACTAGAAATGTAGTACTGTGTGACAATTGCATGGTTGTTTCATATATATTTTGTTATGCTGTCTGCAGTCTGAAGAAACCTCTTTTAGCTGATGACAAAGTCTTCCATTATTTAGTACAAGCCTGTATGGATTCCTACCACGTTGTCATCTCAGCAGAGAGATGTCTGGGCCTGAAGCAGCACGTTGTTGCCTGTGCCACAAAAGCTGTTCGTTATGAGGACCCCAAATGCACAAGAGGCCTCTATGGGCCTAAATTGCAACCTTGCCTGGGTCCCCCACTCCAAACTCATCTGTTTAACCTCAGGTACAGGCCCCAGGCATTGTCCAAGCTATGCTGTAGGTAAACCTGTCTCCTGCAGTCTTGTAGAGAATTCATGGCTGTTTTCCCACCTTCCCCTGGAGAGGGCTGTAGCCATGCAGGGTTAACGGGAAGCCCTGGGCATTTGCTGTGCCCCGGTAAGTGCCCCTACAAGGAGAGGTGGGAAGCGAGCAAGAAGTCAGAGGGGCAGCAGAGCTGGGCATTCATCCTCTCCATGCTGGTGCTTTCTTGGGGCAGCTATCTACTTGGTGCAGAGTCTGTTCCCCTATAAAGCAATTATATAACTCTCCCCTCACTTCCCATACACATTTTGCTAGGTTGGTTGGTTTTTTGCGTGTGTGCTTTTTGGTTTTGTTTTGTTTTTATAAGCTACCATTTTCATTCCTGGATAATTATAGGACCTGGGCAGCCACCATCAAAGGGTGCAATTCAATTTAAAGAAAAAAATATGTTTAGGCTCCTACGTTGCATATGGTCATGCTGGGCTGCTGAAGGCCTCTGTGGCATTATGTGGGCTATTCTAGTATAGAAGCCAAACATTGTTACTGATTTGAGACCTAAATGATTATTTAAATTTAGACTGAGGAAGAGATTAATTTCTCTTTAAAGTATGCTGTCAGAATTAGTGCAGGTTCATTCTTTTCTCTCTCTGGTGAGCATTCTTGTTGGAGAAGACCATCTGTTTGTCAAGGGAAGTCATAAAATAATATTCGACGTGAGACTTGCCTTGAAATCCTGACATGCAGTAACTGCAGTTATCTATAATGTGCCTAATTCATTTATATTTTAATTTCAATCCATCAGTGTCAGATAAAATATGTTATTTTTCCTTCTATTCCTGGGTGGCACCTATAATAGCTTAATGTTGTCTGTATAGTAAAACAGTAAGTTTTGAAGTCCTGCTGCTAGCCAGGGGCCTTTTTTGTTGACATGGGCTGCCCAGATGGAAGCTGGTTTTAGAAATAATTAAACTTCATTTTTCTGTAGTTACTGATTGTATTTAATTTCTTTAGAATGATTTGCCTATCACAGTTGTTGGAAGCCATATGTGAAGGGAATATGAATTAAGGCTAAAGCAAAGCAGGTTAAAAAATTCTGTTTGCATGCAAGGACAGTGATTAGAGTTGAGAAGAAACAGATTCAGTTGGCTAATCTGATTGAGACAGTTTCCTTTGTATGTTGCAAAATTGGTAAAATACATGGACAATTAACAAAGCAATTGTGTGCTTTTCCAAGTCTCCTAATTTGACTCAACCCATTAAATTGGTGATTGCACTGTTTGTTCAAAAAGTATGTATTTACCTCATTTCTTTATTTGCCAAGATTGACTAGCAACCTTTGAAAATATGTGGCTCAGATCCATATCTTCATAAGACACCCCTAGATATTATCTTAAACACTTCTTAAGGAGTTTCTATAATGCAGGCTTTCTGTTAATTTCAGAAAAGGTGGCTCTTCCTTAGTGTCAGGGAGGTGCTTTTAGAAGAATCCAAGTTGCCTCCTTTTAGCAAGAGTCAAACATCAGAAAATAGTGTCCCTTGCATGATTTAAGATGATGATCTAGGCTTAAGTCATGACATCATACTGTTTTCTGCAGTGGTCTGTATGATGATTTTTTTTAAGTAAATTTAATTTCATGCTGCTATTTCACTGATGTTTGTGCTTTTATACTTTTAACTACATTTTTAGGTGTGCCACTCTTAAATTAATTGTTTATCTGAGTCTGTTGGCCCTGCCAAATAGCAATAGAGAGATGTACTCACACACTTTTGCCTGTAATAAAACATCAGGATCCTAAGTCAGGTTTCTAGAAACAAAAGTCTACAGACCTTACCTTCCTCTTTAAATATTATCTTCATATCCTGAAACTAATTTTGCCTTGAAGTACACCAAAGAGTATGCTATATGTTTCTTCAGAGCCTCCCAGCTAAAAAGTGACAAAAATATATAAAGTTTGTGGTCCATTAGTTGTATAAGCCCATATTTTAAGTGTTTTCTCATATAGCAAAGTGAAAATTGACCCTTTTATTGCCACATAAATGGCAGCTACAGTTAACTATTTCTGGAATTTAACCCTGCTTAAAACTACCCTTTGAACTACAATTATTTTTACAAATCAAGACTTGTGTCCTCAAAAGGGCATACTTTCCATTGATCTCATTATCAGCCTAAACACCTTTGAAGATGTGGGCCCAAGTGTTTTTATCATTTGCAAAACTGCTTGAGCATATTTGAAACAACCTGTCCATTTCAGGCTAAGCTGGGTATGATTTAGGCCTTCAGCAGTTTGCAAGGAGTCATGAATAAACAGGCATGAAGTGATAAACAGGAAAATAAAAGAATCCTGCCTTGTTTCATGTGTCTTTTTGATCTGCTATTGACAGAACAAAGGAATGTATTGTAACCATATCTTCTTTTAGACAAAAAAAAAAGAGAAAACATGACAGCTATATCACACAGATTAGTTCAAGAACTTTTAATCAGTGAAATATTTTTCTTTCTATTGCTTCAGACTCGTGTGGTTTCTTAATAATGCCAAAGGCTTTACACAATTTTATTTTTATAGAATATTCAATGACAAATCCTTTAATCTGAAAGCTTGATTTATAGAGGACTGTTTATTCCATTTCATTAATTTGCACTATGCAAACCCAGAGGTTCTGACTTCTGTTTTACAAGAGAAAAGTGAAGTGTATTTTATCTGTCGGTACGCTAAGCTTCTTTTCTTCACTTGTCTCTTTACTGAAAGTAATGCAGCTGTTCTTGTTATAAAATATCCTTGGGTTACTAGGAAGCAAGTGTGTGGCAAGCAGCTTTGTTCTGAGGTGATGAAAATGTGATTGATTTTCAGTAATGGGCTAATTTGGCTATAAGCGTACTAAAGCTCTTCATATAGATATGGTTAACCTAGAAAAAAAGAATATGATAAATTCCAAGGTTTGTAATTTTAACTTCTTGCTTTCATGTGCATGAGAAAGACTGTTTTCCATGAAGCTTGAAGATAAGCACAGCTGATAGCAAGACTTAAGAGACACAGACTTGTAGGTATTCAGTGTGTCATACCATAGTCTACTGGTCATCCTGGTCAATGCAGCTGCCTCCTTTCCTTTCTGTGGAAGAGGAGAGATCTGGTGCTCATTTGGGTCTCCCTCTGAGTTGGACTTGGGATTGTGTCAGGACACATACCTGGTGTGGGTATAGAAGGACTAAAAGTTGGCTTTCATTTTGTTTTCTGCTCCACCAGAGAACAGTGAAGTTGGTAGTTTCTTGAATATTCAGACAAGCACCTCAAATGTTTTTCTACACTGTTGTCTTCATGAATGAAGGGAGCTTATTGAAAAAACATGCAACACAGCTGTTATTCTCCTTTATGACTGCAAAAGAATTTTACAATGCCATGGCAATCTGAAAAAGCCACCAGCAGAAATAGAGCTTAATTGTTGAGTGAGTGATTCTGTAGTGGGGTGCTGTTTCTCATCACACTCATCAGGACTTTATTGCCTTTCCCTCTTATGCTCCACAGAGTAAAACCCACCTCACTACCTAAATTCCATTATTCTATAACATATTCCTTTAGCATCCCAAATGCTAAATTTTCAAGAAACTTCTACTGAAAAAGCACACACAGTTCTGTCATCAAATTGGAGAGTGCCTCCTGTGTAGCTGAACATAGAGCTATGACAGAAATAAAGATATTTTGGAAAATGGACAGAGATTGACTGTCCGCTGTAAAGAAGGTATGCCAAATACACATTTTGTCAGTTATTTCCCTCCAAATTAAAAAAAAAGAGTATTTTCAGATCCATTCAGCTGTCTATTTATGGTGGTCTTCTTTGCAAGTGAAGAACTTGGTGAATGTTTCTTGATTAGAAAATTGTTTGGGTTTATTCCTTTAGTTCAGAAAGAAATATAATCATCTCTTCCAGAAGGTAAAATAAGTGTCATGTTTCTTGGTCTGCTTTTTATGTACTGTTGGCAGAACAAAAGCATGTGAAATAATAATTTCTTCTGTCAAACATCAAAACATCAGTCTTAGCTATATCATGCATATAAATTCGAGAATAGCTAATTAATCAGTCTGGTCTTTGCATTCCATGAAAATAAATGCTCTTTTTCATTCCATCACCTGCTGCTTTTTTTCTACAGTTTCGAGTCAAACCTCAGAATCTGATGGTTCAATTTAACTACACCTACGTTTGGGGCTGGGTTGTTTGGGGTTTTTGTGTCTGTTTTCCCCCATTTCAATTTATGTTTCTTCTGTGTGTACTCCATATTATTAAACTATGTTAAGCAATCCAAACTTCAGTGAATTACTCTATTTTAAAAAGTCAGTAACTTAAGTGGCTTTATCTACACCCACTGTAAGCTTCTTTTCTTTAGTTTTGTGGAAAGAAATACCTACATTGTGTCTAGAAAAGATTTTTCAAATACTGTGCTATTCACTAGATACTTAGGGACAGTACATTTAGAACTAGAGTGGATAATGTGTATACTTTGCTATCTGCTTCTGGCACTATCCATTCAGTCAGTGGTCATGGCAGGAAATAGCTTCAATAATGTAAACCAGGGGTTTTTAAAATACTTAAATATGAAGAAAGAATGACACTTTCCTTGCCATTTTCGAATCACTTTTGTCTCGTACGTATAGCAAGGGAGTGAGTTTCTTAAACTGAGAAATGTTTTACTCTAAAAATGAGACTGCATGAGAATCTGAAGTGGCTGAATTTTTTGCAGATTCAGCTTGTATTATTTACTGATACCTGCTTATCTGAAAATGTAAGAAAGGACTGTGGTATTCCTGTTAGTTTTCTTGGAGACTTTGTTTTTTACCACATCTATTCCCACTCTTTCTTCTGCTCACCCATGTGTTTGCATCTTATGATGCACTGGGGTACACAGCAAGGCTCCCAGACAGCAGCAGGTAAAATACTGGACCACCCATTAAAAAATAAATCATAGATGTCTCAAGTGAAGGGGTTTCCAGCATACATATGCCAACAGCTAAATAAAGCTTGTTTGGCTTTGTATCTAACCCTTCAACTTTCTGTAATTAGTTGACAATTTTTTGTATGGCCCTTTTGTGAATTTCAGATAAAATTTGGGTAGCTGACCATCATGTTTCAGTAATCTCCCTTTCACTCTACTATTGCCCCAATATATAACTGGTTTACTACATCTTCTCTGAAGAGAAGCCTGAATCTTTACAACAGGCTTTGCATCAGTGTGTGAGATTTATGATAGTATCTTTGTCACAGTATCACTGAGGGTGCTGCTGTGGCTCATGCTGAACAATGTAGGAAAAATTCTCTGCAGAAGTGGCTATCACTTACGTAGACAAAAGGTGGGGGTTATGAATTGTTAAGTCCTGTATTTCTCTGAGATAAAATAAATCAGCCCAAGGTCCAGTTGAAAAATTTGGGCAAAATTAGGTGAGTAAACCTTGATAGCACAAGCCAGTCTGTTGCTTGTACCACTAAACCTATACATGTAATTGGAGATCTGAATTTTGTACTTTCTGCCTCTGTCTCAAGTCTAGCAGAATACTCTGCAATGGGGTGTGAACTTTGTTATCCATAGACGATTAAAAAAATAAAAGGTGCATGTTGACTCTTTCAACTTTGCCTTGATATCTCACTCCCACTGAATGCCTAAACACTACCACTTGTTTCTTCCTCTGTGAGAACCAGTGTGGCTAAAGGAAGTTTTGTGTAAAATGTGAATTTTTCAAACTTAATAATGTCAGATTATTTTCTTCAGTACAAATCAGAGCTCAGAAAGTATTCCTCTCTTTTTCCAGGCTTGTGTCAGTATCTAGTGACAATAATAATAGAATCCTCTTACTGGTGGTTTGTTTTGTGGGGTTTTTTTTTGAAGGGGGCGGGCAAGAGGGATTTAAGGGGG
>JANZLQ010000095.1:25781138-25810468 GCA_026212715.1 Elanus axillaris
TCTTCTCATACTGAACTCAAAACATAGCACTGTACCAGCTACTAGGAAGACACTTAACTCTATCCCAGCTGAAACCAAGACAGTTTGAAATTACAAGTATTAATATTGCATAACACTGATTATACTATTCTAGAGAGCATACTTTCAACCATATTTAATTATTGACATTAAGTTTTAGCATTTATTTAAAACGGGCATGTGTGAAAAATTGCTAACCTTTTGGAGGAGTGCCCTCATCTTTCTGTGTCACTGGTAGTTACGTATATTCAGCAAGACATGATTATTCCATGTGCAGACAAATAATAATGATGAAAAAATCAATTATCTCTCTTACTTTCTGTTTTGAAACAGTAAAATATATTTGTAGCTTTCCTTAGCTGTAATAATGTGTGTGTATCAGAGAGAATGTCATCATACTGCTCATTAGCACATGTGGAGCCACACTCTTCTAAAATCCCAACATTCTTTTTTCACTGTGCTGTCTGACTTAATCTCTATTTCACAGCTACATATGGCTGCTGGCAAGAGACTGAACTTTAGCGGGAACAGTAAAAGCAGCTATGTGGGAAGACTTGGGTCTTTTAAAATATTTTAAGAGTTCTTTTATAGAGGTTTTGCAAAGCAAGTGTGAACTTGATAAATACTAGAATAATACAGTTATCACTAGATGTACCTTTCTAATAGATGTATTTTGCTGTTCATTCCCTTAACATGATGTTTTCAAAAGGGGTATTTTGCTATTGTCTCCAGTGAAGGCAGAGTTGGACAATAAGTGTGTATACAAATGCTTTTGATAAATAACTCATGTTTAATTCCTCTGGAGCTTTTATTGAAAAGTGTCCCTGACACTATCAGCAAACTTCTTTCAGCTTTCTGGGGTATGTCAGTTCTTCCACACAACAGCTTTGATTTGATTTTTTTTCACACTGGACTGAAAATAAAGCATTTTGAATATCTTCTTGCAATAGGATTGTGTCAGAACAGATGCTCTCAAGGCAGAAGCCTTGCTTTTTCTCTTTTTCTTCAAAAGTTTAAAAAGATTTTAAAACTTGTCTACTAAACCCCAAAATGTTTCCATTACAGCTTTGGTTTCAATGAAAGGCCATAGCACCACCTTCTATGAATTTTGCAAACTGTTTAAAAGCTTTGCCTGGAACAAGAGCTTACTTCTCTGAGAGACTTAAATCACTATGACACAAACAGAACTTCCTTCAGTAAAGATAATGCCAAAATTCATATGGAAAAGGGAAAAAAATTATCTCAACAAATAATAATAAAATGAAAATTACTTATCACAAAGTAAGAAGGTGAGGTTTAGTAGTGGGATATTTTGTTGTTTAGTTCAATGTTATTAAAATTACTCATTAAATTCACATCAAATACAGTTATCAACATCTAGCTGAGCATCTTGCTCCTCTAAGTTTCTGGATATTGAAATAATTTTTAGCTCTGGGAGTAGAATGCAACTCAACATCAGGAAGGCTGCCTGTGTAGCTAAGTGGAGCCATTCATTTTGGATTCACGTCTTTAAATAATTGTACCATGAATTCCTACCGCATGTCATTGTAAATGAATGCATGAAAGTCCATGTGCCGTGTAGAAGAGACAGCAGGAGAAATATTTGAAAACCTCCCTTCCTGTTTTAATGTCACGTACAATCATAGAAAAAGGCAACACACATGAACAACTTAAGTACTTAATGGTTTCCCCTTAAAATTGTAGCTTGATGTTAATATGTCCAGAAATAGGTTTTAATTCTTAATTATACTTGTAATTATGCAAATTTTATAATGCTATTGTTATGTATAAATATTCATTTCCTTATATGAAGGTATTAAGGTACATAGAAGTCAGATTAGCATACTGCAGTGAATCACAGCTGAGAAAAACAACAGTGTAGCTCAATGTGTTTTTAACTGGAAATGGGCAGCGAGAGCTGCTGTGGACTGAAAGGACATCTGGCATGACAGCATTTGACATCCTGTGTGTAATTGGTTTTGAATGCTTGACAGATTGTTATAATGGTACAGAGGCACTTAGACCAGCAGGTAACTGTTGGGAATGGATTGAGTGGTGGTGAGCCCATTTTCATATTACTCTTACTTGAGAATCCTTTAGACACACTTGACATCAAAGATATGTTCTCTTTTAAGTTCCAGTGCTTGTTACACCCCTTTTCATCAAATTCAGGAAAAGCAGAACAACTTAAAACACCTGCATGTTATTTAATTAAGTGATCATTGTTAAAGATGATATTTAAAGTGCAGTTTATATATAGTAGAGGTGGGAAATAGAGTATTGGCTGGGCAGCCAACCTTTAGATTTTATGTTAAAATTATTTTTGTTGGCAAACCCTGAGCAGAGGATCACTTGTGAAATTGATGTCAGAATTGGATCAATCAGCTCAACAACCACAATCAGGGACAAGACAAGCTGTTTCTCTCTGTTGGAAGTGATGGCTTTTTTATTTTTTAATATGTGCTAAGTGGGCTGATCAAAATAATGCAACGATTCTTAGCTACTAGTGTTGTTTACCTTTTGTGTTAGGTGACTGCAAATTGTCAAGTAAAAGAAAATAATCACATCTCTAAATAGGTTTGATTTTAGCACTCTTCTAATTTGTTTTTCTCCATCTTTATTTCTGACTGAAGGAATGAAACTAGGGTACACCACCAGGATTTTAGGAGAGGATTAGTGGAATTCGATACCTTCATTCTGGGATACTGAATTTACTACATTGTAAAGGAGTTTGCATTGCAAATAGTTAAACATAATGTAGTATCTGAAAATCAGGTTACCTGCAATCAAGAGCCCAGATACTTGGAGATTCAAAAATGACCAGTTGCTATAAAAATTTAGGTCATACATTTCTAGACTTTTGGTCTTTAAACTGGTGAAAAAGTATTTTATTTTTCAAGGAGATTTTTTTTTTTTACATTCTCTCATCATTTGCTGCTAAAGGTTTGGCATTTCACATAGACTCCATTAGGCTTTGAATCTGGGTGATATTTGAATTTGGGACAATAAAATTTTTCACATAATACACTGTAAATATCCAAAGCAACTGCTATGTTGAATTTAATAGACTGTGCCAAGCATTGTTCATAATATTAATGGCTCTGAATTGGATCTAGAAAATTTTACAGTGGTTGGACTGACCATTCATCCAAAAGATATAGGCACTTAATTGTGTCTAAGCAGCTGTCAATTTTGTATGCCCTTAAGATGTCCCTTTCTCACTTGGCTGATCACATCATGTTCAGAGCCTCTGAAATATTCAGACTTGAACCAGAAGGGAAAATTTTACTTGTGACAAAACTGCAATGGCTTAACCACTATGGTGCATGTCTACTTCTTTATATTTCTCTGAAAAAATATTCAGAGTTACAGGAAAGGACAAAGGCAGTTGAAGTAAACTTTCATAAAAATCTAAATCTCTTTTTTACAGTGTTTTGCGTACTTGCACAGTAATTTGTTCAGTAATGACATGAGCCGTTTTGATAACAGAAGTCTTGCCAAACTGAAAGAACCACCATTGTTGTGCTCCTTACAATTCTTAATTTCACCAGAGATTGTATGTTTGAACAAAACCATGAAAGCATGTCCTACTGGTGACCAAAATTTTCACAGGAATTAAGGTTAATGGCCTTGGTATTTTATTTTACAAAGCTAATCAGATAATTTCAAGTCTGGCTACCCAGAACCCTTCAGTTCTACAAACAGTTCTTCATTTTCTGTTGTAAAGATCTGTGTGGTGTTTCATGTCAGAGAAAAGATGCAATGCATTCTGTCTTAGTGCCATTTGCAATTATTGGGTAGAGAAGGTAAAAAAAATTAAATCGAGACAAAATCTTGCACTAGAGGAACATCTTGGGTGATCCTGCAAAAAACAATTTAGCATGGCAAAGCTGCAAAGTGGTGTGATTCAGCTAATGACTATAGCAGCTGTTACAAATAACTTGAGCAATTATACATTTTTACCTGTTCAAAACTCATTAGTTTAGAGGTCATAAATGACCGCTTAAGTATTGCAGTTAATCTTATCAACTTTGCTATCATCTTCTAAACCTTATTTAGATAGTAGGGGCTTCTCAACCTACTGGAGGGTGATATTTCACTGCCATTAGGTATTTGTTACAAATGTCAGACAAAAAATTATTTAAAATTTCTTCTTTAATACTGAATAATTTTTTTAAACATGATATTTTTAAAGTTATTTAGAAATTAATTTATTGGTAATTTAGGTTCCTTAAAAAAGGCCCAGAAATCTCAGCTAAAACTTTGCTGTAAAATCCAAAAATCTGCATGACTTGAAGGACATTTATTCAAGAGAAGACGTTTGCCACACCCACTAATCTTCTTTTGATTTAGTGATTTCATTGTACACACACAAGAAAGTAGCTGTAGACAGCCTTGTGATTCTAGATGAGAAAGATGTTGCTCTGATTAAGTCTAGGAGACAGTCCATAGAAAATTAGGACTAGTCCATAGAAAATTAGCCTAGATTAGCCTAAAATAGCATAAGACAGTATTTGACAAAAAAAAAGAGTCACTACTAAGACTAAAGAATGCATTCCCCAATAACATGTTAAAGTAAATGCACATAAAATGAAAAATGTGTAGGCTGACGTGTTCTGAACTGTGTAACATTGGCCTCATTCTTAGCTATGTTATGCTGTATTAAAATATACAATATGGATGAAACATTTTTTTCATTTTTTAAAGCAGAAATACATGTATATTTTGTTCTGTGTTTTTTTTACTGTTTGTGGTCTTTTTTTTTTCTTCCTAAAAACAAGGGAAGTCTTACTGTTACTCATAAATGCAAAAAACTAGGACCTACTTGTCCATTACAGTTAAAAACTGGGAAAATCCTATGAGTAGAGACACAGTTTCTTGCATTAAAATGTGACAGAGTGGTAATTTAAATTATGAAGGAGGTCCAGTTCCCACTGAAGCCTAACTAAGCAGAATTTAGCATACCTGTCATAGTCTATTTAATTTTCATGAGCATTATACTTTTGCTGCCTCCCAAAAGATAATCTTTGAAAACCAATTTGTATCAATATTTGAATTACATACTTATTTGAAACTTCTATCCTATCCTAACCACTACACGGACTGATTTAAATATACTGGGTTCAATCAATATTGCAGCTGTGCGTTTTGGATGATAAAAGTAAAGATTGTCTAAATACCAGGCTGCAAAATTTCTCAGAAGCAAAATATGATGGGCCAGATCCTCCCTAAGGTATTTTTCTTCAGTATCACAAAACTAAGATAAAGATTATTTAGATCTGATTTACATATTTAATTAGGATATAATTATAAAGGATTTTAATATCTCAGTATTGATGGGAAATTTTTACCTATAGTCCTCTTTCTGTATGTAACTAGACTGATTGCATTTTGTACACCTATAGAAAATACTATTATTCTTTAAGGGCAAATTTTGAGTGCTGGCTATGGGAAGCACTTCAGACCTGAGATAACTTTTTCTCTGAGGGATATTATGACAGATTTACACTTTTGCTCTTCTAGACACACAGGCAAATTTCCTATTTTCCCCAAATGGTTTACAGCTATCATATATGGCCAAAAGTAGGAACTGAATCCACCTACAGCAGTTGAGAATATGCTAGATAAATTTTTATTTAAATCAGTTTTAGAAGGTACATCCAATATAGTTCCTCCCATGTATCTGTAGGTCCTGCAGTCTTAATACTGGTGAAGGTGATTTCTTATGATTCAAGATGAGTTCTGGTGAAGAGTCATAACTTCCTTCCAAGCAACCACAGTTTCTGTGCTATAAGACTGCCTGTTCTTAGTGTTTGTGCTCTTAGCTGACAGAAGCTGGAAACTAGAAATAATAGATCAGCTCTTCCATCCCTTTTCCAGAATCTTGGCGGTCATTAAAAACTAGTCTTTTTCTTCTTCCATTTACACCTTTTTGTCCTTAGTGTCAGGGAAGGAGAAACCTGGTGTTAAGCCTCTACTCCAAATTCTCTCCTGTTATTTGTATCAAGCTAATGAAACGTATAAAACACAGATCAGCAGTATTAGTTAAGTTTGCTCTTTCCTACCTTCTACATGTTTGGGGTTTTTGGGTTGGTTTGTTTGTTTTTTATATAAAAGACAGGCAACACAATACAGGCTTTAGTATTTATGTGGTTTGCCTGTAAATAACATTTGTAGCTGTATCCATGAATATGGTTATTTTTAAATGATGTAAACATTGTGCTGACTAACCCTTGATCTTAGTTGGAAACCTTTTGTAGTTGTTAAATGGAATTTTTTGCAATTGTGTCTGTTGTTATATCAAGGTAATTGTTTCTTTCCCTATAAAAGCCATTAAATGTTCTCTATCAGAATGGCCTTACACCACTCAGGTTTCAAAATTACTTACGTCACATGATTACAACACAGTCATTACAGTTTGAGGAAATATGAATTTCTGCCATGCCAGATGGTAATGGGTATTGATGGCTTTTTCAGTGAAAAAGATTGGAAGCTTCTAAATTCCCTTTCTTCCAAAAGTCATGCCTTCTCACTCACCTTTATTCCCGCCTGCCAGCAAAGACAGATTTTTCAAAAGTTACTCCTTGTCTTGCGCCAAAAGAAGTGGCCCTGTTTTAGCAAAAGTCTAGTATGATGGAAGGTTCACCTTCATTTTGCGTCTAAAGATTTAAAAATCTCTCTGAACATTTTTGGAAAAAAGCTGTTGTCTGAGATTTTTATTGTTTTTATCATGACCCAAGGAGTTCATATACAGCTGGTTTGGGATTTCAGCTGTCTGGGCAGCCAACAGGAGCAACTGTATCAGTTCAACTCATATGGCAGCAAGGCAAAGCTACTGTAGGCTGTAACTTGTGTAGTGTTATTTCCAGCAGGGGAAATCACAGGCCGTATAAGCTCAGCCAGTCTACAGTAAGATTTTACAATTTGCTCCAGTGCTTGCTGCTGTTGTCTGTAATTAGGGCAACTCCTCAGTGGAGAACATTTTGCTTTGCACATACTAACTGAAGAGGCCCAAGATGCTCTATGTTAACTTTAGTGCATCTTTTTCCTGTTCAGTCTTTAAGTTGCAGTTTTGACAGTGAAATATCATATTTATCCCAAGTGAATCAGAGGCTGGCTTTTGAGGATAGTGATGCTGTCAGTGCTGTTTATTAGACTAGACTAAAGGAAATCTGACCACCTTTGTTATATAGATCGATTAATGTAATTTGCTACTATAAATATGTTTAACCTTGAACATTTGACTTATTAGCATGAATAATTGTTTCATATCAACATCTGTAGGGGCTAATTTATTTTTCAAAAAGCTAAGCTGTACTATTGTTATAAAAAACCTTTAAGTTTAAAGCAGCAATAGGAGAGTTTCTACAATGTAGTTTTCATTCAGAGAGAACAAATAGATCTGTGTCTGTTCCTAGAACATACTGGATAGGAAAATGCTGACTATTGAGGCAATAAATGAAGGTGCTCTATACTATAACAAGTGCTCCAAAATCCTGATGTACTTGTAAAAGTAGCTGTAATGACAAAATAGGACTTCTAGGGGCTGACTGGAACCTTAAAGCAAAGCATGAGTTCAGTGATATGCATTGACAACTTGATTTTCTTTACAGCACAAATGTAGTTGTGCTTCAGATCTTACAGAATGTGCCAAAATCTCATTAAAGGCAATTGTTTAATGGGCAGCAGAAAAGAATAAATATACTGGGTTTTACTGGAATAAAGTGATGCATAAAGTAGAAAAGAAAGGTTTTCTTGGTTTAGAATTTGATCAGGAAAAAAGAATCACAGAAGACAATTATTGATCAGATCTTAAGTATATGCTGAAACTTGATACATTATCTAAAGTAATAGGAAAAAATAGTCACATTGTAAGAAGGGGTCTTGAGTTAACACAAGACAAAAACATTTCTACCAGACTAGGATGATCATCAGAACACAAAATAATGGTTAGTAGTGATACTTAATTCACAATTGAGTAGTTTTCTAAAATAGTATTATCACTGTCTTTGCTTTCTCAAATATTCCTAGAAACTGAATCCTCATTCTATTCTTTATAACATTTTTGTAACAGTATGACTCAGGCGATCAGACTGACTAGGATTCCGCTAGTTTGCTCTCCATTCTTGTGAGCTGTGATAACTCCAGTCAAATCAAATGATTGTGTTTCATTTATGTGCATATAGTGCTGCTAAGTTCTGTGGAGAAACACTGATGCAAGATTGATATAATAAGGTGATGAGTGAGGTTACAAAAGTTAAATTACGTGTTAATCTATTCTAAGCAAGTCTTCCTAGCATAAAGGATACAGCACTGGAAATTTTCACATTAAAACAAACGAACAAAAAACCAACCCAAAGAGCTAGCAAATGGGATGGCAGTTATGACTTTATGAATCAATGGCCTTAACCTATTCAACCCATCAATTTCACGGTCATTCTTGTCAGCATCTATTTTTGCATATCCTTCTTTACAAATACAACGCAGAGGTTGAAATATCTACTGTACACTGTGAGTGTGCAAGTAATGCTTTAGGTAAAGTAGCCTTTCGGAGTAACCAGCTTTGATCAGTGATCAATAATACTTGCTTTTTTCTGGTATGATTATTCCATTTATTTTAGTCTATTAATTGCTCATAAGTATTTTATTTAAATAATGTTGTTAGTGAAAGCAAGCTAAAATGTTAATGTGAATTCTCTTATCATTGTATGCACTGTCTGGGTTATGGGTGCTGTTATGTGGAACAAACATGTTAAGATCACTTCTTCCAAACAAGGATATCACTACCTCAGTAATGACTCTTTCTGTTAAAGAAAACAGATTCTTCCAAGCTGAATATCTGTGTTTATCATCTATTCTAGGGGTTATAGGATATTGCTAATGAGATTTATCAGGTATTGTTTGTCTTGGAATGCAGAGTGAGAGCCCTGCTTGGAGTGATGCTGTCAGGGCAGTTTCCTGTTTGGTGTGGGCATGTTTGACCTAGCCAAAAGTTAGGAATTTTGGTTTCACTTACAGCTCTTCTCCAGAAGCCCGTGTTTGGCAAATACTGCTAGTTTGGTGGTAGAATAATTGTGCTGCCTTCATACACCATAACTCTCTTTGTTTTGTGCTGATCTTCCAAGAGTCAATTTAATTACAAGACCTGATTACAAGCACACAAGTCATACATCCCAGACAATTCAAGGTTGTATATAATTCATTGGCATAGTCTGCCACTGGGATAGGGAATTCACCCTCTGGATGGGTGGGAGGCTGAGTAGATGGCTAGGGATGAGTCTGCTCAGCTACCACCTGAGCAATGTAAGTGCCTGGAAATTTGTGGAACAGTTGTTTCTGCAGTAAGCAACTGCATGGACTTTTTGTAATCACTCATGTGTGGCAAGGCTACAGTTAGAAAAAGCAATGACTGTATGATCTTACTGTGGTTGAGACCTGACTTTGGATTTTGAAGCAGTCTTATTTAAGCCCAGTTTACTATAATGTTGAGAGTGGACAATATTTATTTTTTTTAAGTGCTGAAGACAGAGATGCAGATGGGTTTTCAGAATACTCACTGATTTTCTGTGTTATTCTACTCAGCTGTGAAGATGCAACATATTCTGCCTAGAGCAGCCAGCAAAGGTAATTGTCTTAATTTCCATATGGAGTATAGCTCAAGTATCAGCACCAGAAGTTTCATTTGTGTATTGCAAATACTAAGGGCTGTGTGGAACTGAATGGAAGAGTCTGGCTCTGCTGTTACTTACAAGAAGAATTACTGCAGACTTTTGTTCAACCTCTGAACTTTCTCAACATTTTTCATGCAAATTCACTGCAGTGATCAATCCTCCCATAGCAAAGAACAGGAAAAAACCTGTTTTGTAACACTTTCATACACTGCTGCCCTGCATCATTTCCATGGTGAAGAAATGATGTGTAAACAGTTACTAAAAAGAAGGAAAGAAGCTCCTAGAACTGGTGGCTTCAATTTTCCATTTATTTTTTGTATATTTTGATAATATAAAATTTTATTTTTCATAGGAATTGAACTTTAATCAGGAAAGAAAAAATGCACTGAGGAATAAAAACTGCCAGCATTCTTTAGTCCTTGAATTAGGAAATTATGTAAGCCAGCAGTCTTACAACTGAATGAATGTATGGCAGCGTGGGTGGATCTCTGAACTTACAAAAGAGCATCACTGAAGTCAGGTGTAGGATCAGAACAACTTTATGAATGCAATGATTCCCACTCTTAAAGGCAGCCTCTTAAAATTATGTAGGATTTCCTTCCCACATCCTTCAAGTGGTATTTAAGAAGTAATGAGTTCTCTCTTATTTAAAACAAAAATTGNNNATCTGGAATCAAAGTGGTTGGAATCAATTCTTGTTGTATAAAGAGGTTTCAGTCAAATGATACTGTATGGTTATAATTGCATCATAGACCCATCAGAAATTTCTTCTGTATATATTCCTTACTCATTGATAACAGATGGCCAGGAATTTAGAATTTCCTTTTAATGAATCCATAGCCAGATCACCAATACTAATGAATTTGCTATCAAAATAGTGCCTACTATGTTTGAACATTTTTTGCATGCACTGAACTTTTAGCTATTTCTGACCCTAAAAACTGAATTAAATGATCCATTGAATTCAGCCAGCTGTTAGCCAGCCTCCTTTGAAGCCTAAGTGCCATGAACTAATTTTTCTCTCTTAATTGTTGCAATTTGTGAGACCACAAATCTCTTAACTTTTCATGACTCCCAGTGGCCAATTTTTTAAAAAGTTACCAGCATGAATACCAGCTCTATTTCTTTTTCTGTCATTAGGAACTAGCACTGCTGAAGTTGACATGATGACAGAGCATCCACAAAACTGATTCTTCAGGAACATTTGCAGCTTTAGCATATATAATTAGATTCTTCAATCTCCCAAAAGAAAGTCCCTAATGAATTCATTACCATATATGTGGGTGACCTCCCAATACAATCTCAAAGAGAACTGCATCTCGTGGTAATTCATTAAATAAGTGTTTTAATAAAAGTCTTGAAAGGACTTGCAGAAATAGGGAGATGCTTGGCCCCCATTTAAACTGCATGGAAGAGCTCAGTTATTTATGTGTTATTTATGTACGGCAATGACCGTGTTTGGAATAAGAAGCTTAGCAGGATTTGAATTTGCACATTTCCCCTCCCCTTGTTGGGGGCGATCACTTGTGAGATGTGAACAAGGATCTTTTCAACCATATATCTGCCCTCATTTTACTCTCCGACTGTAGTAGGGCAGGGTTTTTTTCACTGCTATTTTGACCACATTCTTCTCTGCTTGGCTGTAAATTCCTGACTTGTGTGACACTGTGTTGTTTCTCTCCCTCATTTTCTCTTATTCTGCCTCTGCAACCCCTTTAGCATCAATTTTCCTCTAGTTCTGCTAAATCTAATTTAGCTAAGTACTTGTTTTATTTTCCTATTATTCATTTCCGTGATATCTGGACAACTTAAAGCTTTTTAGCTTAGTTGCAATAAAAATATGTTTCATCTAACCTAGGTTTCTCCCTGTTGCTCCTATGTCCTGTCTTGTACCAGTTCCATTGGTAGGAAAGCTAAAGTTTAAAGAAAAATAAATAATCAAGTTTAGTGATTAAAATTAGGATCTCTTTTGTCACTGTGGTTGCTCTCAGGGTCTGCCCAGTTGTTTCTGTAATCTTGTATCCTGAGGGTATGGCTAGAGATGATGGTCTGTTCATTCAGAACTCTTGAGTTTGAGCAGAACTCTCCTCTGTAGAGGAATAAGGTCTTAATCTTTTCTCACAACAAGCTTTATAGCTGTATTAATTCTTGGGAAAACCTTCTATTTCTGTATATCTATTTCTCTTCAATCTTACTTCAAGACTAGTAAAATTAATTTGTTATATCTTTCTTAGCTCTTAAAATGGTCAAGTCCTCCAGTGAAGGACACTTCACTCAATAGTCAGTGATCAAATCACTGGTGTTACACTGCAAGTGATAGAAGTTTCTTCCCTTCAGGATCTGATATCTGTACCATAGTGAAGGCTGTCATAGTTTCTTAGAGTTATGCTTCTAATAGCTAAGCTTCAAGTGAAGCTTTCTCAGTACTAGATGAGCCTCAGACAAATGGAGAACTTCGAAGACTCCCAGCACTGAAAAAGGTCTGGTATGCAATATTACTAAGATGTATTAATCTCTGCTAATGAAAAAAATTATTATAATCTTCTACATTAAAAACAGTTTCAAGGGAAATTCAGAACAATAGAGCCTGTTAAAAAAATATTTGTGTTAAGAATTTCTACTTTCAAACATATAATAAAAATAGGACAGTGTTGAGTGAAAAATGTTGTAAAAATATGGAGATTTCTCATGTCTTGGTCATAGTATTATTTCATAAGAAATTATTATAAGCCTCCAAAATTAATATCATATTCAGCCATTGAAGGCAAATTAAATGCAAATGAAACTCCTCAAATGAATGCATAATGCTTACTGCATTGGGGTTTCAAAACACATTTGTGATACTGAGTAGGAAAAAAATCAAACTTACATTGAATGTACTGTGCAAATGCAAATGTCATCATCCATTACTTTTTATGCTTTTCTGGTTTGTGTTCTTTGTTTTGCAAATATGGTAATTGTAATGCAATTGTATTAAAATTGGAAGAAGTCATCAACATTCACCCAGCAAGCACACTCTTCTTCCAACATTATTTGGCTCAAAAGTATAAAATGGATTTGGAATTTTAAGTCACCAGTTTTTAAAGCTTATCGTGTTACATTTATATATTCTACTATGTCATGAATGAGATCAGAAATATTGACAAGTTAGTATGGAACTACAAAAAACCCGCATGTGTTAATGTGCAATTTATTTTATTTAAATGGAAGGCTGCCTGATGACATTTTTTTTGGCATGATGAATGTTTTACTGCATATACTGAGGCCTTTACTGAAATTTGAGTGGTGTACCTATGTTTGCATGTTTATTTTTTCCTTCCAGTATTTTAATTTCAAGAGTTATTTTAACAGGTCAATTTCTGCATACAAATCCTGCAGGAAATAACTTTTTAATCTAAAGGGATTACCTTTGACTTCATGTGGTTTGTACTTCCATTTATCTATATCCAGTGATGGTGTGACAATGGTGGGAAGAGCTCTCTCATGTTTGCTACATCACTGCTGAATGCAGTGCTCTGTGATGCAAACTCAGGAAGTTGAAGAATCTTTCTCCAATAAACTGTTACGTTTGGTCCACAAACAAGCATGCATTATACTAGGCATTTTAATCTAAAGTCAGTTGTGACTTTGAAATTTTCCTAATCTATGCCATCATGATTTGGGTAAGGAAAATTCACTTATAAACCTATCTTTAACACTGCAGGCTGGCAAGTTGCTGGTCATCAGTCAGAGCATTGTAACAAGCTGACAAGCTCAAATCAGCTAGAATGATGCCACAGCCGAAGTGCTGGCATCTTACCACTTATGTTTTTGCACAAAAACATAATACATTCCTAATGTCAGATTTCCTGAGGTACATGCTGTGAAGATTGTTATTCTGTGCCACCAAGAAACTAGTAAGGAGTTAAATGGTGCTGTCAATCTGGGATTCACAGTATAGATAGCAGATTAAGTCCATTAAGAGAGAGAAAGTTGAATTACTCCAAAGGACTGACACAGGCTTTATTCTGCTATGGTTCAGCTGGAAGATGCTGCAGCATATTTTTATGTCAGGTATGTGGCCTGTAGTACTTTGTCAGAGATCCTTAGCTTCATCAAATGCAAAAATAAAAACAAGTTTGGAAAAGAACCCAAACCCCACAGTTCTGACAGGTCATAATTATTGATGAGGCATGTGGCGCACAAAGCTTGGAAGGCTTCAGAAAACTGACCAGCAAGAAAGGTGATTATCATGTAATTAAACAAGAAGCATAAGAAAAAAAGCTTTGTTTCATCCACAATATCTGGTGAACAAGAAAGGTGGAGGAACTTTAGGGAATTGATTGTCAAAAAAAACCATAAGGGATAGCAAAAGTTGAAACATTTTATGGGAGATTAGAGTTACCCCCCTGTGATGAAAAAGGCATGCAGTCAAAGAAAAATACCTGTGTATTTTCATATTGCAGCTGTACTGGGTTTGTGTGGCAAGGTTTTTGGTAGCAGGGGAGTCGGGGCTACAGGAGTGGCTTCTGTGAGAAGCTGCTAGAAGCTTCCCCTATGTCCAACAGAGCCAATGCCAGATGGCTCCAAGACAGACCCACCACTGGCCAAGGCCCAGCCCATCAACGACAGTGGTAGTGCCTCTGGAATAACATATTTAGGAAGGGAAAAAAATTTGTTGTGGCACAGAAACTGCAGCTGGAGAGAGGACTGAGAACATGTAAGAGAAACAACTCTGCAGACCCCAAGATCAGAGAAGAAGGAGGGAGAGGACACGCTCCAGGTGCTGGAGGAGAGATTCCCCTGCAGCCCGTGGGGAAGACCATGGTGAGGCAGGTTGTCCCCCTGCAGCCCAGGGACGTCCATGGTGGAGCAGATACCCACGTGCAGCCTGGGGAGGACCCCACGCCGGAGCAAGTGGGTCCCCGAAGGAGGCTGTGACCCGTGGGAAGCCTACGCAGCCCACGTGGAGAGAGGAGCCCATGCTGGAGCAGGTTTTCTGGCAGGACTTGTGACCCCTGGAGCAGTGTGATCCTGAAGGACTGCACACCATGGAAGGAACCCACGCTGGAGCAGTTTGAGAAGAGCTGCAGCCCGTTGGAGAAGTTTGTGCAGTACTGTCTCCCGTGGGAGGGACCCCACGCTGGAGCAGGGGAAGAGTGTGAGGAGTCCTGCCCCTGAGGAGGATGAAGCGGCAGAGACAACCTGTGATGAACTGACCTCAACCTCCATTCCCCGTCTCCCTGCACCACTGTGAGGGAGGAGGTGGAGAAAATTCAGACTAAAGTTAAGCCCTGGAATAAAGGGGGGGAGAAGGTGTTTTGAGATTTGGTTTTATTTCTCATTATCGTACTCTGGTTTGATTGGCATCTTCCCCAAGTCAAGTCTGTTTTACCCTGATGGTAAGCGATCTCTCCCTGTCCTTATCTCAACCCAGGAGCCTTCCTTTATATTTTCTCTCCCCTGTGCAGTTGAGGAGGGGAGGGATAGAGCAGCTTTGGTGGGCCCCTGGCCTACAGCTGGGGTCAACCCACCACAGCAGCATAGCAGCAAAATTTGTTTTGATCTCATTTGTCTTGTTAAGTGTTTCAACGAACTCTGTATGCATTGTCTTTATATCCTGTAAGAAGCAGGCTAAGATTCTGTGTGTTGTTTGTCAAATTTTAAGATGTAAAGAAATGCTCTTGGAGGCTTAGCAACTTCAGTTAACCGCAGCAGTGTTATGGTATGTGGTCAAGAGGCTGATTGACTATTATAAGGCTATATGCAAAACAAATCTTCAGTGATGTGGCATTTGATTAGTGGGGAACTGGAAAAAAAGACATTATACATTTGCAATGTTTTCATATTTGTCATCAGAGCCTATGAGTAAAAGGAGATTGTCTCCTTGGTCTACACAGGTACCAGCAGAAAGAAAGTTCTGTGGTTAAACCACGACAACAGTACAGATTTGAGGGCCTGGAATCAAACTGATTACTTGGAAAGAAAGCAAAAAATACTGAGTTTATAGGAGTCTCCACCATTATTGGCAGAAGATTTTGGAATTATTGCTGTTCCTGGGTGGAAGGATAAAGAAAAGGAGGAGGTATTTCTGTGTGTATGTATATTGGCTAGTGTTAAAACCTCAGTGCCAGTATAAACAGAACTGTAGTTTTGACACTTTCTTGTAATGTTTTAGTTGTGTGCTCCAGTCTATTAAATTTGCTTTAGCTAATGATGATCCTAAATGCTAAATCTTAGTTCATCATATGCTTGCTTCAAAAAAATCAGTAACTCTGATGACATAGGAACACATATGCCATTGAATGTCTGTGATACTGGGGAGTGTATATTTTATTTAAAGTATCTATATAATAGAAATACTGATTGCCATAATTGTTATAAACTACTTAATCATGTTCAACCATGAAGTAAAAGTTGAACAGATGTGATCAGCCTCTCAACTGTTACAAATACACATTAGGATAATTCTGCAAATCAGTAGAGGTACGCTGATTTGCCCAGGAGGACTTGGCAGAAAATCTGTAAAAGATGATGTGATTTTTGATCTATATTGGTCAATCTTTTCAAAGGATTTTTCTTTTTTCTAATGGAGGAGTTGTTGCTATGTGATACAGATGACAGCAAGCACCAAAAGTGTTTATAAATGAGATGGTTTCAGGTGCTACATACACAATAGTGCTTAAAAACTCACAGTATCATTCATAACAAATTCCATCATCAAGTGTGCCAGCTGAATCAACATCAACCAGTAAACCATTGCCAAGCAAAACCAGGTGATGACCACAAAGCAGGAAAAGTTTGATGCTATGCAAGCTACATGCAGGAGATAAGGCACTCTGCATTGGCAAATACAGTTTGCATAACCACAGGGTGATGGTTTTCAAGAATTTGACTAAGGCCCTGGCTGGCAGTTTGCTTTCAATAATCAGTTTACTTTTTGACTCTATGTTCTTTAGACTTCTGTTTATGTACATGTCTCTTTCTTAATGAGTCTGTGCATGTGGGGCCTATAAAAATACGTGCTAGTTATATGAATTATGGAAACTAAGTACAGCTGTCTTTTCAGTCTGTATGGTTTAGAATCACTAAAATACATAACTGCTGCAGGTAGCAATTCTTCAGCAGATCAAGTTTTTTCTCTGAGTCGTTGTGGGTAAATCAATTTTCCAGTGTGGTGGGTCATAATCTATCAATGATTCTGCTGTCTTTAGAGGTGTTCTCATTCAATTGAGATGTAAACATGAGGGGAGTTCAGTGAAAGGTTTACTGCATAGCTTTCCTCTCAACCTTTTTCTTTTAAGCATATGTAAATCGACTAGAGCTCTTTGCAAATAAATTTATGTAAATATAGAAATTCATGGATTGTTTTATCCAGTAGAAAAAAAGAAAAGTTAAGGGCTTTCAGTTTTGTCTATTCTTAATGTTACTCTTTTGTTCCAAAATCTGTTTTTAAGGGCTAAATTATATAAAGTGTTTTAGGTTGGGTTAGTAGATGCAATTAATTTCAACAATATTCCTTTTCAGGTCTAGCTGAATCCATAATTTTTCGTTGTTTTTGTCAGGTTAGTCAATACATTATTTATTTCTGCAGCACTAAATGTGAAGTTCAAACTAATAGCATTTAAGATCTCTAAATAGAAAAAAAAGTATGCAACTGGCTTTATTTAGAGATTTCAAGTCCTGTTTTACAGATATGTTGATGATCAAGCTTTGATCATATTGGTTAATCCAATTTAAAGGTTTTTTTTAGAATTCTTGTTTAACCTTCAGCTTGAGATAACCACTGGTGATGGTTTTAGAGAGAGGGAGTGATAGCATATTTGGGAGAAATACCGTATGTGAGCATTTGCAGCTATTATCATTTAAATGGCCTGTGTCAACCTAAACAATACTCAAGGGTTTGGATGACATTTTTTGTGGGAATTTGTTTCCAAGGATCTTTACGGTATGATAAGTACATGATCCAAAATGACATATTATAGAGATATTCTGAGCTGGGGCAAACACAGGCCTCAAGCAAAGGATGATAGGCAAAACTGCATCCCAATATAGAAGGAGCAAGAAATAACACATAGATGGAAAGCACTTTAAATTCTGTCCTTCAGTATGGACAGCACTAAATTGTGACATTCATCAGAGAAATCTCATCTTCCCAAGCTTCTTACAGTTTTCTGTAGCCTATTTGAATAGGTCCGCTTCTATTAGGGCAAAATTTAATGGACAAGTAGAACTTTTGTTCTAGCTGCATCAGTACTGCTGGAAGAATATCTGTACAAATCCTGAACTCTGAGTTCCTTGATCTGTAAATATTGTACATTTGTTTACAGGTACATGCCTGAATAACTCATTAAGGTTAGTGTTTCAAATATGACTAGGAAAGAATTTTCAGGATTGAGGATTAGGGAAAGTTGTATTTTTTGGTTTTATTGCTTTTATTGCATAAAAAATCCTCAGTAGATTTTTATGAGGACCTCCAGAGGAATACATGTTATAAATAAACCAAGGTCAGGAAAAAATAATGTCCAGGGACTCTCAGAGCTATAAACTTGCACTTGGAATGTTAAGCTGGAATGAAGAACACTTACAACCTGGTCCTGCTGTGCTGGGGTGCAGCGAGCTGTGAGCACGGGGCTGGAGGAGTGCTGACGCCCACCAGAACCGAGCAGGGGCAAATCAAGAAGGAGAATGCAACTTTTGGTATCAGAATCTGCTGTCCAGGTTGATTTTTAGCATACCGAGTTTATTTTAAGTTACAGCTTAGCTCATAATTGTGTAAGTGTGACACTTTCATAATAAACACAGGCTACCTGGGTTCATCTGAAAACAATCTTACATGTTTGATTCAGTTTATTCATGGTGACATTTTTTGTCATCTGCTGAGCCGGTTTGGTGCTTTCCCCCCCCTTATTCCAAATCTAGCTTTAAGTGCTTGCAAGGAAAGGAGAAAACAGACACCAAGAGGAACCAAAGTTCCTCACTGTGGGAAGCGTGCCTACAAAATTTGTCTTAAAACTTCAAATATTTTCTTTTGAACAGAATTTGAACAGATTTTTCTGGCTGTGTTCTTTATCTGCAAAATTGTTTAGATTCTTTGCTTAAAAAAGATTTTTTTCTCTTTTAATAAGTGGACAACAGTGGAGTGGTCAGTACTAACATTTAAGACACAGTTTCTGTTCGCAAGCAGAAGTTTTTACTTAATGCTCCAGTCATATGAAAGGTGATGTGTGGCAGAAAGCAGTACGAGCATCATGACATTGACCTTGCCTTCAGGATACCGTAGGTAAAATGGTGTGAATGACAACACTGACAATGTTATTTAATTGTTTCTAATTTCTGTAGATGTATTCTAAAGTGATCTATGCCTGGGAATCTCCCTGGTTTAGTATATTGCCAGTTCTTTGTTTAACAGGGCTATATACTATCAATATACTCTGTTATCTATTTAAATGTTCTTTATGTAGCTGTCAGTCCATTACCTGCCTGTGAAGTACTGTCTGAAAAAAGATTCCTTACTTTTACTTTTTTTTCTTCTTCAATATTATTTATGGGTAGAGACATATGTGTGCATACATATATACACATACAGACATACACACAGTATGTCTGCATTTGTGTGGGCTATGAGAATTGTGGAGATGGTTGTTCACACTTCAACTACTTCCTATAAACTGATTACAACTTTAAAAGCTCATTGTAATATAAAATATGCTTATGACGGTCTTCCAATTGATAGCTAGTCTGATGTATACTGATATCTTGCTAATAGATGGTGTATGACACATGTTCAAACAAAAAATGTACTGTCTAAAAAGTAGCACTCAACATTACTGACTGTTAAATGATGCAACCCCATCAGTTTTGAATCTAGTTAGGCTTTATCATCATTTATTATTCATTTGAATTCCTCTTAAACTCTGCTTCAAGCATCTCCTAGGTGTTTAGACTGCAGAAAGATAAAATGCATAGATGTATATTGCTGCCTAATAAATCTCTTTCATGTTTTTCACTTGCAGAGACAGAGTAGCCTGACCTTGGAAAAGGGCTATAATCTAGTGTCTTTATAGAGATGAGGAAGAAGCTTTGACAAGTAGAAGTTAAACCCTAGATGGTCCAGGACTATCTAGCCATTGCTTAATCTTCTTAATATGGTAAGACAAATCCCATTCTTCATTTTTATATTAACATATTTCAATTTTATTACAGTTTTTAACTCTTAAGCAGAGCTGTAGGAGCTTGGATAGAAATGCCAGGCGAGCATACACATTAAAAAGAAAAAGAACTCCTCAGCTCAGCAAGCTTAAGTTTCAGAAAGCTTATTTTAAATGGCTGTGAGTGAGGAAAAATTAGGGCATCGAGCAAGCCCACATAACCACTGCAGAGGCAATATAATGAGTATAAGATGAGAATTAATTACTATTAACAATAAAGTACATTTATTCTGGGTAGGACTTGCTGTCAAAATAGGATTCCTAAGTGGGCATAGGCTTAGAAACATCCACTTCTGATTGTTACCTGCATCATCAGCAAGTTTCATATTTGGGGGAGTAGGATATGATTATCCCTAGTTGTTTCTGAAAAGGAACATATAATGTCAAGTTTAATCTTTGTGAGGTGACTGCTTGTTATTATAGACTGTTGCAGTGCACAGAGACTGACCAGAAGGATTTCACTTTTAAAACTATTTCTGGAACTGCAGCTCTCTTCTTTGCCACATCTCTTTTTCAGTTATCTCTCTCAAACTAGTATAATAGATACTATTCTCTATTTGAAGAAATTCTCTGCCACTGGGTGGGTTACACGTGCCATTAAAGCAGTCAAATAACTGAGTCATGGGTGGAGTTGGCCAGATTAATTTATGGACATAAATAATATTTTCAACAACCCATACCTTTTATTTAAAGAATAGTTATATACCTTTTGGTTAACCTTAAACTATTTTAACTTCTTTTGCAAACATAGGGACAGAGAGTCTATTGTGTCTGATCAGTGTATGCTTTGGATATTAAAATTTGTGATTTGAGCTGTAGAGTTGTCCCTGTATGTCACTGTTTGTGGTTGCTATCATTAGATTATATGGCATTTTCTAGGAAACCTGTCCACTTCTGGGTTCATTTCTACAGTAAAGATTATTTTTCTTCTGTAAAACAAACAAACAAAATCTACTACTCACACGAAATTCAGTATTTGCAAAGATTTATGTGAAAATTCACACAATGAGTAACATATCACAAACAATTCAAATTAAAATTGGTTCTGCTCAAGTGAGTTGTTCTGAAAACATTTCCCATGTTTCACTAGCTCTAACATTTACAATCCCACATGGAATAAAATTTTTAGAAAGCAAAGATTTGCAATCCAAGTCAAAACAACCCAAATCAAGCTTTGTACCTTCACTTGTAAGGGTGTCACCAATATTTAGGAACCTGAATTTTGAAAGGAGGATTTTCAGTCTAGCTGCCAAGATATCGATTCTATTCGGCATGTTCTTAAATAACCTTGGAAAGGGGTGATTAGTTATGAGATACAGGTTGCTGATTCAATAAGTATTTTTGAGTACTCAGAAGTAAAGCTGATTCTAAAGATGTAAAACATGATATCTATTAAGCTGAATGACAGATGAAATTCAGTTTTGGTAAGTGCAAAGGAATGCATGTATTTAAATATGCATTTTTATTTAGTAGTTACTATTCAGGAGGGAGATTTTAACATTACTGTGTTTAGTTCAACAAAACTGTCATCTCAATGCTAGTTAAAGAGGAAAATACAGTTTTAAAAAACATCCAGGAAAAAAATAAGAAAAGTTAAAAAATGAGTACAATCCTTTTGAAATCTAGGTTGCATTGTTGTCTTGAATATTACAGACAAGACTGGTAAAAGTCCCCAGAGGAACTAGAAGAGCTACAAAGAGCAAGAACAATAAAGGCGTGGAAGGGTTTCATGTTGAGGAATAATTAAATGGCCATATACCTTGGAAAATAGAGGACTAGGGTTGTGGGTAAAGTTTTAATAAATGACAAATGGAGTAGGAAAGGTAGGATTTTTTATTAGTTCTTATAAGGATGTGTACTGAAGAAGGTGTACTGAATAACATAATCATGCATCAGCTTTAAAACCAAGAAAAGGAATTATTTGTTTCATAAATGTATAATTAAATTGTGGCATTCCCTGTCAGAGGGTATGAAGGAGATCTGAAAAGTGAATAGGCTCAAATAAGATTTGATTACTTCATGCTGTAATGAATAGGCCTAATTTTGTGGATTTTAAAGAACATGCAATCTTCAGATAGAATTCCTGCCTCTGCTTTCAGATATCCTGCTAGAAAGACATGCCATTCTGTATTTTCCTAGTTTCTTATAGTATTTCCCAACTGTGGATGTCTGTTCAAACAAAATATTGCTTTCTTGCAATCTTCAGACATTTGTGAACAGGATTAATTTTATCACTATAAACAGTTTCTCTATGAAGTGTGATATTAAATGCTTGCATATGTTTACACTTTAATCTTGTGAAGTGCACCTGCAAGACATCCATGCTAAAATGTGCTATGCTTGAAAAGAACTCATCGATGGTCCATGTACTTTCTCAGTACGTTCATGCATATGAGTTTGCTGCACACTGTCAGTATTTTTGGCAGTCATGGGTGATTGTAAGGACAAAAGTGCAGGTGCAAATTTAGGGACTGTGCTTTACTGCTGTGTGGTTGCTGTTGCTTTTATTCGGAAAATGTGCTTCTGATAATACATTCACATCAGCTGTCACCTTGAACTTTGGGCTAACAATTTTATGTGAATGGAAATTAAAACCATAGAAAGAAGAGCATGGAGCTTCTCTTTTCTTGTTTGGGGTCTTGTGCCCCTTGCAGTATTCTGTTACCAAGTTGCAGATCAGTCTTTGATCAGAAGCTGAAGTCTACCCCCTTACATGCACCCATGTTTTCTCATTTCCTATGAAGAAGCAATTTAAATGATTTTACAATGCACATGCTGCTAGTGATTTTTGGAGTCGCATGTAGCCTGTTTCACTCTATTTGGTTATCAATTTCAGCATCAATAAATTATTTTAAGGTTTTTATTTTTTGCTCTTTGCTTTTGTGATCCATCATAGATATTCTGTTCCTTTATGGTAAATGATACAAGTTTGTGGATATATGTCTGGTGTCTCAGTTTAGAGGATTCCTTTCCTTGTCAAAAGGAGTCCCAGGAAATGAGGGAAAATGGGCTAAGAAAGAAATATAGCAACAAAAACAGAAGGAGGAGAAAATAAATTCACTGGAATTTTGAAATAGCCCATGGGAGAAAATCCATTTTCAGCAAATTCTATGAAGTTGGGTATTTTCAGGATGAGGAAGAAACATATTTCAGAAACACAGGATGCACTTCAATTCCCTAAAAAAACTCCTTTCTACTTTGGCCTAAATTTGACATGGCTGGCATGTCTTCCTCATAGCAAAAATCCTGGAAAAGGAAGAATTGTGGAGCTGGTCCTTGACTAGTTCATTTCTAAGAGAAAATCATAAATAAAGCCTTCTTCATTATGTATTACTGTGTCCTTGGAAGGGATCAGATGTTACATAGATTATTCCATGTCAGGGACAGCTTCAGAGAACACTGGGCAGGGAATACAAGTTCTTTGGAGAATGAGATGTTTTTAAAATAGCTAATGGTACACAGAGTACAGTTTTGGAAAATTTGGTCTTTGCTTTGGATTTGCAATGGTTTGTACACTAACATCCTGGAATTTCTGCCAGTCATCTGCCACTTGATGTGATAACATCCAGACATGTTTCTTGCCAAGTCCCACAGGACTCCTCACTGCTCAGTGCTCAAAGACTTAAACCAGATTAAAAGGCAACCATGAGAACCAGAGCATGAAAAGAACCCTTAAATATCTGGGAAGCATGCACTGACCTCTCACAAATCACAGCACTCTTTGGCATCATACAAATGATGCAAGTGCCAATGGATATCAGCTGAGAGCGAGAACAAGCTGGTGATGCATACTTCGGACAGCTTCTGTGGAACACACTAGCTCTACTGATAGCTTAAGCAAAATGTTGTATTGACTCAAAAAGAGTATTTTGCAACCTTGCAGTTGCAGTAGTTCAAGCTGGGATAATTCTGCTTGAAATATATATATATATATATAATTTTAATTTTCCCCATAAGAAAATGAAAACATGTTGATCAATCCATTCCTTCACATAGAATACTGAAACTGCACTTTTTTGTAATTGGTGTAATAGAAAAATGCTCAACATAATATCTGGGAGTTTCAGATTAATATCCTTGACTAAAAATTGTCTCCTTATCCAAACAAAAATTCTTTCACTCTTTAAGTCCCTTGCAGGCTGTTCACATTGCTTAGGCTTAGGTTTGTTGACATAAATGAAGAAACAGTGCTTTTACAGGCTTCTGAATTTATAAACTATTGATTTAGATGGGTCAAAGAACCCCTCTTTTCATAGCCAAATCATAGGGGTGAGGAGCTTTCAGTAAAATGTTTCATATTTTGCTAGAGAAGCTTTACAACATCTTCACTCCTGAATAGATTTAACTTCAAGGATTTGTATGAAGCATGAATGTTTGGCCCATCTCTTTCCTTCTGTGGGTACCTAGCAATGTCTAGAAAGTCCAGTTATTTCTTTTCAAATGTATTTTGCTCTTCCTTGAGCCTTTTCAGTCTCAGCTATTTCTTAAATCTTACAGCTAAGGTATTTGGAAAACTTGTCTCATTCTGATAGAAGACATGGCCTATTAAATCACACAATACATCTGTCAGGACAACTGGGAGAAGAGATAATTTTATTGTGTACATATATTTCTCCAAATACCATTGTCTTACTCTGCAAAACAAGTGAGTCTAGCCAAATATATAAACAGGTGATGCTATTTGTGTGGTATTTTTTAATGGTATCTGCTGGAATATTTTGCTTCTATTTAACAGATAAGAAATGTGCAGTCATTCTCAGAAATATTTCAGTAGCTGTTCTGTAGCTCAATAGAACCTGCAGTATTTTCATCTGTTTTTTAATTAATATGTCCAGTCTCCATAAAAACAAATCCAGTGGGATCTTACTGACACTATTAACTCTTTTGAGAGTTTGATAGATATCAGCAAACTCAGAGGCAATTGGAGGAAGAAAATAGTTACATTTTTCATTAATTCAGATAATTTTGAATTCTTAAAATTATTTTATCATTTTGGCAATGCATGAAAATATTTTTTCTTCTTTCTTCTTGAAAATGTTTGCACATTTGAAAATGTGTGTCTGCTCAGATATAAGTACTCTTGGCTGTATTTAGCTTATTCTCAGTATTTCCAAGGTCAGGCCAACAGCAGCATTCAAGGACTCAAGAATCGGATTCTGATTTGAGCCTCAGCAGTGTAAACCTCTGGTAAGATATGACAGTTTGATGGTTTTACTTTGACTCTATTTTTGAGAACAGAATATGACTTCTATTATTACACCAAATACAATTTTGTACGTTAAAAAACAGAAGAAAAAAATTTAACAAGCTCAACCTACTTTAGAACCATCACTGAAGCCAAAACTCATTAAAAAGAAATTCCACAGAAGAAATCCTATTGGCATTTCAGGCACAGACCGTAACTGAAAATGCTTTTATGTACAGATTCATACCAACAGCTTTCTGTCCAGCAGGTGACTTTCTACATTAAAAGGCTTGTAGAAGTGGAGATCGTAATAGGATGAACAACCTTGATAAAACACTTTGATTCTTATCTTTGAAATTTTTTCCCTGTTACATTGCCTTAGCTGGTGCTGCTGCAGTTAAGGGGATGTCAATGCTCCCATTGTAAACTCCTTTCACGGGGTTTTATGACTTCATGGTAAAAAATAGCTTTTGTCTGAAATACAGCAGAATTTTTTTTTTTAAGAACTCTTTGTTCAGTTAAATAGTGAATGTTAACTTGAAAAAACACATTTATTGTAAATGAAAGGGCAATCTTCAACTAAGTAATATCACCTCAGATTAATAAAAATGACAGTATTTTAAAAATCCAATTTTGTTTTCACAGTTACGGTTGTTTGTTTGATTACCTTTTTTGCATTGCACTTTGTTTAGACAGGGAAAATCAATGAAGTTAGTTTCAGTGGGCTGGTAATCATTTTCACTCTCAGGTTGTTAGTACCACAATATTTAAGAAGTGATAGCTGCAAGGTAAGTTTGATGAAAACAGCTGCATGTATTGGAATGTTCTGAAAAGTTCTAATACTATATCCATCAATTTTTGGTTTCATCTATGTGTCAGAACCCAGCAGCATTTGCCTGCTCAGCTCTGATTTCTGCACTCTTGCCTGTAAGTCTTGCTGCAAAGAGCCTAGCTTTCGAAGATGCTATCTGCAGTTCTTCCTTTCGCCTGATTTTGAGGGGCTGTTTCCACAAACGAGCTGGAATATGAATGAGCCGGGAATTCAGAGGGGTGAGCTCCTTTCCCTGCCCTCCTTGTCTTGTTTCCTTGCAAACCAAGGCTTTGCCCTTTCTTGTTGCCTGACTGGTGACAATGCACCTGACTTGTTTGTTGAGTTCTCCTGGCTTTTGGGTTTATGTTCTAAGCAGTGACTTTGCTGTCGTGTAGTTTAGCAAAAATATGTTGTAATAGAAATGTCAGTCAGTTCTGTCACAGCGGCCTCAGTGCTGTAACAAATAACCTTCTGGGCAGAGGTACGAGTTCAGTGTTAACAGGTTTTATCTGGCATAGCTATAAGAGAATGGTGATGATTCCTTTTAAATCTTGGGGGTTTAAAAGTGCTTTTGTTATTGGATGTAGGGCTAACTGAGGCATCAGGTTTTACAGGCTTTTTCTTGTGAACCTGCTGTAAGAATTCAGGACTTGGGAAAAGACAAGTCAGGGGAGCAGAGGCAGCTGGGAGCTCGTTGGGCAGTCAAATGCAGCTGCCTTGTGGAACTGGTTAGCATATGGAGGTGTTTGCTCTTCCAGTGAATGCTGGGAAACCAATTGTTTTTTCTCTCAGTGAAAACATAGCAGAACAAAGGCCCATGTTTACTCTAATACTCTTCAGCTCAGGTCTTCAATGTCCTATGAGCTTATTATTTGTCTTTATGTGCTAGTTTACGCAAGGTATGCATTGTGAAATACAGGAATGAGTAGCTAAATACTTTGTAATTTATTACAAAATAAGTATCTTATTCTTGGTTACGCTGTTTTTCCCTTGTTTAACGTGATTATGCTGGAGTAACTGAATACCTTTCTCTGCTGGAGAAGGCCCTATCAAAGGGTAACAGTGATAGTGTAAGGAATAGCCTGCAAGCACTTGCAAAGACAGCATCTAATACAGCATGAAATTGTGTCACTACTATTGTTGGCAAACAGGAGCTGTTAGATTTGACTGTGAAGTGTTTTAAAATGTGCAAAACCTTTAAGAAGAGATTTTTAAAATGCCTATCTCAGTTTACTGAAAACTACCCTCATTTGAAATGTGTAGACTAAATATATTGCTTTTGTAATTCAAAACACTAGGCAAATTTGTTTTGTTTTGTGTTAGGAAATATTAGAGCCATACAGAAATGATATGAAAGCTTTAACTAGAAAAGGTTTAGATTTGTGATGCAAATGAATTCATGAAAATGAACCACTTGCAGTAGATGAATAATGGAGCTAAGTTATTGGAAAGTAAAGATAATAACAGTATCTCTGGGATCTCATTGTTCAATAACTGCCTATAAATATAGTGCATTATTGCTCAAGCATTACCAGGTTATCTCCATATTGCTGAAATTTATGTGAAAGACTTTTCAGTATCTGTGGAAAAATGGTATGAGAAGACGTGGCTATTTTGACTTTTGGTTGTTCATGTTTGCCACGTACAGTGCAGACTGAAAAAAATCAGAGTTGCATTGCTAGAGTCAAGTAATGCGGTTATCTAAAAATGAGCTTGAGACAGGAGTTCTTTGTTGTTCATTCCCTTCAAATATATTGTAATTAATCAGGAAATTCAATTCAACTGTGAAATGAAATAAGGGAAGAGAGAAACCTCCTTTGTATGTAGCCTCTGCAGTCCCTAACACCCCACCGACCTCTTGATATAACTTAAGTGAAAACTGGTTTTAATTTACAAACTCAGGTCCTTCCACCTGCATTTTGAAGGAAAAGTTGAAGAGCATGTTGGGCCCTACCTACCAAGTTCAGTCAGGAATGACTGTGACAGTAGCCAGGAGTGAGAGTCTCAAAGCACAGAGATTGTCCCTCTTGCATTCATCTGAAGAGGAAAAGCTGGGACATTATCCCTCTTCCAATGGTTGCTTTATGGAAAATGATTTATAGTAGAGGCTGAGATGTTCCTTCATGCAGATAAGTGCCCTGACCACTTTCGCTTCCCGTAGTCCATATGCTCTAAATTTCTCTGTTGTGCAGTGGGATGACTGCAGTACAACTGTCTCCAACCAGTGGCAGCCTATAATTGGGTAGCCACAATTTTCTTTTTCTGGTAAGAGATGCAGTAGTAAATCCTTTAGCAGAGAAAGAATGTAGGTTTTAATTTTCTATACTCCTTTGTATGATCAATTTAACTACAGAGGTATTGACCAGAAGAGTGCTCAATAAACCCTCTTCTCCTCATCTGGCCTTTTATTTTTTTTATTTTTTTTTAAAGAAAAGCCTAAGTTTTGCTTAGTTTTTCAGAGAGTCTGCTTTCAGGGAGGAACTTCAGACAGCATACTGCAAATGAAGCCTCTCCTCAGTCATCAGTGAAGTGCGGTTGAGGACCCACATGATTTCAGTCATTCCCTTTTGTCAGGTTTCTCATGTCAACTGCAGGTTTGGATTTAATGATGGGAGATGGCATTTAACAGTTGGTAGTCACAGAATTTATTTTTATGGTGTTCTTTTCTTTTTCAGTACAGCACTGTATGGCAAGAGCATTTGTTCTTTCTGGATATGATAAGGTGACTTCTCCATCTTTTGTGAGGCCAAAACTGCAGATATTTTGGGCTGTGTGTATGAGACTGTATTCTTCAGGGACTGAAGTATAAGAGTCTGTAAAAACTCCAGCTAATGAGCAGTAAATTTATCTGGCAAGATATTGTCCTTTTCCTTGGTTTATTCTTAGGCTACAAAACTCAGTTTAAGATACAAATGGAGAAGAACAGATTCCCTTGACTTTCTTGCACCCTCTCCATGCTTCTTTGTGATACAGAAGGGTTAGCATTGAATACAGTTGTCCCTGTTTCAAAATAAAATATTGGCTGTTCTTTCAGCAGGGAAAGCATCATAGATCATGTGAGAGTTTCTTTTGATAATTTTGCTTTAGCATGTGTCTATGTGAGAACAGGGGGTTTGAGCCAGGCTGGTGTTCTTCAGCTCCTGAATTCTTACTGGTAGCAACTGTCAGTAAAGTCAACACTTACTGAGTGTCTAATAATGTTCCACATTCTAGACTTCTTTCTGGTTTTCAGGGACTTAATTGTCCTGAAACAATTTGAAGAGGTTGAAGTGGGTGGATGTTTTCTTTTTCAACTAGCAAGAGAATAAACAATATAACCAAACTATTAGAGTGAGAGAATGCCTTGGTTCATCAGGTGAAAGTGTTACAACAATATGGACTGTTGTGATGGGTTGACCATGGCTGGACGCCAGGTGCCCACCAAGTCGTTCTATCACTCCCCCCCCTCTTCGCTA
>JANZLQ010000095.1:25814737-25855168 GCA_026212715.1 Elanus axillaris
ACACTGCTCCAGCGTGGGTCCCCCACGGGGTCACAAGTCCTGGCAGAAAACCTGCTCCGTGGGCTCCTCTCTCCACATATCCACAGGTCCTGCCAGGAACCTGCTCCAGCGTGGGCTTCCCATGGGGTCACAGCTTCCTTCAGGGATACACCTGCTCCAGCGTGGTGTCCTCCATGGGCTGCAGGTGGGTATCTGCTCCACCATGGACCTCCATGCACGGGGACAGCCTGCCTCACCATGGTCTTCCCCATGGGCTGCGGGGGAATCTCTGCTCTGGCACCTGGAGTATCTCCCCTCCCTCCTTCTTCACTGACCTCGGTGTCTGCAGAATTGTTTCTCTTACATGTTCTCGCTCTCTCTCTGGCTGCCATTTTCTCTCTGTCCCACAACTTTTTTTCCTTCTTAAAAATATTATCCCAGAGGTGTTACCACTACTGCTGATTGACTCGGCCTTGGCGGTGGGTCTGTCTTAGAGCCGGCTGGTATTGGCTCTATCGGACACAGGGGAAGCTTCCAGCAGCTTCTCATAGAAGCCACCTCTGTAACCTACCCTGCTACCAAAACCTTGCCACACAAATCCAATACATGTGTGTATCTCAGGATCATGTTTTGACCAGACTGGTGTGAGGCCTTTACAGGTGGACAGTTTGGTTAGGTGACCCTTTGTATTCAGGTGTCACTTTTCTAGGAATTCCTTCAGAGCACTGACACAGTGTGACCTTGACGTACGTTCCTGAAGCATGCCCTGAATGAGTGCTTCATCCACAAGATGCCAGTGTGCAGGGATGCTTGATCGCACTTTGAAGGCAATAAAAAGTACTGGCTGAAGCCCAGGTTTGAGCTTGACTGATCAGCTCTGCCTTTGGACTAAGTTGTTCCTGTGTCAATTGGGAAAATATTAATCTAACCAGTAATGAGTTATGGACCCTACCAGTATTGCGTTAAGAATCTCTTCAGCTTTGTATTGGACATACAACTCTTCTGGTTGTTTTTGGTTTTACATCGGTAGTTGAATGGGGGAAACAAACAAACAAAATGCTTGTATTGGTTTAATTTTTGCAGGAAGTGTGGTTTGTTTCAGATTTCTGTCATTACTTATGACCAAGTTCTAGCTTATTTCACTGATAACTTACCTGTGCATTAGGGCCAAACAGTGTTTAAATGTTCCACAGCCATTGCCTTAATTTCCACAGATTTTTCAGTACTACTAGAGATTTAACTTCTCCCTTATTCCATTCAGGATTTTATTAGGTCATTTTATTTCTACTCCTGCATCCTTTTCCAACAATCATTAAGAAGTGGGATGTTGCACAGGCATGCTTTGCTCTGGATCTGAATTCTGGCCAGAGCCTCAACATAACAAAATAATTGACTCCAAAACAGCTTGCACCAATGACTCTGAAAGATAAAGTTCTCCATCTGTGACTCCACTTCTAGTTCTTGTTCTCTTCCAGCTAAAATGCTTTCTGAGGAAGCGAATTGTGGTGGAGCTATTATCCCTTATAGATCAACTATACTATTGGGTACTTAATACCAAATCTGTTACAGGTATGAAGCTGCAAAAAAGGTAAACAAAACATGGAAACAGAACATTTTCTTCTCTGGTTTGTAAAAAACAAGTGAATGGTATTTGCATAAGAATTATTTGACATTCATAAATACTGTGAGGTGCCTTGCTGCTTTGAGTATTTTAAATTTCCACTGTTTCTAATGGGATCCTCCTCTTTAGAGGATCCTTTCTTGAAATGACAAAAAATGAGTGAATTCTTGGCCCCTGGAATGAAAACAAAAGCTCTCTGTATTTCAGCGTCACTCACCATTCTGTCCTGTTTCTTGAGCTGACCGTCAACCTTTAGAAGTCCATGGCATTCCACAGGGCAGATTTCTTGGCTTCTTGTGACTATCCCTGGTTTGGCTTGAGAAGTGAAGAATCAACTCTGCAGAAATTTTCTTCTGGTGACCTACTGGGGAAATAACCCAGGCACTGGACCAGAAGTTCTTGATATTTGGGATGTTTCTTGATTCTGGGGATGAAAAGGCGTAAGTTGGAGAAAGGTAACTCATTGGGATCTGAAGTTCTTTCCCTGCTTTCTGTTTAATAGGAATAATATCACTCCTGCTAGTGACTTAGATTTCTGAGCAACATACTTTTGCTGATGTGAATCACCTTGTACCCTTTCAGCAGCTGGCAGTATTTTCTACATTTTGGAATGTTATAAACAAAATCTCCCAAACTTCTTTGGCTGGAAGGATCTTTTAGCATCTGTTGTACTGCAACTTCCTTAGTTACGCAGACAAAAAAAGAAAAAAAGATCTGCTAAAATTGTGAGCTCTCACTGCTTGAGTGATTTGAAAGTCTTGGTCTCATAGCCAGTTTCCACATGTTTTATCTTTGTTGCTACTGATTAACTGAATTACCGTGTGGTCTGCCAAGCCTATCTGAGACTGCTGTGCTAGGAGCTCTACAGACACATAGAGGCTAGCTTCTGCTTCAAAGAACTTGCAATAAACTATTTTGTTTATTGATAAATACACAGATGATATTAATTCCTCAAGGTTATTTGTCTGGTCAATGAAGAAGCTGTATAATCTCTGTTTCCACTCCAGTCTGGTACCACATAAATAATTTTGCCTAACCATTAACCATTTTGTTCCCTCCCAGAATGGAGTTCTCCACCCACCATATATCTTGTATTTGCTTATTTAACTCATTTTCTCCTTACTGTGATACTTAGAGGCTATGAATTGCAGGAAATAATAAACGTTGTGCTTATTTACTGCTGTTCTTTGTTTTCATCTTATTACTGTGGGTGGATGATACAGCTTTCTTCTAGTCCCAAATAAAGTATTTGCTGTGTTGTTTGCACAATTCTGTTTTAATCTTTTCTCTTGGTTAGTATTCTGTTCCTTGGTGGAGCTCTGTACCACCTAATGGATTTGTGTCTGCAAAGGTGAATCAAACCTGTAGGTGAAAACAGATTTGTGCTCAGCAAGCCCTCCCTTGCTAGCCTGGCTTTTCGCCCCAATTTAATCACTATGAAAGACCAATCTTACTCCCTACAATCTCAAAAAAAATATGCAGACATTTTTTGCATTAGACAAGTTACCTTGCAAAAGCAGGTTGGTTTTGGTTTCTTGAAGGACATCATGAGCTTTCCCTGAACTTGAGAAATCCCAACTTTAGCCATGGAAAAGATAAACCTATTGGTGCCTGAGGCAATACAAGTAAAGAACTCACCAAACTAAAATGTTTATACTTTTGGGACTATATCCTAACCACTGTAATTTCACAAGATGATTCAGTTGCCCCTGGCTTATTTATAAAATGTTAAAATGTTAAACACAATTAGTATAAGCATCCTAATCTCTCTAGAGACTCTTTGCTCATAGTATTGCTTGGAGCCTGTGTAAAATAGTCTGGACTATTTTATCATTTTTGGTTTTGTTTGCTTTTATTTTTTGAGACTGAATGGGAAAGGAAATCTCAAACATAAAGTATTTTCTTTCTTCTTGCAGGCTGCTACACTCTGCTGGTGAAGCTGTGATAGACTGGATCTATCCTGGAGCAAGATGATACAATTTGGGTACCTGTGGTTTTAGTTGTATGCAGTTATTGTTTTTTATCACCATATGATGAGAACATTGTAGTGTGGCTTGTATGGGACTATTTGTTGTCATAAGATATAAAAGGAAACTGTCAGTTTGTTTATCAAGTGGATGATGATGCTGGGAGAATATAAAACTAGTGTTCTGTTTGCTGCAGTAGTGGTCTATGTCTACCTCGAAGTCAGAAACTAGGTGAGGTTTTGTTTGTTTTTTTAAAACTTAAATAGTTTGGGAGACTTAAATGGTCCTGTGAGAATTTTTTCTTGTGTGATACAGTCTCATTTATAGTCAGACAAGGAACAAAAGCTACTGCTTCATCCCTGAATGTATGGCAGGTGGCTAAGAATATAGCTTTTCTGTGAAGATTCTTTGGTGGTAGAATTGCTTTTCCCTTTAGTGAACCAGCTGGTGTTTTTTTAACTGCCCTTTTAATTTCCAAAGTTTTGGTGGTGATGGTGGTCTTGAGTGATTGCAATAGCTGGATGAAAGGAAGAGTAGTTATAGAGGGGTTTAGCATGGCAGCAAACATGACATGAAGTAATGATGAATTTGGGGTTTAGGTATAGTCATGTGTCTTTAATTAATGTTAAAATATCTGGAGTGTATTTGATACTTACTAGTCTTTAAAATAATTTCACTTTTCTTGTGACTCGCACATCACTAATGGCTAGCAGAAGAGTGTCATCATTCTAATTAGGACTTCTAGGCTGCTGATAGTAATTCACACGGGGACTCTTACACACTTAATGGTGTGAAAACAGTGATTTTAATGGATAGACACCAAAAAGGACCTCCTAGCCTCTCACCTTTGTGGAAGACTCTGTCAGCTTATGGATGCAGTGTAAGCTAATGTCATTTGTTTATTTTTGTCTGTTAAGATAGTTAAAAAAAGTGGGCAAGTCATTGGAATTTGTTGGCAGAATTCCAAAGGAAAATAATAGCTATAAGGAGTTGTGGAATAAAGAAGTCATCTTGATGAAATCTTACAAGTGAGAGCTTCATATCCATCACAAACATGGCAGAGATTCAAGTCACTATGGACATTGTATTTGTATTGGAGGAAGGCCAGGTTAAACGAAGTTTAATATAAAGGTGATTTGACAGCATTAGAAACTTCTCCTTAGTCTTCAGTGAGTTTGGGGGTCACCTGTTTCTGAATTTGCTAAGTGTGCAACAGTGAAGGCAATCAAACCTTGAATAATCCTAAAAATTCAAGGAAATATTTCTCACTGGTTTTATTCAATAAAAAGTGAGTTTCAGTGCTAAGATCATGTGTGAACAGAAAAGCACACAAATAGTCAAAAACCCGAACCATAGACCTGAAAAGAATTGTATTGGCTTCTGTGGCAAGGTTTTGGTAGCTGGGGGGGATTACAGAGGTGGCTTCTGTGAGAAGCTGCTGGAAGTTTCCCCAGGGAGGGGGGTGGGTGTAGGTAGAGAAACTGGGAGTGAAGTTGTGCCTGGGAAGAAGGGAGGGGTGGAGGGAAGGTGTTTTGAGATCTGGTTTTATTTCCCATTTCCCTACTCTGGTTGATTTGTAATAAATGGACTTAATTTCCTCCAAGCTGAGTCTGTTTTGCCCATGACAGTGACTGGTGAATGATCTCTCCTGTCCTTATCTCAACCCACAAGCCCTTTGTTGTATTTTCTCTCCCCTGTCCAGCTGAGGAGGGGGGAATGATAGAATGGCTTTGGTGGGCACCTGGTGTGCAGCCAGGGTCTACCCATCACAGGAATCTTTCCTGAAGGTAAGCTTTATCTGAGTAATTCTCTCTAATACTTCTTTATGAATGGTAGCACGGTTTGCTGAAAAGGATTCCTGTTTCTGGTCTTCACGGAGGAAACATTTAAATAACGATTTGTATGAAAAGCGGGACAAGATTCAGTGAATTACGTTGGATGTTAGAAATCAAGGAGAGAGAAGAAATTGCGAAAATGGGAACAGGGGAAGTGAAATAAGAGCAGAGGCAAGTTTGTACTTCAGCTTCTTCTCAGTGTAGTTTTTGGTACTGATCTTTTCAGCCTAAGAACATCCAGTAAAGGAAGAAAGGCATTAAGACCTCTGCTGGTCACATTGATAAGGAGGTAACATCTTTTTAGTGAGGATGCAGGACATACCTGCAATATGTTGTCACAGAGAACCTGAACAAGTATAGTTTCATCTTTGTGTTACTGCATTCCTAGAAAACTGTGATTTCATTCTGCGGCCACTGATTTCAGTAGCAATTACTATCCTTTTAATTTGTGACTGATATTATGAACATAGCTGATGACATCTAAAATTCCTTCCATTTGTTTAGTTTAGGATTCTGCTGCTGTGCTTTATCTTTCAGCTTTTATCCTCATATCTGCAACAAAAATGTGCATCTCAAACAAAGATTTATATGAAATGACTTTGACTGTGACAACAATCAGATTGTAAATGAGATATGACAAGGCAGAGGGGGTGGATATTCTGGTTTAATAACTACAATCGATCAATCAATCAATCACTCTAAGTCCTTAGGGAAAATGGTACATTATATGGATGCATTTGCCTTCTTTTGTGATCTGTCGCATTGCCCTTGGGGAAGTTCAGGTTCTTCTATGTAATAATAATCTGCTCAGAAGTGACAGGGAATTTAAAATACTATCTTTACAACCCCCCTAGATTGGTGGATCATCTGACTGGATGATATAGTCATGAGTCAGTGTGAGTTATCTATACCTCTGTTCTATCCAAAAAGAATAAGAGAAAGTTTTTTGAGGTTTTCTGAAAATCGACTCTAACAGAGCAAGGTAAAAATTAGTCCTTTTAAGATTTCCTTTATGATTGCATAAGCTCAGTTATATGAGCTGCTGAGTACAGACAGAGAAATAAACTAGATGGATAATTTAACAGAAAATCTATCCAGGTGTAGGAATCCTAATTTAGTCTGCATTACAGCTGTGGTTACATTTTGTTCTCAATGTTAAACATGGCCTTAAATCTAATTAATTTGTCTTTGAACTTGAAAAGTGATTTCTTGCCATGAAATATTGAAACCCTGCAGAATGAACAGAAAGGTAAGAGTTTTTTCCTGACAGTGAATGTTTTGACCCTTTGTCACTAACTCTAAAACCCCAGTTGTTTTAACATAACAAGATAGACTCTTTTGTTTGAACAAACCTTGTAGAAAACAGTCTGATTAAACAATTCTGTCTGTATGTATCACCTGCAGCCTATTTTCTTCTCATGTTTTTTTTCTACAGCTTTTCCACAAATAACAGGATCTTTACCCCTTATTACAGCTTATCTATTCCTCCAGGGTTTTTTTTTTCCTCACCTGAAGTAATAATCCTCTATTTGCAGAACTGTCAGCCTCCCCACAGTAACCAGCTGTGATGTCACAGAGAGCAGTGGGTTATTATTTCTATTAAAGAATATACAAAATTTTAAACCCAGCGTATTTTCATGACCCAGTGTACATATTAATGAGACATTCATCTCGTTGTTCATCTATGTAACAAAATTAAAATCCCGTTGCTTTCAGTATCACAGTACATAAATAGAAAAAAGAACTCTTCCTGTGATGTGACCAGTGTATTGTTGACAAGATGGTATCCTCAGTTATTCCAATGAGGAATAACTATTCTCTTGCTATTATTTAGCTGTGATTTTAATAGATTTGAAGGGTAGATAACAAAGATGAAGCATAAACAACTGTATTGCTGTCTGTGTGGAATAACTAATTCTGAACCATTGCAATTTAGCACTATTTTGTTTTCAGTAACAGTAGTGGGTCTTGCCAAAGCAACTTGCAGTTATCTGCCCTTTGGTTAGGAGCACAGTTCTGATTTTTTAGGAGCTTATTTTCTCATATCTTTTCATAAAGAGTATACTGTGATTTGAAAAATTAATCCATTCTGAATGCGTGAATTGGAAAATCTATGCAAATCAGCATTTCAGAGGATGGTGTTTTATTAGGATAAAGTAAGAAAAGTATATTAAGAATACTAATAAGAGTATATGAAAATATTCATTTTGCTCTTTCCTGCTTTCATGAAATTTGAAGTCCAACTGGCATTTGAAACTCTCACTCTAAAGTTAAAACCAACAAAGCATTATTGCCACCTGTCAGTGAGTAGCTCAGAAATTTAAGGTATTATTAAGTTTTACCAGTTATTTTCCTCAAAAAGATCCTATGTGGTCACCAAAAAGGAGGTCTGGGAGGCATTGGAGGTCTGGGAGTTTGGTGAGTCTTCAGTGTGATTTGATCTGAGCAGGAATCAACTGATAATTTGTAACATGGCTTTCCAAAGATGGAAAGAGAGCAGTAATAATCAGAGAGCAAATAAAAAAAGAAACCAGTCTATAATAGTGTTTACTTTTTTGGAGCCTTCTTAAGCTTTCATATTTAACTGTTCAAGAAGTGGTCTGCATCATGAGACATACTCCATATGAAATGGCCTGGCAGATTCAGTGCTGTCATGGTTTAAGTCCAGCCAGCAACTAGCACCACGCAGCCACTCACTCCCTCCCCTGCTCTGGTGGGATGGGGAGGAGAGTGGAAAACAAGTAAAACTTGTGGGTTGAGAAGAGAACAGTTTAATAATTGAAATAAAAAATAAAATATAATAATTATAGTCATGAAAAGGAAGATAACAAAAAGAGAGTGAAATATAACCCAAGACAGACGAGTGATGCACAATGCAGTTGCTCACCACCTGCTGACCGATGCCTGAGCAGCAATTGGCACCCCCCGGCCAGGTCCCTCCAGTTTATATACTGAGCGTGATGTCCTGTGGTATGCAATATCCCTTTGGCTACTTTGGGTCAGCTGTCCTGGCTGTGCTCCCTCCCAGCTTCTTGTGCATCTGCTTTCTGGCAGAGCATGGGAAACTGAAAAATCCTTGACTTAGGATAAGTGCTACTTAGCACCAACTAAAACATCAGTGTGTTGTCAGCATTGTTCTCACACTAAATCCAAACCACAACACCACACTGGCTACTGGGAAGAAAATTAACTTTATCCCAGCTGAAAACAGGACAGTCGCCAAATACCGTTTCTGTAGAATATGCACAATTGCTTCAACTGGTGAGCGATGAGAAGTGTCAGTCAGATGTCTGTAGGGCCATCTTGGCTACATGTTTCTTTCAATATAGTGGAAGCACCCAAAGGTAGGGTAACTATTAGGTTTAATGGAGAACTACCAAAACCCAGTATGTATGATATGCCAGTTAAAAAATTTATGGACCAGGTCAGGTATTCACAGTAGGTTTATTTCAGTAATTTGAAATATATATGATATGTTTGAAACATATGCAACACGTACAATAATTTGTGTTGGAATTTGAGCACAAATTATGTTGATTTACTTTAAGAATGTGTTTTTGTCCAGGAGATCAGTGAATAAACTGAAATAAATGGCAAAGTGATTTTATTAGTTAAGGGGACATTCTCAGAGAAATGATGGTAAGCATTAGCAATATAACTGTTGTATAGAAAACCAGCGAGTAGAAATGTGAAGGGTGGATTCATCATTTCTAGGCATGGAACACACCAAATTGTGGCATATTAGGAAAAGTAATTGCTGTCTCAAGAACAAAAACTCACTACTCAGGAGCAGTGAACGATTTATCTAACTTGCAAAACAATTTACCTCTGTTACTATGTATTTGCAGATATAAGAAAAATAAGTGGATTGAGAGGATAATTTGCAGAAAACAAGTTAGTAGATTATTTTAGCCCTTGGTTTTATTTGCTTTGCAATTGGAACGTGTCAGTTTGGTGGTATGAGATTTTAACTCTGGCATTTTATTCCCAGCCATTCAGGGATAATTCATAGTTATTGTCCATATCCTGTTAGTTAGATATAGTTGCCTGAATATGCTGTGGGATCCTGTTTCTCATCCTTCTTGAGAATGCAAATGCTATAGGCTATGCACATTTTTTTGGTCATGAGTATTTGTAAATAGAACTAACTCTGACATTCTTCTGTAGACATTCATGACAAAAAGCTTGGTTGTACAAGTGTTTTCAGGAAGTATCAACAAAAATATTTGAAAATAGTAAGTGAATTGCAATGGGTATTGTTACTATTTTGTGAGTGAATTGATTCATTATGTTTCAGTAGAAGAGTGAACAGCTGACCAGTTTTTTTGACTGGAAGATTTTTCAGGGCATAGAGTTTCCCTCCTTTACAAGTACAGCTTTTCTCTTCTTTTTTAAATAAAGTGAAATGGTGTGCAATTTCTTCTACCTTGAAGAATTTAAGAAAAACACTTGTCATGCTGCACTGAAGCCAAATCCTGCTCTACCAGCTAAGAGGTCTTTGCACCATCCCTCCTGCCCAAAATACTGGCATGAAAGATAGAGCCCCGAGTCAGGAACTGAATGAACTCAATGAACATTTTATGAACATGGCCAATAAACCAAAGGAATGATATCTCTGTGTGTGTATATGTGTGTGTGTGTGTGTGTGTATGTATATATACATATATATATATATATACATATATATATACATAATTGTCTATGTATCTCAAAGGGACAGAAAAGGTGACGATGACTGACCAGGATGTAACTGAAGGTATGGGAACTGAGCATGATGTCAATGGTATAGAATAAGTGGTGGATACTGTTCTGGTTTCAGCTGGGACTCAGTTTTTTCCCCTTTACCCCAAAAAACATTCTTTTCACAAGAAAATATCATCTAGTCCATAACGAGAATTTTTGAGTTTATACTGCCTAGGTAGGAAATGTCTTTTTGTACCACAGTTTGTTCAGAAGCAGTAAAACATGAAGTAGCTTAAGTAAGACATTTGTATGTTTAGAAGAGTAGAAGACCTCTGAATTAGACTTTTTTGTCATTTTGAATATGTTTCAGTAGCCTATTATTTTCTCTGTCTTAAGTATCTCTAATGTTGGCTAAATGCTAAAGACATGCTTTAATTGTAAAGGCAATAAAAGCTCCATGCTTGTACATTAATTTTTTTTTATATGAGTCACTGTAGTTTCATTATTTTTATTTATATAAGCCAAAATAACATTTTTTGATGTAGATATTGAAATGAAAACCTATTTCAATATATCTCTCAGAAGAATTTTCATTGTTTCAGATACTTTACCTGGATTATGGCATGTGCCTGTTTTTTAACATCATTTTTTTATACTCTATATAAGTGTGTGTTACACTGCATGCAGCATAGTTGTCATAAACAGTTCACTTCCTTTGGTACAAAACTAACCATTATCTGTGACCAACCAGAATGTACTGTATATACAAGAAAATCCTGGATTTACTTAATATGAGAATGGGTTCATCTATTGGTCATAACAAAATTTTCATTACTTTAAACTGTCTGTCACTTACATTAACTAGAATGTGCATAAGAACCATTCTTAACGACTTTGTGTTGTTTCAATTAAGTTGTTCTTAGATCAAATCAAATAATGGTAGGATTTGTTGATCTGCAAAACTGCCTTCCACATATGGATTGGTATGAGATTATCCCACCAGGGGTTTAGTATCCAGGAAATTAAAAAAAATATATCTGAATGACTAAATGTTTTCAAAAGGGGAAAACATCTATGATAATGAAACTTGGTCTGTTTTAAAATGCAAGGCATCCTCTTGAAAGCAGGTACTAAGCACACTCAAAGAAAACATTGTGCACTAAACACTGTGCATTATGATTATGAAACTAGGTCTCATTTAATCCATCAATATTTTTGTATGTTTAATATTTAAAGAGTCTTTTTAAACCATTACTCAGAAAACCCTGGGATAAAAATGATTTTAGAAATAACAAAGCATACAAGAATGGAAGATAATTTGACCTTTATCACTGTATTGTCATTAGTAAAAGAAATTCAACTGTAGCAATAGTCTGCATATATATATGTAATCTGCATCTTTTCAAAACAGAAGAATACATCAGAGCATTTTCCATAATTTTAAGACTTTTACAAATCAAGTGCATAATAAAATATGAGACTGTAATAAGTGCAGTTATGCATCCCAAATATATGCAAAATGTGTTTTCTTATTCAATACAAGGAAATGCAGATGGCTGAAGGAAATTTGTTTTCACTGTGATCAACAGAACCAATTTTAAAGAGTACTTACTAAGGCTGAAACAGTGAGTCATCACCTTCCTTTTATCAGAATATAGGAAACATTCCCTTATCAACTTGAGTGACCTGGATATATATTTTTCAGATTCTGGACTTAATTTATAAAGGAAAGACTATTTGAGTAAAAATATACATTTTTAAAAAAAGGTAATATGACTGTATTACATGACTTGAAAGAACATCTTTCTTTCAGAGCATGCCTGGTACATTGTTTCATATGGATCCTCTCTTAGTGTGTATTATTTTTGCACTGGATGGCATGCATACTGAAAGGCATTCAGGAGCCTTACGCACTGAGTTGTGTAAAGAAACACAAGTTGAAGTTGCACTTCTTTTACCCCTTCTGTGCTCTACTGTGTGCTATTTTAACATTGTGTATGTCACAGTACTAACAACTTCCAAATAGCTACATATACCTTACACAGATGTTAAACCATCTATGTAGAATTTACAATTTCTAATTCTAGTAGGAGTCTGATGATTATTTCCTTGAAAGAGGTCTTAACTATGCAGACTTGTAGCTTGGGTCGCCTTTATCATGTTAAGTCATGTGTGTATGTACCCAGATAGTTCCCATGAGTATACCAAATAACACCACAGAATGAAGAGTTTGGCATATCCTTTATTTGTGCATTGATACTATGGTATGGTCTTTAACTTATAGGATCACATAATTTCCAACCCCTCAAATGTATGTTGCTTTAATCATTATGGGGGTATATGATGAGGACATCAGTGCTTTATGTTGATGGAGGATGTTGAATGTAGGATGTTATCTCTATCTGTTGCAGAATGTGTATAGTGAAAAGGCAAGCCAGTGCAGTTAAAAGTCACCTTGGAAAACCTACTGATAGAGATCTGCTTAACTTAATACATATAATTAGATAACCAGGTTCATGAGAGTTAGATGACTTGCTATTCATTCATGGTTCTCTCTCAGTAACCTGTTTTTGTGCCCCTACTCACAGGGTTTCTTCAAGAGAGGGGGACGACATTAAACTTCTTATTGAATAGAGGCCTGTTTTGCAGAATTGCCATATACTGACTTATATGGTATCAGCTGCATCTTTCAAGATGCCATAAAATGCCAAATACTCAGAAAAAGTAACTAATTTAAAGCAGACTCCTCAAATGAGTGTAAACCCTTTACATTTGTGGGGATAATGAATTACAAGGAGAACTAAAATGCTGTGCATAGCTAGCTTTGGGCAGCAGGATAAATAGTCCGAAGTGAATTCGCATATCATAGACAAGCTGCTACTGGCTTGTTTAAATTCTATGGAAGCCTTTATGTCACGTTGCTGTCACCCTGTGATAACAGGAGAGACATACTCTCTGTGCCTCAATTCTCCACTGGAGATGAGGGAATACTACTTTGCATGCGGATGGTAAATTGATTGGTGCCTGTTAGTCGTTCAAATGATACAGGGGAAAGCTTCACAGAAAAAAAAGTATAAAGAAATTAATAATGAGGTATTCAAAGCAGATTTCCGAAGTGACATTAAAGACCTGTGACTTTGAATATTGGAGACAAAATAAAATAAAATACTTTTTTGTTCATTAAGTGAGCGTCATCCATCTTATTTACAAAACAAGGTGGAGTCCTGGGGAAAACCCAATATATGAATCAATGATTGCAGAATCAGTGCTGTCAAATCTGCTCTTGTAATTGATTAGAAGGTTATCTGAGTTATTGCTGTTCAGTTTTCCCTTCAGCTGAAACCCTGTAATCCTTCATTGGACCACGGCAATGCTCCTAGTCCATGTCAGACCAAAAGGTAAAACAGGGTTTCTCAAAACACCTTTGGTGACATTTAAAACTAAGAACTTCATTTTGTGAATAGTCACTCTGTCTCAGGGAACATGATAATAACCACTCAGATAGCTCAGACCCCATTGCAGAAACAAGTTTGTGCCCTACACCCCAGTGTTGTCAGCCATGTATGCTCTGAGCTCTGGTCCTTTCAGGAATAAGAAAAACCTGATAGCACTGTCAGCATCAGGCAAAACAATGTCCAATTTTATGAATATGCATGTGGATTTTCCACCCATGATTAAGAACTGAAGGAGAGGAAGAGACCTATTTTGTCCATCCTTGCTTATTTCAGCCTATTACTAAAAATTATTAGAATAAATTCAATTTCTATGTTTGTAATGTTCTAACATGAATCATGCCACAACTGACAGGCTGAATTGCTCATGCTCTCAACTGTTTGGAAGAGCTCTACAGCCTAGTTTCATATGTGCTTCCTCAGTAGAGGATAATCAGAGTTAATTACGCCCAAGCATAGCCTGTTTATGCAGCAAATAATTCTTAGAGGTATTTCTTTCACTGACACTGTAGCTACCTTGAGCAAGCTTGACTTTAATGAGTTCCCCCTCTGTAGTAGTTCCTTTACCTTCAGTTTCTTTTCTAGACCCTGAAAACTATTTTATCCACTTTGTAAGCTTAAGCCCATGATGTCTCCCAGACCTCTTCATGTTTATGGTGGTGCATATTTGCTTTTCATGAACAGAAACATGAGGGGAAGTAATGAAAATGAAGCCTGCATACAAGTTGCCTAGTATTTGACCTGTCCCTTCTTTCCACCCCTATACACCTCCATTGAACGCAGTCCAACATGCCTAGCATCGGGCTGCTGGGAGAAAATACAAATATTTCAGCATGGCAAGGAGAGGGCAAAAGTCAGATTTTCACACTGAAATCTGCAGTAAAGAGTCTTTGTAGTCAGACAAAAGAAGACCTGAAGGTAAGAGAGCGTTGCTCGGCCATCTGGGTCTCTTTGGGCTTTATCACGTGGCTCAGGCCTTGGGTTTTTCCCTTCCACAGTGGCAGACGGCTGTGAAGAGCCGTGCCTAGAGCTTTCAAGCAAGCCATGGAGGAACATTTGAGTACAGAACATGGGGGTAGATAAATGTGCACAAGTTAGTTACACAGTGAGATTAAAAAAGCTTAAATGGATGTGGATGTCTAACAGAAACTTGACAGAAACCAAGCCAATTACATAGTAAATACTGAAAACATAGTAAATGGATTTAAGCATGTTCACATTCTAAGTTGCCATGCATATTTTTACAAATAATAAGATGGATATTGTGGATTCATGCAAGGTTCACTTAGTATTTCCATTGTAATGGAAAAAAAGAGATGTTGCAATCCTTTTTATATTATGAAAGGCTTTTTTCTGCTTTACTTTTTTCAAACGTTTATATGTATACCACTCTGTATCTGGAACTGACTATTTATAGAGTAAACCCCTTGCATTTTAAAATTACTCTTTATTTTCAATGTTACTAAATTGTCATGGTTTAACCCCAGCCAGCAACTAAACACCACGCAGCCTCTCACTCACTCCCCACCCCACCCAGTGGGATGGGGGAGAGAATCGGGAAAAGAAGTAAAACTCATGGGTTGAGGTAAGAACAGTTTAATAGAACAGAAAAGAAGAAACTAATAATGATAACACTAATAAAATGACAACAGTAATAATAAAAGGATTGGAATGTACAAATGATGCACAGTGCAATTGCTCACTACCCACTGATCGACACCCAGTTAGTCCCCGAGCGGCGATCCCAACCCTCCATGCCACCCACGTATTTCCTGAATGTGACGTCCCATGGTATGGAATAGCTTGTTGGCCAGTTGGGGTCAGCTGCCCTGGCTGTGTCCTGTGCCAGCTTCTTGTGCCCCTCCAGCCTTCCCGCTGGCTGGGCATGAGAAGCTGAAAAATCCTTGACTTTAGACTAGACATTACTTAGCAGCAACTGAAAACATCAGAGTGTTATCAACATTCTTCTCACACTGAACTCAAAACATAGCGCCGTACCAGCTACTAGGAAGACAACTCTAACCCTACAGAAACCAGGACATAAATAAATGTAGGAAGCAGGGAAGGAAGATCTGGTTGCAGAAGGTGGATTTTTGTTTAAGCCTTTTTGAAGTGAAAATGAGCTAAGCTTAATAAAAAAATCCTTTTTGTGTCTTTTTACTTTAAAGTATCTGTTCTGTAGGGTATCAATGAGGAATAATACAACTCACAGAAAGTTTTTAATAATCTGGTCTGGCAAGACAATTTATAAGTGTGTGATATTTATCAGTAACAGTAATCTACTATAGTTTGGTAATCATGCATTTGCTGCAAAATACTAAAGAGCTTATGTAAGAGGTTAATGCTGTTCTCTGATATTGGAGCTCAGTTCTGTATGTTTATATAACGCTTATTAAAGACTTAGGTTTTTCTGACAAGTGCCGGTTTGATTGCAGCCTCTGTAAGATCTCTGCAAAATCTGTGAGAGCTGCAAACTATGAATGTAATGTTTATACTGGAAGGTTGGAGAGCCACGTGTTATCTGGTAAATTTTTAAACTCTGCTTCCGTCAATGGAAATGTAGTAGGCTCTTAACAGCTCTCATGCCTCTGTAAGCTGCAGTATGACAGCTAACAAACCACAATCAGGGCTTTTCTCTCTGACTGCTAATTGCTGGGATTCTATTTCTGTCAGTGCTTGTAATGCCTTCTTGGAAGGAAGTGGATTCATGGTACTTGAAGCACGTATAAATTATGTTCAAATTTCATTGAGATTCTGGATGAATAACCAAGAAAGAGGAGAAAACACATTTCATTTTCACAGTAGGTCACTGGAGATGATGACCATTTGAAGGAGCACAATGCTGCCAAATGATTGCCAGGGAAGACTTATTTCATTGACAGCAGGTGCACTAATGTAATACTCGGCACAAGTAATAGTTAATACGCTGAAAGAGAGAGAGGGATAGGAGTGAGTTGCATTATTTTGCTGGCATTGTGGAACCAAGTCAGTTGTGTCTGGTTGATCCCACATTTTGTTTATCAGATAACAATGAAAACGCATGTTTCTGAGTCTTGCTGCCATGGGTTTTGACATAGTACTTTGTGTATTTTTGTCCCTTAGTAGAGGAAGGTGATTATGGACAAAAGGCTGACTTTCTGAAGCGGTCTCCTGGTGCGTGTGAATGTGTGTGCAAGACTCTGTGAGATCTGTCCAGAATCACCAAGCAGAGCAGTGGTGGTGCCTGGGCTGACTCATGCAAAAGCAAGCATGCAGCTCTGTAGTTTCAGGAGCACTGAGAAAGTTGAGGTCTCTGCTGCTTGGCAAACTCACTGCTCATTGTGTTTAGTATATAGGTAGATATTTCCACATTGTAGAGAAGAGAGGGTACCTTTGTGCCATTAAAGATTTTGTTACCTGGATATTTTTTAAATATCTGCCCACAGCTAGATTGAAATTGGCAGGTAGCATATCATTCATCAGAAAATGCATATGTGCGTAAGATATAGTGGATTTTGGTTACTGGCTGGATCCACATTTCTTTCAATGTTTGCTCATACAACAAAAATACCTTCTTTTGCCTGTACAGTGGTTTGATGATTATTGAATCTCTTGTGCAAATCAGCTGCTGGTTTTTTTCTTCTGCAATATGGATATCTGTATTTTTTCTCTCCCCTGTCCAGCTGAGGAAGGGGGAATGATAGAACGGCTTTGGTGGGCACCTGGTGTCCAGCCAGGGTCACCCTACCACCAACTGGTCAGTGGCAGGAGTTTGTGCTTTCTGGTGCTGATTGTACTGAGCTTGTTCTGGGAACAAAAAGGGTTCGGTTTCTGCTGATGTCAATCTAAGTCCTTTTTAGAAGCACTAAATTAAATTAAAAAAAAATAAAATCCTCATGGTGTGTTTTATCTTAATCTTTACCTTTGTGATGTGGTGATTTTCATTTTCCTTTTTCCTTTTTAATTTTTTTTTTTCTTTGAATGAATTTGACTTGATCACCTCTATGTCTCATCAAAAAAAGTGTTTCAGACCTGAGGACAGCTTGACTTCCCCAAGTTCTTCCTTTGAACTTTCAACTCTAGATTTTAATGAGCATCCACCTGATTCTACTCAAGTTGCAGCAGGTTATTATATCTGCTGTAGTACTGATTTAATTGCGTGGCTAGATTACTATGCTAAGGTTTCTGGAATCTCTGTAACCATTTTGATTTAGTGTATGTTTTAAAATTGTAAAAATTCTTTCTTTTTCTCAGAGTTAAGGAAAATGTTTTCTAATCCAGGCTAAAATTATATAAGGAAAAAGGAACATAAAAGGAGGCAGTGAACATGTGTATTCTTGTTGATCTATTGATGGTAAGAATTTCAGCCACAGCGTTACAGAGGTATGCTTTTGGTAACCTGTCAAAGGATTTGTCATCATTCACATGTTTGGGTTTAAATTTTACTAGGTGTTTGTAGGCTCTTCCCCTTGATTTATTTTAACTGGTAACATGTCTTTTGACAACTAACATTATTACAGTGTTTATGCTGCTGGAGGTGTCATGATTTACACAGCTGAAAATCACATATCTTTGATAAAGAGGTATTGTTCTTAAGGCTATTTTATAGACAAGAAATCTATAAACATCATTAAGATTCTTTGATACAAATCTCTGTAGTTGATTTAACTTCTAAAACTTAGTAGTGTATGGAGGAAGAATTCCTGTTATCACTGAATTCACTGTTTCTATTCTATTACAATAAATTCTTACTTTGAGTGTCACTTATTTTATTTTCTTAGTCCATTCCTTGTGTGTTGAACAAGAGAGAATGGTGGAAAAAGGTAATATTTTTTAATGGTGAGATTTAATTCCTTCACTAAAGTAATGAAATTGTTTTTCTAATTGAAGCATCTTCCTCACTTTCTGTGTAGCCAGCCTGGTATGTTAACTATTTCTTTGATATATGTTTAAAGCTGAGGAGTGGTTTTAATCTCTTTGAATCTCACAGGACTAATTTTGTTTTATACAGTGATTTACACACAGCACTGCTTCAGAAGTATTTGGTTCCCCTTGTTTAATGTTTATACCTGAGGATCATAATTTGTTTTTTCTCTTCATGAGGATGATGTACAATTTCATTTGACATTTATCTTGATTCAAGGACAGCATTACTTCATCTCTGCTTGGCTTTGTAATATCTGTCATTCAGTGAAAGGGATTGTCTGCATCTCTGTAGGAAAGAAACTAATTTTTTTACTTGTAATATAATGCTGTTTTAAATAGAAAAAAATTTAATATTTCTTTACATGGTACTACATTGCTGATGATTTTATTTCATATTCTGGATTATGCACTGCCAGTTTATTAGCTGACATGTTTAAATGTTTTTCTTTACAAAAAATTGGTGAGGTATGTTTTCTCCTTTCACTTTCTGATGATCTAAAATTCAGATTTTGTATTTTAGCTAATTTTAGGTTTTCGTATGTAGAAGTGTGCACATACCTTTTGTCAAATAAAAGTAATTTTCTGTGGTAATTTTCTGTCTATGGGTTATGATGATTTTTAAGCCTCCCAAGTCCTTTGCTGGAAGGACACAACATTGATGCTTTCTTCCTCTTTAACTTAGATACACCTGAAGTTTATTTCCTATGATCACCAGCACAGTTTATTTGCTCTTTCTCCATTGGTCTGCAGTTCCTTATTATATCTGAATTTATAAGAAGTGGTATATTTTGCATGTGTTGGATGCTTTGTTTTAGCTAGAACTGGTTTTAGCAAAGACTTCATTCTTTGCTGACCACTGGTAAGTTATTTGTAGCCATGAGACATCCCATATCATTCTATGCCTATGCTACACCTCTCATTTCATGCCTGTTCTCCTGGATTTTTGTTATAAGGTCATATAGATAGTTCATCCTGCACAGGCTAAATGCTGGCTGTTATCTCTTAGTTAAAATATGTATATAACAATAGATGGTATGTTATACAGTTGTAAAAAAAAACAAAGAAAAGCTAAAACAGACAAGGTAGTATTCACTGGGTCTTTAGACAGCTCTGTTGCAGCTGAACAAGCTAAAGCAAAGCTCTGGGCTGCCCCAGCAAAGTCTGACGAGTCCTGAAGCTTGCATCGTTAGTTTAATGCAAAGCCTGTTAGTTGCAATAGCAGCACCGTATTTACTTGGTTGCAAGGCTATATAGAAAATGTAATTTTTTTTAATAATTTCCATCAAAAAAAGAAAGATTTCTGGTGTTGGAATGAGTTTGGGGAATAATTACTTGTGATGTCAGAGCAGAAGACAAAATATCTTTTTCTCAGGTCACACATTCTCAAGAGTTTTCCCAGTCCTTTTTCAAATTCTCACTCTCCCTCTCAGAGTCACTCTTCAGTGGTCTTGGCCCGGGCTCTCAGGTGGGAGGCAAAGCACAGAAAGCTGCTCTGCTCAGTGTGTAACCACATCCCATGTGAAGACAGAAACGACTTTCTTGCCTTGTATACCACCATAAGTCTGTGGCATGGGATCCCGACACATCCAGATGAATTTGGCCATTCTTGCTCTATTTGGAATATTCAGTTGCAAAGGATCGCAATTGCAATTGCATAAAGGATTTGTGTATTTTAGTTAAAAATTTTTATTATTTCTGTATAACAACAATCTATATTATTTCTCTTCCCTAGAGAAAAATCTTGTCTAGAAATAATTAGAAGCTATAACTTAAGGGAATCAGTGCCACCACTTCTCAATTTTTTTGAATAGAACTTTATTCAGAAATATTTTCTTTAGAGTTGCCAAAAAAAAGAAAAGATTAATTTGGGTCTTTTGAAGAATAAAAGGCAATACCTGCATTTTGTTGCTTGCCATCTAACAGGAAAAAAATCCACTTCTTTCACCTCTGAAGTAAGCAAGTCTATTGGTCCCAGAATGTTTTAGGCTTGCATGTGCATGCAAGGGAAAAGATTAATTGGATTATCTGGGAAGTAACAGGATAATCTGAACTTTTCTTAAAAGGAAGGCTGCTGTGTGGCCAGGAAATTGCTCCAGCCTAGTAACAAAGATGAACTGCATCATGTAAAGTTCAAGATAACACTTAACCACATCTGTCATCAGATTATAAACTCAATTCTAATGTAGCCCCTCTGTATGCATTGTGTGCAGAAGGCATGCAGGAGACAGAGGCTTTATTCAGTTCAAGGGACTGCCTGAAATATTTTCTTTCTTTGCACTTAAGTATGGTCTCTTCTTAACCTTTTCCACAAGTGCAACAATTACATGTTAATCTCCAACATTGTACAGTCCTTAACAATGAAGTGCCTGCTTAGGTTAAATGCCCCTTTCTTTCAAAAGTCAAAGCTGGATATTCTACATTACCTTTTAAAGGTAGAAATTATGTTGGAACTACCTTTTAAAATCTTTGTAACGATTTGTGTCGGTACACATCTTACACTCAAATGCAGGGAGTAAGTGCTCTGCTTTTAACTCTAGATATTTCATGTTGCTCCTTTTCTAAAGGATTTTCTTGGATTTCTACTTTATATTACCATTGATTTCATGGCATCTCCACTTCATTTTGTTTTCAATTTATGCATTTTGACTTTAGAGTATTTTGATTGGAGGGCCTTAAAAACCTCTGGATTTGTGCTTCTTACCTATGATTTATATATATGGACATGCTGTATTACAGAGATAAGTAGGGATTTTATTTTAGTCACTTTTTAAAATACTATCAGAAAATATGGCACTTTTTGTGATTTTCTTTCTATTATTTCTAATTAATTGCTTAGACTTGCTGAATGATATGCCTGTTGCTGATGCTTATAATTACATATCGATCTATTTATTTTTGAAAGTGACTAAAATAGAAGTTGCTGTGGAATACTGAGATGATGCTCAGTAAACTCATGTTGACAACTCCAAGGAAATTCTATAATTAAATTGGTAGACATGACTAATAAGTAATAGAAAATGCATTGTTCCCTCTTTTTGTTTAGATATGAAGATAAGAGAATTTTTGATACTACATTTACCTGAAATGGTTGTAGTTGCAGTTCTTTATGTTGAATCTGCTTTAAATGTTATACCTTCATTGCCATATAAATAGTTGTGAATTATGGCTATCAAGCCTGGGAACAAAAGAAGAATTTATACAACTCAGTGTAAAAAACCACATAAGTGAAGTAAGTATTCAACCTCTATTTATTGTGGATCTTCTTACAACAGTTCTTGTGGAAAGAGAACAGTTAACTGAGTAAGACCTTGTATTTTATATAACATCTGAAATGTTGTTGGTTCTATGATGCATACAGCATGAATATGTTTGTTTATTATAGTGTTGAATATTTTTTTATTGTAGGTATTTTTAAAAGTTTAAAAACATTGCATACCTAAAGGGTGTGGATATTCTTCCAGTTTTAAGCATTCCTTCCATAGATAAAAAAAACAACAAACAAACAAAACAAAAATAAAACAACCCCCCTCCCCCAAACAACCCAACACCCCATAAATAGACCACAAAATAACTCCAAAGCCACAAAAAAACCCCTTGTTTGTCCCAGGCTGGTGTACTGTACCAATAAAATATGATCTCCATTATAATAACCTACTTTATGAAGATTAAATGGTTTTGCAATTCAAACAAGGTAAAATTGGTTTAAAGCAAAATCAAACACTAGTTTGCTAGTTTAGGAATTGAATAGTGGAATGAGAAATCTTTTTTTATATTGCTATTGTGCACTGGTCAGCTAAGAAGTAATTGCTTTTTATAAGGCAAATTTGCTTTTACTTTTCCAAGGTAATGAAATGAACCTGAAACATTTCCTTTGAAATCAAAGTCACTATCACTCAAATGTCACCCACAGAATTCCATCACAGAGTTTCAGCAAACACAAAATGAGAAAGTAGTGCTTGGGAATGATTGACAGAATTCTATTAGAAAGGTTTACTATACATTCATCCTTAATTATCTGTGTTGTAAATCAATAGTGATTTGATTTTTTTCATATTTATATGTTACTAACATACAGAAAGAGGTATCTGGAAACTATTTGCCGAGGAATAGCTTCAAGATATAAGTTGGTAACTTCAAATGCATTGAGGGAAAGTGCCCTGAATTCCTTTTCTTTCTTTCTTTTTTTAATACCTAATGAAATTCTGTGCAAAAAAGTCTGCTTATTGACACAAGAAGTTCCTAAAATATAATATGCAAAACTATTCAAGGAAAAAAATAATCTAAGATTGAATCAAATCTTTAAGCAGATATGCACAAAAGTCTAACAAAGAAATTACTCCCAAGAGTAAAGCTATTCAGTTGCTTAAAATCAAAGCTTCTTAAGGGAAAAATTATGTCAAATATAGTTTATCTCCTCTCCAGCCTAATCATCTGTTCAGAAGAGGAGACTTTGTCAGTGGTCTGGGAAATGCTTTTTAGGGGCAGAGGGGCAAGGGATGTAAATTCAATCTCAGCGGGAGGGCTGCATACTTTTAGCAAAATAGATAGATACTGGAAGGAATGTTGCAGTAGGCCCATGAAGTGGAACAATTTTCAAGCCCATCCCAATGATTCTGACGTACTTCTTTTAAACAAGAATAGAGTGAGTGTGATGGCCATAAAGTTAAAATGTGAATTAAACAAACATGTTTTCATGCTAATTTAAAGCTATTACTGCATTATCATGGGAGACTGTATTTAGAGGATATTCTAAAAGTTGCTCAGCAACTGAGGAGGAAAACTAACAAATATAATACCACAATGGCAACAATGAAGTTCAGTGGTACGACTTATATGATTTGATATTTAGCATATTGGGGAAGACTGAAGTGGCAGAAGGGGAGGAGAATGGTGCTTTATGCCAAATACAGTTTTAGCTATTTGAATTAGCAATAGCTTGGGAAGCTTCCAGTGACAATGGATAAATCTTGCAAGAACTGAAGCGCAAAATGGTAACAGTGGGTGTCTGCTTTATAATGATCAGTCCCAAGAACAGAATGACAGCTCTGTAAAGGCTTATTTATATGTAGCAAGAAAAAAATAAAATATACTTCACTGTGAAGATCATGGAAATTTTTAAGTGACTTTTTATGCTAGAACCTGCATTCAACTAATTTGAAACTAATTTCAAAACGTCTCAGTATCCTAGAAGACAATTCCTGACACAATTGTATGTTGAATATTACTAATTAAAAAAATTTAATTTGGACATCATCCAGACTGAAAATGAAGACTTAGTCACAGCTCAGTAAAAAGCATTTGACAGGATTCTGCTCAGTTAAGAAATGTGAACAAATGAATTAGAAGACAAAACTGATTGAAGTAATAGAATAAAAATTGAGAGGTTTGTAAAATATTCAGTGAATGATATAGAAAAGCCTAATGCTACACTTGATACAGAAGACCTCTTTTACTTTTGAAAACAAACAGTTCTATTTTAGGAAGAAGTTAGATGCAACTCTGTAATGTTAGAAAACTAGGTCTAACCAAAGGAGAAGTACAGAAATAGAGAAAATACAAAGTAAAAGTTAAGAATTGCATAAAGCTGGATGATGGGGGAAAAAAGAACATAGAAAAAAAAATATCTAAGGCTGGAAGATTTTGGTTAAATGGTATAGTCTGGTAATGGTATTGAAATGAATAAATGTACTTTAAATAGTGAAACTAACCTGTTGTGGTATATTGAAACAGAATAGATGAGTGCAATTATCAAAACTCAGCTGAGGATGAGCTAAATTAAACATCTGTATCACACTTGTGATTGATAATGCAGTTAACACATGGAATATAAATATGGAAAGAAAAGGATACATTAAAACATTGTATGGCAAATAACTGAATGAACATAACAAATGTTATGAAAAATGGAAAGGCATTCAGAACCCCCCCACCTAATTTTCAAAGATTTCTTTCTAAAGAGTGTCTTAAGATCTTCAAAGTTGACATTTTGTTAGTTTTTTCAGAAAAATGAAAAACTTTTCTTTCAAGAGATCAAAAGAAATTTAACACTTTTTCCAAGTGTTATGACTCAGTTTCAGAGTTTTCATCATTACTTCAGTCCATGCAAAATAATGAAATGATTGAGAAAAGGCTTGAATAATGAAGAACTAAAAGTGGGAAGTATAATTACTGACTCCTGAAAAGGCTAGATGGAAGATAAATCTTGCTAAATTGGCTTGGTATAATTTCTAATGCGATTTAGATTGGCTTATACAGGCAGTGGTGTTTTATGTGATAGATTCCTGTAAGCACTTGTTTAAGATTTTGGTTAAGAAAATGGAAAGATGCTAAGTCATGTTCAGGACCTTGAATAAAGAGAATTTATAAGTAACCTAGTAGTTTTAGCAATATTTGGGCTAGTAATAGGTTTTTCAGACTATTATTTGGAACACTTATCTCAGTGACCAGGAAAAAAGCATAAAATGATTAAAAGTGATAGTGCAGCAACAGAGGTATGTGGGGGAATGACGAATAATGATTACGAAATTAAACTGGTGCTGATCTATAGTCAGTTCAATGTATGCTGCTAGGGTGGTGTTATGGCCAAAGCATAATGCATTTTTAGGTGCTGAAACAGAAAATCTAGATTAGAGATGTTATTTGCACGGCATTTGTCACTTTTAGAGTAAAGTAGAATAGTGTGTTCAGTTTTGGAGTCACCAGCTCAAAAAAGACGCCAAGAAATTGAAACAGGTACATAAGGCTGTGACAGCAATGGAGAAGATGTCTCATAGTGAAAGACAAGTATTCCACACTGAGTGTCAGCATAAAGAGCGTTAAGGATCAACTTGAACAAATGCACAAGCATTTCTGGAGAAAACAAAAAAAATATGCAGTGCTTGGGATTTAGTGTTACACACATTTTTTTTTGCTTTACATTAAATCAGCATTTTCTACAGAAAGAGTAATTAGCCATCACAGAAACTACTAGGCATTGCTCTGGGTTTTTTTTCCATCACTGTTGATTTTAAAATTAGAATTGGATTGATTTCTTTTTTTTCCAGAAGATGCTGTAGTGTAAAAGTTGGGCATGCTGGCACCTATACTGTGCAAAAGACCATGCTAGAGGACCACAGTGCCACTTATAGTCCTATTTTGAAGCAACTTATTAAGAATATTCTACTAATGACATTCTTGAGGAAAGTGACAAAATACAATAATGTCATTCCAGTGTTCAGTTAATAAAGTAGAATGAACTTTTGTCTGTACCTCTCTGTAGCCTGTAGAATGGCTGGGCAGCTGGAAAAATAGGAGAGGTGTGAGGCCTGATTCTGCCATGCTGTGCTCCTTTTGTTAGAAATGCTGCCTAGCATTGTTCTTTTTGTTTCTGGGGTCTAGTTTGTTAAAGCTGCCCCATTGCCCAACCAGAATGGGTGACTGGCAGTATTATTAACCCCACTTTCTCCAGACAAACTATGGCAGTGTGGAGCAATGAGCATCCAATGAAGCTGTGCTGAGATAATGAGGAAGACCCATCTGTGCAGTGGTACATGTAATTGAGCTCCCTGCCTTCATAGCAATATGTGTCCTTACAGAAATAAAAAAGTTTCCATGGGCGTTACCACAGATTTAGCTGGATCAAGGTCAGTGTGGTGGGAGCTCTCATGTAGATGAATCCTCAGGTGATTCTGAAGTTTGTTAGCAGTATGCACGGACTTTCTGAAGATGAAGGAAATTTCTGGAATCTTTCTATAAATTATCTGATGCTTTGTCCTGTCACTGTGGCCATATCTCCTGGGGCAGATTTCCTTTCAGTACTTATCTGAGGCCTGTGAAAAGTAAAATGACATACTGCTCCTACTGGAATTCACAAAGCTGTTTACTTACTGGAATATTCTACTTTGCAATTAAATCTCACTCAAATTATTTATCAAGCATATTTCCATCCCTCTTGCTTATATTTTGCAGAAAAAGGAAGACACAAATCTGGATTCTTTGAATAAATTGGCATTTTTTTCAATAGCTCAATGAAATTATGCAGATTTAAACCATCTGTCCTTGCTGACTGTAAGGATGGAAACCGTCTGAAATTCACCTACAAGACAGTTTAAAAAGTGTCTTGTGCAGCATCAAACCTCCTAGATTTGTTAATGGAGGAAAGATTTTTTTTTTTTTTAATCTTCTTTCTAACCAGTAGTTGCAGTTAGACTGTTATAATTTGCCGTGATAACATTTGGAGTCTTCTAGTGGGTTTTCTAGGGCAGCTTTTTTTTGTGAAATTTTTCACTTGGGAATAATTAAGAGAAGCAAGCAAACCTTCCTTTGTGTTGTAAGCTAAGTTTTTAGGTAGGCACTTATAAGAATATAGCAATAGAAGTGGTAAAACCTCTCCTACATTAAAAAGGTCTTGATTTCCACAATAGAAATTCTAACTGGGTTTATGGTAACTTGCATGTCCTCTGCCCTTGATAAAATTCCATGTAAATGTATATACCAGAAACCTGAAGAAAAGTTACAGGAGTGTATATTTATACACCAGAAACCTCAAGAAAATTTACAGGAGTGTGTGGCATTTTGATCTTCACCAGTTTGTTAGTGTATTTACATTTTGGTCCAATTGCCTTGGAGATCAGTGAGCTGACATAATACTAAACGCTGGAGTGCTGAGTCAAATTAGCAGGATTCATGGTGATGTTTCTGAAATTATCAATTTTTATAAACTTTGCATAACTTAGAAATTAGACTGAAAGTTTTTGTTTCAAAAACTGTATTTACAAAACCATTTTATAAACACTCCAGTCAAAGAGACAGGCAGTTATAGTATATTAATGTTATTAACATTGAGTAAATTGAAGAACATATCTACAAAATAGAGGACACTACAGCTTCTGTTGTTAGGATATGTCACAGTTGATTTTTCTAATTAGAGAAGGTATAAATTGGATTGACTCATAAGTAGCTAATATTTTTAATTGTTAAGTATTAAGGAAATGCTGCTGTTGGAAAGGGAAAAAAAAATCAGACCATACTTAACTAAAAATAACACTCCTGTCACCTAGAAGTGTTTGTAATGCTTGACACTGAAAGCTCAACTATTCCTTTTTTGATGGCATGGTTTACTCTAATATGGTTTCATGATGAAAAGTATTGGGTACTTTCAGTAATATATATTTTCCATAACTGCCCTTAGTCTGGCAGGAAATGTCAAGGTTTTTTAAGGTGACAAGGTTTTCCTTTCTATCCTTTGTGGATCAGCAAGTCTTTAATAGATGAAAAAAATCCCAACCAACCAACCAAAACCTGCATGCTTGAATTAGGCTTCTTGTGGCTGGTAACCATCAGGGGTACTTTTGTGAACCACATGGGGTTCCCACTTAAGTTTTTCTTTGTTGCCTAATTGATAGGTAGACCAGCTATGCAGAAGGGTTTCAACGACCATGCTGTGGCACTTTGTAATGGTTCTTATGATTGGGCATGTTTAGGACTGCATGTAATCCTTCTGGTTCAGTAATATACTATCAATACATTTTCTTTATGTCTACATATGGTGGAAGGCATGAGTGAGGAAGTGGAGAAAGCAGATGCAGAAAATAAAGCCCCTCGCACACTTTCCAGGTTTATTTACTAAAGTAAGTTGTTGAAACTGCTCAAAAAAGGCCTTTAAACTGGCCTTCATGTAACACATTTCTGAAGTGAAGGAAGTATGCAGGATGGATTTCTCACAGTGCTGCACTTCATCAAGGGGTTCATTTACAATTTAGTCAGTCAGTTTGGATAGTCTAGAAGCACATCATGCCATGTTCAGTGTGAGGTTCCATCTATGTATAACTGGATCTGATTTAAATGATGGTTATTTTGTTTTGATCTTATAGAAATCTGCAGGTAATATCGGTATAAAAACATTTAAAAATAGAGTGAAGGTGATTAGATCCATGTTTTCTACTAAAACTAAAGCATTAATCATAAAATGGGTCAGGATTTTAATGCAATATAACATTCCCCAGAAGAAACAGAGGAATCTGTTTTGCAACTCAGCAGGCTCTTTGCACATACATAGTAATGTACAGTACAGATTGGCATCAGCACCATTCCATTCAGTCTGCGTCCTTTCATTTACAAAGGAAAGAAACAAGCAACAGAGTAATGCAGGATGTATGCATTAGGAAGTTTGGACATACTCTGTGACAGTTTGCTTCCTCCATAACATTGAGGGGATTGTACTTAACATATAGTTGTGTGTGATTTCTTACTATTTTCCACCTCGTGGAATACTATGATATTAGCATGGTATTGAAGAAACAACTAGAATGTTATTTTACAGTTAATTTAACACTTTCATGGTCCTTTTACTGTTAATGAAAGACACTGTTGCCTTTTAAAGCCTTTTAAGTTTGTTGTGTATCTCATAAGTATTCTGATCAAATTTATTTTTTTATACATATTTTAAGCTGAAGTACTGTATTTTTTGCCCTCATAAGTAGGAATGGCTAGTGGCCCTTCTTATCTGTGGTATACTATCTTATTCTTGTGTTATGTTGGTATAACTGTTGATTTCAGAGTATAGTAATTGTATGAGTCTTAGCTTTTTGATGTCTAGTCTCAAAAAGGACAGAATGAGAAACAGAGGTGTTGTGTGAACATTGCAAAGAAGGAAGGAACAGTTACTGTGAAAACAGCTTCTACACAATCCTGCCATTATTAGAAGAGAGAAAAAGACCTCTGCCAGAGTCTTCCTTCTGGCAAAGACAGGGCCGTATGCTGCCCATGTAGCTATTATCTTCTTGCTGTCATCCTTGTACCTCTCTTCACTGACTGAATTGTCTAAAATCAGAATGAATCAGATAACAAAAATTCTACAGTAAAAAAGTAGATGATGAACACCTTTCCTGTGGCTTACTGTTCTGTCTTGTGCTGGTTCAGAGTCTAAGTGTACTGATATGAAAATAGAGGAAACTGGTCTTTCTTCCTTTGGTTGGCTCCTTCATTTGAGAAGCTTATCCAAAATCCACTGACTTTGTTGGGAGTCTTTTACCTTTTGTTACCAGCTGTTAAGCTATTCTGTAGATCAAGTGAAAATTTTGTATTGGTTAATCCAGTGATAATTCTCATACTCTGTATTAACCTGATATTTACTTCAGTCTGAAGATACTGTTCATGTGCTTTGTGAGAGAGAATGAGAAATTTAAAATCAGTTTTATCACTAATTTTCAAGTAGTTCTATTTTTACTTTCCTTGCTATCCTTTATATATTCATCCACTGTATTGCACTGAATCACCAGAACCATCAGCCCCGCATTAGTTTTTTTTAAGGGAAAGGAATGTCTGGCAAGAGAAAGTTGGAAGATGCTTCTGTAAATAACCATTTTGATTTCAAATCCTAACCTTAAGGAAGGTTAGAAGGAAATAGGAAAATAAGATACAACTTTCTGAACAGAATGGATGTTACTGTTGTATTTGCTAAAGTGCTGCAAAGATACTTTTTTTGCTCTTAAAAAAAACCCAAAACCACACACCAAAAACATTTCACGGTTACTGCATGACCTTGTATCTATGAAAGTCAATGCTGATTAAACTTAAACCATAGTTGAGAAATAAGATTTTTCTTTCTAAAGGATGCTATAACACTGTCTGGTTTAAAATTATGTTTGTAAAATAACTTTAACTGTGTATGTATAACTACTTCTTTGTTTACCCATAAAGTACTCATTTTGCACTTTAATGTTAATTTTATATACTGTTAAATAAACTCTGGCATATTTCATTACATGTGGATTAAACTAACTTAAACTAACTCTTTTACAGATAAATACAAAGGCAGTAGTAACCTGCTGCAGGTGGAACAGTGTGTGAAATAGCCATGCAAGATACTAGCAGAAATTATCTGATTCATTAACATGTTTCCCAAATATATAATACCCAAATATATATATACTTCTTTTTTGAAGGAAGAATTAAAACATCGGTGATATGGTGCCATAAGCATAGGGGAGTATTCCCCTTACTGTGTTACCTAATGCTGCAATCAGAATCGGATCATTTCTGGAGTAATCCATCATGTTGATTTACAAGTGCTGCTACTGTCTGTATTATGCTAATAGGAAGCTCATGGCATCTGTCCTTGTGCTGAAAGCAAGCCAGCAGCATAAAACACATGATTACTAGATGATGTACAATCAGTGGATAAGGGAAGGGAAGGCTGGGCAATATTCTGGACAATTTCTGGATCTTAGTCAACAAGCTGGATGACTTGATTTTTTCATAAAAATGCCTCTCATCTTCTGGGTGAGACTATGCAATTCTGTCATGTTCACATTGATCACAGTGTATTGCATTTCTTGACTGCATCGCAAACTGAGCAGGAAAATTTTAATTGGTTGGTTGGTTCTTCCCTACTGCTATGTGGTGTCTCTGCTTTCCGCATGGGCCCATCTAAAACTGCCGTAGTTAGCTCAAGCCTCTTCACTAATCACTGTGAAGATGGATGAAAGCTATTGTGTAGACTTCTCCTTTGAATCCTATTGTATTCTACTTCCTGCTGGTTTAATGAATGGAGAATTTGATTTCTGCAATGGAAAATTTGATTTCTGCAATGAAGAATTTGATTGTGCCATCCCTAAGGCAAATCTTTTTCAAATATCTCTTCTTTTGCTCTCCTTGTGGAATTTATTTCCTCCTAAATTCAAGATCTTAGTATCTTTTATGTGAACGGGAAGCTGCATTTTACTTGTCTTTGTCTTTTGTCACTTCTCCACGTTTATGTCTATAAAAGCCCCTAATTTTAAGTTGGAATGTGTTTGGTCTTTTCAGCTGAAGGTCTGTTCAGAAAAGCCTTTTGCAAAGAACACTGTGCAAAATGCAAAATAACATTTTAGAGGACCTTATTTTAAGTTTCTTTTAAGCGATCAAGGCCGTTAGTCACTTCTGGATTCTGAATGATACCTAGTTGATACAATGGAGCAGAGGCTGCTAAAAAACCATTAGACTCTGAAGTGGGAGGATCATCATTCAGTGTTCTATCTATTCTTTCAAAACTGGTCCTGATGCAGCATGTCCCTTTGGTAAATAAATGGCAGGGTTAAAATGTGCTTGATTCTTCTCTGTGTAATCCACATTTACAGAAAGAAGTCAGAAATGTTTGCTATCCTTTTGAGAACTGGAAACTGTAAGAGCCTGCTATGCCAGCATATGCCTGGATGAGCGCAAGGCCTCTAAGAATTGTTCAGCATCCTAATGACCACTTGACGAAGAAAGTGTCCTTCTATTTTAGGCATTTCTTCAGGCACACCTTGGACCTAAAGTTTTGGATGATTGTCCCATCAGCATCTGATTTTGTAGCTTGAGCTTAAGTGATGTGTATTGAATGGTCTTTGAGTGTTTTGATGCAACTCCATCATTTTAGATATGTTTCTCTTAGTAGGCTGTAAAAGGGCGGATGGTCTTTACGGACATCTGATGGGTTAGTATAATTTATAATCTCTTACTGTTCCTAGGAGCAGTAGTGAACTACTGAGGATTTCAACCCATGGGTTTGCCTTTTCCAAGTAGCATTGTTTGGTGGTTAGGATTTGGGGTATCGTGCTCCCACAGTGTTTGTGATCAGCAAGAAATGATGCAAGTAGGATAACATCTGCCAGCATCAATGGCAAAAAGCCTGGGATAAATGTGACTGACTGTGACACAGTGATTTCTTAATAATATATGCCATGGCCGTGCTGTACTCTGTAAAAACTTAAGCAATTTCATATAGTTGACAGCTCGTTTAATCTAGATTCCCTTTTTCTGGGAATTAATTTGTATAGTTCCGTGATGAGGAAATGTCTTGTTTTGCAGAAACTAGTCTGCTCAAAATATCTGCAACTTATATAGCAACAGGACAGAAACTTCAGGAGATAAGGTCTTTTTAATTTCAACTATAAATTTGATTTACTCATCAAAGTTACAAGTGTTATGTTCTGTAACAAAATCTGAACTTTGGATTTCTGTCCAACAGCCAGGGAGTAGTTAATTCTTTATAATGTAAACAAGTACACCTAAAGACAGCAAAGTTTTCTGGAAAATAAATGTTTGTCTGCCTTCTATTTAGTCATCTGTCTTGTTAGGTCAACTTTCTTGAGAATTCTGGGACCACTTAATTTTATGGTAGGAATCAGCTAAAGCATATGTGTATTCCTCATGTAGTATTTTGAAAACATGGCTAGAAATAGTACCATTAAAATCAAATGCAGAAGCTCAGGAAGCATTTCATTATATTTTGGGAAATACTCTTAGTAAAGTGCTGAAGTCCAGGATGTTTAGTAAGATCCCATTGTAGTTATGTAACTTAGTTTTCTAATGAAGCTGAGAAATCTCAAGCTGCAACTAGATTCAACTTAAAGCTTTGGAACTTTTTTTTAGTTCATATAGAAATAACTTTGGATGTTTCTGAAGGAAATCATGTTGATCCTTTTAATTTAAAACCCAAATTATTTCAGTTTTCTTTTCCATGAAAAGTTTCAGAACTAAACCAAAACTTGAACTTTTCTCATGTATGAAACCATACTTTCTAACCTTCCTTGTGTTTCAGCCTTCCATATTTGGATAAAACCATGTAGAGTTGTGTGAAGGTGATTTGTGATCTGTCAGATGCTGTGTGACATCTGTCAGATACTATTTACTAATTTTATCAGGATAATGTATTAAAGAAGTTTAGTTAACATTAAGACACAGGACATACATATACGAAGACTGAAGGAGATGATACGTGACTCCAACTGGATTGAATGGCATAAGTAAATTAAGCATTTTACCTCTGAACTCTCTCCTCCAATGCTGAAAAAAAAGAGGGAGCTGGAATTGTTTTGGGCTTTTGGAACTATTCCCAGGGCTCAGGCTGTCTGAAAATTATGAAAAGATTGCTGCAAGTAACAGACTTAGGTAAAAATGGGTACTGCAGTAAGGTATCATCAATAGCTACGGGGATCTGGCACATTAGAATCATTATTGGATTCCTAATTAATTTATCCTCATTTCATTTGTGATTTAGCAAGAAGCTTCAAAACAAACTTGAGCACCTCCTATATTTAATTTAGTTTAGTTTTGTTAAGAGGAGAAAAGATGCTTTTGGATGAAAAACATCTACTTATTAGATGTATTGTATTTAGGAACCTGAGAACTAAATGTGAATGTGACTTGTACTCTATTTTTTTAAGAGCTACTTATTTGATGAAAAAGAAAAAAGTTATATTGTCACATCTTGTAGTTTTATATTTCATTATCATGTGTAAATAATTGATGACAAAAAGTGTAACAATTTAGATATTTCTATAATATTTGTTTGGATCACAATAAATAAAGTAACTATTTTCCTCATTCTTTTAATTATTATATCTTCTCATTGACAAATTGCACCTTATTAGACAATATCTAGAATCTGCAAAGCATCAAAAATGTATAAAAGATGTACAAATAAAGCAGCCTGCTTACTTTATTGGTCTTAGATTTTGACTTGGGTGGCTGACATTACTGCAGTTCTTTTGGGGTCAGAACAATCACAAAAAATGCCAAACAAAAGTCCAGATTCTTGACTTCTATCAAGTATAATGCTAATGGCATAAGTAGCATTAGATGTGTCATCACTCAGTACACAATTTGGGCTTCTCCAGAGAGAGAACATGGGAACTATTTTGTTGAAGCTGCAAATATTTTTCATAATAGGTATTTACATAATGACTTAAAAATAACAGATGTGTAATATAACAAATCTTGTTTTCTGGAGGAAATGCTCTTGTTTCAAGAGCACAGAGTTGAAAATTTGGGGTTTTTTGTAATTTGGTGTACGAAAGGGCATGTGAAGACAGGAGAATCCATAAATAATGCTAAGGTCCTAGGCAGCCTGCCATTCTGACAGCATATTTTATAAACAACCATAAATAACACTCACTGCAGCATATCAGAGACAATTATACTATGCCATCAGCACCATTGCTCTGATTTACTGGGGTCTTTGAAGAAAAGAAATACTCACCTGTCATGCCAAACTGCAAAGTTCTAATATGGTTGATATTTTTTCCTCAGGTTTCATTAAGTTTAGCTCTTGTTTTCTGTGATTTTTCTGCTTGTTTTGTGTTTCAAAATACAGTCAAGAGTGAACTTAGGCAATTTTTTTTTTTTAATTAAAATGCCTGAATGTCTGAAACAGTATAGGTGCAAATCCTGTGGTACTGCTAAATAAGAATAATGCTCTTATGAAAAGTCTAACTGTTTTTCTTATGGATCTTCTGAGAAAAATCCTTTTGTTTTGGGAGTGTCTCAGGGAACAGTAGCAAAATAAGACAGGATTTGAAGGATAATGGGAAAGTGGCAGGGCCTGAAGACAGAAGGATTCCCAAGAAAAGGTTATTAGGTGTGTGTTTCTGTGATGCACTACAGGGAGACTTCGGTGTCTTTCTAGAGGAAAAGTGATGTGATGCAACAAATGTCACAGTAGATTGGCTGGTGGGTTCTGCAGCAACAGATGCCAAATAGCTCAGTTGACAAAGGGGTGACCCTAGAAAAGTTTTCTAGTAAGGGTTGCATTATATAGGGCACAAATCCCGACTGGAAATTAGTCAAAATTAGAGCAAACAATAGTCTTGGAAGCCTTAACATTTTTCAGCCATAAGTAGAAATGTCTAGCCCTGCTACCTTGAATATCTAGTACTTTGAGACGCACTGTTCCTGGTCATTTTTTAGAGGAAAAAGGGGGTGGAAATTCTGAAGTATTTTCCTGGATGAAGAGGTCAAACAAAAGTTTAGAAGTTACATACAGCATGGTGATCCAACAGGTGATGTTCATACCCTCATTTTTTGCTAGTGTTAGGGACATGTAAGAGTTGACTTTATCGGGGTATGTCTGCTTCGCTATCTGCGTGAAGCTTGTGAAGGTATACTTCAGCTATGCAGCAAGGTGGCATAGGTGCTAGAACAACATATCCTTGACAGTATAGGCCTGACTCTGTGACTACCTACCCAGGGTTTTGGCTTGGTGTATGCTAAAGGTCTTAAGGCCATTCAGTGTGGTGGTGTGTGTTGGTTTTTTGTTTTTGTTTTGTTGGGAGGTTTTTGTGTTTGCTTGTTTGTTTCTGTTCTGGTTTTATTAAAATTACCTCTCATGTCTAGCTGAATCACAACTACAGAGTAGGTCTAGTCTTGGAAATTTAAACGGTCAGAGCTCTTAACCCACTTGCTTATTAAGCATCCTACAGCACTTCTTAACAACAGAAAGCTTGACCTGATAGCCTGGCCAGAACACAAGGTAAACAATTTGTTTGGTCTACTTCCAGTTCCACAGACTGATGTAGTCTTTAGCCAAGGTTTTGAAAAGCCCTTTAATGTCATACATCATTTAAAAGATGTATTTCTCAGATTAATTACTTGTATTCTATAGGTCACAAAGCTTTTGAAGAAGGGTTTTGGAAAACTGAAGAGCATTATCTAATGCCACTGTATTTCAAAGCTGATGCTGTTCTTCTGGAATAAAAAAACCAAACTTATTTAACTAGCCCATAGCAGACAAAACTTAGAAAACAGAATTTCATGATTTATGGACACTTTTGACAAGATGATCTTCTGTCTTGCAGGAAGTATATGCCAGTAAGAAGTATAATTCAGCAAATTAATGCAAATAGATAGTTATTAGATCATAGCCATCTGGAATAGAAGCAATATTGCATGGAATGTTTCATAAGATGAATTTTGTGTATAATGGATAGTGGGTTACTCTAAACTGTCTGAGTTGTACAAAAGTGCCTGTATTTTCTGAAGTTTGAGCATTCGTGTAAATGTAAAACAATTATTTCACTTTGTAAATGAATAATCATAAAACACTTCCTTGCAAATATTGTTTACTTTATCACTTGCCAAACATGTTGATTTCTTCCTAATTATTTATTTTACACCTATTTCAGATTTCTCCAGTCCAAATGAAATATTTGGAGTATAGGCTTATTAGAATAAATACCTACTAAATATACTCTTTGATGAATGATGGTGCTGGAAGTTAGTTTGACCAATGAAATAGGACAGATTCACGTACCTTGATAAAGAGGAATCCTAGATAATTATCAAGGGCTTGTTCTTTTTTATTCCTTTGTGATTACAAAAGAAACCTATCAGTTCTTCTGACAAGTAAAAGGCTTGACTGTTTCTTGGCTTTGCACACTGTTTGTTTACAAAACAGACCAATATAAATTGACAATATGCAGGATTTTTTTTGAAAACTCACAGGATTTATGATTAAAGAGATTGTGCCATGCTTTTTTTCGTTCTGCATGCTGCTGTGTGTACTAGAATGCTAGCTTCCAATTGTGCAAGATATTCCCATAGGATTTTTCCAGTATACTCAGTGTTTAATCTTTTATAAGACTCTTCCAGCAGATGGCTTCTGCATTGTGCATATTCATTGTAATTTCTGTGAACACGAACATTTCACCACTTATCTCTGAAACAAATCCAGAGTTCCATACCACTTTCTATTGGAGCTTCTAATTTGAGGCTTTTGACAACTTCTTACTTCCCAAATGGCTCTTTGTGTGTTGAAGTCCAGGAGCTGACCTTTTGTTGAAATAAAATCCAGATGCAACTCAGCTGAAAATTAGTTGTCAAAAGTAACTGAATAGAATCCAGCCCCCACTGGATTCACTGGTTCACTGGACTACATCCAGGTAAACTAGTTCAGATTGGATAGTTGCAGGTTTACTAGGTCAAAACTAATTAAAAAAAAAGTAGGCAAACAATTGTCATTCTCTGTAGAATCTAAAAGTCCAAATCCGAAACCCATAATGCTAAAAAACATTTAAGTTATTAAAATAAATACTAGGAAACCTTAGGAGAAAGATATGATTTTTGTATAGATACAAAAAAAGAAGATCTCTTTCTTCTGTCCTCCTAACATATTTTTTTTCCCTTTCCCTGATTATGGCATATGATTCAGGGAAAACTGATTCTAAAAACAATCTTTTTTTGTTATACTGATGTGAATGATGTTCTAGTGAAAATTATGTGTTAAGGTATGGTGTTGCTTAGCAAAAATGTCAGAACTGCCTGTGGGAAGTGCAAATCATTGAAGAAATTTATTGTAATTTATTTGACAGATGAATTCTGGAGAAGAGAAGAAATGTTGAAGAAGGAAAACGGAGAATCGAGTGTCTGTCTTTATATAGCACTATATTTTGGCTCAGGCATTTCCTCAGAACCAGGGTTACTTAGCTGATGTTTAATTAGATGTTAAAAAAATAGCTTGCAATTCCAAATCAATGCCAGTTTACAACAATGCCTGGAAACTAGTAATTGCCTCCATTCCATAATTGAAAATATAAGGAGTGCTGTCTGACTTTTGTTATGTGCCATAACTGCTTGTGGCAAACACCAAACTTCTGCTCTGGCTGTGAAAGAGGATACGAAACACCAAGCAAGCACTGGTCAGTACATGGCACAGCACAGATGTTGTATGCGGAGACAGGAACTTAGATCCTAGAGCAGTGTAGCCATGTTAGAGTAGGTGTTTTGGCATGCTGGTGTAGCTGAGTTAGTTTGTGGCTGGCAGCAGCTCAGGGAATCCTTTGCTCACCTTCATCATGTGGTGTAGACAGGCATCAGAGTTAGGAGATTGGTCATAGTTTGTTTTGTAATAATTTGGACTCAGCTCATTGACTTTGAATTATAGGAGAATGCACACATCCAGAACAACCTAGACTCAAACATGAATGCTGTATTGGCTGTGCTGGTCCAGGAATTTAAATTTATTTCATTCAGAGACTTGCTATTTGAGTCTTGTCTTCAGTAGTTCTGCACCATTTTAACATCTGCTGAGAATCTGACTTACCTTTGAGGAGAAAACCCTACTACCCTTAAAGTTGTTCAGGGAAAATTCCTGATTTCTAATTATGTATTGACAATGAGGAAGTTCGGGACTGAAAATATTTCAAACTCCAGATAGCCAGTCAAACACCTGTTAGTTAAAGACAGATAATACATATAGACAACATACTATCTCCCTTGGATAGCAGAATTCAGAGGTACATGTGAAGTCTGGGGATAATACGCAGATAAGTGAAAGTTGCATGATATTTTTTTATCTCTCTATGTTTCAGCCTTAATGTTTTAAATTTAAAAGAATTGTCTTAGTATTGTACTGATGTCTGCAATATAGTAAAATCTCAGGATGACTTTTGCATGATTTTGGGTGTAATTTAGGTTAGATAAATAAAGCAAGCTGTACTTAGAAATACTCAAATGTAGTATTTTGTAATCTTAATATTCGTATACTAATGATTAAGCAGAAGATATAGTTCTGGTTATTATAAGCATTTGCATTACTGGCAATATTATTAGAGCCATTAAACTCTTGGTAAAATGGAATAAATTAAATAAGTGTTTGTTCAGTTTTCCTTGTGTGATCAAACTCCAAATTTAGTATGTTTTACAGCCTTTCTAAATTTTGTTGCTGTTAATATTACTGAAGTTGAAGAAGTAGAAATGTCGAGTTAGACTCATTTACCCATGCTAATAAAACCTAAATATATTCACATTATGGTAGCGATACAATAACTGTGTATGCTAGTAGCAGTTTTTCCTTATTAATTCTTATTTTTTTGGTTATGAAGATTCAAGAGGGTCTTGCCCCAGATGTCTTTGTTCAACATATTTTATTTATAATGGATCTTTTCCATATTCAAAACTGGGTGTAGACTTCTTAAAATATTGTATTGTTATTTCATCCCAAGAAATAGGATAAGAAAAATTTCTGAAAGATTTCTTTTTAAAAACTGTATTTTTGAGAACCTAAATGCTTAGTAGACTAGTAAAATTATGGTACTTACAGAATTATATTTAATGTCAATCTTTTAAAGTTTATTTCTGCTTTTCAGCTACTTTTCTTTTGCTTAATAATAGCATAAATAGAGTTTGACAGTGCTAATTTTGCAAAAGTCACATATAGAAGTTATTAAATTTATCAAGCCTTTTAAAATTTTATTTTAGTGGATTAAGCAGGATCATGAAGTTGAGGGCAGACAAGGAATTCTGTAATCTTACCCAGAGCACCCTGGGTCGTGTTCTTTATTTTTACTACAGTAGTGTCAGAGGATCCTATTTTTCAGGAAAATCTTGCAAGACATTTCAGGAAAAGTTTTTTTCAGGAAAATCTGGCAAGGTGTGGCAGGAGAAAATAGAAGAGAGTGGCTAAAATATACTTGAATTGGACAAATTGAATCCTTTTTTGATTCTGCATATATTGAGTAACTGCATTACACAGAAACCTTGAGTTTTCTGTTACTTTTAGTCCCTTTCTAGTTTTGCTTGCAGAAAAGCCCCTTCAAAGAATCAGTAGACACTTGTAGCCAGTTAGTATGTATTTTCTGTACTGCCTCCCACCCCCCAGCTTCTTTTAGATGTACTTATCCTGGTTTACAGAATTTGTAGGTAATGTGGGACATCAGTATTAGCTGCGTCAATGTAATGTGAGATTTCTTTGTATTGCTAAATTCCACTGAATCTTGGAAGAAGTGCTTTTCCAATTGAGTGTCCCTGTCATGCAGCACTTTCTAGTGTTTTATTGGTGCCTGTCATTCCACAATCTGATTGTCGCTCTGCTATGCCTGTCCCCTCTAACTTGTTACCAGTTTAAATTTATAGGGAAGCCAAGAAAGCTTTTGAGGGTTTCAAAACCCACTCTGTAAGGGAAAGAAAACATGCAGTGGACTGGTCTTTCTTTCTGAATTAGGGTTAGCCACTGGGAAAACTCTTCTCTGAGTAGCTCTTTTTTTTTTTTTTTTCTTTTTTTTTACATTCTGTGCAGGTTTTTATGTAAAGTAACGAGAATCTAAGTACTGATGCAGGAATACCTTGAAAGAGAAGAATGCCGACAACTGAGTCTGTAAGGCTGAGGTTGAAGGGTGTCCTGGTTTCAGCTGGGATAGAGTTGAGTGTCTTCCTAGTAGCTGGTACAGTGCTGTGTTTTGAGTTCAGTATGAGAAGAATGTTGATAACACTCT
>JANZLQ010000095.1:25885700-25920105 GCA_026212715.1 Elanus axillaris
GATAAAGTTAATTTTCTTCTTAGTTGCTGGTACAGTCTGTTTTGGATTTAGTGAGAGAACAATGTTGGTAACACACTGATGTTTTAGTGGTTGCTAAGTAGTGCTTATCCCAAGTTAAGGATTCTTCAGTTTCCCATGCTCTGCCAGCAAGCAGGTGCACAAGAAGCTGGGAGGGAGCACAGCCAGGACAGCTGACCCAAACTAGCCAAAGGGATATTCCATACCATAGACCATCAAGCTCAGTATATAAACTGGGGGCTGCTTGAGCATCAGTCAGCAGGTGGTGAGCAATTGCATTATGCATCACTTGTCTTGTGTCATCCCTCCCCCTCTTTCTTTTTCTGTTACTTTTAATTAAAATTATTCTTATATTTTACTCTTATTGTTAGTATTATATTTTATTTTACTTTAGTTATTAAATCATTCTTACCTCATCCCATGAGTTTTACTGGTTTTTTTTCCATTCTCCTCCCCATCCCACTGGAAGGGAGGAGGAGTGAGCAGCTGCATCGTGCTTAGTTTTCTGGCTGGGGTTAAACCACAACACACCTGTATGAAGATAGGTAGTTGACAGAGAAGAATCCTGTACTTATAAACAAAATTTCAAACAAAATGCTGAAGTTTATGCCAACGGTTATTTCCCTTATAATTTTTTCATGTGGTAAGAGATTAAGTTATACTGAAAAATGTTGCAAATTTTTGAAAGCAACTACATCAGGTTTTCAACTAGTGGAAATCAATGAAATTTCACAAATTTCAAAAGACCTTTGAATATTTACACCAGTTGAGGTTTTGTGACAAGATTATATTTATATAACAGTTTCTGAATGTTTAGTTTGTACTAAAGAAAAACAGATTAATCCTGTGTTTGTAAAGAATTTCTGTACTATAAATCATCAACTTGTCTGGAAAAACAGTAATTATTTATACAAAATGTCTAATTTTTCTGCAGTAGATTTAAACTTTAAAATTTAAAGCAATAGCAATTTAAATAGCAATTTAAAGCTATAGATTAGCAAATATGTAAACAGTAGAATATCAGTAAGTGTAGGTCCTGAGATGTACTGGAACAAATGGCCTTTTTAAAAACAAAGAAAGAAACAATGCTTCTGGCAAAATTTAGGCTTATGGCTGTTAGAATCATGTCATTTCTCAGAATTGATTATCAAATGTGGTTTTGTTAAGGAATTTCTCTATTGTCACTTGCCTTTTTTTCCTCTTTTTTTTTTTTCCTTCTTCTGTGTGGAAGGAAAGTAAAAGAACCATAATATTTAAGGCAATTAAGTAAACCACCCACAGCTAATATAGACAATGTTCAGAAGTTAATCACAAAATGAGAGGGAACTTGCTCAGAAAATGGAGGCTAAATCTCTCTGTGTATAAAAGAAGAGCTGGATGAGGTCACAGATCACAGATATATAGGGCAAAACAGTGTGTTTAATTCAGAAAGAAAAAAAGAAAAAAGGTTGGTTGAAAGAAATCTGTTTGAGTCCAAATCTGGAAAACTATTTTTTACCATTTATCTTTCAGAGTATTTCTCCTCTGTGCCCTTCCCCTTGTACCATACTAGTCTGGCAGCCCAGAATATACTTGAAATGCCTTCCCTCACTGCCTAAAATGATAGCTTTTATTTCAGGACTTGGCTTATTATTATTTGATCCTATAACCCCTTAAGGCCAGCATTAGCAGTTGGTGTCAGGAAATCCCAATTCCCAGTGCCAAGGGGTTAATTGCTTTTTACCGTTTGATCTTTTTATATCCACTTTATATGCTACCTGACCCTTTCACCATCTATAGGAGGTACACATACTTTTCTTTGCTGGCCTACTTCCTGAATCTCCCCATAGCTTTCCCCACTGCTGCCTTGCCAATTTTACATTACATATTTCTGAACCAAAAAATTGCAGTTGACCTGATTTTTTCCTTTTTATGCTCTCCAGTTTTCCTGGCAGAAAAGATGCAGTCTATTGTCATTGTATTTCTAGGAACTGAAATAAATAGATAGGATGGACACATAATATAATTAAAAAAAAAAAAAGTTGAATATGTATAGAGTTATGAAATTGGACTGCTCATGCATTAAATTTGAATAGCTTTGTTGCATAACAATAATTTTTATGTCTTTTTAAGCAATAGAGATAAAGAGTGTGGTATCAGGGGGAGAAAGGCCTCAAAACTAAATCAAGTTATCTCAGATTTTATTGCTAAGTTAAGTAATCATATCTCCAAGCAAAACAGATGATCAGATCTGTCAAGAAGTATATGCCTTACATTCATTGAAAATTTCTTTTTGCCACTAGGTTACAAGCATAATATATCAATTTCTTTAGGGATGCTTGGTTTAAAATAGCAATTTTATTTATATTTTCTTCATATTCCACAAAGCTAGAGATCAAGCTGATGTTCTGTCATAGTGTACTTTTTGAAATCTTTGCAACAATTTGTAGGCAATTAAATTTTTTGTGACATACTTCAGTTTTCTTAAGAAAGTGACAAAATATTCAAAATAACTGAGAAAATAAAAAAATCTATTTCATAGATTTTAATGGTTACAATTCTGAGAAATACCTCCTGGATTTTTAATGCCTTTGAAACTTTAATGTGCCACTTCAACTTCGGATTTTGTAAATAACTCTATCATCTAGTAAAGTAAAACAACATAAATAGGGAGGAAATTTGAGTGGTATATCTGTAGGTGAATATCAGGTCTTCAGTATAAAAAAAGTAGTTTAGCTGGGGAAAAAAAGTTCTACCAGCACTAGAAATTACACACATACCAGTGTATCTGTGTCTCGCAATAAAGTGGTCTCAATTTTCAATTTTTCTTCCAGTTTGTGATTTTATTAAATTTCTTCCATGAGGATTATTTGGTCTGACAGAATGGGAACTCATGCATCAAGATTTTCCTCCAGCAGGGTGCTTAGGTCTTGTCACTAGTCTTTCAGGCTACCTGTTTTTCATAACAGCAGTAGATATTTTATTCTCTTGAAAAATTTAGTCATATTCAGGTTTGATAAAAATGTATTTCTAAGTTAGAAAATTATTTTTTAGGAGAACGTGAGAGGTAGAGAAAGAAGTATACAAAAACCTAGTGTATTCATGTGAGATTTATTGACTTCAGAAAATAGATTAAAAATAACAGTAAAGTTTTAGCTTTTGTGGATAATGATGTGTTTAAAAGCTTAGTTGTATTGTGTTAGATCTTTGAAACATATTCAGTAAGACTATAGGTCTTTCAAAATGTAACTTGAAGCAAAATTTACATGCTCTTGAATTTTAGTATGAAGATAAATACTTGCAAAGATCATTTGAAAATCCACATGGGAATTATGAATGGCACAGACCTTTATGCGGGTGATTTCTGCCTATTTTGTGTTCATTTATCTCCTCCTCAGCTACAATTTGCTTCCTCTGCAGGGAAAGAAACTAATGCTTTATCACCTTAGAGGAGGCCATTGTTTCATCCTGGCACTTGCCTTTAAGAGGCCACAAGGATAGAACATCTTTTCAGTGATGCAATTGTCTGTCCTCTCTTAAGTGCTGACCTTTCTTTCAGCTCTTGTTCAGTGGTCAGAGTGCATGGATTCTCATTCAGGTGCTGGTGTGCTAGATCTTTCTAACTCTAGGACTGAATGGTGCCTTAAAGAGCATATGGCCCTTATAGGGAGTTGGGAATTTCATTAAGATTGCATACTGCCTGCAGCAGTTTCTCTCTTTAAAAGATGTAAGACTTTATATATAGTAAGGTCGTTTCCATTTGGCTACTTCACAGTATGAGACTGCAGGAAGAAGGGAGATCTTAATGTATGTGGGATGGCCTGGTCTTGCTGACCACTGTTTTTCACTATGTCTCAGGATGTTGCATCAGTAAAGTCAGAACTGGATCCTCCCTGACTAAGGTTGAAGTTAAGTAAAACATTTTATTATTACTTATGTGTTTCTAGAAAAAAAGAAGAAACTGTGAAAATAAAGTAGGGTTTTTTTGGAATTAGGCACCCTGTGGTGTTAGTAGGTACGTTTAGTATTTTCCGTACATTCTAACAGTGTCTGGAAGTAGACTCATTCAGTGAGAAAGCAACAAAAAAACAAGCCCTATCTTACAGCCATTTCTGACAAACAGCAGCAAATAATACCCCATGAATTTGTTTATAAACAATGGTTGCCTTAGCAACAGGTCAAGAATCAGGCTTCTAGTACCTTTCTCATTCATTATCCAGACTTTTACCTCTATATATAGTAATAACTAAATTAATTTCCCTTAAAAATCCGTAAGTTTTGCTGTTAGAGAAGTGCAATTGCTGTATCTTCAGATCCTTTGTGGGTGTCAGTATATTTTCTCCTCAAAATGCAAACTGAGAAGTACAGTTGGTAGAAAAAATATGGGGAAAATAAAATGTTTCATTTCAACTTCTTAATGCAATATTTCATATCTTTCATGTTGATGTAGCTCAACAAAATTTTTTATTAATTTTTTTTTCCAAAGGGCAAACTTAAGATTTTGTTTTCTAGAAATGATATAAACTGACCTGAAATGTTGCAACAAAAGTTATAGTTGAGATCTTTTTTGGACTGACAAAGCCAAAACATAGAAAGAATGACAAGTGACTTGTTTACCAGAAATGTCTTCCTCCATCCCCAGGTTGTTTTTTCAGTGGCACGGAGCTATAAATTTTCAGAAAGCTGAACCTAGGTAGCGATTTGTGATGTGGTTGGGAAAGCTTTCTGTGAGTTCAAGGGGTTATCAGAGCTGGATACCCATCCCAATGGGCTTCTGGCCCTTAGCTAAACCAGAGCTGCAAATGGATTTATGGTAAACTATCCTCTGAATAAATGACAACAAATCTGAGCCTCTGAATGACCTACTTTTCTCATCTCTTTAGCCTTCATATGAGGAAACAACACAGAAAAAGTTGCTGGGTTGAGGAAAGGGTAGGTGAAGTGTAATATACTTCCACTGCATGTTTAATCTGCTCTTCTGACTAATTTGTTGGACCTTGATAAAAGGATTTTAATTTTTTATTTATTTTTGCCATGGTAGCAGATTGCAAGTTACAAGATCAAGGTACTTATCAAAATCTCTGAGTTTCTGTGTGCTTGAAAGCCAAGGACAAACCTACAGGAATTCCATGGACTATAAACCTCTCTATTGTGTGCCACATTTACACTATCAAGCTATTACCTGAAGTGTCTTCTAGCTATTCTACTTTTAAACTTGACTCTGACCTTTTATTACTTTCATTCCCATGACGTCTTTGCCCCTCTTGTCCAGTTTGAAGGACGTTGTAGCTGTCTGGCACCAAATGGTTTCAGTACTCAGGAGCTTGTATAAATGTTACAAAATAAGAGCAGCTAATTAAAAATCCGTAGTGTTGACATCTGTTTAATATATGCAGTATTTCCAGAACTTGATAGCAGATCACCTTATAGTAGCAAGGGTCTAAGTCAGACTGTTTAAATAAAGTAATAATGAAGTATAGTGATATGGTTGTAAACTTGGAGCTGTTCCAAATGGAGTCATAAAGCGTACTAATTGGTTCTGAGAATTGGAATGCAGTAAAAGTCAAATTTTACAACAGTGGCTATTATACAGTGGAATTAACTTGGCTACTCTGGAGGTTTTAAATATACCTAGACCTTAAGAGGCAGAGTCATAACATTATAGGAATTTTACTCAACTAACAGAGAGATTGACATGTCCATTTTCGTCACTGAAGATTAAGATAGCAAGAACAACTTAATTAACATATTTATTTAAATGAGGGGAATGTACAATGCTATTTGTTTGAACAAATTAGTAGTACCTACAGGCTTGACTAGATAACATGTTGGAACATTACCAAAAATTAGTGATTTGAGTCGCTTGTTAATAGATCAAAATATATTTAATTAGTTGTACTACCATTATGTAATGAAAGTTACAGAGTACCTTAATTTCATCAAATTCATTAAGTTAATAAGAAGTATAGAGATTACTGCTTTGATAGTGTTGAAACTTCTATAATTTTAAGACCATAAAATACAAGCAAAATCATTTGGCACCAGAGTAGTAACCTCAATGAAATGCATCACAAATGTCACATCTATTTAATATATTTCTGTAGATACTCATCTAAAAGGAATTGTTAAAGTGTTTCTACTTCAGTGGCTACTGTTACTTGAGGCACTCCATTTTCTGTGGCAGCGACTTCTCGATCCATTCGATCCTTTTCTCTACTGAAGTTGGGTTTTTTGTATTGCTGGGGATTAATATGGCATTTTTTGTTACAACTTAATGAAAATGATACTATTTACGTAAAACGTTCTCTATCTGTAAGATAATGATAATTGGAATCTGAAAATGAAAAGACAAGTCAGTAAGTCATGGTTATGCCAATCCACTATATATAGTAGGCTTTACCAGCTTAGACCACTGCCTGCCCAGTCCTATATCCTTTCTAATGATGGGAAGTACAGACTTGGAGGAAAACAACAAAATACTGTTTACTTGACAGTTATACTAAAAGTGGTAGGTAGGGAGCATTTGCTTGCTCCCCTGTTTATTATCTGAGTCTGTTCTAATCTGAACTAATTCTCTAACAGGAAATTCAGTGTTAGTAGTTTAATTAAAGCCAGCTATGTTCTGTCCAGTTTGTCCTGGTGGGTAGCTCAGCAGTGTGCTGAGTGAGCTGAGTATGGAACAGAACTCTGCTGGACTTTACAGGATCTGTTATTTGTAGAGGTGTCTGCTACTAATAACCTGTTTCTGAATGCACAGAAGTGGTCAGGTATGGAGAAAATACATGTTGCAAAGGAAGGCAAGTAGTAGATGCAATCAAGGTCTTTTTCTTTAAGTCTCTGAATTCTCCGTATCTGAAGTAAAACAATTTAGAAGAACTCATTTTAAAAGATGAATCATAAAAGTTAAAAAGTAACAGTTAAAAAGAGGTAGGCACTGCATCAGTTGTCTTCCAAAGTTGTACTGAAGTAAATGAAAAGATAGCACTGCATCAGTTGTCTTCCAAAGTTGTACTGAAGTAAATGAAAAGATAGATGTAATAGACAATTCCCATTAATAATTCAACTGGAAACAGGTGCAACAGTTGAAGTACTTAAACTTCACAAAGATGTTGTTAGTTTAGTATCAATCAACAGCTGTGGAGTAATTGCCCTTTTAAACTATAGTTATAAAATTGTTGGCAACAATAACAATAAGCCAAATCTATGACAATATTGCTAATTTGATACTTAGATCATCAACAGATGCTCAGAAAAGCAGGTTTTCCATTGATAACTGAACTTGTGGGTAGCTTTTTTGCAAACATAATATTGTAGAAATTATCAGCTAATAAAATGCATTGATTTAGTCTGCTAAATTTAGTAAAAGCTTACCTTTTTAATGTACTAAACTGTCAGCATAATATGTGAAGGAAAACCTTGTGCTTGAGCCATTTGTTTTTAAAAGAAAATATCTGCATTTAAACATTGCAGAGCTAAATAGGGGCAATATAAAAGGAATCTGATTTATATCAGATTTACTATAAGGAAAAGCTTATATGATGCTTAGATGATTCTTAAGACATGCTGAGGTAGCAGATGCAAAATTGTTGTAACACTGTCATGCAGTATACTGCCAGAAAATATAATATAGACCTGGACAACATCAGTTGTCTCTATGTGTGAATAAAAAAAGAAATGCAAGTTTATTGAGCTGTTTATTGAAAAGTCTGGAAGGAAACTATAAGCTTTAGAGTGTGAATTATTTTAAACTATGTAGTTAAAAAGGCTTCTGGAGAAATTCTGCAGGATGTCAGCAGAAAAGTGTATTGTCAAGACCTCAAATGTTTTTCAGCAGTGCGATCACTAGAAACTAAACACAGGAGCTTACCCAGGGAAAATGGGGTAGTAGTGACCTTTTTACTGAAAAGATGCATTGTAATCAACTAACCCTTGTCCTCTTATTATGAACTGAAACTTATGCTTTTGTCTGCTTGTCTGGCACTAAAATGGAAGAGGAGAACATTGGTTAATTTGAAATGCATATTTTTATTGCTGGTTTGTTAGTGTGCCATAAAGGTAAGTATGGGAATAAGGTGATTAGAAGAACCATTCATTATTTTTCTGAGAAACCCAAAGAGTCAAGTTGTTGAGTGGAAGCTGTGCAAAACTTTATTGAAGCTGAAGTTCTCTTTGATAGGATATAGGTTGATTTACTGTTGAGACTATGTAGGACAATGCTACTGTTAGATATTCTGCAGTATCATGGGCCAGAAAGTATTGTTTAATTTCCAACTTGAAACTATCTACACAAACTTCTAAACTAGAATGAAGTAGAAAAGACATGATTACAAGAAATAATGCTTCGTTTTACATTAAATGCTGATGGTCTTGCACTGTCCTAGTCATCAAGATGAAAGCTTAGTGCTGAGATCCTGTTCCATTTGATTTCAAAAATAACCTCTCTAGAACAGAGTGTGTTAAGATTTCAAACCAGCAGGTTCCCCAGGATCGTGGCAGTGTTTTGGCTGCCGTTCTTCTGGGAAAACTGAGAAACCAATTGCTGTCATATTTTCACCTCAGTGCTAAGAAATGTTGAGAAAGCTGTTTAGGAGCACTCTTCTGTAACTTCATTTGTTTCTCACTAAGAGTACACTGCCTGGTCTAAACACTCATTTGTCCTGAGGCTGTGTAAGCAGCTTTCTGTCTTGACTGTGAGGTTTACCAGAACTGCAACAGGAATTAATCATCTTTTTGTAATGATTATAATTATTATTTTGGAAGAGCAACTGGAGAAAGGTGGTTTTTGTAGACTTTATAGGAAGCCTTCTCAGTTTCCTTTCACCTTGACATCTGCAGAATAAAATCGCAGTAATTGCTGAAATTAATTTCTTGTACACATTCTGCTATTTAGAGTTCCATGACAATTTATTCTATGAACAAACAGAACAACTTTGAATATATATGCAACATTGAATATAATATTTGTCAGTTTATTTTTTCTTTCCAATTTCAGGTGATATTAATATAATTTTTAAATTTATATTTAAATAGCATTATTTGGGGATCTTCCTGAAATTAGTACTAATTTTCTTTTAAAATGTAGATAAATCACTTTGAAATTTTATGAAAACCAAATTGTCTCATTAATTTGTCTTTCTCAACCTATCTTTTTTTACATCTCTTAAAAGACGTATAGTAGTTCAATGGCACATACTGATTTCTTTTTTTGCATGTTTAAAAAGAATTTTTGGTAGCATAATCCTACTTAGTTTAGCATATTAATCTGACTACAGGAATCACAGGGCATTAGATAATACTTTACATGTTATCAAATTTTGAACATTTAAAATAAAATATCATTGTGCATTATTCCCAGTTTTTAATTTTTGGTAAAATGCATCAATAGATTCTATGATACCAAAGCAAGCATCCATGAACTTAGTCTTTGTAGATATGTTCATGGCTTCTCCCAGTTACTCCATTTGGATCATCACATGAATACAGCTGTAGGAGGAAAACAGTCAGGTAGTATTTGGGTAAATATCAGTGAAGAAAATGGACAGAAAGAATTAAATCTGAATTTCTAATCTGAATGGTAAGTTACTTTGAAGCTGATTTTACAAGAATGTAGATGAAAAATGTAAAGACATTACTAACATTAACAATAAAATATTGTCGGTATTGATGGTGCCATGGTAGTTGCATACAAACAGAGCAGGACTTGTTTCTGGTTTTTGAGGGAATGTAATTTGAACGGGAATTTGTTTTTTGATTACTGCCTGAATGAAAATGTGTGCAAGGTATAAAATCAGTTAGTTATCATAGAGGATTTTCAAGCTTTATAGCTAAATAATCCTTCTTTAGACTTAAATTTCAGGAGCTTTATTTCAGCTAATTCTGCAAACTAAACTCTATGGTTTTGAAGAAAAGGGGGGAAATGCATCTCTATATTGCAAAAAAGGACACTGGTTTTCTTCTTTCTGATAGCTTTTTATCTTCTATCCCCCACTTTTGTTTTCTTTTTCTTCTTAGGCTACAGATACAGTGCAGAATAGCGATGAGGCAAAATTCAGCATAAATTAAGGCACTCATTTGCAGATAAATGCTTTGGTCTGTAATCAGCCAAAGAGTGTTTATTTTCAGTAGATGAAATTGATTCTATTCCATTCTCTGTAGATTCCGTATGAGCCAATATCTGTTCTCTCTCTCTTTTTTTTTTCCTTCAAGCATGCCTTGGTGTTATGTTCTCTTCCATCACTAGAGAGAGAGTATAGCTTCTCTTGTTTCTCTCTTTTCTGTTAAAGACATTTAGTGGAAGTTTAAGGATTCAGGGCAGGTACTAAAACTGCAAAGATCATGCATAAGCCTTGCATTTGTCTTCCATCCGTATTTCACAAATTTAAGATGCTTCACATTATGAAGAGGTATGGGTTGTAGAGCTCTGCTCTTATCTGCTATGGAATACAAGACAGTTTGGAAAAGTTTGAGTTTAGCACCAAACCTTTTGCGCCGAGATACCTCTAGAAACTGTTCTTTATGGTGATGAGATTCTTTGTTTAAATACTACCCTCTGATGTATTATGAATGCCAATTATTTTCTAAAATAGACATTACTTCTGTGCTGCACAGCCTCCAATGCTGTATGACAGTGAATCAATCACTTCACCTCATCTTTGAATCAGTTTTTCTTTGCAAAATACTGGGTTTTGATAATCTTATCATGGAGAGTAGCAAGTTACCAAACTTTTTTTTTTTAACCTAGTTTGCTGGCAAAAACCTGAACAGAATTCAAAAAGAAGTGTGTTAAAAACCCATTAGTCACTGTGTGTTGAAATAAGGAAGAAACCCCATTCAACTAGTTTCATTAATCCATCCTGCAGAATTTCATGGTCTGTATGTGTCATGATGAATTTCTACCAGTACTAACGCTCATGTTTAGCCAGTTTGACTGGGCCAGGTTCTGTTGGCTTTGCTGTGCAAGTGCAGAAGGGTTGTGTGCTCTATGTGATGTTTTGGATTTGCTGTACACAAATAGCAGATCTGATGAGGACGTTGGATCTCTTATCAGACTTGCCATGCTAACAGCGTAGACAGGCTTACATTTTTTAAGTACAATGAACTCCTTGGTCGTAAGAACCCAAACCAGATCAAAAGAAAACCCTTCTGAAGTATAACTTCTACTAAGGGGGAATATGACTTCCACTTCCACTGTAACTGGAAAGCTCAAGCTTTGTCATATTTATCAAGACATATTGTAGCTGCACACAGTGCAGGATCAGTACCATTCATTTTCACGCTAATAATGAGTTCTCTTCCTTTCTGATTACAGGGTCCTAATAATTGAAAATGCAGCCTGACTCAATACTGACGTAAGACTGATCTCATAGTAAGATAACTTGTTAGGAACTGAACTGAGGTAATCCAGGAGTTAAATCCTTTAGGCTGTTAAAATATATTAGGACTGGGCCAAATAGCTTCAGTCTTCTTTTCAGGCTTACACCTGCAATCTAGCAAGCAGGGGTCTAGTACTTGTAAGCAGCTGGGGGAGTCAAGGGGGAATTAGGAGGAGGAACAAAAAACAACACTTTTTTTTCTTCATTTCTCAGAACTTCTGAGTCTTGCTTTACCATAGGGATGATACCCTGGCTAGTGTTGTTTTCCACCTGCCAAGAGGCTTTTGCTGTCCCCTGGTGTTTCTGGGTTGGGTTTTTTTTTATATGTACAAAATGAAGATTGAAGATCATTTCCCCCCAATCTAGCTGGTATTTCTGTGCATTTCTACAGTGCCAAGCACAGCAGAACTCCTGTCTCAGTTAAGGTCTGTGTATGTTACACTCATCCATAAGTTTTAAAACAGCCTCTAAATTTTTCACTTCCTAAAAAAACCCCTTCTCTCCTCTAGTGCAGTTTAAGAAAGGATAATATTTTGATGTATATACATAATATTTTTCCTCTTCAGGACATATGTTTTCATGTAAGTGCTATGAGAAGGTAAAAACTTGCAAGTTTCAGCCTAAATCCTTGTTATGGTTTTGTGTGGTGCATTTTGGTTTTTGGTTTTTTTCAGTTTTTTTGGTAGCAGGGCAGGGGCCGCAGGGCCAGCTCCTGTGAGAAGCTGCTCTAAGCTTCCCCAGGTCCAAGTCAACTGCTTCTGGCCCAGGCTGAGTCCCATCAGTGACAGCAGTAGTGCCTCTGGGAGAGCAGATTTAAGAAGGGGAACCTGCAGTGAGTAGGGGGATGGGAACGTGAGAGGAGCCCCTCTGCAGATCCCAAGGTCAGTGAGGAGGAAGGAGGGGGAAGGAAGAAGTACAGAGAACAGGGAGTGGGTTGAGCTGGGAAGGAGGGAGGGGTGGGGGAAGGTGTTCTCAGGTTTGGATTTACTTCCTCATACCCTTGTTTTGTTTTGACTTGTAGTTAATTAAATTGATTTTGCTTCTTCCCCAAGTTGAGCCTGTCTTTTGCCTGTGACCATAAGTGGGGAGTGACCCCTCCCTGTCCTTTTCCTGACCCATGAGCCTGCCTTTATATTTTCTCCTCATCCCACCATGGCCAGGGTGGGGGAGTGAGTGAGCAGCTGCATGGTGCTGTTACCGGCTGGGCTGAAACCACAACAATCCTCAGTTACAATCAAATAACAAATCCAAGCGGATTCTCTTTCATGAGATAATTCAATCTGTCACCACAAGAAAAAAAATATGAATTGTAATCTACTGCCCTAAATCTTTCCATGATAAACAGCAGGATAGGCACAGTAACTACAGTTGACAGATACTCAGTTATTAAAATAATTTGAATGTTTTTGTGGTGTGCACTAACAGATTTACAGTTATGATGAAGTAAATAAATATAACAATTTTAGCAGTCAAGATTTCATTCTATAGGCTTTAGATGCTCTACAGGTAATTACTACATCTACCTGCCAGTGATGGTGTGATGTGATGGGAAGCCTAATTTATAGAAGGGGTCTTGTGAATTTCTCGAGAAACTTTCAAGAATGAAGATGCAGGAAGAAAAAGCTGTCTTTGCATGTAAATGGACTTTGACTCCTCTTTTCTATTTCTCTTTGAAGAGTTTGTAGGACACCTGCTCGAAATCACTAGTGCTTTGCAGCTGGTATTATGACTGTGAAGTATGTACCTGTTTGAATGAGAGGTCAGAAGCAGCTGGAAGTTGGTGTTCATTTTCACATGCTCTCTAGTTACACAGGATTGTGTTGATGCAAAAAAATATGTCTGAACAAGGAGCTTTACAGATACCTTAAAATTTGAATGTGGAAAAATTCTAGTTACTTACAGTTCTGATTTTCAAAGACTTCTGATTTTTGAGCAAATACACGTAGTACTCCTTTAAAAGAAGCATAGACACAAATGGCAGTGTTTCTTGTCTCCTATTCTGAGCAATTGCTGAAAGGATAAAATATCAGTAAATTATATATATTAAATCACATTTTTATTGATACATCAAAATCCAATTTCAGTAATATATGTTATATTAATTCATATACATGATCATTAAATTAATTTGTTAGTTTTTTTGTGTTTAGTTAAAGCTATGAAATGAAATAAGGAAATACAATAACTGGGACAAGACCAAAATTTATGTTTTCCTGCCCTAGGATGAAATTCTCTTTCTCCTCTTACTCTTTGTGAGCTTGCTTGAGTAGCACAGAATGAAAACTAAAATTGCTCTTCAAATAATTTACTTACCTTTCTTCCTTTCCTGGCTATATTTCCTTTCCAGAATCTGTCATCTAAGGTGCTTCCTCAGTTCTTCATAAATATGTCATCTTCACACCTTCATGTAAGACAGTTGTCTCCTTCCCTTACTTCCATAAGTATTTTCCTTTTTAGTCCTACAAAATTCAGCTCCTTAGCCATTTTCTCTTGCTTCGATTCCTTTTCTACTATCTGATGTGGACATTTCCATGCTATTTGATTAGTATTCTTGGCAAACTTTCTTAACTTTGCAATTACAATGGGAGGATTTAATTGTTGCTTTTTTGGGGGGCTTTTTAACCTTAAATTTATTGGAATGTCATTCTGAATGGTCTGGGGTTTATGATGTATCATTATACACCGTTTTTATCTACCAAGACGTGTCTCACAGTTTTATACGTAGCTTTTAATAGGTGATCAACCATAGTAACCCTCCAGTTAACTGAAGTGATTGTTTCAGGAATTAAACATCGTAATTATGTATCCAACTTAGAAGTTCTCTATTTTGCTCTTTACTACTGTGAAGAGGGATGCAGATGATTTTGGATAGCCACATTGAAGAAGTGAGTTTTAGTTAAGCTCACATGACTGAGGCTTATCATCATTATGGCCTGATGGATGCTATGTGGGATCTTCTGTGACTAGCAGTGAACAACTTTAAAATGCTTGTAGGAATTTGTAGAGACACTAGGACAGACATGAGAAAATGGTAAGCTTCTTCTAAACTTTCCTTTTGTGCCAACAGGTTTTAGAGTCTACTGAACTCATTCCCCAAACATACTGAAGCTCTGATCATAGAATCATAGAACAGCCCAGGTTGGAAGGGACCCTGAACGGTCACCTGCTCTAACCTTTTGTGGAAATGGTAGCCTAGGTGAGATTATCTAATGCCTTGTCCAGTTGTGTCTTGAAAACTTCCAGTGATGGGACTCTACCATGTCCCTGGCAAGGTTGTTCCAGTGACTGATTGTTCTCACTGTAAAAAAAGTATTTCTTTTATCAAGATGAAATCTCTCCTGGTTTAACTCGTACACATTACCCCTTGTTCTCTCCATGTGGCACCTTTGAGCAAAAGACCTTCCATTCTTGCTGTAGCCACCATTTAAGTACTAGAAAACTGTGAAGTGTTCCCCCCCCTAAGACTTCTCTTCTCCAGGGCAAAAAGACCTAACTCCTCAGTCTTTCCTCAAAGGGCACGTTCTCCAGCCCTTTGGTAATTTTTGTGGCCCTCCTTTGGACCCTATCCAGTCTTTCTTGAATTGTGGAGGCCAGAATTGGACATAGTACTCTAGGTGGGGCCTGACAAGTGGGGTTAACTGGCTAAATTCTCATTGTTGACTTGCTGAAGTAGATTGTGGTGTTGTCATGTTTCTATGGTGAAAGGTGAGTGATAAATGTGCTTATAATTACTTGTTATGAGGAAAAAGTTAATAACCTTAGTTCTCAACAAAAGTCTATCTAACTTGGTTTCCAAAACCAGGAATATTTTCAGTTATGAAGTACATATAAATTCTGCACTATAACTGGGTCATATATGTGTGTGAGAGGGAAATAATGTGATAAGTACAAAAATAAATGTATAGCACCTAGATTGCATGGTGAACTACTGCTCCATAAATATCTTCAACAAAAATTAACATATTTCAGGTGTAAGTGGAAATATAGCTGAAAATGAAGGGAGATGACCAAAAATAAAAGTAGAGGAGCCTGTCTAATGAGAAAATACTGGAGAGGGTAGAAACTGCATGGCTTCACAATCCCATGTCCTAGCACGTTTAGAAAAGTAAATAAAACTAGAGAGGAGTTATCACAATGGTCAACATTAATCTTTATTGAAAGACCCATTTCTAGTGCCATGGAATTGTTTAGTATTCCAGCAGCACTGGGGCAATCACCAGCATTACTGATAAATCAGGTCAGGCTACAAGGTCTGTCTCCTTTGTGATGAAGTCTGTTCACACCTAAAGGAGCAAATGTTCCAAACTTTATTTCTTTTAGAAAGTAATACTTTATTGCTGAATCAAGCATTTGACTTTGGAGTTATTAGTTGAGTGAGATTGTCTGAATCCCCTCCAGATTTCACTCTGAAAAAATGTGGAACATCATAAGATACAAACAATGGATTTCTGATACTTAAGGATGTTTTTATAAGATCATAAACAGCCAGACAAAATTACCCTAAAAATAGCTGCCTAGGCTTGTACCAGTTATGACTTTGTTAATGTTTAGCACCAAAGCAATAATAGACAAAAAGAACACAGGCAGGAAAAGAGAGAAAATTTGAGCTGAGAGAGACAAAACAATGCTTTCTTAATTGAGAAAAAGTGAAAAGAAAATCACTTTCAGAACTTAGTTTAGGAGAATCAAATTCAGAGATGTGTTGTGCTATCATTTTAAGAATCTAAACTTTACCACCATATATCATTTATTAACAAGATGCAGGATTAACATTATATTGTACTATTCCTATGTACTTTGGATTGTATCAGATCAGTTTTTATTTCAACATGCAAGCAAAAGGAATCCTAAAATTTTATTTTTTTATGTAGTTAATTTTTTCAGTGTAATAAGGAGTAAATCACAGGTCCTAGATGAGACATGCTTGTTTGCGGTTTTTCTGTTTCATTGGGGGTTTTTCTTTCCATTTTTTTCCTTGGAGGGGGGAGTTACATTTGTGGCTGACTCATATGATATTACTATCATTACTAATGGTGCCACATATGTTTATTGGTCACAACTTCAATGGTCCATCTAATAAGTACGGATATCTATCTACATATATGGGTTACTTTTCCAGCAGATTTTTCTTCTATCTTGGATAAGCCAAAATTTTTTTTCTTTCCCTTTCTTTTCAGATACACATAATATACTAAGTAGCACATATAGCTCATTTGCTGTTTGATAAAATTGCCTGGTTTGTATATTCAGTACTATTTAGCTAGTCAGTGAGCAGATCTGTTTTTTTCTTTATTCCTACTCAAAACAAATAATCCACTGACAGAAGCTTAGTAATTGATCAGAAATTGGATGGACAGAAGCATCCACCCTGAAACACTAGCTCTTTAGTTCCTGTCAGCTTTTGGTCTTTGTTTAATCAATATATTTAGCAGTAATACAGGATGAAGTGGTTAGGACTGCAGTGGCCAGTATACAACAATTCCATATATGGAATTTGTAAAATTAAGAATTGATTCTGTCCCAGTGTGGAATGTTTAAAATAAATTAATTAAAAGGCTGATCTGCACTGTGGAAAACTCTGATTTAAATATTATTACCCAGATTCAGACCAGTTATTTTTCTTCCCAGATTGTAGCGAGAAAGTTAAACACAACAGCTTTAACTTTAGAGAACACTCAAGATGGTGATGGGGAGTCTTTATTTTTGGAGTAAGTTTTGTATGACTGACAGTATAGTGCCTGGCTCCAACAAGGATTTTTCATTTTTGGCATCAGGACTAGTAATACATATTTGAAAAGTGTATTATTGCTTTGTAACATAATAGTCCAGACATACAAGTGAAAAGAGAGTTACAGAATGTCAGGAATGTCCTATTTCCATTCATTCCCTTTGTGATTTTTTTTTTTTACAAAGTTACATTTGCAGATTCAGCTCAAATAACAAAACTTTTTGCAATAACTTTTTAATTAAAAACGTTGTCTATAATAAACTGCTATTTACTTACCTGTTTTTCTATTGTTTAATGCATTTTTTTCATCATATATTTGGTAAAATATTTAAAAGTAACTCAGGAGAATAACTTTCCCAAATAACTCATATACAGTTCTGCTTTCACATATGAATTTTCAAATGTTTGTTCAGTAACTTTCTGTCCTTCAACAAATGGAAAGAACAAGTTAAATTGTCCTAAAGCATCTTGCAGCCAGGTGCTCAATCTGAGAACATTAGAAATACTCATTCAGAGTACAAGGCTCAGTTAAGCTGTACTGTCTTCTAAGGTCTAGGATTTGTCCTCAAGGATTCAAATATGTAATTTCAGTTAACTCATATGAAGAAGTTGCTTAAATAGATGCTGGTTTTGTCCAGAAGAATGTGTGCTGTTTTGTTGCCAATCTAATGGACAGACCACACCTGAAGTATAGTTTCTATTTAAAATAATTGTTTAAGGCTTTGAAAGAATGAGTAAGGAACGTGTTGCATAGAAGAATAGTGTTAATGTTTTAAAGAGAGTATTATAAAGATGACAATTTAGCTTTTTTTTTCTCCCCAAGCATCAAATAACTTTCAAGTTGTGTGCACTAATTCTGTCCCTTAATGTAGAGCTACTAAAAACCATGAACCAGAAGTTTGGAGTTTGGTTGTTGGGTCTGTATTTTGCTTTTGGAGGGTTTTTTCAATGGTGGGGTGTGTGTGTTTTTCTTCAGTTTTTGGTGTTGCAATGGTTTGTTTTGGGGTTTGTTGTTGTTGAGGTTTTTTTAAGTGAACAACTAAAGGTCACTGTAGCAATCAATTAAAGTTTGTTCCTACAGAACAATTTAAACAGCTAACTCCTTGCCTCCCTCCTTTCATTCTGTACATTCCAGTTATACATACAGTATTTCAGCACAGCCAGAAGTCAAACAAAAAGGTCACTACCTGGGTTACTTGTGTTCTGGTCCACTATCCAGTAGGTCTGCCTGCTGCATTACATTGTCAAAGTTAGCCTTTCAACTGACGAGCATATTGATTTCCTGATTAATGTACCTCTGTTTTATTGGTGTTTACTACAGGAGACATAATTTTAATGTTTGTATGATCAATAGCTCCATCAACACCAAGAATTCCTACTGTTAGCCTGCACAGTTCTAACTATGGGGACTTGTGTTTTCCTTGATAAATACTACAGGGAAGTTGTAAACATCAGAAAAGCAAAGAAAATTGATGTTCTCTGTACATTCCTATTGTATTTCACCCCTAGGAGAGAATGCAAAAAATTTAAAGTAATTCTCTATAGGAAAGGCCACCAACAGGTACTAGCTCTTTGGGCTGGAATATAAATGTATGGGAAGTAATTAGTTTTAGAATTCCCACTGTGTAGTCACTTAATCTCAAATGTGTAAATACCCATAAGAGAAATTATGGATTTTATTCAGTTTTAGATTAAGAAATGACATTTTAAATATCCTTAGTTAACTTCATTAGAGGAATGGAATTCTGTGGCTGTCATAGATGCTTCTAAACTTGTAGCTGTCCATAAATTACACAAGGTACCTGAAGGCATCTGCATAAAATGTAGCTGCAGTTTTTGTTCTCAGAATTGTAATGGGCTTTACAATCTCCTGCTTGTTGCCAAAGTTTCTTTTCTTCCTCATGCCTGCCCCCTCGCCCTGTTTCTGCCTTTTAAAACCAGAGAAAGAAAAGAAGTGACTTATTGTTTTCCACTCAGATAAAGTAGTAAACTTAAATTATCACTTTTTTGTTAAGCTTTGAAAATAGATAATCAGGAGAATGACAATAAATTGCACCATTTACCAGAAATTTTGTTAAATATTTTCTCCGATTAGATTCCTTCATTTCATTAAAGTTTAGATTCCCATGTGGTGAGCTAGTTTACTTGATAATCTGAAGGAGGTATCTCAATGGCATTTCTCAGTATCTGAGAATGTTCTTGTGTTTGAATATTCTCATGAAGAGTATAATTTTGTAGACTGCCCTGGTTAAATCAGTGCTGGGTTATCCTTTAAAAGATGGGAAGATGAGGGCTATTTATCAGGTAATTTATGCATTATATAGCTTACATCCTGTTCTTTCAATTAGGGATCAGAACAAAGGTTATGTATCTTGAGAGACTGAGTACCTGCCACTAATTAAGAAAACAGAATGATGAAGTGAAAGCTATTGCAAATTCCCCATCTGATGAAAAGCAGGTACTGTTCCCTAAACTTTTTGTGAATAAGGAATGAAATTGTACTAAAAAAATCCAACAGTTTCCAAGCATACAAGTTAAGTGTTTTGATCTTCCAGTACAAATTTCAGACACTGGTGTGTTTATCACCTGCTGCCGGCATTGACATATCCCAGTGGATGAACCCTTAAAGCAAAAAGAATATTGGTGTGATCATTAAATCCACTGAAATTAGAGCTATGAATATTGCTGTATAAGGTGCTAGTGATAGGCAGCTAAATCCTCTGGTATACAGAACTAGACAGAAATAAGGTCAGTAATGAAGGTTTAGTTAGGCATTGGTTTCCCATATTTGTCCATGGAACTGTCTTCAAATATGCCTGTATTCCTGAAATAATTCACCAAACTGTTGTCATACAAATCTAGAGATACTTCTGCCTCTGAAAGTTCATGTAGCAGTAGTGAATATTTGGCTAAAACAATAATAGAATATTACAAGTAGGTGCTGCTCCTCTATGGTTGATTTTAACAGCATATTAATTATTCTATTTGCAGCAAGCCAGCTAGTTTTGAGTCATAGCTTTCAAGTGATTGTTTTAACTGTTGGAAATTCTTTAAAGCCACAGGGTTCCCTGAGGGGATGCTGATGCTGCCTTTTATGTCAGTGACTTTGAGTCCCAAATTCAGTTTTTCTCCTCTCTTGTTGAGTACAGACTTGCTGTTCTGAGGATTCACTAATTTGTTTTGAAGACTGTGGGATTCTCAACTCCTTCTAAGAGGCTGCCAGGGGACTGCAGTCACCTATGTTCTGGGCCATAGTGGGGCTAATGGAGTTACAGAGGGGAATGGTGGTTGATGAAGTGCTATCTAGGGAATGGTGGTTGATGAAGTGCTATCTAGGTAATGCATATATTCATACTCCAGTACAGGTTGGGTTCTTTATGTTCACCAAGGGAAACATCTGTGTGACAATTTAAGCTTCAAACTAAAGGACTGTAAGGCCTTAAATGCTGGTTTTGATGAGATATTTGGTTCTGATTTTGTGTTTTCTCTATAAATTGTTTGAGTGTATAAAATGTTCCTTACCTAGTAAACTTAAGTGCTTGTGCCTGTGTACATCCACTTTTTTTGTTAAGTAAAGGACTTTATTGTTTCAGATAAAAATGTACTTGTTAATGTAGAGTGACTGAGTTCAGGTTTCAGGAAGCAATGACCCTTTTTGGCCTTAGGGATCTTATTTAACTTCCTTGTGATTTATATCATTTTGTATTACAGGAGGGTAATTTTGTCCCCATTAGATCCTGAAACAAAACACTCGCTTGGGTAACAACAAAATTAATATTACAGATTTTTTTTTTCACTGTTTCACCTTGCCCATTTTTTATGATCTACTCCAACATAGCTACTAATCAGAAAGATTTAACAGCAGAAACAAGCTGCCTTTTTTCATGAAGGAGAATAATACTCCCTTACAAACAGTTCCAGCAGAATTCAGGAAAAACAGTACTTAAGTTTCATTTTCAGGATTGGTCATTTATCCATCTTTTAGCCTCAGGGTTCTCCACAATTTGTCTTTCACTTTTTTCTCTTTTTTAAGCAATCACTATAGCAACCTAATGTTATCTGATGAGCGGTGCACACTGAGGGGCAGATACCCATACATGCAGCATAAGATTAAGAACAAAAAAAGAAAGAGCCAGGTAGACCAGTGAGGTACTATATTAGCCTGTCACATGAAAGATCTGAGCCTGAGCTGCAGTTTTTGTTTGTTAGTGGGGAGAAATTTTAAGATGTCATCCACCTTAGTAGGCATTTCAACTTGATTGGTGGTTTCTCCTGTAAAGGAAGTCTCTGGCTGAAATAGTAGTGCAGCTGGTGGATTATATGACGTGTAAGAACTATATGAACAATTGATCAAGTTTTAAGTGCTATTTATTTCCTGTTATTTGTGAGCAGTGCAGTGGCACAGGTATTGTAGGGGTAAAATTCTGCATGTCTCTTGACAACTGTGTTTAGCCAAGGGAAGATGTGTGGGGACAATATCAGTTGAGAAAATGTAGGCTTTAGATAGGTTTTAGGTAAAGGCTTGGATGTGAACTTAACTAAAAAGCTCCACTGGCTCTGACAGACCATGTCAATCCCTGAAACTTGCAGTATCTTAATACATGAAATCCAATGACTCAGGTCTTCCATCTTTATTCTTGTTGATTAATCCTTAAGTAATATTAATTGTAATGAAAGACTGCATTGGAATGGAGTAGCATCCAAAGGACAAAGCACTACTGCAAATCTCAGCCCCAGATTTGAGGAGTTAATGAAGCAGTAACAGCTGTTGTATGAATGGATCACTTCAAGAAAAGGTGCATCTAATTCACCCCCTAGGTACTACTGTGTTTTCATCTCTGTTCAGAAGCAATGTATTCAGTGTTTTAATTACATGCTTTTCTGTCCCACCTCTTTCTTCTCCTGCTGTATGATAGAGGACTTTCTATCCCTGTATGTCCCAGGTTTTTCTTACAACTCTGTACTGATCTGTCTACTTCCTTCTATATGGTTTGTGCCAGTGAGAGCAGCGCTAAGAGCAGGGAAAGGTCAGAGCTCAGCTACTCTGCACTTACACTCAATGAATAATTTGTTATAGTCAAGGATTTTGGTTTCACATGTCATACTAGTTGCAAAACAAATACCTGAAAGCTTCTATATAATGTGAAAAGAAAGAGGAATGTTAATTTGCTCCATCTGCTGTTCTGTGCTAATATGGACCCCCTTGTCTCTGTGGTGCCAATTCACTCTGCAAGTGGAAAAGTGCAAAGAGCACATTTTTCACTTCTTATTATGAAAGAGGGGACATGTTTTAAATAACACTTTTCAAGAAATGCCATTTACTTGCTTTCATGATGGGTGTCAGAACTCTGCCTGTACGCATGCCTCGATTGCAAAGTAAGGTTAATTGCATCTCATCCTTCACCTTCTGAATAGATGTTATTTTACATTGATTTATACTGGTATTTTTACTGATGGAGGTCATTGTATTCTTCAGCTCAGTAGTTGTCAATTCACTTTTTCTGTCCTCACTTGAGGTTCTAAAAGGGCTAGGCAACATAGTGAAATTCTCTCACAATTTTCTGGAGTGGCAGTGTATGCATCTGCCTATACTGGGTCTTATTATCAGGGCAATGGTCTGAGTTGGCTATTTGTTTTGTGGTTCATGAGATGGGTGTGTGCATCCAAGTTGGGCCATACAGAGGATTCTGAGGAGAGGTTCTACTTCCTTTCAGGGGGTGTGAGGCCCTACTAGGTGCTTTCTTTACAGCACGCGAATGTGATGGCTGCCACTCCACGTGTCCAGCATGGGTGATTGGCACATGGATTAGGAAGAGAAGATGGTAGGTATTTCACTATAAATGCTTTAGCAGGTGGCAGTGTGGAGGAGGTGATACCAAGGAGACAAATGAGTGAGACTTGAAAGGTCTATTATTGACAACTTTAGCCACTCTTTTTCTTCTTACTTTGAGCCTTAGCTATGTGATCTCCTGCCACATATTTGAGCTCTCAGAACTTATGTCTTGCTCAGACACTAAGCTTTGTTTCTCAGTTTTGTCCTGTGGGCCTGTAAGGAGAGAGGGTATGTTAATCTAGTGTAATTCCTTATCCCTGTGCTCTCGTGACAAAAGGTATAGAGTGAAAAAAAAATTTCAGGGTGAGGATGTTAGGATTACCTTGGCTGTAAGAGGGGAAAAAAGAGTTCTGTACCCCAAAAAGCCTACTTTTTCTTTGTGTTTCAGAGAAGGGGGAAAATTTCATGGTGGAGAGATCATATAATTCATGTAAGTAGGATGACTGTATCAGCTGATGTTTTACAGAGACATAAACAGTTCATTGAAAACAGACATCAGTTTACATTAACATAAAGAAGCTTTGTTCCCAACTGTTAGCTACTAGGTGTTCCATTCTGTAGCAAGTAGAAAATGAAGCTACAAATTTGGCAAGCGCAGAATAAATATGATCTTTGCCTTTAAAACCTTTAAACCTAAAGTAGAGAAGGGAGGGTTATCAAAATATACCCAAGCACTTAGGTACACATTTTATAACCCTACACCCCTCACCCTGCAGGAAAATCTATATACCAAAAAGTCCATCTTACTAGTAAAATGAAATTTATCTTCCAAATCTAAGGAACTGGGTAAGACTTAATGTTTTTCTGATGCTTCTTTATCCTAAATCATAGGGGGAATTTGGACTTCTGGGAATAGCCTGATGTATTTGAAAGTAGCTTTGTTCTTCTCTACCCTATTTAAAAACAACATAACAAGCTCCTCAGTCTCTGCTTCCAACCCAGTTATCGTATGCTTTTAATTGAACATATGAAATCAATATCAATTTAGCAGAGATCTAAGTTTCTATGACTTGAACAGTAGGTGTCTGATGTGAACAGTAGGCATTTGATGAATAGCCTTTTAAGGGTAGATACCCAAAGTTCAAGTGTTTTTAAAACGCAGTGCAACAAGCTATAAATGCCCTTATGAAAAGTGGAGAGAGAAAGGGGCACTGATTCAGTGGCAGGGTCAGTTTAGATTACTTTTTCTGCTGAACTTTGGTCCCTAATCTTTTACACTTGCAGCTGAAATTGCTGTGGAAACTTATAAGGATAAACAATATTGAAACTTTCAAGCATGATTTAGTGTTACCAAGGTAACCAATTGTAATTAATTTTAAGCACCAGCTGGCTTGTGATGAGCATGAAACCTGACAAAGTCCCTCAGAAGGACTATTTCCCATTTTCTTAGCTGCAGTAAAGAGTATGAGAAATTTCTTTAAATAAAGCATCTACAACAACAAATCAAGCCACAGTTTTGATATTGATCAGTAAAAAGAATCAAGGAATAGTTTCCAGATGTAGATGAGCAGAAATGTGCAGCAAAACTTTGGGAATTATGAATTCTAACTTGATGGGTCAGGGAGACTGCTTAAAAATATAATCCTTTAGGGTCATATTTTCAATTTTTTTATTTCATCCCATAGCACTAGAAATGTTTACTTTCATCACTAGTTTTTCTTAAATCAACACTATGATTATTGCATATACTTCTGGACTCCATAATCTAGTATTTTGGACAATCATAGTAAGTATCCAAAAACTTAGCAATATAAATAAGTTCTCTTCAAAAGAGTAAAGCCGAAAAAAAATGAGGGCAGGTTTCATAATCTTTGTGTTCAACTAAAAGCACTGAAGAATGCAGAGTGCCTGAGCATTTAGAAATTATCTAAGTTACTGACACAGCTTGATCATTTTGCTCTCTGAATGTCAGCTTTGGTCTGGAGAGCTCAAGTTATTTTATATGGTGGCATAACACAAAATCAAAGCAATCACAAGTGGAGTGGGTTTTCCTTCATTTTTAAAAGGGAAGGTATTCTGATCCAAAAGACTGCCAATGCTTTATGTGAAAATAAATATCCTATCTTAAGATAATAAGTTATTAAACTCCAGTAAAATTGCTCAAATTTCTTTTGGTTTGGATGCTGATCTCCTTAATCACAACTGAAAGCTTAAGATAAGTGAAAGCTAAAACCTTACTTCTGCTCAAGGAACATCACTGAAAAAGAAATTAATTTCCAAATCCTACAAAAATAAGTGCAGTGCTGTACTGGTTGTGTATCTCCAAGTCAAAATTTAGAGTTTCAAGTAACTGAGAGTGAAAAAGCATGGTTACTACTTTAGCCCTGTACAAAATGTTACAATCTGGGATGAGACTGATTCTAGCCTCATTTATGATGGAGTATATCCACCAGAAACTAATGAATGATACTAATAGTATGGAAGTCAGTGAAACTATAACTGAAGTATTCTAGATTAAAATGTGTCCTATTTATTGTGTCACTTGGCACAATATGTCCCTAATGAGCCACATTCTCCTGTCTTTAATTTTGCTGGGTAGGACTTTGATAGTGGAAAGTTAATTTATACACAAAGGTGTATAAATTATAAATAGGTGATGTTTTTAGAGTAGAAAGACAACTGCGAACACCTATTCCATAGGCAAGTTCACAGCCAGAATAATAGGACTAGGGGCAGCTGGTTATTGCTTATTGGCTGACTCAGAGCATCCTTTTTGGTAGCAAGTGCTGTGGCCATCCAGTGGCTCTCCTTCAGGGCCAGAACTAGATGTCTTGGGCAGGGTCTTAATGGTGTCAGGCAGTTCTGTGCAAGCCAGTCCTTTAACTGATGTCTCTGGCCACTTACATGTCTGGCTGCATTCAAAACATAAAGGGAGAAATTTTGCTGAGATCTTTTCTTTCTCCTTTTGTGTTTTTCTTCTCACTATTGTGAGAAGGGGGTGCATCCTATTTAATACATTTTATCCTCATTGCCTTGAAGGGGGAAAAACATAATATTTATATCTGTATCTTAGTTGTCCTTTGTTCTTGGTAGCTTTTCAGAGCAGCAGCCAGGAACTGATATAATTCTTAAGGGGGTTACTGCAGCCAGAGAGTTCTGAATAGCAGTAGTAAACCAGATCAATCTTACTAGTTTCATTCTGCTATTATGTAGAATGAACACCACAAACACTTGTTATTACATCTTCAGTATTACAGATCCTTCACCAAACCTGCACAATTAATAGTATTTAGGTTTTAAATTCACTAAAGTTGGAGAATTTTCTATTGGTGCAGGTCACCAGAATGTGTCCACCTCAGTGACATGATGACCCATAACTCAGAAAGAAGAAAGAAATAAGAAACAGAATGTGCAGTAGAAGGAAAATCTGCAGCTTTTTTATTTGCTTGCTTAATTTTACATGTAAGGTTTTTGGTTGGGTTTTTTTTTTTGTTTGGTTGGGTTTTTTTGGTCCAGCTACGAATCAAGTTTGCTTTCAAAACATGTTTCTAAATGTAAGTATTTAATGCTTGTTAGCTAATTATGCTTTCAGAGCATGAAAACTTTGAAAATCAAATATTTATTTTGAGAAGTGTTGTTCTCATCAGCATTTGATTTGCCATAATTAATTCCTTCTGCAACTCTCACATATTTTTGCTGTGAATTTAGAGAAGTAAGAACTGCTCTATCCAAACAGAATTGTGTATGTACAGGCAGATAACCATTGCTGGAATGCAGGTGATATCTGACTTACCCTTAATATCCAACAGTTCTTATGTTCAAAAGTATGTGTTTCCTAACTTTCTTGAATCATCTGTAGGCATTTAAGGGAAAATGCAGAAACTTAATCAGGTACAACCCTACTAAATGTTTTTTAATTGTTTTAGCCACAATTATCAACTGAAATGGGATGATTCAGTGTTAAATGTCTTTTCTGAAGTCAATCTAGTGATGTTTATGCAGTCATTGAGAAACTGACCTTCAATGCCCACTAGCAAAATGTACACCTCTAGTCTAACAATGAAGTAGTCAGCATGATACATGTTATATTTTCTGTAATAAATTATTTATAAAGGCACATGGATTTTTAATTATTTCCAGTGCTGTGTTGCATGAAACTTGTGTGTGAAACTCCATGTGATGGCTAAACAAAGAATTAAGAAACTTCTAAAAACTTTGATGGATAGTGTTTGAGGACTGAGAGCATTTGCAGCCTCAGGCAATGCCATGAAACAGCCACAGCATTACTCTGCCTCAAAATCCACAGCAGAGTTTTAAACAGTGATTGTGGGAGTATTCAGGGGAGTAAGGGAGAAGGCTTAGAAGTGTTTAACTTCTAGTATTTCTGCATACATATAGGATAAGAAGCATTAGATTATCACCATATCTAAACCAGTTTCATTTCTGTGTTACAAAATCTCTTTGGATTTTTATAAAAGAAATAATCATTAGAAGATCGAGACTAGGATAGTGGGTGGAAAGAACCCTTCTATTTTCATATTAAAACATTCTTTGAGTAGGACTTAAAACTGTTTAGGAATGATTTTTAAGTTCAGTAGCATGTCCACATGTCATAATAAAGAGTCTCTAATAGATTATTCACAAGTTTAATTACATATACTTAATACAATCACATGCACATAAATCAGAATGCTAAATTTTGTTATCCAGATATTTATTTCTGTCTTAATCCATGCAGCTGAGTGGCATTTTCTCCATGTTTGTGTCTGTTCTGTTTTAAACGGAATCCTGGCAACACAGCCTCTGTCACCCATGAGGTTTACGCTGAATGATTGTTTCTTAATAGCCCTCACATTGAAGTCGTTTACTGCCAAGGGTTGAAATTAAGAGTAGTGCCTGGAAGCCCAAGAGAAACAAAATTTCCAAATTAGAGGCTCAGCACTTTTCATTTGTCAGGGAGCCTTTACATCAAATAGTCTCAGAAAGCCAATAGAAGGTGTTCTGGCAATTTAGGTCTTAGTAAATGATTTTAAGTTATTTGTTTACTAAATCAGGTTTAGTAGTAAAAGACTGCTTAAAATCAGTTAGAATTTTAATGTGTATCTGGAACAGGAGTGTGAATGAGAGAATATGCTGTGCAAAGCTGCCTGGGTGGATTTTCTGCTTCTCTTTGCTCTGTGCTACAGTGCCGCTGGTATTCCTGTCCGTTGCTCTTTCTGAAAGAAGAGGTCCCTGTGCTTGTGTACTAGCTGAGGTTAGGAACAAATTTCTGCCAGGTACTGTTGAAGTAATGATGCTTAGTCTTAATGTGAAACTGACATTATACTGGTGTGGTTGATTGGGATTGAAATGTGTAGTCCTGTAGCACAGTAACAGCATATTGCCATTGCTAGTTACAGACCCCAAGCACTGTACTAAATTTGCAAGGCCCTTGGACTAAGGCTTCTCAGACTTTGTCTGTCTGAACTCATTGTGACTTTGTTTTAACTTGGACTTGCTATGACAACAATTTTTTGTCTGACCAGGTGGCTGTGCCTAATCTGTTTTATTTATGCATATCTTTGCATGGTACAAAATTAGTTTTCATATACATAATAGTAACAAGTAGTTATTCTGTGTAGAATGAGATATTTATGACTCGAGTAATGCAGAAATGCAGGGCTGGTATGACAGCAGAGGCCTTGAAACTGGGGGCATGGGATGCAGTGTCATAGAATACAAATAGGGTATGATAGGACATGGACACAAGCTAACATTGGAGACCCTCAGGACTGTAAAAAAAAAACAAACAAAAACCTCCAAAAAGAAATACAAGTATGGGAATTGGACAAAATCAGCTTTAGGGATAACAAAGAAATAGTATCTAACATAAGTAAAGATGTATACAGTAAATTTGTGTAAAACACGAACTTGCAGACCAATGAGGAAAAAGCAGTGTGTAAAAGTGTGTTAGGAAACATGTAGAAATGACCAATCAGATCCTGGAGTGATGAAGAAGAAATCACCAACAACATACTCTTCCCAGTGGAAGACTTGGCATGCATATAACTCACTACATCTCCCATGGCCACACTGAAGCCGTTGACATTAGGACCCAGAGGAACAGAGCAAGGGTGAACATAACAGCGGGGAAAGGGGTAGATACTAGCAACTGTGTGCTTAACAATTTTAACTTGAAAGCTTGAAGACTTCTTTTTTTTCCATGGAGTAATATTTTTTTTTTCCTTTTTCTGTATTAAAGTTGGACTTACAATGATTCTTTCATTAGACTGTTAAGATTTCAGTTGTACTAACAAAAAAAGTTTTGGCTTTACATATAAGGTATGTTTTGGAGTTGCCCATAACTAGCTTTTGAGAATAACAAATGGTTAAAATACTTAAAACTGAACAATACATAGTAAAGAGGATCACTGCCTCTGAAGAATACACTTGCTGTAGTCCTAGCTGACCAACTGCTGAGGTAGCCAGTCACCTTCTTCCTCCTCCAGTTGTACTGTTTTGTGTTTTGTTCTTTGTGTTTAGTGGGGGTCTCATTGTTCAGCTTCTAAGGTCGGTATCCCTTTTACTACTTAGAGTAGATGTTTTACTTAGGGAAGCCTTAGCAATGTTTTGCTAGAAGTTGCATTGCCGGTCACCAGTACTCCTGTTTGCTGCACCACCCCATGTCATGCTCACTGGTCCATTCTAGTCAGCATTTCAAGAAATGCTGAGAAAAAACATACTGCTGCTCCCTCCTCAAGATCTGCTCCTCTTCCTGTGGCTAAGAAGAGATCAGATAGTTTATTTTTGCTTCTAAATTGCAAAGTGTAGACAGGTTTGGGTTTGGCATCTGTCCCCTCCCCCCCCCCCAATGCTATTTTTGTAACTTTACAACTCTCCAGCATGCAATCTCAGCAACTGAGATAAATCAAAATCTGTTTGTGAGCAGGTATTTAATGTTGTTGCTCTCTGTGTTGAAAACCAGGTTGCTCTAATGTTTACAGTTTTGCTAGCCCTTTACCTGCATTCAAATCATTTTCCTTACACATGATGCATGTAATCCACACACATCTGAATCCAGAAGGGTCATCCTTTTCTTGCAACTCTTTCCCTTGTGTCGGATCAAATGGCAAGGTGACTGGGTGCAGAGCTGGATCACCTGGACTGAAGTTTGAATAAGTTAGATGATTCGGCTCCCAGTGTAGTGTCACAATCCTAGGGGTGATTGGTAATCTATGGCTGAGATCAGGGATGCCATGGCCATCCATAGAAAAACTTCTAGTTGGATTACATAAATTCTTTTTAGGAAGCAGAGTCCACTCTCCTCATAAAAGGAGGGAGCAACACTTTGATTTCAGGGACATAGAATCTGGCTTATTCTACTGGGGCAGAGATAGGTGGATGAACTTTGTAGTATGCGAGAGATGTTAGAAAACTGGGAGTCCAAGAGAAGTAAGAACTGAGTACTAAAAAAAACACGTGGAAACATTTTGCTGCCTCCCTTTCACTCCTCTGAAATGCATACTTAGCTTGGGGGAAGTGTGTGTTGTGTTTGTTGGCTATTTACGAAGAAACAAAGGTGATGGTGGTTCTTTGCCCTATACAAAGTACATTGTTTTCATCTGGTGAACTCAGTGTACAGTTCTGCATTAAAGAGCTGCATTCTTGATTTCCAAATACCTGCTTTTCCTTGTTAAAGTGATGTACTGTGAGCTAGCAGTGTGTTGATAATGTAACTGACAGAAATGAATCAGGAGATATGAATAATAGAAAAATTTTAATGCTTCTGAAAAGTGTCAGACCCTTTGTTGACCATATCTTTATCTATCACCTATCATCTTCTTACCACTTTCCAGCTGTTTTGTTCTGAAGGACAGAGGTGCCAGGATTCCCTGCCACATTTCTAAATGAGCCTTCCTGCAGTAGGCTGGTTCTACTTGTATCAAGTGTGAATGTTGCTGGCTTTTATTTTTCCTGGTTGTTGGTTTGGCAAGGAGGGGTTTGGTGGTGGTTGTTGTTGTTGCGGTGTTGTTATTGTTTTGTTTATATGTCTTAACAGGATGTTACACACATTTGACAAACTACTAAAAACCTAACCCACTGTGAGTCATGGGATGTTATACTGCATGTAGTGATCATCCCAGAGGAAAAAACCCAACCCCTTCTCAGCACAAAACTGAAGTTTCTTGCACTGGTGACTCAAAAATAGGGCAGTTGACAATGTGAAGCTGCTTTAGAAATAAAAGAGTAACTGGACTTCAGAAAGAGATGATTTTCTTTTCATGCTTAACAAAGTAATGCACCTTGAGATTTATTTCTCATCTCTAATGCAGTTTTGACAGAATAACAGTATAGAATGTACCTGCTCTTTTGCTTTTATCAGTTTCTTTGGAGCATAGCATGAGCACAGACTGAAACAAATACAAGTGGCAGAGCAGCCCTCAGAATTTTAACTCATTTTTCCTCCTATATAAAGCAGGCCTTACCAGCCACACAGACTTTAGGAGAAGTATGGTAGAGAAGGATTCTTGAAAATACCTCAGAAGTGTTGGAAGGCAAAGGTCTGTGGTAACACTTCAGAATAGGTGACCTGGGTAAATGAAGGAGCTTTGTGATTTGATCCAAAGCAGAGTGGAACAGGCAAAACTCCTGTCTTTTTCAGTCTTTTACTTCCTGGCGACGATTCAAGGAATAAGGCCATGGAAATAAGAAGTGTGGACTTTCTCCGTTTCTGTCTCTCTTTCCATCCTGTCTCATTCAGTACACAGAATGAATGGTTGTGCTGATCATTAAGGGGTTGGTGACAGCCTCCACCTCTATGTTTGTAAAGAAAAATTGTCATAGGCATAAGTGTCGTGATGTTCCTCTGTTCCTAATGTCTCTTGGTCAGCTGCAAGGCCAAGAGCCCTCGAAGAGAGAACCTTTGCAGCCGCAGTAAGACAAATTGGAGAGAGACAGAGGGTCAAATTACCGTTTATTTTGCACATGTGAGACACTTCCTTTTCTCTCTGCTCACTAAGTACAAATAAAATGTATTCTTTTTCAGACAGGCCTAATAGGCTTAGAAAGATTTCCTTATTTCAGAGCAATGAGTACACTTAATAAATTGTTTCTTAGGTTGTATCTATAAGGGTTTTTTTTCAGATGAAAGCTAAAGTGCAAATGAGGCAATATTTTTTTCAAATGGAGACCCACCCACTCTGTTCACAAGGTTTACTTACATAGGCTGGAAGAGAAGCACAGGGACAGACTTTTCATATTACAGAAGACCAATGAATTGCCCCATGTTTTTGTGCTTTGGAAAGCATGCCAATTTTACAAAGGTGTTTGCAGTGAAAGCCTGGGCGTTAGTGAGGGAACCACTAGTGAAGGAAACAACTGCAGAGTGCCAAACTGAGTTCTGGTCTTGGGGTCTGGTGTAGCATATGGCACATTTTCTTGAGCAGGCTCCATGAAAGTGCACGTACTGCATTTGTGATATAGGTGGCAGGTTCACATGCAGCATTATTGCCAGCTCCATGGGCTCCCTGGCAAAGGTTGACTTGGAAATTTTCATGGTCCCCTTAGTTCACTGTGGCTTGGAGCTCTGTGGTTGTGAGGAAAGGTGGGCCTACCCGTAATGTTTTTAAAAATTCTGATGGAAACTGTTACATTGTGGAGAGCTGCAAGGTCCACATTCATCACAGAATCAAGAGAGTGCAACTTAATAGTGTCTGAAGTAATATATATATATATATGCATATATGTGATAGCAGTGGAAGTTAACACTGCACTGGGTCTAGATAAATACCTCTTCAGAGGGATGAGCTTGTGGGGGCGGGGGGGGGCATTTAAAATGTTGTCCAGTACTATATACATAAAAGCAGAGTGGAATGGGCTTGGGAGAAAGAGAGTTATGAGCACTGAAAACAGAGGAAGTGTAAATAGCAGTAGAAAAGGAGGCTAAGAGTTAAATAAAAAAATAGTGGTACAAAACACGGTTGGAAGAGAAAATTTCTTTTTGGTATCTATTTTTCCCTGAAATAAACAGGTGATCTGTGCATTAAAAACACGTTAATTTATACTCCAGGGATTACTGCTAAGTGATAATATCTACACACAATGCTGCTAATCTGCCTCCAACATCTTCCTTTTTGTAGAGCAAGAACTGTAATTCATTGTTTTCACTTTAATTATTTGACACTTCGGAATATATTGTAGATAATGAGTTGTGAACAAGGAGTGCTCAGTATATTAAAGACTACGAAGTTTTAGGTCAGCCACTCATCAGAAAAAGTTTTATTTTGCATTTGCCATGAGTATTTCTTTCCATAGATAGATGCTAAAAGATGTCTACAAATAGTCTCAGAATAATGAGGAACTGATAATGCTGAAAATATGCTGCTGATTCAAAAGCTTTGTGTCTGAATAGTGTGTTTTCCGTATGTGTCATGGCAAGTTTTTTCCCCGAGGTCACTGTTTTGGACAGAATGATTGACCTCTACTGCAGAAGACAAGTTTTAAATGTAAATCAGCTACATATGCTGCTTTCTGGTTTCTAGGTGTAAAAAGAGATTACTAGTTTTTACTAACATGATATAAGGTGATGGATAAACCCAAGCAGAAGGAACTTCCAATGTTGTCAAGTTTTGTCCCATAATACTGCAAATTCCATGTCATGTAATTCCTTTCACTAATTTAGTGAGCTTTATGTGTAAAGCAGTCAGTAAAACTGTGAAAGCCATAATCGATCTAATTGTTATCAATTAATATGTATAATATGATTGAAATAACCAGGGAGCTGCTAAAGTCCTGTGTACAGCCCCAATCAGTTAATATTTAAAATAGGAAAACAATAAGTAGACATGAATTAGCATTTAGGAACTAACTACTAGACAGTAGGGCTTTATGTTTATGTCAGAAAAGGTAATGGATTGTGGTCTGGTCAATAAAGCTTGAAGAACCACTTGGAACTGCCAAGATTAGGGAAGAAGTAGGTAAAAGGTAATTCCTACAGGGGGAAGATCATGACCACCGACTGACTCATTGACCACCTACTCAATGATACCACCTACTCACAAGAAAACAATGAAGAAAGAAGACAGTCTGCACACTAATTTACATGAGGGGTGCAGAAGAATGAACCAATCATTAAGGGAAATAATAATGAATATGTATTATTTAAGTATATGTGGGAATTGTTGAAACAAAGGTGTGCTGTACTGAAACAGGCACCCATTCATGCACATGAATGAAATTAATTTGAAAATACCTCAACTCTGTGTGTTAAATGAATCCGCTTTTAGGACAACATAATGATTAGGTTTTTTCTCATTTCTAGCCTAAATTTACTCACAGCCAGCTAATAACTGTTTGGTTTGTTGGTTTTGGTTTGGATTTGGTTTTGTTTTTTCCCTTTTCTCAGCATTGTCCTTTACCATCAAAGTAGTTCAGGGCTGTGTATGCCTTGGCCCTACTTGTAACAATTCTTTTGTTTAGATTTATGTCCTGGTTTCAGCTGGGATAGAGTTAAGTGTCTTCCTAGTAGCTGGTACAGTGCTGTGTTTTGAGTTCAGT
>JANZLQ010000095.1:25920205-25937947 GCA_026212715.1 Elanus axillaris
GGGGTGAGCGGCTGCGTGGTTTTAGTTGCTCGCTGGAATTAAACCACCACAATTTAACACCAGCACCCCCCCCCCCCAAAAAAAAAACCCCAACCAAACTCCTAAAATCCACAACAAAACCCCCTTACTGTCAGCTCTTTGTTTTCCTGTTCAATCTAGGGGTCCTTTTGTGTACCAATTCTAGTTTAAATAACTCTTTCTTGGAAACAGTTGATGAGTGTGATATGCAATGATCCAGAGAACATCTTGTACATTATATTTTTTTTCTTTCTTGGTGTGTCCTAATGTCATATTAGATTCTCTTGTGGCTGTAGCACATTGATAGGTAGTACTCTTTTCATGCTGAATTTTCCTTTCCTGCACATCCTTTCTTCAGATGCTTTCCATGCATGAATTCCAAGTTAGCCAAGTAAATTACTTTCTTTTTATCCTGTTGAATTTTGTTGCTTCCTCTACAGCAGTCCTCAAGATTTCCATCTCCCTGATAACTTCATCTTCCTCTTTACTAAAGGTAGTGTCACTCTTACTTGTGTCCATGGCCTTGATGAGAGTACTACATAAAGTACTTAATGAGAATAATCCTTGGGGAATTTGAAATAACCTGTTTGTTACCAGGTGCTTTCCCTTTCACTGCTGTCATTTTCCTTCTCCCTTCAACACTTTAATTCCTTGCATGTTTTAAATTCTGCTGCTAATCCTCACTTTTGACTTTACTACTAGCTCTAATGTGACACCATCTCTAATGCTTTCCTGAAATCCTGTTAGATAAAATTTTCTTTGTACCTCACTTATGTTGTATTGAAAATCTATTGAAGAAAAGCTGTCACGTTAGCCTAGTCTGATCCATAACTGGCAAGATCACATTGTGTTAGGTTCAACTAGTTCAGGTTCAACTAGTGTTTAATTATTTTTTTCTTGTGAAATTTGTTCCAGATGTTTGCATGGTCTTGAAGACAGTCTATTGCAAAGTTGATCATTTGTGTGTGTATGTGTATGTTTGGGGGTTTTATCTCTGAGTGTATACTTTCAAAGGGGCAATAGCATTAATGAGAGCTCCAGGAATAAAGGCATTGCAAGGCTCCTGAGTGTTAATGTTAATTGGTGTTGGAAATTAATTTTTAGACTATTAATAACAATGCTAAGCCACTTAACTATAAATAAACTTGAGATTTACTCATATTAAATAATACTGGACCAGGATTATTTTGTGTGTGTGTGTGTAGTACTAGCAACTAAAATGAAATTAAACAGATATAACTGAAAAGACAGAGTTTTATCTGCTTAAGTTTCATCTGAGCCATAGGACACTACAGGGAGAGCACTTCTGGAGAATTTAAAATTTTGCCAAAGGTCAAGGAGCATTCTGGCATCCCTAGAACACTTCCACTTGATGTACTGAAAGTTGCCATGGTAACATTAGGAAAACCTAAAAGTCACACTTTGTGTTTTAAAATTCATGCAGTTGAAAGATAGTGTTGAAATTATTACTGGAAGTTTGTTTCTTCCCCCCACATTTCAGTTGTCTTTACACATTGTGCCATTGTATTTCATACTCAATGGAAATATTTCTAACTTAAATGAGCACACAATGCCAAGGCTATTTGATCACAAAATATTTTTATTCTGGGTAAACGTTAATTTAGTAATTTAAGGCAGCTGTAGAATGATATTAAGTAATTTGCTGTGTAGGGATAATTGATGGAAAGTGTATTTTAATCATATTCTTTAAGTTTCTGGAAAAATACTTCTTCTCATGCAGTGAAGCTATGTCAATCCCATGATTATGAGATACTCCAGAAAGGTTTGTGCTGAGTGCTCCATTAAACTATAAATTATATATTCTATGAGGTGAAATTTGGGAAGGGAAACAACTGTGAGTGCATCTTTTGGGTCTCCTACGGGACTTGATCAAATAATTCTCATTGACCAGACACTCACTTCCATAGGGAATGTACATATTCAAAGAAAGAACAATGCAGTCTGCTGTAGGTCAAAAAATCAACAGGCTTCATTACAGCTCAGTCTACTTAGTATTCTATTTAGCATCCCTTTCATGGGCTTTTGAACAATTTTACAGACTTTTAACGGCTGTGAGGTTTTTAATTCATTTAGAGAGGCTTGAACTTAAGCCAGTTAATTGCTCCTTTTTTTTTTCCAGAGTTAGAAGAAAGAAGTGACATCATTAAAACTGGAGTTATAGTCACTGTTGTATAAGCATCTTTTTTACAACTTTCGTATAACTGATTTGGTTCTGATTTGGTATCTACTAGGCAGATTAGCAAAGAGCATTTCAATTCATACTTCTTATGCTGTCATTGTTTTTATTGCAACTTGCTCTGCCACCTGATATAATGTGAATTGATCCCATTGAAAAGTAGGATACCTGCAAAATTAACTGGTATCACTTTAAGATTCTGTTAACTTATTTCCTTATTTCACTTATTTCCTGACCTAAATCCACATCTTAAGGTTCAATTAAAATAATGGCGTGTGCTGGTTTTCTTTATTATCTTGAACCAAATCAAATTTTAATGGACTTTTTGGAACAGAAGCAGGCACATTCAAACAAAAATAAAAAATCCCAAACAAACCAACAATGCAATGTGATATTATAAACATAGGCCTGTTCTTGTTTGAGGACATGCATTTCTGCATGATAAGAATGTATGTCAGTGTTTATCCAGGGAATAACAGAGACAGCATTTATATGTAAAAATTGGAGAAAATTAAATTTCCAATTCATCATTTATATAAATGAATTTTAAATCCCTAGTCCTCAAATTTGTTTGAAATTGAAGGGTTTGGATTTATCTTTTTAATTAAATTCAAAAATTTAATTCAGACATTTTAGAATAGTCTTCTAAATTATAAGGAAAAAAAAAGACTTTTTAAAAGAAGCATGGCAATTGCTTTTGCTTTTGTATTTAATTACCTTAATCTGCGTCTTGCTTTGAGTTTCTACATTTCTTAATTTCACTATTCATAGAGGTATATATTATGTTTTACAATAAATGGAAATTTGGAATGATTTACAGTCTTGGTCCTGTTGATTAATATCTCTGCATATTAATCTGTCTCGGAGTGTGGTTCTAATAGCTGCTGTTGCCAAGAATGACATGAAAAGGTGATAATGTTCCTTAGTGATAGAAACACTGTAAGTTATAAGAATAGCTGTCATTACTAGAGTTGATTGGTACTACTGTGCTTGGAGGTAGTTTGAATATCAATTTTTAAGTGATGACATTATGTTGGTAATATGAGTAATTTAGCTACTAGTATTGTTCAATTAATGTATGGCTTATTAACTGGAAGAAGCACCTCCTAGCATCCTTTAGAGAAAAAATGAGTCTATTTTCAGCTGAAAGTAATTCATATCTATTCATTGTTTGTCTGACACAGTTACTCTTCTGATATGTCATTTTTTGATACATGAGATCTGGATTTTACTTCAGTTAGCCACTAAGTCATTGATATATTAAAATGTGTAATTTCACTTGAAATATATTATTTGATAGTGTTTCATGAGAAAGAATCAAGTAATTTTGTTGTTTGAAATAAAAAGGCCATAGAAGGATAATACTATTGTATATTGTATTATTAGGGGTCATTAAATGTATGTCTGCAAAAGGAATATTTTAGGGTGATGGTAAGTTTTGCTTCTGAGCCACATGCATGACAGAGAGTGGCTATAGGCTTATACTGCACCCTGTGGCTTCTTTGCTGCACTTCCTTTTACATAGAAGGCTCTGAGCAGGATAAGCTTTGAACATGTGGTTTCAGCTTTGTTTCTGATGGAGAGTGGGGATTACAATCATGTGTTGCTGTATGTAAGTATTTGTTAATTCCTTCCTAGTAATTCCTGACCCTGTTCCACTAGTCTATTCAACTTGAAAGAAAGAACTGTAATCTTAGAGACATGAATTGTTACGTATTTACCAAAAAAATGTCTGGGTGGTTGTGGGTTTTGGGGGGTTTTGGTTTTTTGTTTGTTGTTTTGGGTTTTTTTTTCCTCTCTCCCACATCTAGCAGTTAGTCTCTTTTGTGGAGTGTATAATATACATAACGTACCTTTTTCGAGATATAACGTGTCAGTTTTGCTCTTTTCAGCTGCACAGGTTCAGGGTTGTGAAACTAGATAACAGAACTTGCAGTGGAAAGCTTTGATTTTGAAAGTTGCTCTCAGGCTTCATCTTTTGGTACCATATGAGTTTTCTTCACTGTTATTTGCTATGGTACCTGGATGCTTTAAGGAATGTGGAGTGACTTGAACATCAGTAGGTCAAAGTTTCCTCATATTCTTTTCTGTAGTAAAAGGAAAAACTGTGTACTCTCTATTGATCATGCACACCAAAAATTTACCATAAATGAATTTCATTGTAAGTGGATCTATTTTGCATTGTGTACCATGCATCTTTGTGAGGCTGCTTTGTGAAACAGTGTGTGTACCTCTGCAGGAATCAATGTGCCTATTGGAGAAGCATAAGGTGTGGTAGCATTTCCTAATGAAGCTGAAGAGTGCTTTTGTCTAGATTGGCAATGGTGAACATTAACACTGTACACTTTCAGGACTGATACCCCAGAGTACTAATTGATATCTAGTGAATGGCAATGAAGGTTAAATAATGCAAGGTCACTACTATGTTCTTTTGGTTTGGGAAAGCTGATTTTAAAACATCATTCTGTCCTGCTTTGTGTGACAAGATGGAGGACTTACATTTTGTAGTGGCTGTGACATCTAGCTTAGCCAGAAATACTGGGAATTGAAAATGCTTGTCATGAGCTCTTGTAGAATATAAGCATACATTTGAACTTGAATTCTGGTGATATGCTTAAAAAAATGGGTACTAGTTGAAAACTTCAGTTTGAGTATTTTTTGGTGAAATGTCATTTATGTATATGTTTGATACTGGACTAAAGGAAAACCTTTGCAAAACTTCTTGCCTCCCTCTCTACATGTTCTGGTCCAACAGCAGCTTGGTCAAGGTAAACTGGGAACTTTTTTCAGATCATCTGCATGGACCACTTTGACAGTTTGAAGGGAGACAAAGGAAAGACCTTTCAAGTTATGTCAGTGAAATCCACATACCAGTTCACTGAAAACAAAATAGACATTGCATGCAGCCTCTACAAAGAGTTGTTATAAACTTGGAGAATATTTTTTGATAAAGTCAAATTTCTCTACCAAATATCCTGGCCTTCATTTGTGTTGGTTCAGAAACATAATAAAATGTAATTAATTTTTATATAGGCAAATTCACTGTTTTTCTGTAGTCTTGTTTTTCTAATAAATTTCAACAAAAAACATTGTTAAAATCAGTTTGAGGTAGCATTTCTATCTGAACAAAAAAAACCTAAGCGACATTAATAACTTAGAATCTTCATAAATGAGGGTTGTTGGCTACCTTGACTGTAGTAAACCATTTGTTAAAGAACACGTTTGCAGTGCTCATGCAAAAATTTGGAAAAAAAATCACAATTAATACAAATGTAAGACCATTTGTTGTAAGACCACATTTTTTCACGTTGGATTGCAATTCCAGATTCTTTATTTAGTGGAACTCAGTTTTCTCTCCTTAGAAAATCCACTGCAAAGTGAACTAAATTTCATGCCTTTCAGAATTTTATAGCTCCTTGATATGAATTAATTCTTTTCCTGCTGCATAATGAGGATGCATAATCAAAGGCTAGGGAAGCTGCCTGGATTCCTGAAGAACTATTGTTACCCTAACTTTACGATACTTTGAAATGTTTGCCAGTACATTCCTTTGCTGTTTTCTCTGTCTTCCCAAAGAAAAATTGTCAAGTATTCCTAAAAAAACCCAAATAACCCCATGAAAACTCTCTCCCTTGGGGCATTCAGGTTCTAGCTAAACATCAATAAGTACTATACCTACAAAAGAATTAAGGAGAAAAAGATAAAAGATATTAACTAGAAAATCATATACTACAATCATAGACTTGAGTTCAAAGAGACCACTCTAAGTGAGATTGCCAACAGTCACAGTCTTCTACAGAGAAATGCCACTGCATCTTGATATGCCTTTTATACATAAAATGTCTTATTTTCTGACGTAGACTTGCATTTATATATATTTGACTCAGTGGTAGGTAGTTAAAAGTAGTATCTACACTCGCACAAACTTAAGTGCTACTCTCTGACTTCAGGGAAGCAGCTTGGACCTGGGCTTCTCATTTAGGAGTTTAAGAACAAAAACTCTCTTGGTTTTTCCCCTACACATCTTTCAGCTATGCTTTCCCAAAGTTAGATGATTTGACATTCCAGTTTTAGCTCATATCTGAATGACTGAAGCAGTATTAGTTTCTTAATTACTTTAAGTAGCTCAAACATGGCTATTGTTATGGAACTAGAAACATATGTAGGTTGAAAATTGTCTGGGGGTTGGTTTTTTTTCTCTGACACTTTTTGAGGTACAAAAATTTTGCAGGAACACAGCTAATCTAAAAAAAAAAAAAAAAAAAAAAGGCCCGAAACAAACCCAAACACAAGAATTAGGAAAATAATATTCTGAGGATCTCTGTTTTCAGCCACTGTTTCCAAAATGGATGCATTCATTTCTGGAGCCCAGGCAACTATAGACCAAGTCTACTGGAGAAGTGCTACTCAAAGCAGGATAATAACCTAATGGAGTAACCCAACTTGCTACAGGGACACTGTGATGGTTTAATCCCAGCCATCAACTAAGCACCACGCAGCTGCTCACTCGCTTCCCCCGCCACCCAGTGGGATGGGGAGAGAATCGGAAAAAAAACAACCAACCCACTCATGGGTTGAGATAAGAACAGTTTAATAGAACAGAAAAGAAGAAATTAATAATGATAATAAAATGACAATAATAATAATAATAAAAGGTTTGGAATATACAAGTGATGCACAATGCAGTTGCTCACTACCCCACCGACTGACACCCAGTTAGTTCCCAAGCAGTGAACCCCCCTGCCCCACTCCCCCCAGTTTATATACTGGACATGATATCACATGGTATGGAATACCCTGTTGGCCAGTTTGGGTCAGCTGCCCTGGCTGTGTCTCCTCCTACTTGTGCCCCTCCAGCCTTCTTGCTGACTGGACACAAGAAGCTGAAAAATCCTTGACCTTAAATTGAAAACATCAGTGTTATCAACATTCTTCTCATACGGAACTCAAAAACATAGCACTGTACCAGCTACTAAGAAGACAATTAACTCTATCCCAGCTGAAACCAGAACAGTCACAGAGGCAGATTTTGAGTGGCTTCTTGCCATCATCTTTACCCCTACTGTTGTGCTAATAGACAGGATAATACATTGCATATGTGCTAGATGGGTTCCTGTCTCCTGCTGACTTCAGGAGTCAGCAGGGCTCAAACATTGTGCCAGTGGCTCCCAGGAAGTTGCAACTGGCACATTTAACCTCCAGCTGCAGCATTTCCCAAGTTTCTTGGTTGCCTGCTGCATTAATTTTCAGCATTCTTTTGACAACTAGTTTATTTAGTGTCAAGTTCTCCAGTGTTAAAATAGTAAGTCAGTTCACTTACTTCAGTTCCCCAGGTGAGGGCTAAGAGGGACAAAATATGATCTAGCTCTTCTAAGAGCATGCTTTTTTGTGAGTGAGTGTATTTTGTTGTTTAATTTTGGGAAAGAAGAAAGGGAAGTTCCAAGGATCAGATGTACCATAGTTAGTAGTCCTGCTTAAGGACAGAAAGCAAAACCACCAAGAAAAAACTGTTTTCTTATCTTCTCTCTGTTCTCAGCGTCATTCATCCCAGTGCATTTTCACCACAGATAAAGTTATGCAAACTTATTGCTGGAGGCAATACTTTCAGCATGAATACTATTAATTGATTTTCTCCCCAGACCTGTGAGAAATAAGGATTAGCACATCAGGATATCAAGAGAGTGAATGGTGCCACCTGTTGCAAGGGCATTTGCAAGTTACCCTGTGACCAGTGGTTTGGGAAGGTTTTGGAGGTAGGTGCAACTGAATCACAGCTTGTTTTCTTGAATCAACAGTCTTGTTTTGTTAGACTGACCACATGTGTGAATAGATGTGCTAGCTAAAGCAGTGTGAAATTCCATCATGACAATATAAAAATCAAGCTCAACTGTTGATGGAAATCTGGTTTTTAGTCATGTGGTTGAGAGGCTACTAGTGTTTTAAATTCATGTATGCAAGTGTTTGTGGCCATAATTCTGAGGAGACTGATGCTAGGAACACAAACTTGGGCATGTGACTTTATCATCAGCATCAGTAGTAACAAAACTATATTTTCCCGTGCATTGCCAGAGTTCCTATAAATGTTGGTTATGTTACATGCTCACAGTTTTGCCTTTCTGTGCATACATGTGGTATGAGTACACATGAATGCATGCATACTTTACATATAAATTCCAAGTACCCAAGGGAATTAAGTAACCATAACTGTGAAGAATTTCTTGGCTATGAACCATTCATCCAACTCCAACAAGCAGAAAGCAGAGCTCAGTGAGCAGAGACTGCAACTGCACAAAAGTGAATTGCAATGAAACTTGCACAAAACCTCTGTGGATCAGTCTGCCAGGATTTGTGTAACTTGAGCTTGAGCTAAGGCATGCCAGGCCTCTTATGAATACAGCACAAATGTAGAATTTGGACTGTAAAACTCCTAAGCCATTGTTGATGACTTATATTATTTTTCTGACAGTTATTAAATGTTTCTAGTCTGCATGAGTATAAGGTAAAGTCTGTGCTGCTTTGCGCTCTCCTGTGCATCATAGTGGAAAGTGTGGCTGAACACCTCCTTGGTAAGGTCTGTAAATATATCTAGCCCTGCAGCCAACAATTTGGTGATAATGTATGTATCTGGACAATCTTTTGCCTTTATTTTTCTCAGGCTTTGGAAAGACCATAATCTCTGTCTTCTAAACTTACTGAAATGTGGGTCTAAAGTTGAAAAGTATAGGGATGTGCATGAGGTTTAATCATCCCTTGTGTGTGTGTGCACCTTATTGTTATGGCACGCAATGAGCATTTACCATTGGATTGGATTAAGTAGTAACAAAAGATAGCCATCTCAACATCTACTGAGATTTGGTGCAAGATTTTCTTCTCTTTCAAACTTTATTTCCAAAATAAGCAACTCATATTCATGTTTTTGTCAGTCTTTTAAGAGGTTTTTGTTTAATGTATGAGAGTTTAAATGGGACAAAGGGGAACTTGTAAACAAATTTTACACTAGTTATCATCTGCATGCAGATGTAATTACAACTCAATATTTCTCACATGTTGATTTAGAATGCAGCAGACTATGGTCCTCTTTCCAATAATTTATCTTCACTGATACCAGAATGACTGCTGAAGATGGTCAGGAGCTGTTTTTGTAGATAACTTTAGTAGAAATTTTTCAGATCTGATTATCTTTGCTGAATGGAAAATTAAAGCTGAAAGAACCCTTTTGGCCTTAAAAAGGTTGCTCTCTAGTAGTTTTATTATTTATAGTTGTACATGTACTGAGTATAGTTGACTTGTTAGTGTGGTGGAGTTTTCAAAGAGGAGTTGTAAGCTGACACAGAGGTGTGCAATTTTTCTTGTGTTGGAATGACAATTTAGTGTTTTGTTTCCTTCAAGGACAAATGGTAGATGGGGATGGTAAACCTGCAGTGTATAATCCCACTGCTGTAACACTGTTGACAGTGGAGGTACAGCTTGCTGAGACGTGAAAGAATAAGTATCTGAAAAGGAAATTATGTTGAATTCTGTATTTTCTCTATTCTTGTGGACTCTAAATGACAATAATAAGAATAAGCCTTTGTATCAATTCTAGTTACATATAGTTGAAATAGGCAAGCAAGGTTTAATGGGAAGTTTGTAGTGGCTTGGGAATATGATCACTTGGTACCTTTTTTAACCTGTCCAAAATTTAACAAAATCTATGCAGAATTTACTTTAAAATTTAAAGAAGCATCCCTCTAGGAACATGAATAATCATTCTGAACATCTGAGGATATTCAAAATATTTCAGTTTATCTATTTACACGGTTCACAATTTTCAGTTACATAAAAAGAAATTAATATATCAGTATATTGTAGATTTTATTAGTTCAGATTTCTGATTTATTTAGATTTTTTAAAGATCATATTGCAGGGTGAAGGTACAATTCAAACACTGAAACTGGTGAAATTTCAAATTTAGTATAGTTAGCTTTTGATTATTCTGTGTTTACTGAACAACAGCTTGATCTTTCCATTTGACCCTCTCTTGTAGAATACGTTTCTCCATCTGTTGTCTGTGACCTGTTTCTGTCACTTAATTTCACTATTCACTTTACCTTGGAGATACTGAGAAGTATTTGCTGAGTATTTTCAACATACCACTCCATTCCTGTGTTACATTTTCATTCCTGAGGGCTGCAGTTGTGTTCTGAACACTTTTGTGTTAAAATTTGATTTGTATCATCAGTTTTACACCACTGTTGTTAACTGCTGGAGAAACTGGGGAGGGGGCGGGTATTCTAAACAGTCCTTACATATTTTTGTCATGTAATAGTAGTCACGAGTCATATTTTAGTTGCACTAGAGTGAGATGTATGTCACTAAATACTTGATTGAAAAGTGAAAGAAGTCAGTGGAAAGAGAGTCAGCTCTGTAGAAATATGGAAAAAAGTCCTAGGGATACATGTTCTGGAAAAAACTTCACACAAAAAAACCCATACCTTTTTCTCAAATTTATGTTAGTGGCTGATTTAATTTCGAAAATACAACAAATATCATGCTTTGGGGTATTCTTAGTCTATACTGCAAAGCTGTCAAACAGTAAGGGTGAAATTCAGATCATGTTAATGTTTGCAGTAGTTTTGGTGCTGATGTGTCCAGGCCCAGAATTTCTTTTTGGAAATGTAATCCTGTTAGGTCTTCAAGCTATTCTGCTCTAAATTCTTTGATGTCATTAGGATTGTATCATAGTGATTACCTATGTATTGTCAATGAAAAATGTCCGAGATTCCAGCTATCTGTGTGTGTTTTAAAAATGCAAGAAACTTTTTAGGAACAATTGTTATACATGCCACGCTCTGACAGGAGAAATGTTATGAAAGATAACACACTGTTGAATTTGGTATTTGACCTGGGAGATTTTTTTGAATTTAAGCATGAGTAGCCTTGCTGATTTTTCATTGCTAGAGTAATACATATGTTTTCCATATATTTAATTGTTTACTAAAGTAATTGATTGGTAGCACACTTGTTTTGCAGTATTAATGCCATATTACTTTAAAAGCATTAATTCAAAATGTAATATATCTGGTATTTCTAAACTTTCAAGTTGTTATCTTTTACTTTATTGCTCCATAAATAAATAGCTATGAAAATGATCTGAGGCAGTAAAATTTTGCAATTTCCTGTTTAATGGTTAGGTGTACTGAAATGATTTTCTCTTGCAATACAGTTGAAACTATTTTTTTTCATCATTTTTAGATGTTGAATAGGAACTACTAAAAACCTAAATGGATTCATAACAGATTAACCAAAATCCTTACAATGCAGTTAGAGGGGAAAAAATATAGTTATGTCAGTAACTTTCATAATGGCAGCTCACAAATTACAGTTAAAGGTACTAATACACTGAAAGTCTCTTAAGAGCTCGCTAGTGAAAAAAATAATTCCAGCAGTTTCTACAGCATTAAACTCCACCCCAGACCCCCAAATAAATGCCCCCAAAACCCCAAGCAAACCTAAAGGCAATATTTCACTGTGACGCATTTAGAATGTCACAAGCTTCAACTCAAACAGATGACAGTGGCAGAAGCTGTTGGAATGATTTTTCCTGGGCTGCAGCATGCTTGAGGAAAATCCTAGCTTAGTTTAACAAGTTTGCTTTTTCTCTGTAAACTTTGCTCAGTAGAATTGCATAGCTTTGCTGAACTTAAAACATCTGTTAGTATGGAAATGAGGGAATTCCTGCAACTTTTTTCACAAAATGTTAGTAAAATTTTAGGTAGAACTGGCCATTCAGCTTGTTTTGTTTTGTGTTCTTTCTCTGGTACATGGGTCAGATGAATGATCAGTCTAGTCTAGCCTGTGCCAGCAGCAACAGGTGATGCTATTTTAGGAAAGCACACCAGCTGACCACTTTCTGCTGTCCATCTAATACTACTCTGCCCCCCACCTCCCCCCAGCTGTAATGATCATATTAGAGATGTTGGGAGGGGATATGGTGGAGACAAAACAGTAGAAATGACAGGTGCAGCTGTCTAGTGTTCATTCAAAACTTGTTCTGATTTGTAGTAGGAAAAAAAGTTAGTTCTAAAACTAAGTGATGCAAAACATTCTTTCAGTTCACTCTCACAATCTCGATCACCCCTCCTTTATACACTTTTCTTTGTTAGCTGAATGTGTTGCTCTGACTTTATAGCAAAAGAATTAGCCCTCTTGGTTAATCCTTGCACAGAACATTCCTCTAAACAGCTTGGACAACATGCAGAAAGAGAAGTATAATGTTTGGCAGGAATCTGAACTACCTAAATAACAGAAAAAAAATCTGTGCCAATCTTACAAGGTTCCCAACTTTGTGCCAGGAAAGTTCCGGAAAACTAGATTTTTGCCTTTGCCCATGACCCAAATCCTCCTTGATAGGCTGAGCAGTATGGCTTCTAAATTGCACTGGGACCCTGTCCAGATTCACTGGACAAGAAGGCTTCCCTCTAGGTAGCTTCCCTAGCTATGTCACCACAGCCTGTCTGTCTCTTGTCAGAGACTGTCTGCTCTGAACAGAGCACTAGAACAGTCTTTGGCTGAGAGAGAGGAGAGCCCTACGGCTACATTGTTAGAGCACTGCATCTGCTTTAGTTTCAAAAGATGTTTGGAGAACATGTCCCTACGGGAAATCAGCGGCAGGTTCCCAGGACTTCAAAGACTTGTGCCCTAACTAGTGCCAATAAAAAACAAAAACAAAAAAATAAACCACAAATGAAACCCAAACAAAAAAAACATAGTAGAATATTTAATTTTGTTCTGGTAATGTAAGATTAGATGTCATGCTTATTTAAAGTTACTAAAGCATTAGACATAGCACATATCTCCACCGAGACGTGACTGAAGTGTGTCCGAATGCCATTACTAATATGTTACTGAAAATAGGAGGTACCACTATCTCTTGGTCATTAAGAAAGGACAATTTCTTCAGTGAGAGTGTGTTTGCAAAGAACACGGATGGATCCTTATGCAGAAATAGATATCAGCTAAGCCCCAAACTGTGTATTTTAGTTATTCTTGGTGAAGTGATAACAAGTCTTTGCTAGCAGTTTCTCAATAGTTTGGTTACCCTGCTTCAATTACATTTTTTTTTCTAATGCTGATTACATACTAACTAAGGATATAGGATTTGTCCTCTCACTTGCTCAGTGCTTAATAGAAATCAACTGTATTCCTCTCTCAAGGACTGTGAGGGGTTTTGGAAGAATTGGCAGTAGAGTATTGCCTCTCCATCTGATGCTTCTATTTCTACATTTTCATAAATGATTATTCTATCAAGTGTACAAAATATTTAAGCCCATATTTCAAGTCTTGTCCACTTGTCACTAAATATGTCTCTTAAGTCCCAGTAATGTGAGTGTGAATAGAGAAAAACATGTTATCCTTTCCAGTGCTTATCTTGTACATGCTTAGCTATATGGCATTTAGTTGAAATCTGAAACTCATAGGCAGCATTAGTTTATCTCATTTGATAAGATTTTTAGCAAACTCTGCCTTCTGGCGGACACTCTGTAGCAGGTTTTTGAAGGAAAAAAAATGCAGCAGATAGGTTTCAATTTCAGGTCCTGCTTAGCATCTTCAACAGGTCTGTAAAAACAGACTGATGGATAATGTCAAGGGAACCTGGAAGGAGTTACCGGTAATGTTCAAGACCATCAGGCAGAATACTTTCTCATCAATCTCAGTCAAGAGAGAAAGGGCTGTTATTTTAATGCTATGGAAACATTTTTAATGGGATGGGGTTTTATACATCAAGGTTTTATTTACCAGTAATATATTGATACATATTAGGGAAATTTTGCTTAAAAATATTCTTAAAGACTCCACTCTAGAACTTGTTTGGTTAAATGTGTATCTTTTCAATGACTTTGAGCTTGTTCATCCCCCAGGTTTTGTCTTAAATGGGACCTGTAAGTGATAACTAGTTGTCTTCTCACACAAAATTCAGACTGGACTAATTCTATTGAAAAAGAGTTTTTTGTCTTTGAACTTCGTTGGTAAATTTTCCAAGAAGTGATACCTTATATGATTTACAAGCATGGCAAAAATGCTGTGCGAATTTCTGAAAGTGTTTATTATACAGAATAAAGAAGCAAACAGTTTTAGAAGTTAGAGCCCTTTTTCATTATTGTTGTCTGTGTTCTTATGTAGGCTAATAATATATTTTTTTTAAATATTACTTCAACTAGTTTTTTGTGTACTGCATGGAAATAATAGGAAACATTTGTTGTAGTGGTAATCATCTGCCTGGCTTTTCAAGCAGTGCTATTCATTTATGTCTTATTACACGTCACCAGCAGAGGTTTGCACACTGAATGAGATGCTGATTAGCTTTATGCTCCCTTACACAAGATAGTTGGATCTGTAGTTACATGCATGTACACTGTACCCTCATGATGTCTGTGACTGTACTTGGCATGTATTGTTGAAAGTTTTTTGGAAGATTGTCTTCTTTCCAAATGCTCAAATAGTAAGAGAAGAAAGATAATTTTCCTCCTAAAGTAAATGTTTATGTTCAGTCAGTGAACTTTCCTGTGTATTGCCTTCCAAACTAAATGGGAAATGTATCTCTTCTGTCAGCTACACTAAACCTGCATCTAATCACATAGAGATCCAAGTTTCAGCACTCTCAAGTGTACCTGTAACATGGATGTACAGGGAACCTTCACATATCCTTTTAGGCAGCCTGCATAAAGATCAGCTGTGCTGAAGACCCTTGATATTTGAGAATCAACTATATCTCTAGAATACATTATGCTCCAAAAAAGGCAAAGGGAAGACAAATCTTCCCTTCTTGAATTAAAGCAGTGGTGTGTGCCTCTTTCAGTCTCTTTGCTTTGGAATCTGTCATCTTATATAGGCATGAGTAGATTTCTCTCTTGTGTTTTTTTTTAAATTTTTGTTTAGTAATATGCAGTCTTACTTCTTGAAAAGTTGACTTGTAGGAGTGAATGTGTTGTATCTTCTTGGAATTTGAAGCTACTGTTTTGAAGTTCATCCAAAGCTCTTTTCTTTGCCTTCTGTAATGTGTTCTGTGATGCCTGGCTCGTGAAAAGTTTAATCTTCTTGAACTGGTTTTTTTAGACAAGACGGGGCTTTGTATCATGACTGAGACTGTGGTCAGTGGCTGGGGATTTGCAAAGAGAGTTTATTCATTTGTCTGTGTTATCTGGAATTTGCCTGTTCTTGCAATCAATCAGATGAGTAAAATAGATGTGCATGGAATATAGATGATGAATAACTGTTTTGTTCTGACCAGTAATCTAATGGAAGACTATGATGCATAATTTTGGTAAGCCTCCATCTGACTATTTACAACTGCCTACAACTGAGACAGAAAATATTGCTCAATTAGATTAAAAATGATTTTTGCATTAATTATTCAGTGCTGTCTTACAGAATTGGATTCTGTTTGTCTAACAGGTACCTGGAAGTGCCCCCTGCTTACACATATGATACCATGAGAATTCAGCACAGTTGCATCCAAGGAATATGTGGTATATATCTATTCTCCTCTAAAAAGTGTATTGTTGACAGCCTACTGTTCTCTGTATTCTTCCTGTGCACTGGACTGAGATTTTTTCATTTCATGCATCATCATTCACAGCTTGCTGGAGTAATTCCATAAAGTCAGTACATATCCTTAATACACAGAAACAGAAGAGGGAACAATATATTTTTGCTGTTGTGTTTGAAAGCTGGATGCATTTGCATAGATTTAATTTTCCTTTTCACCTCCTGGTGAAGTCTATTGGGGGAGCAACCCCCAACCCCTAGTCATTTTAGAGTATTTGTGAGCTTGGAGTCTATTACTGATTTGTTACACATTAATTTTCTGTATGGGGTTTTTCACTTCTGTTAATATGGAAAACAACCCTGATTTAAAAGAAGTATTGTGTGGTCTAGCTGAAATCACCTTGAGAGTGCTTCACCCATTAGAGTTAAGGCATTTAAAGAATTACTTGTGACATAAACAGCCTCTTGGCTTTGATCTGGATGTGTGGATGGACTTACAGGTTCATATTCTGTTATATAGTCTTGTCTATTAATGCATAAATAGGGGTGAGAAATTGGTTCATTGCTCTAAGAGTTTTCATGTGCGGGGAAGTCCCAGGCTGGTGAGGAGGGACTATAACTGAGTGTCAGGGATGTAGGGTGGGAAACTACTGTTCTGTGGGCTTGACCTTGGTAGGCCTTTTACTACCTGGTATAGTTTCAAACATCAAAATTACCCTAAAATGTATGAGCCAATATCAAGTCGGCTTTTTAAATCTTTGTGGTGGGAAGTTTGATGTCTTGTTCCTGTAGTCAAAGTATGCTGCATGCTGCTCATGCTCCAGGCTGTAGCTGGAAAACTTTGGCAGTGATGTCGAACTGAAGATCTCTCATTGCTGATTTTCCTTTCTGTCCCTTCCCCAGTCTCCGGCTGCTTGTTCATGTCTTTGTGATATCCCATCAGTTGTGGAGCCATACTGAGAACAGGGCATGAATGCAGAAATAGTATTCCATGGTGGGGATGGCAAACAGAAAAAATGACTCCTTGAACTGCCTGTATTGCTACATGTTTCTGAAGCCTCAGTTTCATTTGATTGGAAGATTTGGAAATATAATGACCAGTGTATCATCAGGAGTAGAGAGACTTGTCAGTCCTTTTCATGTTACAGGTATACAAAGATATGCATCCATGCCTATAAAAGATAGCTGAAAACAGTCACGAGTTTTGTCCAGAATAGAAAGTGTCAGGGTTGAACTGAGGCTGAACTGTGTGGTCTGGAGACTGATAAAATAAACATATGATTTTGGTGCTGATTAAAAATGCATGTGTTTATGAGGGAAAAGAACAGGAAGTTGTGAGAGGCAGGTAGAGTAATGGGGAAATAACAGCATCAGTGGCATGTTTCAAAACAAGACGGAAAAGAAGGTGGCTGGTTTTGGGCTCATTGCTGACTGTTAGAGTGACAGTATTAAGAAAAAGCCTGCTGATTTGAGTTTTCCTTTGTCTACAAAAAAAAAAAAGACCTGATACAGTCTTATACAGTCTTTATTCATAGAGACAACTATATCAAAACTACAACACGAGATTTGTCTTTCTGATTGGTGTCGTGGTTTAACGCCAGCCAGCCAATAAACACCACGCAGCCGCTCAACCCTTCCCCCCCCAGTGGGATGGGGGAGAAAATCAGGAAAAAAAGAAGTAAAACTAGTGGGTTGAGATAAGAACAGTTTAATAGAACAGAAAAGAAGAAAGTAATTATAATGATAAAAACACTAATAGAATGACAACAGTAACAGTAAAAGGATTGGAAAATACAAATGGTGCACAGTTCAATTGCTCACCACCCGCCAATCGACACCAAGTTAGTACCCAAGCGGCGATCCCAACTCCCACCCCACCCAGTTATCTCCTGAATGTGACGTCCCATGGTATGGAATACCTCATTGGCCCGTTTGGGTCAGCTGCCCTGGCTGTGTTCCCTCCCAACTTCTTGTGCCCCTCCAGCCTTCTCGCTGGCTGG
>JANZLQ010000095.1:25938047-25980550 GCA_026212715.1 Elanus axillaris
CTCATACTGAACTCAAAACACAGCACTGTACCAGCTACTAGGAAGACACTTAACTCTATCCGAGCTGAAACCAGGACAATTGGTCATGTGAAAAATAAATTAAAAAAAAAAAAAGCTTTGCTTGGATTTTGGTTTTGTTTTCTCTTTGGTTTCCAAAAGTTGGATGTTATTTTTTTTAGAAGCAATATTTCATACATTCAGCTTTTCAGATTAAACCTGATTCAATGGTTAATATTGCTCACTGAGGATAGGCGTGATTACTTGTGGCAACTGAGCTCTGGTTTCTGTGATTCATATTTTTCCTGTAGATTTGTTTTTTAGAAAATTACTGCTTGGTGGCTTTGAGACTGCATCCAAAAACATAATATATGATCTAATGTAAGCTATGTTATTTCACATTTATATCTCTGTAGATTTCTAGGGAATGATCAATAAGTAAATGTGTTTGCAGCACCTGGAATATCTCCCAGTTTAAGCAAACATTTACTGCATGTGCATCAAGCAAATGCTCTGAAGATGCATACATCCCTGGATGGTAAGGTTTGTTAAAGGTCACATGGCAACTCACAGTGTTACGAACTTTTGACAGAAAGAGTTGCCTACCCAAGACTAAATTCTGGATTGGACTATGCGGCAAGTACAAGCAGTGCTAGAAATGACTATTTGTGAGTAAACCTCAGACCCTGTGTGCTGTGTAGGTAGTGTTCAAGGTGATATGTGCTGATGACTAGTCACCATGGTACCTGTGCAGGTGTAACTTGAGCAACCTTTGTCTGCCACATCACTTGAAAAGTGATCATTATCAGTCAAGGCACCTTCTGCGTGCTTCGAGCTTTTGGAAATAATACATACTTAGCTCTACTAGTATCCTGATAGAAAAGAAAATTTCTGGGTTTAACTGAGTGACTTTAGTCTCAGCCTTTTTTTCTAAGCTCAGCTTATGTGTAAAGGCAAATGTGAGTATGTATTTTTGTTGTGATTTCTGACTGTATCTATACTGTGTGTTAACATTCTGAGCTGTTCACAAATATTTTTCTAAGAGAATAAATGAAATCCTTTTTTTTCCAGTTTCAGCAATATTGCTTGACTAGTGTGCCACGTACAGATTGGACTGCTCACTTCAGCAATACAGCACTGCAAGAAATTATTATGTACTGTTTTGGATACTTTTTAAGAAGCTTAGCGTTTCATGATGTAGAATAGTCTGAAAAGGTGTTAAAGAGAACGAAGAGTAGGGACCAAAAATATACAAACAATTGCAGGCATAGCCTTTCCTCAGCACCAGCAATTCCCTCACTAGCTCCCCAGCTAAAAAGAAACTCCCACTGTTTGACAGTGTGTGGCAAGGGTACTTACTGCCAGTGAAGTTGATGGGCCCAGAGCAAGGTGCGCTATGCTGAGGCAGTGTTATAGGAAGAGACAGTAGTGTGTGGCCAAAGTGCCAATATAGCTTTAAGAAAGATAGAGTTTGAAGATGCTAGATCTCATAATTTTTCAACATCTGCTAGTTTGTGTATGTGGCCAATCCTGATGGAGAAGTTTAACCCTGGGTATTAGTTCTTCCTTCCTTTTTTCTCTTTTGTAAGATAATTTGATCTATGCTGTGGACAGAGTTTGAGACTGAGTGAGAATGTGAGACCTGGTATCTTGCTAGGGAAACCGAGTTGCAGTCCTGCCACTGTGTGCCTGTGAACAGCCTCCCAGACCATCACTTTCCAGCCTTGGGCAGGACCAGGATCCTGATTTCTGGGACACACTCAGTAGGTATAATTGAAAACAACTGAAGATCTGCCTGAGAATTAATGATGACTACATTTCCTAATGGTTGCAAATGAATACAAGTATTGCTTATACTATCTTTATTTTTATTTAAGCCACTGTATTTTAGGTCAGGAGTACCTGCCAGACATTTGCAACATTGTGAAATGAAATATGCCTTTCCTCTGCTTCTTCAGAAGATGAGCTACTTCCATAAAAATCCCAGCCCATAGCTGGAAGCTTTATTTGAACTTATCCTATAGCTGGAAAATCTTTTTCATAGTGATAGTAGAAAGCTTATAAAATTACACTAATAAATGTGATTTTAAAAGCTAGATATTGTGTTTCACAAGTTCAAACTCTAAAATGCTAAAATTAGTTCTAGAACACTAAATCTTATGTAGATAGAACTCTAATTCTTATCTAAGCTTTTATTAACAGTCATGACAATTCAATTTTTAGTTTCCATGGGAAAAAAAGAAGTGAAATATTTGTGTAATGTTTTTAAACATTGAAAAGATCTCATTAGTTCTACTTTCAAGGATGATCAGTTTGTGTTAGTAGGCATAGGATGAGGCTCAAGGAAATGAAACCAAGTACCATAGTTAAATTACAGTGAGAAATTACACCTCTCTAAATGTTCCTTCTCTTTTTTGGATGTAGTTTTCTCAAGTGTGAGCATGAATAATTATTTAATACTTTCAGAGGAATGCAACATAGTAAAAATCTGTAACTAAAATCCAGGCATTTTAATAGTACTGTATAATAGAAATAATTTAATAACAGTTTATGCTCAGTTATAATGAGACATGCACACAAAACAAGGTAGATTAAACCTCAAAGTCCAAATTCTGATCTTAATTAACACAAGCATAAATCTATAGTAAATTCACTAAATGCAATAGTACACCAGGATCACTGAAAATAGATTGGACTGTCAATGTACCACAAAATACTGTACTCTTCTCAGTCATTTAACACAGTTCCATTTGTATAATAATGTAAAGCTAATTGTCCAATGCTAAGTTAACACATTATGGTGGTCTGTAGCTCTTAATTAGCAGAACAGGGCTTTTGAGTAATTTGGAAGTACACTGTATTTTAAGTTCACAAGGAATTTGGTTTAGCAGCACAGTTCACTGTTGCCAACTACATGAACAGCTCTCATGCATCAAGTGATAGCTACAACTCTTCTCCCCCTGGCTGCAAGGGCAGCTCTTTCAGGAAGTGCCTGGACAGTGGCTGGGCCCTTGGCCCCTGAGACACTCTGGATTAAAATATAGAAACTCATCTCCTCTGTCCTACCTCCACCAAAGGTAACTGGGTATTCCCAGATTAAAATTTGACAAATCATTAGAGTGTCAAAATAAGAAGCATAAATTTAGAATAATTATGTCACATTTCTAAAATTCAATTGCTGTATTTTATGGGCAAGAGCAACACATGCTTAACTGTCTTTGCATAGTCATAACAGTACAGCTGTCAAAAGCCTAATAAGGACAGTATTATTTAGATGAAAATTCCTTGTTGTAAATCTTTTCTACAGTGTTACCAGAGCTTTTCAACACTCAGTGGTAATAAGGCACCTTATTATCATAATGGCACAATGACACAAATCCTGTTGTGTTCAGAATATGTGATAAGTTTGATTGTCACTTCTTATGAGAAGGAAGACATTTGTATCATTTTAACATATCATTAAGATACCAGACATACCACAATTCTCACTTTTATTATGGTAAACTAATAACAATCCAGAGATACAGAAATTGCGATGTCAGATGTGTCTTAGTATCTGATCCAGTGATGAGAAGACATTAGGTCCACATGACACACCTTGCACTGAAAGGGTGAACTGTTGAAAGTCAGGATGACACCAGTTCTGACCAATCATCTTGTGATTTTGAACAGCATTTCTTGCAAGCCAATATAGTGTTTGTTACAGAAGCTTTTAAAACACAACTTGGAAGTTTGAAGTTGCCCTAGTTGATTGTTAGGAAGAGGATGGCACATTCCAACAGCTATGTCTCTGGGTAACTTTGGGCACTTAAGAGTCTCAGTTTTGCTCTCCAGTAACTTCTGAATGGAAACCATGTTGAAGTGCACAGGCATACTGTAGATCTCCCCCTCGCTCTTCATTACACTTCATGTTCTTTGAATAGAAAATAGTCTGAATACAGACCAGACATTTAAAATGAGACTCACTTATTATCCTTCTTTCTTTTCCCAGAAGACATGGGAAAATCAAACCAAATATTTCCTAACTTGCTTTCATTGGTTTCCCAATACAAGAATCTACATCTCCAAAGTGAATAGTCTGTTAACAATGTGTAATGTACACTGGGGAGGGTGGATGTCCCCTTCAGTCTTGGCTACATGTGTTTATCCATTTTCTTCTCACTCTCTGCCTTCTCAATGGATCCCAGTCACAGCCTGGCAGCTGCCCATGTGCCTGCTTCAGCTGACACCAGGCTGAAGTTGTCACCCACTGACCCCCAGCTGCCAGTCCTTTCCCAGCTCTGGCACTCACAGAGCTGAAGCTACAGCCAGGGAGACCATGGACACAAGACCACTGGACACAGAGCAACAAGCACCAACCAGCTCTGGCCAGCACAAGCCTAGACAGCTCCTGGGGCCCTGCTCTTCAGGACAATGCAAACCCATGGCCTTCTACTGGCCAGGGCAAAAGTTGTATTTACAATGCTATACCAGTCATTCTTCTGCTCGGTTTGAAAGAAATGTTGGTATTGGTGTTAGCAAGGACACACTGAAAATTGCAAAGAAATTGTCCTGTCTAGTAGCCTAAGTGTGAGAACCTGGGTGCCAGTGAGAAACCCAGACTAGCTCCCTAACAATCAGCCTTACCTCAGATACAGTATTAAGGGACTAACTAAACATGCTCTATTTGGATGTGTTCCTTTAGGACCACTCAGCTGCAGAGAAGATTCCATATGTTTCGTGGCTAGAGCAGGAGACATTCAATAGGTATTTTTTTCACATTTGCTGTGCTAGAGGCTTTGTGGAAAAAGGCATAAATGTATTTTGTCCTCCTGTTTTTCTATAATTGCCCAAACAAAACTACAAGAACAAACTGACCAGGCATGTCAGGATGAATGCTTTTCAGTATGTGAATAAAATTTTACATTGGCTTGTCATCTGTTTTTTAGGTTTAGCAGAAAAACTGAATCACCCTTACCCAAGCTATGCAAGATGACAGGAAAATATTTGCTTTTGTATCTTAGAAGAACACAGGAAGTGATTTCTGGTGCACCTATTTCCCATACAGGTGTTCTATTAGACTTAATACTGTCACCTGAAAAAGGTAAATGGTTCTTCCTTCAGTCTTTTAAAAGAGGAGAAGGGAATAGGCACCTGGTTTTAGAGGAAATGTAGGCATGCAGATCTAAGTTAGAGAGGCATTCTACCTTATACTTCAGAGGTGGAACACTTGGCATCCCTCTGTCCTTATTTGCTGGCTATTGAACAAAATACAATGTTTAGGCAGCTCAGCATCTGTGGTACAGTTGAAAGCGAATTCCACCATGTTCGTACATTGCTCTCCAATGAGAGCCTCTGCACCACATTTGGGGATCTAGATTTTGCTTATGTGCTTAAATTTCACCCCTTGTTTTATAGGCATTTTTTATTAAATCTAGTGCTTAACATCTCTGTCCCACCCTGAATTTAAGGAACAAAAAAGAATGCATTTGTACTATAGAGGATATATGCATCAGATGTTGTGAAGCATTCAGGTAATTTGATAAAAAAAATAGAGACAAAGATGGATATTTCTTAGAATTAATAATGTGAGACTGATCTTGTGGCAGTAAGTTAGAAATTACATTGATTTTGAAAAGATATGTTGGTGTTCAGCATGAAGTCCAGTTCGGACTGAGGAAGATAAAAAAATTATGCTGGCAAGTGTAATGGATATAGAAAGGCATGATGTTTTCTGACTGAAGTAATCCTGAAGGAATGTAATCTTGCAGTGCTTGTATTATTGGCATTTGGTATGCTACAGCTGTAATAGCATGCCCAGAAAATTTAATGTAAATTCAGTGTTACAGTTCTTAGGGTGGCATTAAATAGAAGTAACAAATTGTAAAAGCCCTTTCCATGGTTTTATCAAAGGAGTAGAAGATGCACAGGACAGAAAGTCAAGTTTCAGGAACTGTGTTCAATTAAGCTTTTGGAAATATGATTGTTTTGATTCACGTGGGAATTGCAAATTAGAGCTACCTAAGCAAGAGTCTCACCAACACTGTGAAACCAAAGTATTGTTTTTCTCTCCAAGTACTCAGCACACTAAATTTACTCTTACAATAGTATCATATTGTAACTTCAGAAATTCATTTTTAAAAATGTGCTCTCTTATCCTTACATAAAAATGTCATTTTTGTTTTATGAAGGATTATTAAAGATCTGTAAAAACAGAGGTTTTAAAGTGCCAATTAAGAATATTTTTCTTTTTTATTGGAAATATGGGTTTATAAAAGTCAAAGTCTAGTCATTTTTCTGAAACCTAAATTGTGTGATTTTGCTCTGTAAGTTGTATATTAGAATTCCTTGATGATATTTGTAAATTGACTATAAATGAAAAAGGATCTAGTGAGTTGCTAATTTTTCAATTTCTTTAGTCACTGTTTCTTTTTGTTACTTCTTGTGTGCTAATGCTTGTGTTCCCTCTTGTGAATTTTTTTAGTTGACCTTTATTTAAACTCAAATCTTTTTTTGTTGAAGATCAATAAAGGTTAACCATATTTAACATCTATCCAGAAACTGAAGGAGGAGAAAAAAATGGTGGGTTGGTTTTGGTTTTGTTTTTTTTGCAGAGAAATGCTACAGCTATAAAAATATATTTTTTTCCTGTAGCTTATTATTATATCATTTGGTGTCACCTCAAATAGGTGTTTATTTAGCATATTTTAGCCTTCCATAAAGAGGTGAATTAATCAAAGTACATTTCTGGCCACTGTTTGTTAGGAAACACACTGTTAACACCTGTTGTTTTCAAAAGAATTTATTTGCACCCATTGTAAAAAAAAAAAAAAAAGTTGTAAAAAATTACAAAATCTTTGGTGAACTTGGAATTCAAATTCAAATTCTCCTTTGAATTTAGTTCACTCTTCAAGTTTAGGTTTGAAGATCTCTCTCCACTTTTAAATTCTAAATGCTGATTGAAATCCTGAAGTAAAGGAAGCAGCAGTGAAAGTGGACTTATATATGTGATTTAAAGTGTAATTATAACAATATTATAAAAGTTCTACTTCAGAAACTCAGTTGCTCTTTTCTTAAATATGTATTATAGATTTTTCACAAACTTTGGGTAGAATTAGGTTCTTAAAATCAAGCTAGGGATCCAATGAGCAGCTTTCAACTAAACAGAGTTGTATTGTAAAGAAAGAACCAACAGTGTAGTTTTGTCTACACATTTCAGTTATACCTTAAGTAAAATATGCTATTCATATTATGCTTGAAAGTCAATATACTGACACATTTATTAACTGGAAAACAGAGTTGCATGATGGGTAATGTGTGACCTTCTGGAGGCCTAAAACTGATTCATGCAAGAATGCTAGGTTCTTGAATTCATAAGAGGAAATCTGACAGAAATATGAACTAGCATTCATTTTTTTTTTATGTCATCACTTCGAACTGTGTCCATATACTAATGTAATCGTTCTTAGGAAATCTTGGTTCAGTAATCTATATGAGACAATCATCTGGAATATTAAGACTCTATGGTGAGATACCAGAGTAGGTCTGAGGGGTTTTTTTTTGTTTGCTTGGTTTTGTAATTTCTCATAATAATTCTTAGTCGTCCTGCAGTCTTGATCTAATCAGCATTAAAAAATTTCTGTCTAGTGAAATTGTCAGCCTCTGCTCTTAACTTGGGGCAAAAAAACAGTGTTTCACGCCAGAACTCAGGTGGGAGCTGGAGCTGCTGGTGTTAAGGTATTTGTCTGTTCAGTTTCACCAGTCCTTGTAGCCTCTCAATTTCATTAATATAAAAATTAATGCTAAAAAAACCCTACAGATTTTTAGTCTTTTTAGGAATTACTAACAAGGCTCATGAGCTTCCTTTCCTGTCTGATATATTTAGTATATTATTGCTCAAACTCTATGTGAGAAAAGACTGCTTGGGATATGCATATTTAAAGTAAATTCATGAAGCATAATTCCAGCTGTTCAATGACCCCAAATAATAACAAAAGGGGTAAAGATTTTACTGTATGCATGCTTAAAACAAACAAACAAATAAAAAAAACAAAAGACCATTTAATTTAAATTTCTGAGGCTTTTCTTTATTTTGTCACACATTTTTGGAAGTTATATTTATCAGTACAACAGTTGGTTCTACTGTATTGAATTACCATCCTAATTTGAGAGAAGAAAACCTATCTAGAAAATGGTTTCACACTCCTACTTCAATAATATAGAAATTCTTTTCTAGATCTACTATGAAAAGAGTTTTTAATGGTGCTTTGGTATAACCCTGGCAGTCTAAGGGTGTAGGTATGACAAGAATTGTTGATTGAGGCAATATCTTTTATTAGCAACTGGTATAGTTGGAAAAATTCAGTTTGGAGCATGCAAACCCTTCATGGCCCTTCTTCAGGAACATATTGTGTTTCCTGGAGAACAATGATATTGAAGGACTTGGCAAGATATTTTGAAGGACTCAAAGTTTTCAGTATCGGTTCAAAGAGGAGGCTTTGCTCTCTTTTCTTTTGCTGCAGAAGTGCAAAGATTAAAATAATTCAATTTTACACTTCTGGATCATGTTAGACACTCATGGGCAGAATGTTTCTTTAAAGAAACTCGTAAGTTGCTGATTTTTTTTGCATAAGGTAGCACACTCAGTACTTTCCAAAAGTCCCTCCTGGAGACCTCCCTGTAGCAGTTACTCAAATCCTTTGTCCTGAGGGCAGGTAGGAGTCCAGTCTTGTCTCCAGCTGGTCTATTCTTACCAGTGTAGATGACTAGCTGGGGAGCTTCTGGACCATCCAGGAAATTAAGCACACTGGGTGTGCACACAGGCACAGCTCTGACATCCAGTTACACAACTGTAACCAAAGGACAAGAATTTCCTCCTCTATCTCACTTACAACTTAAATTCCATAGGTCTTCCCCAACAGAAAAATTGTTCTCATCTGTCACAGTTAAAAACCAAGCATAGGTGCAAAATCAGTTGCTTGCTTAAGTACATAAGTATACTTTTGCAATAAAAGAAGATGGATAAATGAGAAGAGATTGTTTTTCCATTATTTCAAGGTGAGGTTTTAATCTAAGTTATGAAGATTCTTCATATTTAAAGATTATATTGGCTCATCATGATTTGCTTGTACTTTAAAAAGATGCACATTGGTAAGGGAATTTGCTAGCCAAGTACTTTCTGTTCTTAACTTCTACCATCTGTGATGAAGATGACCTTGGTTCTTACCCTTTCCAAATAAAATGTACAGTTCTCTAAGTAAAAAGTGTGACCATGAAGTGGCTCAGCACTTTTGCTGAATTATAATCTCCTTGAAAACAGTGCAGATCTGAGTGAAAATCGGTCCTCAAGTGTTATACCTATGTGTAAGAAGTGAGTATCTAAAGCTGAATTTCTGCTTTCTGTGTTTTGAGTTTACACTTACAACCACCCTTAAATCAACTACTACTTCTTTTATAAATAAGAGTAATTACTGCACTTATAAGTAAACTTGTGATTTGTCACTATTTACTTAAGATCTAACTTTTTAAATTACATTAAATTACATTAAATTAACTACATTAAATTACATTAAATTAATTACAGTATTTAATATAACTTTCTGATTGTGGAGATCTCAAGTGACTGCAAAGACAACCAATTCATTTTCATGATTTTTTGGGGTATGTTTTTATATCCTTTTTCTATTTAGAATTTAACTTTAAAAATTGATTTTTAAAATGCTTAAAAATACTACATAGAGTAGTTGGAAAATCTAAAATCTTACTTGCTCCTCGAGACCTAGTAGTCCTACCCCACTCTCAGCTCTTGATTACTTGCTGTAAAATGATTTTTTTCTTGCAATTTGGGGCACTAGATTTTTCTAATGCACGATTGTTTATCAGCAATTGTTTGGGTTATTACATAGAAGGCTCCAGCCATAAGAGTTCATATTAAAGCATTTCTCATTGAATTCCTTAGAAAAATACACAGAACTAGCAAATTAAATTGATAGTCTTCTTGGTACATGAAATACAATGTAGATTTTGTAGACATTGCATCTTAGTACTTTTTGTGTACAAAGGATGGTGGATGGCAGAGTGGTTAGTGAGTGTTTTGAAGTTTTGAGCTTTTCTCTTAGCAGACTGATTCTGTCCATGTGTATGTAGAGCAACAGAGCTATGGAGCTTAGTGGAATTTTATGGCTGCAATTGAGATCTGTCACTAGTAATAAAGATTAGATGGACTCTGCCTTTGCATAGCATTAATCTCTCATCACTTAGTAGTATGATGTTATTTTATCTTGTGCCATATCATTTCATATATTTGGTCATGTTTGGGGTTCATGCTGTCCTTTAATTCTGCTTATACAATGCCCTAAATTCATGTCATTTTTTTAAAGGTACAATCTCTTTGGAATTTAATTTTTGCTGTATCTTAATTCTTTTCTGCGAGTTGGCATGTTCTTTCTGATGCATTCTGACCCATTTTCCTCATGTCTGGTAGTAACAGTTCAGTAGTAGGGACTTGGAGTCTTTGTGTTTCTCTCCTTGAAATATTCAGATAAAAGACAAGTCCATATGTTTACTGCATGGTTTAATATATGTTTTTTCTAGGACCTTGCAAGGATCTGGCTGTCATTACAGGCACTGTGGTTTCAAAGCTATACTGAATTTACCAGAATTCTATTTTTTTTGCCTGACCCAACACAGCAAAACAAGGTCTTTTGAACATTTATTATAATGAAACAGATAAACAGACAATGGATGATGCATATTGTCACTGCAGATAACGTCTCTTCCCAACCACCAATATTCTCAATATGCTTTTTATAGGAACTTCTGAATTATGTTCAACCAGGACCAAAAGCTACTGACAGCATAACTGGTCTTTCATTATTAGACTGACTTCAAGAATGAGAAGACATTGGAGACAATGGTAGGGGTGTTTTATCCTAAATGTCAGTATTTGTGTTAGAGTGCTTGGTTTCTCCTCCTTGCAACAGCTCACCAATCACTGTGTTTCTCCCTAGTTCTGCTATGTTTTTAATTCCTAGGTACTAAGAGAAAGATATAATTAAAAAAAAAAAACAACTTAGAGATGGTAATAAAATTATGTTATTGCTTTAGGCAGTTAGTGAAACTTCTTGAAAATTCTTCAGAATTAATTCAATAAGATAATAATAATTTAAAAAAACCTTATATCTCTTAATATTTAGGCATTTGCTATAATAACAGGTGTTTAATGGTAAAAATGATAGCTACAGTCCCTAATGGCCAGATCCAGAAGAAAATTGTCCTATATCTGGATTCAGATGATTTTATTGTAGATTTTATTTAAGACAAGTTACAATCTGCTTTCTGCGTTGGATTTTATAAAACAGAAGTAATTCTGTAAGGATATTTTAAGGGCATGTTTAGTTGCTCACTGGCATTAAACCACAACAGCATTGTACTCTGTATGACTGCTTAATAACTGAGTTACTTCTCTACACTATAATAATACATGGGGTTTGTATCTTCAGACAGTATAGCCGATTCATCCATGTTAGCAACTACACTTTCTTTACATGTAAGGGAATTAAGAGATGACTCAAACTACACCAAAGAGTCTCTCTTAATAAGTGAAAATTATTTTTGGATAAAAGCTGTCTTTGTAATACTTGCTAGAATGCTTACTTAGAATGTCTTAAATTGTTTACATTGGAAGCTCAAACTTTTAAAAAAAAATTTATAGCATGTTAAATTTGTAGAAGAGAGTCTTCAAAGACATGTATGTTCTTTGTGTTGACTTTTTGGAATGCTGTCTTCGATACTTGAGGGCTGCCATGATATTGCATGAGAGCAGAGGCTCTCTTAAGATGAACTGAATGATCTATTTCAGTTTTCTAACACAGACCAACAGTTTAAATCATGGGGAAAAAATGGGAAATAAAACACATGCTAATGCAGTTTAGGTATAATCTGGTCCCAGCAGCAGCACTTTTTATAGACTGGTTGCTGCACTCTGCCTTGACTGATCCTCCTCCCTGGCCTTGATGTGTAGCTCAGAGAGAATGTGGCTATTAAGGCATCTTCTCAAGTGGCAGTGATGCTGTCACTGTACTGAAATCTGCCAGTATTGGTCAATCCAGATCTCTCTGCATGGCATGGATAAGAAACATGTTCAGGAGATGGTATCCAGTTTGACCTAAAACTTTATTTAGAGGAAGATGAAGTGCAGCTGACTGCAAGCTAAACTAGTTAGTTTATGGCTCCCAGACAGGTCTTCATTTAACATGTCAATAATTTTTAAGATATAATTTATCTTGATCGCTAATGAAAGTTTTTTGAGGGAAAAATAGCAAATATCCTCTGAACACAGCTGAAAATCTTTGTTTTAATATAGACCTACAATTAGCTCTGCTTGATTAATTTTAATAGATTACCATATAAAAATTTACTGCTTAAAAATTTGTCTGAAAAGGAGTATATTTCTTTTTATTTTTCCTGTTTCACAGTCACAGCTGCTCAGTAGCTTCCTCTGTGAGTCAGGTTGCATCTTCAGCCAAGTCCTTTAAAAAGTACTGGATTCTTCCACTAGGAGAATGTGAAAATAATCAAGGCAATGATGTTGATGTCTTGTGGCAGCATTTCTAAGTTGAAATCTTTGGGGGTTTTGGCTGTAATGTTCTGGCATGCAAACTTCTGTTGAAAATCTGGTGCCTGATTAAAAAAACAACAGTAAAAAAGGTTGAACTCAGGTTTTGAAACAACAAATGTTGCCACACCTACACAGAAGCTGCTGGGAATATTTAAAACTCCATTTACTTAATTTTAACTTAGCTATTTGAAAATATACATGAATGTAACTGTGCATACTGCTGCCTGCTGTTACCTGCATAAGACTCTTCCTGCACTTGTTGCATGCCTTTTTTTTTCTTTTTGTTTCTAGTGGGAGCAATCCCTTATGTCCTATAAGTGAGTGCAAAAGGCACTCAGTGAGAAAACAGACCATAGACTGGCCTTAGCAGCAGCACATGATCATGGATTTGGAATGGCAATAATGCTAAATGTGAGATACATGTTAATCTGGTCAGTACAGATGCATACAAAATGTGTTAAGTAATAGCTACACAGTATTCAGCTGAGGATAGGTGTATACAGAATTTTTTCTTTAATACAGAGATAGTGCAAATGAATTAGTTTGCAAAGGTTTCTTTCAGTTCTGAAAACTACTTCATGAGAAATGTAAAGCAAAACTTTATCAAGTATTTCAAAGACAGGATGCTCAAATTTGTTTTTTTTTATAAATTGTGGATTACTTTTCAATTTCCTTCAGGATTTTTGTAAATTTATAAAAAATCAGGATTCTGTAGTTATTTTATTCCATTTTTATAGGGAGTAGAGGGGAGAACTTGAGCCAGTTCTGTTCCAAAGTTACATTTATAGGGGAGAAGTAGCAAGTCTCCCTGCTGAGCCATGATTTACTATCAAATGCCAAAGACTGAGTGGTGATTTTCCCTTGTTTGGTGCTTAAGGGAAGAAATACGGTTACTTCTACATTTAACTTGGGCTAAGTAACACCATTCTTACAGTGTATGATTCTATGCAAGTGGTTCAGTTCTCAAACATGGGCTTCTTGGGAACTAATCATGTCAGAAATTAGTGGTTTAAGCATGATGCCCTTTTTAGCCAAGGGAAATATTTTCTTCTTGTCCTTTTTTGACTTCAGACTGCAGGTTTTAAAAATCCTTATCAGAAAATATCTTGGTGGGTGGAGGTTCCTATTGAACCTTTCCATCCTCACTGCCCATATAAGATGAAAGTTAAATGTTACATGCTTGATTGTTGCAATATCAAAAGCAAATATTAACATGAAGATAATAATACTGGATTTCATCCATAAGTGAATTATGCAGACACCAAATGTAGCAGAAATCCTGAAGTAAAATTCCTTAAACACAATAAATTGTCAATTTTGCTCTGTAAAGAAAGCTACTCACATGGAACTAAGAAAAACAGGATAATTCTGCGCCCATTGAATGTGCAGACAAAAAAACCCAATATGCGGAGCCAGGGCTTCATGTTTTTGTTACTGTCCTTTGAATAACAGCAACCACTGCTTCACCAGCTTGGAGCAACATACAGAGAGGATTTTACTTTGGGAACACTCCACATTCATATGCCAAGGGAATAAAAATCTACTGTGAATTTTCATCAGCAGGGAGAGAGAAATTGAGTGATGACAGCCTTAAATTAGGGGTCTGGAGAACAAGCCCACAGATGAGGCGGGTTTTAAAAGGAAAGCAGGCACAGGACTGTGGGTAGTCAGGGCTATAGCATCACTGGAATTACAGAACCAAAATAGCTCGCATAACTGAGCACTCTGTTGGACAACATCAGGGTACTTTAAGAAAGTCAGTAAACATAAGAAAGGGAGTTGTGCTCTAATGTGTGGAGGTAGCAGGTGATAAGCTTGTTGAGAGTTTATGAGTCAGGATGTTATTTGTAACAAAATACTTCTCCAAATTATAGCACAACTGGGCATTTTCAGGTAATGGCGTCCTCCAAACTGACTTGCTTGTGAACAAAGCTGAGCCTATTGCTTTACTTGTTGGTACTTACTGATTCTCATGACTTGCATGTGTGTGTTACCATCTAGTGGGATTAGAATCTCCAGGTGCTGTACCATCTGTTTGGGAAATATTGCCCTGTACCTGACTTTTAATTTTGCAAATTAAGAGTAAGGGTTAGTATTGGGGGATTATTTAGAAAAACAAACATGTTTGCAAATACCAACGAATATCTCTCCTCTGTTGGAAGGGGGATTTTTTTGTATTGTTTAAATAAAAAATTGTGCTGGAAGTTCAAAGATTTTCAGTTCTCTTTTCCTACTGCAGATAAAGAAGAGCCTAAATGTTTCCAGGAAACAATAATTGTGAGGGCTTTAGTAAAATTAGTTTGGTCCTAGCATTTTACAAGTCTTTGTTAAAAAATACATTTTCTTATGCAAACTACTTAATATAATCATTAATATATGCTAGCTCCAAACTCTAAATATTATGTACTCAGGCTGGGCAGAAGAGTTGGTTAGAAATGGTAGTATTTTGTTTGTGTAGGGTGGTTAGGCATTGCTGGTGTAGGTTTTTATCTTGTATCTTCTGTACTTTAACATTTCTTTCCCCTGAACCCTTTATATCTATTACAGGAGTACCTGAGATTTGAATTTTGCTGTACTGACTACCACACATGCACACAATAATAAATAATCCTACTTCCATCTAAATAGGCAAGACAGACAAGTCTGGTATTCAGTTAATGGTTCTATCCCCATCTGAGTTAGGGACAGAGTTGCTCTTTCCTGCATTTTTACTTAAGGTTTGAGTTACACAATGGGTGAGGTAACATTTTAACAGGGCAAAATTTGTGAACTTAATCAATTCTTTTAGGATTACAGTGGAGGTTTATGGCCAAGCTTAGCACTGAATCCTAACTGACTCAATTTTTGCCTAGAAAATTGAATTCCAAGGTCATCTTTCCTTTGTACTTGAGTCTGTGGTGCTGCATCAAAGGTATTCTTGAAGGCAATCAGGTGCTAGCTTACTCTGTTAGAGTAGCTCTGCATCTAAGCATCTTGGGGCATTTCTCAATGTATTTGTGGTTCTATAGGTAACTAAAGGTGGGAGACCCCAGCGATTTAATGAATGAGTGGGGTTTTTTTTCTTCAGCTAGTATTTTCTTCAGTCATTTCTGGAAGTTGCTGGAGAAGTTGAAATAGAGAGTTTCACTGGGTAAGATACTACTGGTAGTTCTTATATGTATCTTAACTCATTTTGATGCAATTATGGGTCCCCATATAATACCTACAGAGCAATGTGATACAGACAGTGAATTATTTATATGTACTATATATATCTTTAATTTTAATATGCTTTTTCATGCCAAAGCTGATACAAAGCTGAAGGCATAAAGCAGTGTTCTTTAGCTGTTCAGCAACTAATAGTACTCAAAGCAAATCAAGTCAGTTCTAATGCAACTAGTAAACTAGTTTCAGATATACTAATACCAAAGAACAGCTTACTGTGATTGCATTGCCACCAAGCACTTTTCTGCTCTGAGACTTTTTAAATATTTCTAAAGGCAGTACAGTACACATGACTGTAAAATCTTCTTTATGGAAACTCATTAAAACCATACATTTCTGTAGCATTTAGTCATTGCTACCACTTGTAAAGCTTAATGTCTCATTGATAAATATGTTCTCCGCAATGGTTTGTCTGCACTGTTTACTTTTTTATGATCTGAGAGGTACCATATACTAGGCTAATCTTGAGTTTTGTAATCACGCATATTTCACTAATGCTAATTCAAGTTTTGTCCAAATTAAACCTGAGTAAAACTCTCAAAAAGTATTTTATACAGAACAGATAAGCCCAGAACCAGGCCACACGATGAACATATGCTTCACAATGTGTTCAGATTTAGTTAACTGTGCTTTTGTCTTGGCCTTCTTCATGCATTTGCAAATTAAATTGCGTTTAGAACTCCAATGGAGCCAGACTACAGCTGGGCAAACAACAGTTTGTTGTTGCTGACAGTTTTTAAAAGATCTTCTTAATTGGGTCAACAGTCCAATGACAATGCCAGTTTATTATTTGTACAAAATACATTCTATTCTTACAGTACTTTTTATTCATTTTTCTCTGTGTTATAGAAACATAACATATGGATCTTATTATAAAAAAATGCAATTTAGTGAACACTGAAGTGCTTATAAATGCATTTTTTATGAGTGTTAAAGCTTTATCTAAATTTTAAAAACTCATGAGGAGATTGAAGCAAGGAAAAGACTTGCAAAGTCTCAGTGTGAACACCTAAATGTTTTCTTTCTAAAGTACAGCTTTTATTTCTAGTTTGTTAGATTTATACTGTGCAAGAGCACTGGACCTATTAATGCCAGACATGATTGGTTTCCAGCTTTTTTCCACCTGGAAGTATGATGACATGCTTTGTTTTATTTAATCATGGCACAATTATTTGCTACTCACACTATTTCTATTATAAACTGTGTTACCCTCTTGGCCTTTTCTGTTACTAATCTGTCTTTTGCCTCTCAAAGTAAGCTTTCCGAAGTCTGAAATACCTAGAATTTATCCTCACTATTATCTTTGCAAATCTGTGAAGTGAAATATGACATGGGAATACCATCAGAAATATTAGACTTTTAGCCAGTACAAGCTTATGATAAAATGTTGAGATAAGTGCTATATTTCATTAGACAACACAGATTGAATAGATCAGTGCAGTAAGACATTTACAACATTGTGCAGAGATATTTTTAGACACTGCAGCTGTGCTTCATCTAAATGTGTCTAATGTAAACTTCCTCTTCCTGTTTGAATCCTATCGCTGGCCTATGCATTTCTGTGGTAACATAAAATTTCAAACCCCCATAGATCTACAGTTATATACACATTTTACCATAATGATTCAAATAAAACTATACCTAATAGAGAGGTTTTATTATAAATACAAAAGCAGCTCTAAAATTTTGGCTTGCCAGGCAGAACCACTTGAAGTCTCACCTTTTGAAGTGCTTTTGTCTTGTTTTATGTTCCCATTGCAGACAAAAGTGTAATGACCTAATTAATAATTTATAAAATACTTGGCACAATAAAGGGATTTGCTTCCATGTCAGGTTGTTTTAAATAATATCAAGAATCCTGGTACTGATTTTTGAGACAGTGCAAAAGCTACAGTATCATATCATTTTTACATCTCCTTGGAGGGATTGTGAAAGAGTATACTGCACCAGAAAGGCTTTTAATGAGATGTGTCCCTGAAGGGAACAAGTAGATAAGCAAGATGATTTCACTTTTTGTTGCAGAATGCAGTGATTTGAGCACAACATTAAGAAAAAAAGACCCATTTGAATCAAATGGGAAGACAGTTGAGCATAATTTTCGGTTAAATGGCATATACATGACCAAGGTTTTATTTTGTCACTAGTGTTTGAACTGATGCACAAAGAGTGGAAAATAAATGATGTGATCTAATATCCAAGGTGCAGAGATTTCCTGAAACGGTGTAGGCTTCCTACTTATTCATGATTTGTAGTAGTCCTCTGAGAACATTAGTAACAACCTTTCAGAACTACTGATTACAGAGGGAGATGCTGTGCATATTAACAGCTGGTCTTTACCCAAGAGAATCTACAACCAGACTGACAAAAGCAAAAAAAGAAGCAAGCCAAGGCAAAAAAGCAAGGCAACTGGGTTTGAGTAGAATGATAAAGATGCACTTGAACTAAACCAAGTTAAGTAGATGGCATTGCAATGGAAGAAGAGAACAAGAGAGTCGTTTAAAGTATCTCTCAAATTACTTTAATAGGCTTGAAAATGCAAAAAGTGGGGAGCTAGTAGGTTATGTTGTGTAGGAATCTGCACAGTGAGAGAGATCTGAATTTTATCTCCTCATTTTAAGGAACATGCACGAGCTTTGTCTTCTGCTTGCTGGCTTTATTCTAGTCCAGCTTCTTTCAAGTGAATGGAGTTACACCACTATAACAAATAATAGAATCAAGATGCTCACCAACCTAGATTGCTTCAATGAAAAGTAAGACTATTTTTCTTATTTGGAAATTAATGCAGAATTTTCTATAGTTCTGATTTTATCACTTTTTTTTTTTTTTATAATGAAGAGGTAGCCAGTAAAGTATATTTTTAAAGGCTCATAAATTTATTGTTTTACTTAAAGGAATAAGATTGCATTACAGCGTCTGAAGTGATTTGGCATGAAATACAATCTAGGCTTTCCTAATAAAAACATTTTATCATTCTCACCACAAAAATTACTAAGAAACGTTGGTTCTAAAACAGTGTTTGAAAACTATGGCACTAAATTACAGTGCTGGAACTATTTAAATTGGGTATTTAGTTACCCATACATTTAGTTTATAAGTCTTGTCTGCTGCAGGTAGTTTTTAAATATTAATCAGTGTAAGCAGAGTTGTGCAAAAAGAACTCTAAATTATATTATGGGGTGAGATTATACGTAGTTGTAGTTATGTTTAAGATGCTTGAGAGAATAAAATTTATTTTAATTAGGGGTTTGCACTTGTTTTTTACTGCATTGGCTTTAGTCTCAGGTGTTAAAAAACATTTGTGACCCAGGCCCCACCCCCTGTGCCCAGTATTCAAGAGGGTTTAGATCCACATTGTTTTGTTGGTGTCAGCCGTGTGTCACCTTCATTTCTCTGGATGTTGATCTCCAGGCATCTCGATTCTGAAATTTAGTTAAGGTAACTGACCTGATTTTCCCAGCCCTGGAATGAGACCAGCAGGAGCTGATGATCTTTCACTTCATAGAGGAACAAGCACAGTGTCCTCCTTTGTGTGGGCCCAAGGCAGTGCATCCTTCAGAAGGTATATGGAGAATGAGCACTGTATCTTCACAGAGGGTTGCTGTCCATCTGTGGTCCTGTCAACACTCTCTATCTGAGAGGTTTTAAAAGACATAAAATGTGAAGGCATAATATATTCAGTGCAAAGAGCTCTTATTTGGTTTTGCATATATAAGTGGGCATCACACGCCTTTGAGGAGTTGTTCAAGAACCTGTTGTGTTTTTCCTTCCTGTGATCAAAGCTGAATGTAGTGCAACTCCTTATAATGACATAGGAAAGATGACCAGTACAGTGGGAGTGGTATCTCCAAAACTTTCAGTTAGATCTTGCATCAGCTCTATGTGTGCAGGGGGGACAACTGTGACATATTTGTTATTCAGAAAAAAAACAAAAATCTCTATCAGTATATCAGAAAATATTCACATACCTTTCCTGTGCTGGGAAAAGAAAGGATAAATAGGATGCTGCATATATTTCTTATTCCTATACTTTTCAGCGCTATTCATCTTTGGTTTTAACCTCAAAACATAATTGATTTACATACTTGTGAGAGTATTATGGCAGTGGCTTTTTGTGGTGGTAGAAGTCCTTTCTCTTTATTTCCTCAGATTGTTAGCCTTTCTGAATTGCAGCCAAAAACATTTCCTTCAGCATTGTTCTGCTTATTACTGTTTCACATCTTGTTAGTGCTGGCTTAAATAATTATTAACTAGGAGAAAGCAGACAGGCCAGTTATTTAAATTTTTGAATGATCAGTTTCAGATGATATTAATTATTCTGAAAAGCATTTAACAGCTTAATAAGACAAGGGTTTGACCATAAATGTCATTTTCATTTGTTTGTGTTATTCAAGATTGTTGTAACTGGCTGCTTAATGGTGTGTGTCATGCAGGTGTATTATTAGCTCTCATTGGCACATTTTACTCAGTTGTCATTAATGGCACAGAATGGCTTTCTCATCATTTTCTCTTGGAATCCCAGACAGAGAGCAAGATCAGTGACAGTTTTATCAGCAAGTTACATTAAGCTACTCTTTGCCATGAATCAATGTATTTTCATCTCAGACTGGTCCCTGCTCCACATATGTCGGTGCTACTCCACTGTCTCATTTGCCAAATGAATAACAGTTCTCATTAAATTAATGCTGTGATTTTTTGCACTAGATTACCTGCAATATGTTCAGTTTGCTCTTTTGATTTTACTGAAAAATGGCTCTCAAGTACCAAAGAATAAATAACTACAGTTAAATAAGAACTAAAGAAAATAAAAAGGGATTTGAGTTATAAAATCAGTCATGGTTCTTGACTTGTAAATTCAGCAGTAATTGGGGAGGTTAGAGGCAGTGAAGCACATTATTTCAGCTTCCAGACTTACAGTGTGGTCACTTGTCTTTTTATTTGTGCTAAGTAACACAGTAGGGAAAGGGAAAGAAAGCAACAGCTGCTTAGTCACTCTCCTCTTGGGTAAGTCTGCACCTGACAGGTTTATAGTAAGAAAAATCAAGGTATGTCTTATGTATCTACTAGCTTTAAAGGAATGAATTTTCATTTGCTGACTAAAGAAAGCCAAAGCACCTAAGTGTTTAACCCACAGAGAAACAGCAAGCCTGCTACAATCACTAGAAGATGAAGACATGTGCTCTTCCTTCATATTAGATGTGGGGGAGGGCAAGCAGAAGGAGCAGCAACCAGTTCGCAATACTCCAGTCATGGACATTGTCTGGAAAAGCAGGAAATCCAACCATGCAGACACTCCTCTAGCCTGGTAAGCCCTTTCTGGTACAAGAACAGTTCCATGCCAATGTTTGTTGACCCTTGGCCAAATGTGAAGCAATTATTGTCAGAATATCGTGCTAAAGGCTATTGCAAATCAGTGTAAAATAAAGTAAAAAGAGTATTAAACTGTCAAAGAAGAAACAGGGAAAAAGAATGGGAATGTTCATGCAGGTTTTGCAAGTCAATTAGCATTACCAACCAACACAGAATCTGTTAGGAGATAAGTAGAAGAAGGTGAGCTTGTAAAAAGCATATGTTATGACATGAAGGTGAGAGAGTTAGAAGGCTATGTGTGAGAGATTGCTCTGAAAAGAGCAAAGACTTTTGAAATCAGATGGTTTCCTGAATCACAACTAATTTAGATGAAAGGGAGCAATAAGAGCCATAAGAATGCAAACCCAGGTTTTTAGAGTTATTGTGGGTTTGGGTTTTCTTATAATCAGGCACGTTACCATATACAATGGTCATGCTGCCACATCTGAAGACTCAGGACCTGAGCATCCCTTCAGGTTTTAACTGTCATGTTGTTTCATTCTGACACCACAGCAAAACAGTTCTGTGTATACAGGGCTGCCATGGCTGGCATTACTAGACAAGGCATCACTAGTGCTGGAAAAATTTAAAAACCCAAACAAAAATAAATTAATAGTACAAAATTCTCCAGCATAGACAATCTTTCTTGTCTGGGGAAGCTGGTGCCTTGCAACATTTGATGGAATTAAGGATATAATCTAGAATTGCTAACAGGAGCAGGATACAGGAACATATGCTCTCTCTGGGTCATTTCACCATTTCTTATAATTCATTCAGAAGTATTTGTGACTGGTTATTAGGCTAGATGCTTTGCTATTCTGATCAAGATTGGCATTTCTTTACCTTGTCATACACATTGTAGTTCACTGAAGAACCTACCATTTCAAAAATAAAGTGAAAACAATGGCAAATTAAGCAACTCCTAAAGAAAATTTGGAAAGCACTGATTAGTTTCAGAAAAAAATTAGTTTCAGAAATTTAGATATTTTCTCACCTTCAGAAAATGAAGGACCATACTTCAAATACCTTTAAATGTAGGATTTACTAATAATCATTTTATGCAGGGTCTCCTAAGGGAAGGACATGAGGCCATTTTCTTACCCTTTTTTTCAGCAACAAGCAAATATGTACATCTCCTTCATCTTCATGATGCTTTACTCTGCAGGAGATGAGACCTGCTGTGCTTGCCAGTGTAATATGCATCATTGTCAGCTTCCTGCTTTCTGCACTGCCCCATTTGTAGGGCCATAACACAGTCCTATCTCTTCAGTGCCCTTATGTTTTCTGAATTGGGCGGGAGAATACACTGAGGGAAAGCAGGTTCTAAGAGAACCTAGACCATAAAGACTGATTTGGTATATTGGGCATGTGGTTACAAAAGGAACATTTCAAGTTGTGTGCTGACCATATTCTTGTGAGCAATATCTCATAGTAGACTTGTACATCTTAGTAGGTCACAATCAGAAAAATCATTTGTGTTATCCTGCTAAACTTTGGTTATCAGAGAAACTTTCAATCAGATAAAGGTAGGAGACTTTTTTTATCTTTGCAAATAGTCAGCTGTCCATTTGCTGTGTTTCTTTCCAGTGTCTGTCAAACCATTAAATTAACTGAATTCTATGTACCTTAATATCTGACATTTGAAACAAGTAAATGGCATGATAAAGATCAACATAGGACACTGCAATAACAGCATGTTGAAATTAAGTTAATAAACCCAGGTTTTCTGATGTGTATTTACACTTAAGTTTTTCACACTTATTTATGGTGTCATGACCACTTTTTATTAGCATCTTTTTCATTTTCTTTTATCAGTAGTGGTAGAAAACTGTAAAATACATAGTTATAAATAAAGGAAAATAATTGGAAATTAGAATTTTTCTTTAAAGTATGGTACAAGATACCAATTAGCTTATGCTCTGGAACAGGTTGCCCAGAAAGAATGTGGAATCTCCATCCTTGGAGATTTTAAAAAATTGCCTGAGCAAGGCCTTGAGCAACCTGATCACACTTTGAAGCTGCTTTGATCAGGCCTTCACATGTGCCTTCCAAATTAAACTTTTTCACTTATTTGAAGCATAAAATCTAGCTTCAAAATTTTGAACAATTCTTCCTTCCTGTGTTGCTCTTTTGCTGAAGTCTTTGTAGAAGCATCTGAGAAATGGTGTTGTCATGTTTAAGCTGTTGTTGCACAGGGCTCAGTTAAACGGATGATACGTAACATGATCAAACACCTTTTTTTATGTATATTAATGGGGTCTTTAAAACAGTGTGGAAAAGCATTATGATAAACCTGTAATATTCATATAAAAATACTCATTTGTCTTTCTGGAAGACATATATTATTAGCATGATTTACATGTACATAAAAGCAATATCAACTTACATGTTATCTGATTTCTATCATAAAATATTTCTTATCCCTTTCCTAAGAGACATCTTGCTGTTCACAGTTTGTTGCAGAATCATCTAAATTGTGAGGATAGACTTTTCCCATTTTTAATTCAAATAGTGGTACACTTCCTAGAAAGGAAGGCAGAAAAGTAATAGATTTGTTTTGCCAGGGAGATGGAAATTTGTTCCTCATTTTATTCAATAATAATTGGCTTCCAATGTAAATAATAATATAAACCATACAAAAAATTATTTTTACACAACTTGGCATATCAGATGTTAGTTCTGGAGTTTTCTCTGGCATGTCAAGAATGCTAATGGTTGGTTCACTTTTTTAAACATCTTTCTGGAGACTTCATATCGTTCATTTTGTAATTCCATAACTGTATTCTGTCACATCAGGCTTCTTGTTGGAAATAATATTCTCTTGGTTAATATAACAAGAAATTACCCTGGAGATATTTATTTTGCTATAAATTTTCTTGGTCAGTAATAATATAATGACATTTCTGCTGAGAGAACTTGATGAAATCTTGTGGGTTTGACCTATCCTTGAGAATCACTCCTGGGAAAAGCGCACACCACAGCAGAAAATATTGGAGTTCTGGTGTGATGATGTCATGTTAAATTCATTAGAAGTACCCAGAAACTGAAATTGTTAGCCTCAGAAGAGGATGAAGTATGAAACTCTGTACTAGAGAGGAAAGACATGAGTGGAAGGGAAAGAGAAAAATTATTTTTTTTCTTGCCTATTTTCTGCCCTTCTTGAGCTTACGCTGTCAGTGCAGATAGAGAAAGACCAGTGAGTCTTCTTTCTTTCTGTCCCCCATTTTGGATCAATTTGATTCTTCCTTCACTTCAGTTTCTACCAAGAGTTTTATTATGTTTTAACTTTATCTATTTGTTGTTAGTTTGTCACTTGATTTTCAATTTTAATAATTCCAACAATTATAATGAGACCTACAGAGTTCCTAGAAAAAAACCTTCTTTCTTCAAACTGTACCTTAGTTGTCCTTCTGTACCTTAGTTCTGTATTCCCAAAATCTCAGGTGTATTTAGGGGAGCAAGGCAGGATCCATCAGTTTAAGCAAAGACATCTCTATATCAACAAGTTTGGGTTTTATTCATCTTATTCAAGTTTGTTCATCTTATTTATTCAAAGTTAGAGGTCTAACACAGGTCAGCTGGATAGTTTCTCTCCATGAACTGTTAGGGAACACCAGCACAGATAGTAACTCTCAGAAGTCAGGTGAGGTAGATCCTTCTGCCCTTTACAGATAGGGAACTAAGGTAATGCTTAGACAAAGAACTCATCAGCATAAGCAGAAACTTGAACCTAAATTAAGCCAAAGTGTTTTTTAAATGTTCGCTTGGGGTCAAAAATAGATCATAAGACACAACAAAATGGTTCACAGGTTCAGACTCAGTTATGAGAGACCCAAGTTCTTGCAGGGCTGTCTCTGACCTCCTTATTTGAATAGTCCTGTGATACAAGCTCTACCTCAGTGTCCCAGCTACCACAGTTTTTCATTACAGAATGTTTGAGCACTAAGCCTAGCAATTTCTAAAGTATTGATTGCATTTCAAGTTGTCTTTTTAAAGGGGAAATAACTTTTGAAAGCAGAATGAAAGATGGAGAGCTCTCTTTCAGTGACATGGCTGCATCCAGAGTCTTTGTTGAGACTTGCTAGAGAAAGACGTAAAAGTTGAGAAAAGCAAGACCTCATTGCTTTTCCAGTGCTGTGACACCTGGCAGATGCTTTGTAAAATGTATGGAATATGCTCTCAGTTGTACATCCTGTGTGGAAAAGACTGTTGCTTTATTATTTTTCTTGTTTTTTTTTTAAAGAATTTTTATTACCAACAATACCATTTCAGAGTACACTATGGGAAGGCATTAAGATTTTTAAACAAGACTGAAAACTGGTTTAATTAATAGTTAGTAAATTACTTGACATTGTTTGGGTTTGGTTTGTTCTTCAAAGTTTCTAGGGTTTATTTATTAATTTTTAATGTAGTTAGCACAACTCATAAGGAAGCACAGATACCATGCACCAGTTTTTTATTCTTTAGCAAATAGTTTAAACTCCTTGGAATGCTGCTGTTGAGAAGAAATTCATTAATGAATTTTGGTTATATAAAGTAATTTTTTTTCCTTTAAACTTGTTCCTTTCCTTGAGGCAGTGCATTTTAAATCAAACAATACTATTGTTTTTCGAAATGCCATGTTCTGTGATTCCAAAAAATTGTCTTTATTAAGATTACATTTCATTAGGACAGACTGGGAATGAAAGACATATCAGTATCCAGGTTTGTGGCTTTTTTTTCTTTGTACAATGTGAAGGAGCACATATTATTTGATGCCAGCTGGGCTTTGCTTTCAATGGGACCACTGGGCTCTGGTTGGCTTTGCAATAAGCATGTTTTTGTTTATATCCTGAGTAGGTAACCAAAATTGTTTAAATACAGTGACATGCTAAAATATGCTACTACATAGACTACACAGACTCCAAGGCCTATTGCAACTTATAGGTTCACTGATCCAAGTATTTTGATTATTAATATAGTCACTTCATGGTGAAATATGTTTGGAATCCTTTACTCACAACAGTGAGACTTTTGGAATTGGACTAAAAGACTCAGTTTGGTGTGGAATATCAGGTTTCTTTAAAGGTAAGGTGACAAGAAATATAAATAAGCTTTCCCATGTTAATAATTTGTTTTTCTTGGGTCCAGTGTGTTTTCCTTTTTTTCTCCTTCTTCCCGCTTTTTTGGTTTACTTTCCTTTTCAATATTACATTACATTTTCCATTAGTCTGTTTTAAATGAAAGGGAGAAAAGAGGAAAAGAGAAGAAGGGGAGCTGAAACAGTGCTTCTTTGCAGTGGGATAAAAGAAAAGGAAGAATTAAGACTAAGTCATCCCTCCCAACTGTGTTTATCAATCCCTGTAAAATCAGCATGTTGATCTGCAGAAAATCTGTCTAATTTTGACATCTACCTAATGCTGCCCCATTAGAGGAGTCAGAAGTTTCACATGCATTTAATCAAACTAAGCTAAAAATAAGAAAAGACAGATGAGTTGGCTGAATTGTGATTTCTTTTGTTCTGTGCAGCTACTGAGGTTCAAGTAGCATACAAACAAAATACTTCATTATTGTATGTCAAAGGCAGCGCTTCTTCTAGTAACCTTGTTATAGAAACTGCAAGCTGAAATTAAAGAAAAGGTTAAACGTTTTCCTTTGTTGTTGTTTTTTTTAACTGGGCATATAGCAAAATCAGAAATTTCCAGTACAGGTTGAAGATGCCATTAAGGAAAAGATGGTAAGATTTTAATTATTTTTTATTCTTGATGAAAAAGCTAAGACAAGGTTTGAAATTATTAAAAAACCCAAAACCAACAAAAACATTGTTGAGTTTTGAAGCCTGCAATAATGTGTTAGTTGCCCTTTCTGACACCTAGTCTATTGTGCCTTGGCTATCTCCAAGGAGATGTAGACATGGTTCTGCGTTTCTTCTTTTTCCTCTGTAAAGTGATGTATTTAATAACTCTCAAGTGTAAATGAGTAACAATGGCCTGTCCTTTTCTAAGATTTGGATTACTTAACTTTTTCAAATAAGGCAGAAGAAGTATCTAGTGAGACACCCAAGACTGCTGAAATCTTTTAAGAAATGCAACAATTCTACCATTGTGAATAGTGCTTTTTAAAAATACAACTATGAAACTGTTTGCTACAATACATTTCATACTGTATTACTGAGGGCGCTCCCTTGTCATTCCATTTATTAGTTCAGAAATAACCAGTATCTGAAATTCATTTCATGACTACTATTTGCCACCAATGTATTTAATTCCCTATGATTGCTGCAATTTGTTTGTAGGGTATTTCAATTTATATGTTATTGAAACTTGTTCTTGACGTTAAAGTACTGGAGATTCTCAATTCTGTTCAGTGCATAATAGTATTTCTCAAAGTCTTTATTCCAACTTGAAAAACGATCTCAATTCTAGGTAGAGGAGCACTAAATGATAAAGAAAGGAAAGCATCCTCTATAGAAAAAAACCCACTTTTTGATACGGAACAAGCATTTCAGTGGGTGTCCTGCTGTGACACAGGCAGCACAGCATTTTGGTGCCGAAAGATTGAGTACCTTTGCTGTACGAAAATAGTAAAGAGTTACAGTCAAAGACTGTCTTCAAACAATAAACATGAAACTGTAATGCAATAAAAAAACAGTCTTGTGCCAAAACTTTACACATTGGCTGCTTTCTTCTGCTACTTTCAGGCTTTGCACCATCTTACCTCCTGGAAAGCTGTAAGATAGAATACTCAATTTCCTCCCTCAGAAACTGCAGCTTGAGAAGAATGAACTTGTTCTACTTCAGTGTCTTGTGCTTTATTTGTGTGTGCTTTAGAGAATAAAATAGTTCAGTACAGATGAATAAGGATCCTTAATATCCTGTCAATATCCAGCCTCCAAAAGTGGTCCAGTTGAACTTCAACCACTTCTGGGCCTCAGGTGCTAGTTGCCTGAAGACATGTGCCAGTTCTCCTCTTACTGGGGGCACTGCAATGTACACTCAAATCTCAGTAAATACTACCCCCCTTTGCTGTGTGTCAAAGCAGAAGAAATAAGGTAATGAAGGTGATGCTTGGACTGAAGGAAGGGCAACTGAGACTTTTTCAATTTTCAGAAAGGATAAAAAAATGCCTCTAAGTGAATTAACAGTCTCTTCCTCTAAATGAATGCAATATGAAGAAATACAAACTCTTCCCTCCCACCCACTCCACCCCCGAATCTATCACTGAACAGATTGCCTCAAGCATCCCATCCACTCACAAAAAGCGAGTGTTACAATGGAAGAAAATTGTCTTCTTGGAAGGAGTTGAATCTTAGCCATCTATGAGACAGAGCATTACAGAGGTCAGAAGGGTTATATGTAAGGGTATTTCAAGGGGTCTTGCAAAAATATGAAACAACATAAACACTGTGCGTTCAAAAAATGGAACTCTGAATGCGCATCCTGTCTTGGGAAGAGTAGACTATAATTAAATTTTGTATTACAGTACAATGAATTTGAAAATGAAACAAAAACAACTCTATGCTGATAGTAGTGTACTTAAATTATAGGGAAAGTATTTGTGAAAAATGTTTGTTTGAACTTTTTAACAGGGAGTCAAATGACTTATTTTTTAAGTTCAATTCTGATTCAGATTCAAGTATACTAGAAATTCCTTAGGTTCAGTGCCAGTCAGGGCCAGTTCCAGTTTTACCTGGGCACTTTCAAGTTGCTGCTGTATAATCAGTCTGCATTAGAAAATATAACAGCTGAGATGGAGAAAGCTGTGAAGCTGCAGATTTAGTCTCCACTTCCAAATTTATCACTAGTGTAGTCACCACTGTTAGTTCATCTCTCTCTCTAAACTTGTCTGGTAAGATCATAGATTTGGAGACAGGTTGCAAAATCATACTTTACATGAAACAAATGGTAGTGTACAATGGTAAGGAAAAGGGAGATGGTACCTATTGGGATGACAGGAAAGAAATGGGACATTTTGGATACTTCCCCACCATTAACTGCTGCATATATGCAAATGTATAGAAACGTGCATATATATACACAAGCATATGTCCAGACAATAAAGTATACAAATGAGATAAAGGAATGAGAGGACACTGAAAGGCAGTAATGGCTGCAGGCTCCAGTAAAGTTGGCTGTTACCTGGGCTTAGAAAAATGGCAACAGCTCCACTTGCCAGAAATCTGTATGTGCGCAGATTAGTGCCTGCTGTGGTGAGAGTCAGTCTTTCTTTGCAGCACTGCTCATGCCAGTGTGAGCCAGAGCAACAAATCCAGGTACTCGAGGATCTCCCCTGATCTACTTTCCCACTTTCATGGATGAAGCAGCAAGATCCAAGCTGGAACACAGGCTCTTTCAGGATCTGATTCAGGTGAGAGAAATAATGGATTGATTTGGCTTTATTGCATTTAGGATTGTTTTGATTCCTTTATTTTAATGTGCTGATTCGCATGGTATCTTAAAATACTGAGACTGCATTTATGGTATATTTCATTGGCATCCCGCTAGAAAGAAAAGGCATTATGAAGAAACATCTTTCTGTATGTGTAGGTATTCCTAATTGGATGTATAGTCTTCCTCTGAACTGTGGGCTGTCGACCACTGCTGTTTTGCTAGCTGGAGCACTGGCCTTCTAAGTTAGCTACACAGGTGCATTTCTGGGTAAATCCAAATGTTAGCCCTATGAATATCAATCTATATGTGAAAAATCTCTATGCAGATAATATTTTGTCCTGTGGAAGACACTTGGAAACTCTAATTTAGTTCTGTGGTTGCAGGAGCACATATTCATGAATATGATCAAGTATGTTGGGAACTAAGAAATCCACTGAGCCAAGTCAGACACATGCAGCTATCTGCCACCATTAATTAGACCAAACTTTCAGCAGTACTTCTGACAGTTTGTTACACACAAAGCTTTTGGATATGCAGCTCCTGTCTCCTTTTAAGCTGCCTAGAATATTCCCAAACAATAATAATCACTTCCTTGAAGTTATACTTTTCGGATATGGCCAAACCTTTTGGCATTGAGGATAATTAGAATCATGCTTTGATGATGAACTTGATTCTTCTTGCTTGAGAACATCTACAGAGCAACTTGCCAAGAAGTTTGTTGGGATTAGGAAGTACAGAAAAAAGAGAGAAATGCAATTTTACCTTTAGGAAATGTTTCTTCGAAGAGACTTCCTTTCATCTCATCTCTGTGTTCTTCCTGTCCTTCATGGTGTGACAGTGCTGGGGGGATGTCAGTCTTTTTCAGGTAGGTTTTTTTGAGCACTGAATTTGACACATGGTTTTGTTTAGAGAAGGTTCTGTGAGATGGCATTTGACAGTTATGCATGTAGATATACTTTTAATGAAGAAAGGTAAATACTTATTAGCTCAAGAAATATTTTACTCAAACCCAGAAAGCCTATTCTTATACTTTCATAGCACAGCCATGCTATGACAATGTTGAAGGTTTTAAAGGCTTGGAATTGGGTGCTGAGATACTGTGATGGGACATAAGTATATGGGTTATGCATCCATAACTCCTCAGACTTTTAGCCTACAGACTTCTTTGCATAGTCTTTTTCAGAGCTGAGATTTTTACTTTTGAGAGTTTGAGAAAATTCTTTCTTCTTTTTTAATTATGCTGGGGAAATAAGGATTTCCTGATTTAATGCAGCTGCTTGTTTCAGATAGCAAAAACTTGTAAAGTGGAACAAACCTTAGGACTAAAGTCTTAGTGTGAATAAAATTGGTGAAGATTTAAGGCATGATTCTTAAAATTACATATGACTGAGCACAGGCTAAAAGCTGCAGTTCAGAAGCCTGTTGGGCTGATTTTAAGATGATTACAGTCTCTACTGCAGTGCCCCATAAATGACATTAAAAGTCATTCTTTTACTAGATATAGAAATAGAAGTCTTTGCTTCATCTTCTTTGCCTTGGGAATTGTTCAGAGACCAGGTCTTTTGTGGGGTATTTTGTCTGTTGGTGTGATAATGTTATCTGTAAACCAGACTGGAAAAGAGGCTGGTGCCCATTGTACTTCACAAACTAAAAGTTTTGGTTCTTATTTCTTTAATTGTTAGGTAATGTTATCATATGTTAACATTTTATGTGAATACCCCACCTAATCTGGATAGGACCAAAGAATACAGGGCAGTGTTGTTACATGCCTGCTCCTCATCACAATGTGTACTCAGGTCGGTGCTTTCCCACAACCTGCAGCAGTCCCGAACTGTGCAAAACTAAGTCTCTCCGTTTCACACAGCTGCGGGATGGTACAGTAAGGAAAATGGGCACAAGTAGGGTATCCCCAGGTGCTCCCAGGAGAAGGCTGTTACTGCGGTTTGTAGCAGCCATTTTTCTGTGTCTTTTCCTGTTCCTGGCTTCAGTCAAGAGCTCAAGCTGAGTGAGCAGCACAGGACCCCTGCATCATGAATGCAACACTGTAGTTGTAACCATCTTCTAGGTACCCTTCTTCTCCTGCCTAGTCAGCAGGACGGAATGGGGTTTAGCCATGTAAAATAGCCCGGGGAAGTTAGGTATGGGCAAGGGAGATATTTAGAGGAAACATAGGTGGAAGAGGAGTAATCATGGCCCGTATTTGTGATATTCTGTATTCTTGTGAGAGACACTAAGAGAAAGAAATCAGTTAAGTTCTACTTTACTAAAGACACCTCAGCATGCACTGTGTCATTACTACAGAACTGCACCCCTCTCTGTTACCACCAAAAAAGAGTTCAAATGCATTCTAGTCCTTTTCTCTCCCCTATATTTTCTGCTGAAGAAATAATAGTACCAATCAAGTCTTGTTTCCTTAATGGTTGTTGTCATTATATCTGATAACTATCACAAAGAGAAGAAATTATTAGTTTTGCATATTGTAGGCTGTTAACATCCTTTGCTTGTCAAATTGTACAGTACTACAGACAAGACTGTCACTCCATATTAATTTTCCCCTCAGCAAAACAAAGGTACTTGCTGTACTAAGTGTAAAGCTAAAGAGACAGAACCCTTCATGCAACTAAAATAAATACATCCCTGTCACTTTGAAATCAGCAGTGTTCTCTGGCATTATTTTACAGGTACTAGTGGAAGTTAAAGCAGGAGTGAGAGAGAGAGAGCTCATTGACTTTCCTTGCATATATATGTATCTATACCAATTTTAACCTTGCCCATAAAAGGTCAAACATAAAATTATTTCCTCAGAGCAGCTGTCTTCAGAGGTTTGAATTAACATAGATGGAGAGTGCCATAGGAAAAAAAAGTTCATTTTACCCTAATTGGATTAAGATAAGTCTCATGCATACTGCAAGGGTGAGGTTTCAACTAGAATACAAACTGCTGGGTTGACAGAAAGGGATTAATTTATGTGCCTCTTGTCAGGTTGTTGACTAATAATGTATCGATCATATCTGTAAGATATGCAGAGTGTCTGTCAGAAAGGAAGACACTCTAGAATTGAAAATTGCTAGCATATCTGACATGATCAAAGCTAGATTAATACTATTAAGCAGCAATAAGTAGGCTGCAGCATATATCAGCTGCAGAGTTTTGTGTCACATGTCTTGGAGCAGACATCGTAACCGGGCATAATACCCAACCTCAGCAATGAGTGACTGATTTGTGTAGTTCCTGAATTTTTTTTCTGCTTTTCTTTTATGTGTTCCTGCAGACATATTGAACTACCACAGTTTAATCCCAGAGGAGCCTGCAGGTGGTATTGTCCTTGCATTGAGGAGTTATTAAATTCTTAAGGTCACCATAAAAAAGGTTCCATTAAATTGAGTTAATAAAAACATTGGGCAAAGGTTTGCTAAGAGTGCAGGTGTCAAAGCCTTGGGAATTGGACTGTCTCTTATAATGTCAAGCTAAAAGAATATTTTAAAACACATTACAATATGAAGATGCTAGAAATGCTGCTTCTGTGAAGTTTTGGCTTGGGTGGGATAGAGATGCTTGTGGTTTGCTGAAGGAAATGTGCTATTTAATATTCATGTATTTTCAGAAGAGATAGGCTCTAGCAGTTTTCACTGATGAAAGCTTTAAACTTCCTACAAAGAAATACTAACTCTTACTTTTGTTGTTGTCTTCATATATGTATGCATAGAGAGACAGAAAGATAAATAGGTGTACATAAAAATGTAGATTAGATATATAGATCCATGGGTGATCTGTTGTTAACCCCTGCTTTGTACTTAACAAGGGCAACTGAGCTTGCTGTTTTTCCAATAGTACTAATATGTGCTGAATGTTTTTTACCCAGTGAAGCTCCTGAAGAAAAGTAGGATTTAAAATCATTTAAGCTTATTTCTTTAATAGGCTCTGGGATGAGGCTCTGATGAGAAAAAGAATCATAAATTGGACTTCTCCTTTTTAATGTTATGACTGATGGCTTTTTTCTTTAAATGTTAGCATGAGATTCCAGCTCCACTGAGGTAAATAGCAAACCCTCCGTTTACTTCAGTACAACCCAGATTTCAGCACAAGAAAATGCATGTAGTTTTGCTGAAATATTTCATTGGCTTTGAAATGAATAGCTGATGCTATTTTCAACTCCAAAATATTAAGATGTGATGAATTAAAAACTTTGCTGCATTTATTGGGCAGCAAATGAAGTAAAAGGAAATTGCTATATTAGCAATTAATTTAGAACCAATCTCTCTAAGTCTTTAGTTTTGTATCATAGCAGGTGCAATAAATTACATAATTAATTACATAAAACAATAAATTTCTATCTGCAGTCCTGGTCACTATCAGCAATCCTGGTCAACAGGGGAGGTCCCAGATGACTGGAGGCTTGCCAATGTGATGCCCATTTACAAGAAGGGTCAGAGCAAGGATCTGGGCAATTACAGGCCTGTCAGCCTGACCTCAGTACTGGGGAAGATTATGTAACAGTTTGTCTCGAGAGCACTCACATGGCAAGTCCAGGACAAACAGGGGATCAGGCAGTGTCAGCATGGGTTTATGAAGGGCAGGTCCTGCTTGACCTACCCGATCTTCTTCTATGAGGGAAAGGCTGTGGCTGTTATCTACCCGGACTTCAGCAAGGCCTTTGACACTGTCTCTCATGGCACACTCCTTGAGAATCTGGCGTCTCATGGCTTAGACAAGTGTACTCTACGCTGGGTGAAAAACTGGCTGGATGGACGAGCCCAGAAGGTTGTGGTGAATGGTTTAAATCCACCTGGCGGCCAGTCATAAGTGGTGCTCCCCAGGGCTTGGTGTTGGGGCTGGTTCTGTTTAATATCTTTATCAATGATCTAGACAAGGAGACTGAGTGCACCCTCAGCAAGTTTGCAGACAACACCAAGTTGGAAGGCAGGGTTAATCTGCTTGAGGGTAGGAAGGCTCTACAGAGAGATCTGGACAGGCTGGATCGATGGTTCGAGGCCAACTGTATGAGGTTCAATAAGGCCAAGTTCCAGGTCCTGCACTTCAGTCACAGCAACCCCATGCATCACTACAGGCTTGGGGAGGAGTGGCTGGAAAGCTGCCCGGCAGAGAAAGACCTGGGGGTGCTGGTTGACAGCGGCTGAACATGAGCCAGCAGTGTGCCCAGGTGGCCAAGAAGGCCAATGGTATCCTGGCCTGTATCAGAAATTCTGTGGCCAGCAGGACCAGGGAGGTGATTGTTCCCCTGTACTTGGCACTTGTGAGGCCGCACCTCGAGCACTGTGTTCAGTTTTGGGCCCCTCACTACAGGAAAGACACCAAGTTGCTGGAGCGTGTCCAGAGAAGGGAAACCAAGTTGGTGAGGGGCCTGGAGCACAAGTCTTATGAGGAGCAGCTGAGGGAACAGGGGCTATTTAGTCTGGAAAAAAGGAGGCTCGGGGGGACCTTATCGCTCTCTACAACTACCTGAAAGGGGGTTGTAGTGAGGTGGTTGCTGGTTTCTTCTGTCTGGTGGCTGGTGATAGGACGACAGGAAATGGCCTCAAGTTGCAGCAAGGGAGGTTTATGTCAGATATTAGGAAAAAATTCTTTACTGAAAGAGTTGTCAGGCATTGGAACAGGCTACCCAGGGAAGTGGTTGTGTCACCATCCGTGGAGGTATGCAAAAGCGTGTAGACAAGGCACTCCAGGACATGGTTTAGTGGGCATGGTCGATGGTTGGACTCAATGATCTTGAAGGTCTTTTCCAACCTAAATGATTCTATGATTCTTTCATGTGCTGGTTATGAGTTGTATAGGATAATTCTTAGTCATCAGCTACTTCCCTAATAAGCATGATAGATTTCCATTTATTTGCAATATGACTTTTTTTTTTTTAATTGAGGCATTTTGGCATATATAATATGTGGGGGTCTTTTTGTAAAGGTCTATTTTGTAAGCTGTATTGATTTGTCTGTTTACTTCTTAGAGTTTGAGACGTCAGGTATAAAATTGGTAGAAATTCTGCTCACAAATAGAAGCATCAGATTTCATGTATTTCTATATATCTTGTTGCAACAAGCAAATGGCAAGCATAGCAAACTATTGTTTAATGCGTGAATACCATAAGACTTGATGCGCAGTATGTTAATAATGAAAAAGGATATAAATAAAATAGTATTAAAGAAAACACAACTCAGAAATGTGTTATGGGTGGAATTCAACCCAATGAGACTTGATCTGGCAATCTCTGTGACTGCTAAATTCAGAAGAGTGTCCCTAATTTTTCATATACAGTTTTTAAAAGGATGATTTTTCATCTGGTGTCTGATTTTTCATGGAAATGTGTCAATTTAGCCCTTGTCCTTAGGTATAACCTCATATTAACTCAGACTGCTTAAGGCTGAAATAACATTTTGACATTCTTGCCACATTTCCAGTCACAAGTGCATATATCTCAGAAGCTTCTACAAGTTTATAAAATATCTTGCTGTATTCAGAAAGCAAAAGTAGCAATTATTAAAGAGAACATATGGCAGGTGCCTTAAAACTCCAGGGTGACACCAAGGCATATGATTTCAGCTCATTATAAGTATTTTTTAGGTTCTTCTTAATTGCTCTAGTAATTAAAATTAACCAAAAATTGTGAAAATGCCAAACAATTAAATAATGCATTCCTCATGCATGTATTGCAATATTGCATGTAAAAAAAGATATGTATTTTTAAAATCTTGAATTAAGTTACTCAGTCATCTGTGTGGTTACAGGAATTTATTTATTTTCATTTCGTTTTGTCAGCTTTTTACATTTGTTTTTCAGTTAAGAAATTATATGTTTGAGCATTCAGGTAAAATGTAAATAAAACTAGTCGAACTAAGACTGTCATTGGAAGTAAGAGTAACATGCAATAAATTACATTATATCTATGGAAGTAATGTGACAGTAATGAGAATTCCATCTGTGGTCAATGAAGAGTCAGAAAAAGTTCTGTTTACATAGTTTAAGAATAGTCTTAAAAGACTTTGGGAGGTCTGATATTTCATCACAGCCACTGATGTTAAAAAATAATTTCAGGATAAGTGAGCAAGGAGTATACATTACAGACAGAGTTTGAGCAGTTTTGACTGAAATGTGAAGACTGGGTTTGTAATAAACAGAGTTATTTTTGTATATGAAATTGGATTCTTAAATGCAAACCTTTAAATGTTTAGTGGTATTAGAAGTTAGGTAATACCCTTGAAGAAACAGTTATTTTAAAAATATAATCTGAAATTCATGGCAGCAATATACATTGCAAATTGCCTTTCAAGAGAAGGTTTAGTTATTATGTGTTTAATCAATGCTAGCTGTAAGAAAATTAAAGGAATAGTGTAAACAGAAGAAATCACAGTTCTTTCTTAAAGGCAAAAAGAGAAAATTACAAATAACTGAGCTTTTAAGAGGTTTACAAAACACTTCCTTTGCAGGAGTTCAGAGGGAAGAAGGGGGAAGTGATTATCTACAAGCAATATTTTATCACAGCCAAAAATACCTCTAGCCCCTCAATTGAACAGAAAAAATTAAAAATTGCATTATGAAGCTAAACACTCGATCTAGAATGGCTGTGTGTGTAGCCCAGGTAGTGTTTGCCGGGCACCCAGAAAATGAGGAGACTGTAATTAGTCATCGGTTGGGAAAAAATGGTGTAAGTATCATCTCTGCTTTGTAAAATTGTATAACTATGTTTTCCAGGGTACTACTGAGGTGCTGCAAGCCTGTGACTATAATTTCACTTTCTCATTTACTGTGTAATTTGTGAAGTTGTGAATGCATTTTCATCTGCACCTTATCTTTACGCTTTGGGATTTTTACCCCTCAACAGAGAAAAAAATCCTTTTGGGGGAGGAACCTAAAGAGTAGGGATGAAAACAGGTTTTTAGAAACCTCTGTGGAGCAGTGGGTGTTCTCTTGGCTCCTCCTTTACTGTCTTCTGGATTTCTTACTCCTGCAACATTGTTCCCATCCCTGTCTATATATGTTACTGTCTCTCTGCAGTCATTTGGACTCTGATTTTATGCTTCTTCCTTTAAATCTGTAGTAGCAGACCTTTAACTGATCTTCCACCACGTTCGGTAGTAAAGAGAGGCTTGTAATATCTTCTGTAGAAAATTAGCCTCCTGTAACATATGACCTGAGTCACTGTGAAATACACACCTTGTCTGTGGAAAATAAGGTATGGAATTGTATAATTTAGAGACTGTCTTGGAAAGCTTGTGTAGTCAGAGACAAAGAAAGGCTGCGGGGGCAGCCACTGTTGCGTGTTTCCTGAAGTGTGCCTGCTCAGTTTTGTAAGCTTATGGCTCCTTCAGCCAATGCCATCTTGGATCAGCTGCAGGTTTCAGACCTGTGGATCCAGAGCTCATGGTTGTATTGTTCAGCTGGGGAAAAAGATTGGTACTAAGAATATAGTAAAACCATCAGAACTGCATATAGTTTTTCCTGCATTGCAGATGATGTTACTGCAGTTTCACCTTTCATAAATTCTTGTGAGGGTTTTTTTCAGATTTTTCTTTTTTTTAGAAATGGTGATTATTCAGAGAAGAATGCTAAGGTCAAAACATGTTAAATCTTCATTTATGCTTAAAAACTTCTTTACTAGATCATTCTGTCAGACTAAAAATAAAACACCTGTTTTCTACTAGTTTAGCAGCTAGACTAAATCTGTCATACATGCAGCTGCTTATGAGTATGGAATTGCTATCCAGCAAGCCTAGAGCTGTTTGTTCACAGCTGCTGAAGGAGGAAGAAAGCAGGTTGTCCATATGCAAGATTGTATTCATCTGCCTGTTTATTTCATGGCATGCAAGAGTCTTAGTCAAGGTGCCCATGTCCTTCATTTCCATCCTATCCATGCTTACCTTGCATGGTATGTTCCCCTCTCTTGCTAATAACTCAGGGAGGAACCCCTCTACCTGTAGGTGGAATTGCACACATGCCACCTGAATGGCATTTCTTAATGAGTTTTGTAAAGATTACTATGGATCTGTGAGGAGTACAAGTAGAAATTGATAAATCTGAGAGAGATCAGAGGTATTTTGTGCTAGATTTACATGGAAGTGACACTGGGGAGTTAGTATAGCTTGTATATGCCAGAAAAATCAGGACAAGTTAAGGAAAATCTTAATGGCACATTAAAAAAAAATTGTCCTGTACTGTACTATACTATTTTAGCTAAAAAAGAATGAACAAAAAAAGAACCTGTGGAATACTTTAATTCCAGGCTCATTTCTGTAAGGGTCTTGTTGGACAATATTGCAGCAAAATGGAGAATTGCACTTGATTAATGTATTTTTGCTTCACACGGAACAGAGTAATATTCAATAATATGCCTCAACTCCGTGAGCAAAGTGCAGGATTTTTGCAGTGACACCTAGGTTTAGATACGAATTTGAGTTTAGCCACTGTTCTCCACTACCTCAAATCCACTTCAGGATTAGAAAATTGCATTGAAATATTGTCAGGAAAGACTGTGGGTCTGATTTTGAGTGGTAGTTGGCACTTTTCAGATACTACACACTAGGTTGAAAGAAGGGGTTCTTCACTGCCTAAGTTACAAATGAGTAAATTTTAATTAGTATTAGTAACTCTTGACTTTGCCACTGGGAAAAAGTATGAAAGAGCCCTGGCTAATGTAACAGAAAATGAGTGGCAATGACTAAGACAATAAAAAACAAAAGTATCATATGACAGGACAGTAGTGAGGAAGCAGTAGGTGGTAAAATGATGAATGGGAAGAAAATATAGCTTAAGATAAGATTATAATGGATTTATGACTGAAACAAAAGTGATAACAATCAAAGGAGAGATCTATGTGTTTGGAGTATTCTTTTATTCTTTAGCAGCTGAGCTGTGATCTGTTTAGTCTCCCAGGTGATGAAGTCTCTTCAGATGGTGAAGAACCTAGATATGATATCTTCTCCTTCTCAGATATCCCTTCTGATCCATGATGAAGAGCAAATTACAAACTGTTAGGACAAAGCATCTAACAATTATATGCAGTTTCATTCAGTGATTTAATCTGATGACTTTCTATAGCAAATGTTTTTGAAGTATCTGCTGGATGTCACTGGGTAGGCAGACCATGAATAACTACTGAAAGCTGAGGAAAGTGTTCCGCTTCAAGCATAGCAGTATGCATCTATGTTTTGACAAACAAAAAGTGGTTTCAGAAGCAATTTAATCCACACATAGTTAATCATAAACTAACATGAAAACAAAGATTTGTATTGTATATTGTGGGGAAGAGAATTGTGAAATTTGAATACCTGATGATTACATGCAAGCTTGAACTTCCCAGTTGTATCTGGGATGGTTGTCACTGGAAGTGGCAAAGTCACAATTTGCATGGATTGGGTTTTGAATTAAAGCTTAATGGCTATGGTTATAGATAATTTTAAATGGATGGATTAATGTAGAAAATAGAAGTTTAGAGAAGAAGGAATTAATCTTATCAGAAAACAGTACATTTTTTATAAGTTTTCCAATCAGAAGATTATTTTTTTTACAGCATTTGAGGTGTAGATTTTCATTAAAGGCCCTTATGAATGTGCCAGTCAAACCTGAAGCCAATCAGAAGTCAGAGGTCAGATGGTTACACTTTTTTCTTTAAGTTAAAATAATATATGTAAACTACTGCCAGGTAACTCAAATGTTTATCTGAGGGATTTTTAATGTCTTCCAAAGCAGCAGTAAATCTTTATTCTTTCATACATACCTCAGGTTTATCACAAATCCATATGCAATAATTTTTTTACTGTTCCTAAGTACTCAGGAAACTCATGTGCACTTTTAACCATGTATTCTGTAATTTTACAGTTTTATCACATAAATTGTGATCACATAAATTGTGATTTTACAGTTTTATCACAAATTGTGTCTTAACACTGTGGTACCTTTCTTAGCTGATAAGCTTAACATTCATGCCAGCTCATTCCTTTTTCTCTCTCTTTTTTTTTTTTTTCCCTTACAAGGTACTGCTTTCTATATCACCATTAATCACATATATATATATGAAAAAATCCATTCTTTAAAATTTTCATTTTTATTTCACATCCCTGCACACCTTTCAAAAAGCAGTTTCATGAATTTCCTAGCAGTGTTTCTGGGGCAATCACTGAATTCCCCAAAGTATTTGTAGGTGTCAATGTTATCAAAAAAATACAGATTTTCTGAGTGGTATTAACTTTTCAACAGCATATGACATCATGTGCTTGCCCCACAGACTTATAAAAGTCTTCAGTCTGGATACTAGCTTTTGCTGACTCTGATGCAGATCGGAATTGAAACCCTCCATGTGGCATACTGGTTTCCCTTTTTGGGGCAGCATTTGCAGAATGTCATACAGCAGAATTTAATTGTAACTCAAAATTTCAGTATGGTCTATTACAGATAACTCAGTTTTGAGCATATTTCCACTTAGAAATTGTGAACTAGGATGTGTGGTTTCTTACTATTGTGCTGGTTTTGCCTGGGGTAGAGTTAATTATCTTCATAGTAGCTAGTATGGGGCTATGTTTTGGATTTGTGCTGGAAACAGTATTGATAACACAGGGACGTTTTCGTTATTGCTGAGCAGCACTTACACAGAGTAAAGGTTTTTCTGCTTCTCCCATCACCCCACCAGCAAGTAGCTGGGAGTGCATGAGAAGCTGGGAGATGACACAGCTGGGACATCTGACCCCAGGTGACCAAAGGGATATTCCAGACCATATGACATCATGCTCAGCATATAAAGCTAAGGGAAGAAGAAGGAAGTGGGAAGATATTTGGAGTGATCGCATTTGTCTTCCCAAGTAACTGTTACATGTGATGGAGCCCTGCTGTCCTGGAGACGGCTGAACACCTGTCTGCCCATGGGAAGTAGCAAATGAATTCCTTGTTTTGCTTTGCTTGCATGCATGGCTTTTGCTTTACTTATTAAACAGTCTTTGTCTCAACCCACAAGTTTTCTCACTTTTGCTCTTCTGATTCTTTCCCCCATCCCACCAGGGAGGAGTGAGTGAGTGGCTGTGTGGTGCTTAGTTGCTGGCTGGGGGAAACCACACAAACTATCCATCTACTTTACTTTACCAAGCATTAAATGAGACATTTCCTTTCTTCTGACTAGAGAAAGGTGATCTAAAGTAGGGAAAATGTATTGATAGCAATACACTTCCTAAATCACAGACAAATACTTCAGCTGATACATCAGGACATTTGTTAGAGAAGTTCTCCTGGGTTCTTATTCTCTTCATTTTTTTCTGGTCTTCATTCAGACCACCTCTGAATTTTCATTTCACTCTGTGTTTTTGTTAATGCTACCTTCTTACAAATGCAAGTAGTGTTAACTTACTTTCTGTAATTGGTTATATTTGTGTGTATATGTTTATGGAAAAAGAACAGGCCAAAGTGAGTTTTTTTAATAATCTTTGAGTGTGCTATGGTGGAACCTTGGTCATTTGATTTAAGAGTGATGGGTCTCACTACTTTCTTCATATTGTCTACAACTTCCAAATCTTTGGTAGATTCTTCCCCAGTATTGATTGTGTGTATTGTACCAACATATCTTTTGTGAGCTCAGATTCTCTAGCAGGCTTTTGGTGGTGTGCTTACTACTTCTCTGAGTAATGGGATCATTTCTTTCTCTTTCCAGTTCCTTGCTTTTATTTAATACTAAAGGCTTTGTTACCAGAACAAGAGATAAGAGTGCTTCAAAAAATATTTTTAGTAGTACTGTATTTGCCAAATATGCAAATGTGAAAGACAAACCTTGCCACAGACATCTTTCAGTCAAGGAGTAGGATTAACTAAATAGTGGAAGAAATAAATGAAACATGGAACTGTGAATGTTAACCTTCTGTAATTGCCGGAAAAATCATCTATATTCATATTCTTTGCTATGGTCCACATTTGGCCCATATATATTAGGAGGACAATGAGGGGAAAAAAAATACCCACCCCTCCACCCACCCCACACCCTCCCCGCCGAATGTTGGTGT
>JANZLQ010000095.1:25984569-26012241 GCA_026212715.1 Elanus axillaris
CATACTGAACTCAAAACACAGCACTGTACCAGCTACTAGGAAGACACTCAACTCTATCCCAGCTGAAACCAGGACACTATTCCTATAAAATTGTACCTTGAGTTAGACTTTTGAAGTTTGGTTTGTCAAGATACTGCCCAAATAGCTCAGGTTAATAGTTCAGCTTGGGCATATTGATGAATATCTGGAGGGCATTTGACTTGCTGTAACCAATTGGGTCAGCCCATATAAATAAAACTGTAATAGAGATGCAGGAGTTACAGAATAGTTGTAAGAGTAGCTTAGGTAAGCTTTTCAGTTCTCTTATTGTTCAGCTCATGTTATTAATGCACATCTCCACCTTCAAGCACAGAGTCAGTTTCCGCAGCCCTGAGTCTGGAGAAATCTCATGAGATGTCCAAAGGGTAAGAGGAATTTTGATGCCTTTACCAGCTCAAGTGCTGCTGAACAAAAGGAGTCCATGTTTACTTGGACAGCAAAGTGGTATGTTTCTGTAGCTGATGAGCTTACTATTTCTGGATCTCTAAATACCTCTTTAATAGGATGAGTCTGTCTAAATATCTTATTTCCTAAGCTATAGAAGTTCACAGAAGGATGTTTTCTGGTAAAATCCCCTTTGACTTATTTGCTTAACTAAGTAATGAAGATGCTAGTATAAGAAAAATCAATTTGTTTTACCAATCATCACTTATAAATGGCCAAGCTGTCCCTTCTTTCAAAAAAAAACCCAGGAATTTTCACTATGATAAACTGTGGAAGATAAGGTAAAGCATCTACTCTAAATCAATGTAATAATTATCTGAATGTTTCCCATTTATCTCTTCTGGAATTGTTCTTCCTCTTTACCTTAGTGATATCCGTCCTATCTTTGTCTACTTCTCTCTCTATATTTCCTCTCACCCTTCCTTCAACTCTGATATAGCAGTGCAGACCCCTCTGCTCCCTAATGGTGCAGGCATCACCTTTTATTTGTACTGACATAACAGTTCATCCTGTTCTTTGTTTTCAAACTTACTTATTTTTTTTGTCTGAGCTCCACCTTTCTTCTTATTCTTGCCCTCTTTTCTGCAGTGTTTCTCAACATTGAGCTTCCTAGTATATCTGAACTGTGCTGACTTCATTCCTGGAATATTATTCATAGACTTGGATGCTTTGCAACTGTGTTGCCTTCCTTTTCCTGCTGCTGCTGCTTTTGAAATGGTATTTGTGGCATCCTAGCATACAGTCATTGGTCTGAACAAGTCAATAATAGGTGGGTACTGTGCATACATGGTAGGCAGCAGTCCTCATCCTGGAGAGTCTGAAATGTAAAGTATTTCTAGCTAACAAAGCCCATCCATTGCTGTCTCACTCTCCTCCTCTCCTCTTTTTCCTTCTCTCCATCTGCTCTCAGTTAGAAGGGAAGAGTGGAGAAGTACACAGGCACTTTCTTTCTCATTTCCTCATAATGCCTAAGTCTCCCTTCATGGCTTTCCCAGACTATCATATGGCCTTCTCTGTCCCCATATCACGGTGCTGTGCTTTCTGCAACGTTCCTCAGAGAACTCTGGTGTTGGACCACCAGTCCTGAGGGACACCCTTTCAAGACCCACCATAGCACTGGCCTTTGCTTTGCTTACTGTCCTAGCTCAAACCCCAGACTGAGCTTTAGGCAAGACACCTCTGCTCTTCCCAAGACCAAACGTTGCTCAGAGGCAAAGATCTTTGGCCCCATTTGGGCCCCAAACTAGCTGCAAGTCTGGGCTTTCAGCCCTAACCTTCTACGATACACTTCTAAAACTCTGAAAATATGGAAGTTCTCTACATTCTCTTGTATGTACATGAAGTGTTTAGAAAAATCTTATTTTGCAAATAGAGAAAATCCTGAAAGAATTTTTTTATATTTGTCTTTGCATTTTTCCCTTTAACCAGTTTCTGTAATGATTAGTGCTGGTATTTTAGTTACAACTTGGATTGTTTTCTATTATCCCCCGCTGTCACAAGAGGACATTTCTAATAAAACATAGTGTGTTTGCAATTTAAATTGGTAACTTTCAAACACATTCCTTACTGAGCTTTGATGTTTAGAAGGGACATCTTAGAATTTTGAAAAATTTCCAAAACCAGAGAAATATCAACTGCATTTTTATGCATTAAGGGGTGGTTGGTTTGTTTTGTTTTGTTTTTATTATTCTTTATGAATATTTTCTAGTTGCTATTTTCAGCACACATCCTTAATTTTTCTTTTAACTGAGCTGTAATATTGAGACAATGAGATTGGGGATTTCCTTGTTACACTTGAAATATGACAATTTTGCTTGAACATTAATCACATGGAATTCAGTGCTTATTTTTGAGATTTAGGATGAGTTGCAGGATTTATTCTGTTAGAATTATGTGAAAAGACTACAGTGTTTTGAATTAGTATTACACAATGTTGGCTAGCTGTGTATTGTTTCTACTTGAGATTCACCTTTATGGATTTTAAATTAAAATTTGCTTAACCTTATTGAGGCAAACACTATAGTTTTATCATATGTCAATACAATAAAATGGAAAATGTAATGATAGCATGGCAGAAAAAATATTTATAGCATAATAAAATACAAAGCTTTTTTTTTCTTTTTTTAAGATCAATTCACATTCTTTGCTAATATTTAATCAGTCATACTGACACAGTGATTTATTTGGCATTACCTCTGATGCATTCCACTGAGGCTCTGATTCTTAAATTATTTGTCTTTGAACTCACCATGACCTATATTCATTCTTCTGTGGCTGATGAAAATTACTCCTTTACTTTTCACTGCTGATGATTAAACCACCAAAAAAAGAAATATGAATTGACACTCCTAATAGCCACATTAAGTTAGTCTTAAGGTATTAATATATGAGAACTTTTTCATCTTGTACACATAATGTTATTGTAGTGAAGAGCAGCAGTCCAAGTCACACAGGTATGCATGACTTCTGAGAGTTGTGAGTGCAGCCTGCCACATGCATTTCTTCTGTGGTAGCAAGGAGAATGAGATGCTGGAGTTTGAAAAAGTGTTCTCTGTCTAACAGTGGTCTCTGTGGGAAACTGTCAGGAACAAAGAGAGCAAACCAACTGTGTCACAACAGCAGTATGATAGACACAATCCAATTACTGTAATATTATGCAAGATAAATTGAACTGTTAACACTAATCTGGATTCTTGAACTTTCTAGTCTGTTATTTCCCCCTTGCCATCTTGGGGTTTTTTCCATTTAGCTAATGGACATTCTTTCTATTACATAGGATGACTTTTTCCTCTCTCTACTTGCTTTTGCTGCCAACTGCTGCATCTCATAGCTGGGAAAGAACAGGTGTGTGAAAAATACGGGTTTTGGCAAATGTTCATTTTAATCATGCATATTTGTATAAATTTTAATAAATTACCATATTTTCTGGAATCTCAGGCAGACATTTTTCCACAGATTTTTAAAAATAAACAGAAATTAAGGCCTAATTTGTTTCCTGGAGCTGTTTTCCTCTGATGCTGTTCTTGCCATGTTCGATGGCATAGTGGTAGTGATGGAGGTAATGTCTTATGAGGTTTTTGATGTGGTAGTGTGTCTTATGCACAGAAGATGTAACAGCCTGTGATGAGGGAAAAAGGGCAAGGACATATGGACACTATGTTTATTTTCTTATTATTTACAGCGTAAAAAATCACTCTTGTAGAAATGCTAGTTCTTGAAACAGATCTCCTCTCTCCAAATCTTGGCTCTGCAAATCCCATGCATGTGTTTCTCCAAGTCCACACAATCAGGTTTAACCATGCTGTATGGGTTTGCTATGCACCTACATCTGCAAATCTTTGTGTTCCCCACAGAAAGAGCACTGTGAAGTCCTGCATCCTGTTGGCTACCTACCCTGTGGTACCACACCATTTGGCAATGACAGCTAGTGCATTAAAGGGCCCTTTCACAAAGGCATCTGGTAAACAAGGTGGGGCAGGGACAAGCCTCCAGCAGCCTAGGGAACTGGTTCTTAGTCACAGGAGGAGGTGGACACCCACTCTGAGTCCTTGCTTACCTGACAAGGAAGAGCTAGAAAAAACTCCATTTAGTGAGATCATCCAGAATGGAATGAGAGTCTAAATGTCTTCCCTCTGAAAGGAAAAAGTGGGGAGTTTTTTTTGTGGGGTTTGTTTCTGCCTCCAAGACCAGCAGATTGATATGAAGATTTGGCCTGAAGATAGCAAGAAGTGATCAGGAGAAAAAAGAGGAATAACTGAAAATCAGCCAACTCTTTAAAGATAAATACATGTGTTGTGATAGGGTTCTTAAGACATTGAAACAAGCTGTCTGAAGGCTCTATACCTGCATGAAGAAGGAGCTAGGAAAGGCAACTGTCTGGGAAGTGAATGTACCACCTGCTTACCTATGAGAAAGCCCATGGTACAGCCTCCTCCACTAGCCTGTCCTCATTTGATTTATTTAAAATTACTTCACTGTTGATAACTGCATCTCAGAACTAAGCTGTTTTCCCATGTAAAATGCCCTAGCCTAAATTGTCTGTTTAAGCCTGTCTGGTTTCTCTTTGTGCATCGTAGCCAAGCCTTCCGCTTAGAAAATGGACCTTTCTCAGACAAATGGTTTCCTGAGTCATTTTTAAGGGAACAGTATACATAGCCTCATGGCTGTCAGCTGTAGTTAAACAGAAAGAATAGATACATTAAAGACCAAGCACCTTTCCTCATTGCCAAAAATCTTGTCTTCTGGCTAGCATTGCCACCAAAAATCAGAAACTCTTAGCAGACAGATGTTATCAAAGGATTTCTCCTATAGTTAGATTCTGTCATATCACTAATGCTTATCTACCAATAGGATGTAGATGTATCTCATGCTCCTCTTGGATGTAAAGGTATTAAGTTTGTCTCCTTTTCTTCTCTATATATACACAGTATGAAACTGCAAAGACACCTTACAAGCTGGGACCTTCAACATTTCAGAACCTCTGGGACTGGTACTCCAGAGTAATTTGTAAAACATAAAATGGCTTCAGTGCTTTGTCGATGAGATGCTCAACAATCTCTGCCTTTGTATCTGACTCTCATGAAATGTTAAACTCACTTTATTATTATATTTTCTCCATTGTTGCCTTTAATTAAATTGTAAAGCCGTCGCCTTTGTGTACTTGGCTCCCAAAGGGGGAATTATAGCTAGACAAACTATTACTGACAATATTGTCAGAAGAGAGATGTGGAGATATTATGTTCATGGTAATAATAGAAAAGGAATTCCCAAAGCTGACTTTTAATGTGTATGTCATTCCCATTCAGACTGCAGGGCCCATAGCTCAATTCCTCTTTTGGGTAAAGAGAATGACAATACAAGTTAATTTGGTCTGATTTCTTAGCAGCACCAAACCTTCTCTAAATCAGGTCTATGGAAAATACAGGTGGTCTGCAACCTTCAGTCGGACGACATGGGGGGGCCGATATTGTGTGCCGGGCAGGTACGCCTACCACCGCTTCTGGTAACTGCTTGTTACCAGAAACAATGCATGTTTTTCATATGGGAAGAAAGCAAAAGTTATATTTAAAGAAGTGAGCTTTTCCATAAAAAGCAAACCAAAACTTTAGAAATAGAATTCCTTGGTTGTATCCCTAGACTTGGGAAAATTAAACCTAGCTTTGCTATAGTTTTGCTTGTCTACTAGAGATAGGAGTGGTATTTTGAGAGGCATCAGGGAACTGAATAACCACTGCCTGATTAGGGTGTTTGTAGAAAACAGTTTGTCTGGGCATAACAAGCACTCTGAGGAAGCACTGAACTCCAGATGGATTCTGGGAACATAGAGTTATTTGTATGCAGCATATTGAAAGTTAGTGCATGAAAACAGTACAGGACAAATATCCTCTCCACATCTATGTATTCCTGTGCTAAAAGTCTTGTTTTGAGCAGAAAGAGGAGCACACCAGGTATACAAAACCAAGAATTTATTGTTCATTTAATTAAGAGTTGGATCAAAATCCAACAAATAGTGATTACTAATTCAGTTACAATGATAGTAGTATGCACAGCACTATGTTAATTAGATAATTTAGCTACATTTGAAAATCAAAAGAAAAAAAACCATGAATTATCAAACCTTTTGCTTTTTTGGTGTTATGCTCAGCCTGCTGCTGCTCTTGCAGGTCCAGAGGCCATCTCAGGACCGCAGTGCATTGTCAGCAGCCTGCGGCGAATGACATGTTATTGACCGAGGTTTCTTCCTCCTCCCTTTTGCTGGGACAATCATGCTGATGTGTACTGTCCTCTCCAAAGATTTGGTCATTTCTGGTTCTTTTGAAACACTCTACACCTCACTCTTCATTGGGCTGCAGCTCCACATTCTGCCTGGTTTTGCTACATTTATGATACATTTTCAGTATGCTCAGTAGCTGCTCTGTATCCTTTCTCTTACCCCTAAAACTGGTTTTGTCCAGCTCTGCAGTGTGCAGAGTAACTTACCACTGCTGAGTTGTTCACGGCTGCAGGTCTCATCCCTTGGGTGCTGCCTGTCTAGGGCCTCTGCCTGCACCACAGGCCTGAGCCTCTTAACACTGCAGCGTTATTTTAGTGTCTGAGATAATTCATTGTACAGAGGCTAACTCCTTATTATTCTTATCTGTATCAAAATTAGTAACAATGTGTCTGTTACTATATGCAATCATACAAAGCTAAGTAAAACTAAAATTAATTAGGCAATAAAGCTAAAACAAAGCTCTCAGCTAGCCAAGCCCAGGCAAAGCAAGTCTGGCAATTCTTGAAGCCTCTGCTGTTAGCGAATTACAGGGCCTGTGGCAATGGCATACTGTATGGGGCTACAGTGTAGGTCTGAATTATGGTAGAGGTTTAAGTAATTTTCATTCATCACTGTTAATAGTCCCAGGCCCATAGAAGAGATTCAAGAGCAAGGTAGGATTGTCCTGCCTGGGGAAAGCTGTGAGCTGCACCCTGACTGAATGGGACATTCTTTCCTACCATGCTGCACACAGCAGTCTGCAGAGGTGTGTGGCATCAATTGAGAAACAGCTAGCTTTTTAAAACGTAAATCAAACAGAGATTGAACACAAGCCAATATATATATTTAGTACAGTACTTGATATCCCATCAAATAAGAAATTTGTGAATTATCCACATGTAATTCAGTTAGTGGCTTGTGCAGAGAAAGAAGTACTGTATGAGTTAAAAGCTTATTTTTTCTGCAAAATCTCCAATTGTTTGAACATCTAGAGGGTATTAGTGTTTTCATTAATGTGGAAATAGTAATTCTCAGCCAAGCTGGGGATAGTGCTGTAACCATATTTAGAAATTGATTCCAGAAGAATGGTCAGGCAAAATAATAGAAAGCTCAAATTGTGTTATCATGGGTAGATGTTATAGTGCTTTTAACCAGCACATATTTACGCAAGTGAATAGTTTGATGAATAGAAAGAAAACATATTAGTAGTCTTCTTCTGTTGAGATGTATTCTGCAAGATATTCGCCAGCAGATGATGTGTTTTCAAATTAATGTCTGCAGTTAATTCAAGTAAAGTTTGGGGGGTATGAAAATAAAATTACCTTTGATGGAGAATTTTCATATGTAAAGAAAAATAATGCACAGGTAAGAGCTGACATACTGTATTTCCAAATCATTTCTTCTAAGTCTAAATTAAACACCTAAATTAATACATGAATGGTTATTTAGAAGCCAGTTGCTAGCTATATTTCATCATTTTATTGTACTGTGTAATAAGCATAGGTTATGAAAAGTGTGATTTTGTAGAATACAATACATCAGTTTCAATTTGCTTTAATTTGGTATTGTAAATCACATCTCTTTTGTAGCTTAAGTAACAAACTTTAATCTTAGAGACTTTTAAAGTACATTTACATCAATAGCGGTATTTTAGCAATAGTATATCTTGCAGCAGCTTTTAATTACTGTGCTTGGGAAAGTGTTTGCCTGAATAAAATAGATCCCTATAATATCCATAGTAAGTTGTTTAATACTTGGACTGTTGGCTGAATCACTGGTGAGGGGCATAGCATGTTCTCTAAGGTAATTGGTTGATGAATCTGCAGTCTAAATTTATACAATTTGATTAGTTCCACTGGCAGATAATTGGTAATTAGATGGTACACAAAATGTCATTTTCTTCCATCCTTCATCTTTCAATCTTATTTCCCAAATAGCATTTGTTGGAATATAAAATCATAGGCTAACATGAAAACAGCTTTATATCCTAGATAATGCCATGGAATAGAGAATTCGGATTGATTGATATAATTTTTTATACTGAGGATTAATTTATTCCTTTTAAAGGAAATGTGATTTAGGTTTATTTTTTACCATAACATTTTAAAGACAGATCATCTAAAATGCAAACCTTCTATCTTGCAGGGAAAAGCATGCAATGATACTGCCTGTGTTGTTTGCATGTTCAATTTTAGGGTTTTTTTTTATTAAAAACTGTTCTCTTTTTAAGGTTTTCACAATGGATTATTTTGACATATATGAAAATCCTATTGAAAGTTCGAGATATCCATTACTGGTTAGTTATAAGACAAATGACTGTAAAATTTGCTTATTAGCATAGCAGAGCAGTGATGCATGTCCCATTATTTCAACAGGATAAGGCAGCAGTTTCATTAATTTGGAGACCAACAGTAACTAGACAAGCCAAAAGCTGTCTTTAGACTGCTTAGCTTCTTGATTTCTTACCTAATGCTATTCTAAGCGGTGGCTTTCATTCAAAGATAAAACCCAAGGAAAGGAAACATTGCTTAGTGAGGGAGACTGTAACACCCTAGATTCTGAGACTGGCTTCAGAAGTATGTTAGTGAGCAATTAATTCCTGGGAGAAAAAAGCAGAATTGCAAAATAAATAGGAAATAATCTGATAAAGAGTGAAACAAGTGTGGAAAAAGTTATGTGATTTGGGATGTACCCAAATTTAAAAAGCAGCAAAGCCCAAGTACAGGGGACCTTACACTAAGTTCTTGAATTCTCTACTGTTTCTTTGGCAATGTATACTTGGCTAGGTTTATTTAAACTCTTTGCCTCCACTTCACTCATAATCAAATATCAACAAAGGGAAACAAAAGGTTTGAATCTGCAAATTCTCGCACTACACATATTCACCTGTGTGCTAACACTTCATAAATCATTACCCCATGAGGATGGTAGTACTCTGAACCCATTTGGAACAGACATAAATTACTTCACAAAGTCAATGGAGAAGCAGGCTATATTAAGCTTATATAATTTTTCTAGTTCAATTAATGTTTGTAAAGTTCAAAACCTGCAGAGCTGAGGAAAAGCTCCAGTAAGGATCTGCACATCTTTGTACTGATTGTGTATAAACCTATTTATGAAGCATAGTTATTGCCATGAAGATCACAGGGCATCCTGCTCTTCCATGGCTTTTGCTGGGACAGATCAGAAGTAGCCCTGAGTTACTTAGAGTAACTCTAAGTAAAAGGAATGTAAAGCTGGATAAAGTGAGAAGCAAGACTGCAGCCTAACCTAAAGGAAGTCATAAATGAGTGCAAAAATAAACTAAATGAGTGTGATGTTACCTCTGAAATGAGTATGTGATTCAAAGCACTTGCTGTATACATGGCATTTAGATTTAAATCTTCTTTTCAGTTTAATGTGTAACCTCAATGGATTTTAAATAGCGCTAGTCCCTCCTGCCACACGCTTCCTCTCCCTTGCATCATTTCTGGCACACATCACACCTCTTGTTGAGTCTCTTGAGTTCACTAACCTGACAAATGGGTTTCTGCTCGCTCGGTGACTCAGAGAGAGGTTAAGTGAGTGTCAGAGTTAGCACTTTGCCCAAAGAGAACCTGTTTTGCCCAGAATGAAGAAGATGGGGGCCCCAACAGGGGATGGTTCCCACAGAGAAGCAAAGTGAAAGGGAGACAAAGAGAAGATTCTACTGGGCCATTGGAACAGAGAAGGGCAGAGGAATGACTTGCTGCTTGGTGCTGACTAATGTCTAAATAAAGTGGAAGCTAGCTCTATTACTACTTCTGCAAAGCAAGATTTACTACCTAAACTGGCAGATTTGCTCTAAAATGCCTGTGGATATATACTCTGCTCTGTGTCTGGAAGTAGTTGGCACATTGCAGCCCCACAAGCCACCGGAGGCACTTACTGTTTGGTTTCCTGTTTTACACCATCCCCAGCCCATTTGTGGAGTACAGTGCTTTAGCGTCAGGAAACTTAGGCAGAGCACATTGGTGGAGTTTGGGCCATTTTGGTGCACAGAGATACAAAGGCCAGGCCATATCCAGTCTGAATGAATACTCTGAAAATCTGTAGCAAGTGTGGGTGACCTCAAGCTTTTAATAGTGGCTGGGGTTTTTTTGTAGAATTCTAATAAAAATGGGTTCAGTTCTAGTAGAAACATTTTCCAGCCACATGAAGTCTGGCAGCCTTCTGAGGCTTCTTGGTCTGTCTCACATATAGCTCAGTGCTGAAATGAGCAGCATCTAAATAGCAGCTAAATGGCTTATCTAGCCAATGACTTTGCTAAAATTTAAAGGAAAGTACATTTATTTGGGTTATCTTCATACTCAAAGTTGGAAGGTTTCTTAAGTCGTCATAGTAAATAATGACAAGATGATGTAGTTTGTCCAGTGGGCATTTAAATGCACTTTCTTACATGTCTTCTAACGTTGTTTATGGGTACTAGTACATTGTGCTCATGGTTAGTAGCTGATTTTACAAGATGCTCAGTGATACACACCCATGTATTTGAAAGGAAGAACCAAGCCTTGAACTAGTTTTGGCTTGCTAAAATCATCAGAAACAATTGATACAGTGCTTTTTTCTTCTTAAGAGTTTCAAGCAAAGAATGAGTATTGCTTAATTGTACTGTGATTTATTAAACTCTCAAAATACTCACAGTATTAAATACATTCTTCAACATATTAGCATTTTATTGATTCAAGTCAGTTCTCTCCTGCACAGTGTAAAGCACATGGGTTTAAAACATTTGTCAGTCTTTGAATAAAACAAAGGATAACATCCAGCAGCAAATCTGATAGCCAAAAGCAGATTTAAATACCAGGATTTTATTTCATTTAAATAAAAAAGACAAAAAGAAGAAATTTGCTTCTGCTGCCATTATGGGACTCTTCTGAGACTAAGTCGATGTGAATCACTAACCTAATGACTGCAACGTCAGAGCAGCGTTTAAATGCATAGATGCATTTTATTTTCCGTCTCCAGCTAGTTCTGTAATAATTACTGGGATTTGGCAACGCTTCTCGCGTGAGCACTGGCCATAACGTATACTTAGACCAACTACCTTCGGAAGACAGAGGCGCGGCACCTGACGCTTGTCCCTTCCCGACTCTGCTGTCGTCAGCGCGTCTGAAGTCAGCGGCAGACGGGGAGAGGGTGGGGCCGAGCCCTCCCCGCGGCTGGGCGGCCGCGCTCCCCCGCGGGCCCCGGGGCGCCAGTGCCATCTGCCGGCACCTGCCCGCAGCCCCTGGCGCCCCGGAGCTCCGCGGGCGGGGCGGGGGGGAGTCCCGCGAGTCTCGCTCTACGGCTGCCAGACCTAGCGGGTGGTGAATTACGAGAGCCACTGAACAGAGCAGCGTGAAAGATGCTCGTTAACTCTTCCGCCCTTACCAAGCAACGGTATCCGCGTAGATGGCTCGCGTGGCGAGAGGGCTCTAGAGCAAACGGGTATCAATGTCCGGCCTGTGCAGATCGGCCCGGCTTCTTTTGTCTTAATCTCTTCTTTTGAGTACTCGGTACCGTTAGGAATCTAGCCATTACTGTGCCTGGCTTCTTTTACTAGGCTAAATTAAGGCAGTCATTTTTAGTTTTTAAAATTATCTTTATAGTAAGCTTACAATGAAGATGCTACTAAGCGTTACGAGTCTATCTGTGGGCTGAAATATACTATCTGTGGAGTTGTAGACACTTTGATCTTATGAGGTGGGATTGTTCACTTGAAGGAAAGCATAGGGTTAGTACCGGTCTTTGAAGAAATAATTGTTTTCATACAGTTCAAGAGCATTATAAATCTCTGTTATATGCATCAGTACTTTCAAGACTATGCATTCAGTCTTCAGGTTGGCATTGTCTTGCTTTTGGGACTTTAAAAATACTTTTAAATAGTTTAAATATTATGTCACAGCATTCACATGTTTGTCTCTCCTCATGTACAGAAGTTTTTATTAACCTTTGAGTGCTCGATTGCCTACTAATTGTCCATTAAAAGTAGTTTTATATATTAAGCTGTTTAAGGTGGACTGGTTTAAATTACCACCTCTAGTCATGTTTTACAACAGCAATGTGGAATTTTATTTTTAATAATGTATTTGACCTTTTTCTTTAACTGCAGCTTGCTTTTTTTTCCCTGCCCCGTAGCAATTTTAGGTTCTCATTGGAACCTTCCAATACATAAATTTTCAGTTGATTGTTGCATTTAAACCAATCAGAATCTTTTGCTACCTAGGAGACTGTATTACTTTGGTTTCATCTTTTTAAGCAATTTTGCCTTCATATATGTTTTAATTTCCTGCTGTTTGCTGTTGGTAGAAGTCTTCTTTAGTTACCCTTTATTGGAATTTGAATGGAAATTAAGATGGAATTAGGGAATTATTTTGTGCTTTGTTTTATTACTTACAAAAGTTTAGGTGTATTAATAGAATTACGTTTAATGATATTTAACAAATTTATGCCGAGGCTGATTTGTTATGCAGGAGTTATATTGCACACTTAAAATGCTGAGCTACTCAGATCAGAGATACAAAACTAGTCAGAACCAGTAAATCTCATCCTCTGAACTTATGTTTTTTATTGGATTATTAGAAATGAGAAAAATAGGGTTTGTTCTTTACCTCTTTTTTTATTTTTCCTTGAATAATCTAAGTATTAATTAAAACAGCTAAAATTCCTGTACCTTTGGGAGGGACAGTGTTTTTAATCAAAACTTTCAGGTGTGAAGGTGTGTGCAACTCTCCAGTTCTCACCATCATTGCTGAATTTAGGTGGTTTTGAATATTAGAACATGACTGTAAAAGTACATCAGGTTTCTAGTGTTATATGAATACATTTCCATATAAATTCATTGTGTAGAAAAAACCCTGAAAATTCTCTACTTGCTCAGAAACCAGAAGTTTTTCTTTATGCTTAGAAACAAAAAGAAACCTAAATGGTGGTGTTTGTAAAAAAATCACTGGTTTGTATTATTCCTACATTTTTAGGGAGCCTGTTTTTCATTTGTTTGTGTTTATGCATGCTTCACATTGGCAGAACTGTACTACACTAAGAGTCTGAAAAGAAGTGCTCAGAATATGTGCAGGGGGTTGGCAGCAAACTAACATATCTATACTGACCAAGATATAAGGTGGAGAAAGAAAGCCTTTCTCATAGAGGAACAGATCTTCTAACACAAGTTAAGTCCCTGTCCTCTGCTTTCCACTTCTCTCTCTTGCCTCCTGTTAACAAACCTAGTACTAACATTACAAACACCAGAGGTGTTATACCTCTTTATAAAATGCAGTGGAGTTTTCATAATAGAAAACCAGAGTCAATATGGATAGATGGAAGGTAGTTGTTCATTTTACAGAAGATGATGTATTTTCTCCTTTTTAGAGCTATATGGAGTTACATAAAAATGCAAACACAATGTGTTTATGTATGTTATTCTAACTATACTTTGGGGTATGTGGCTTATAGCAAGTTCATGCTTACAAAGACTCGGCTTATGTTTGCAGAACAGATGTTCTTACCTAATACTTCTATACTAGAAGATAGTGTTGGTTGAAAAGGATAAAGGTTGCAAATTCTTAAATATAGCTACTCATAAGCTTCTAATTTACTTCTCTTAATTTTTGGCATTATTACTGTAAGTTACTTGAGGAGGGGTCTGGTTTGTTTGGGTGCATTTAAGTCTCAATAGTTAAAAGACGTATTGCTTCAGAAAGCAGGTTTTCAATATATGCTGGAATCATGGTAATGTGTTTGTATACATATTTATCCAGTTCTTTTATCACCAAGCAATTTTCAGTGGCACAGCTCAGCCTCTGGAAAGTAGTTTTTAAAATAGCTGCATTGCTTGTCTCATTCACTGCAATTAACATCTCTCATTCCCAAGATTGCACAAGGCAAATAAATAATCATGGCAGGAGTTATGTAACTTAGAAAGTATAACTTAACAACTAGGTAAACAAGTGTGGTAGAGCTCGCTAGTTTAACAAAAGTTTACAGAAGCTTATTAAATAGCTTGTGTAATGTAGTATCTGCAAGAACTGGCACAGGAGTGACTCAGGAGATTTCAGTTCAATGTTAAAATGTATATCAGATTTTGGGGTTTTAGGAAAGGGATGTGTGTCTCTAATATGAAGAGTATGCTACTACCTTTCCTTCATCTCAGTCATCCACCTGTCTTCTTTCATTTTGTCTTGCTTGTGGGCCTACAAAAGGAGGAGGAGCAAGGCTTGCCATTTCTTTGCTCATGGATTAAACTAGTCCTGCAAGCTGTCCAAGCTCTTACATTTATATTGCTCTTGGTTTTCAAATGCAAATGCTTCATACATAAAAGTATTTTTGCAAGTACGAAACAGTCAGAAAGGCACTTGTATTGCTCTCTATGGATTCATGGGTTAAGAAGTATGCTTTATACAGAAACAGTAGGCAGCCCATTTTTTTAGAATATCATCCCATTCCTGATCTACTTCAGCCTGATTACAAAGATTAGAAACATCTTTCCTTCTGAATTTGTATAAGAAGGTGACCAGAGTGTTTGTCCTGTTTGCCCGTTCTGTTTATTGTCAAGCCCTTCTCCCTTGATCATCGTAATAGTCATCCTTATCTTCATAAACTTGTTTCCTCAGCAATAGGTTTTCCTGTAATCTATATAAAGATACAATTTTTCCCCTCCACTGAAATTTTTGCTACCTAATAAATGCATGTCTTCAGATTGCCTTTGCTAGATCTCTTGGTTTAGCTCACTCCAAGGGTAAAATCCCAAATGAAACCATGCATTATGAATGCACTGTGGGAATAACCTGTGTTTTAAAAATCAACCCTTTCTAGATGCCTTAATGTGTCTTAAAATGAACCATAGCTAAGCAGGTTACTTAACAAACCAGTTTCTTCACAAGCCCAGATCCTTTTTTTTGTTACAATGGGGCGACTCAAGCATGAAGAGTTTGATTATGCAAAACAGGTATTGTCTTTATGGTCACTGCCATAAATAGAAAAGAGAGGAGAAACAGTGATGTCTGTGACTTTTCTATTCTTCATATAGAAAATTATATTTTTGGTTCAGCAGACAGCCGTATCCTTTCAGAACCAATGCCCTAACACAATTTCATGTTTCAAATGGCCAAGTCAATGTGTCATAGACCACATGGAGCAACTGCAAATCACAGGTTATGTTTTCTCAGTTTGGGGGGAAACTGGGGGTGAATGGGGGGGGTGGAAGGAGGCAGTGCAAAATTCCAGTCTGGCATCTCAAAACCCGGCAAAACTTCTCAAGACTGAAGCCTGTTTATGCTCTATGACTTATTGTGGGAATCATGTCTGGCTTGATTTCATTCCCCCCTCAGGGCCATACAGAAAGAGTTTACCTCTGTTACTGTCCTAAACTCTGTGATGTTCAGTGAAGAAGTGGAGGATGAAGAAGGGAGTAAATTGGTTTTGACTGTCTAACTACTGGTAGATTCTATCCTGGAGGAAGTTGCAGTTGTATAAAAAATTAGCTTGGAGTACCTCTGAAATATAGACTAAGTACAGCAGCCAGTAGGTCATTACAAAGGTTGCAAACAACATATTTACATCCTCATTTAGAGTCATGTTAAGGAAACTTTTTTAGCCAGAATACTAAAGGAAAATGTCTTTGAAAAGACTCTTTTATCATTACTGTACTTTTTTAATAGGTAATTAGAGATTATCTCATTTAAATTTTTCATTTTTGCCTCTTATCCCTTTGATCTTTTATCCTTTAAATTATCCTTTTAATTTTTGTGTATGCAAAAGTTTATGGGCCCTTAAGGCAAACTGCAATGATTTTTGTTGGAGCCAAATCCTGGATCCCTTAGCTTTTAGGAAAGTCGTGAATTATAAATTGGTTTTTCTGGCATGTCAGGAGTCACACCAGAAGCATGTGGTGTGCTGTTTCAATCCACACTGCATGTTCACAGGCCTGCTGCTCTGATGGCAATTGCATATCATTCAATATCTACCACTGTGGGATCTGGTGTGTCAGCTGCAGCTGGCTGCATGTCTGTGGTATATGGGACTCGCTAGAGAATGTGGTCATAAGTATTATAATGGGGTGGTTTTCTATGAATGCATCATGGTTTGCAGTCGCCCTTACCGTTCACTTCCATTACTGTAAGCATTTGGAAGCAGTCAAACTTCTGGCAGTGCACAGATGTTACTCAGTAACAGTATCTTGCTTGTACGATAAGGAGGTTTTTTTGTATTCTTTTTTGAATATATAATCTACAGTAGCATGTGATAGAGACATCATCCTTTTAATTTAGATATCCTAGTGAGTCGTTTGTTTGTTCAGGTAGGCAGTTTTCTCATTTAAAAAGTCAGGAAAGGACATGGTGGGTCATTTGTGTAAATGAGTGCAATTGAAGTGACATCAACTGTGTTTTGTCTTAATATGTTTCATTATTTGGTAGTTTAGAATATCACATCCATATAATATCTGGTAGGTCCTCAGGCCTTTGCCCAAAGGAATCTGCATTGAGTGGAGGGTATGCTGATGTCCTGGGTTAGCAGGGAGCTATACTTGCCATTCATGTTCTTTTTACTGTTTCCATTGAGTCGGTTCAATATACTGCACTGGTATGAGAAAAGTGGTTTTGTTTTTTTCTAAATGTTGCTGCATCCCACTCCCCCCACCCCATGTCATGTGCCATGTCTGTTCCCCCCTGCCAAAAGGTGTTCTGGTGGGAGTGTTTATGACCTCTGTCCTTTGAACTATTTTAAAGTATGAGAAGATTTGTTAGTCTTTGTCTTGACACAAAAGAGTTGTTTTAAACAAAATGAGCTGAGCCTATGTACCTTTTCTTCAAGTCAAAATTACATAGGGAGTCATTTCTCAGGACTTTCAATGTTTGTGCCTCTGACTCTGAGTATTTAATGTTCAGGACTCTCCTAGAAAAACTGTGTTTCAGTGCTGAGTGTCATCAAAAGCAAAAGTGCAAAAAATGTAATCTGTGTTATGGTGATTGGAGACTGTGGAAAAATCCTAAATATTCTGTTCCAAAACTATAAACTTGTATTTATTAAGCCAAAGTAAATTAGCTCTCAGTAGGATTTCTTTCTCCAACAGTTTAAAACGTCCAGTTTCAGAAAGCCTCTTAGAAATTATCTATCCTGATCTAGAGTGAAGTTTTTAACTCATTTTATAATAAATCTAAGGTATGGTAGAGGTTTTCTTTCCCTATGTTTTCTTTACCTCTGCTTAGTGTAGAAAAATAGAGTGTAATTCTCAGGTGTGGTTACAGCCCTGAAGTCATATGAAGATTGTAACAGCGAAATCTGAGCCCCACAACTAGGTTATCCTTTGTTACAGATCTTTCCTAACTTCCCTATAAGCGTGTTCATATTTCACTTTCTTCTACTAGGAAGTGTACACCAGGTGAAGCTGACCTTGAGTTACACACTTGCTGCATGTGTCTCTCTCCTTCTTCTTTTTGAAGGGAAATTGAGGCATCTTTCAAACAAAGCTATATCCATTCATTACAACTCTAGCTGAAGGTACAATTTGTGCCATCCTATTTAAATTAGGCTTCAGTTTAAAAAGAAAGCATCTTGCTTGATCTCAAGTGCAGAATATGTAGGTGAGCAAGATTCCTTTCAATCTGCGTGGAGGGGTGAGCTGGTGCAGGGCAGATACCTTTTATGTAGAGGTGTTAGAGCACTGTCTCCCTGTGAAAGCATTATTTTAAGCAGTAGCTTTAAAGTTTTAGCAGTGGGTGTTGACTGCATTTCTTGCATTTTTAAAAAAGACTGCCAGCCAGCAAATGACATGACAAAGAAACGGCAGCTGCTCAAGGCATCCTGCTGTTTCAGCAGTTCAGGCTGCAGGGACTGATTTTCTAGGATAGTTTTCAGAGGGACACCCCAGGACATTGTCTTTGTAACAGCTTCTCTTATTAATTTAGTGTTTTAGAAAGTGAGAAAATGATAGGATTTCTTCCCCCACCCCAGAGTAAACCACAAATGAACAGGCTCACAAAGCAAGTCTCCCTAGCTGAGGGATGTCTTTGGTACAGCACTGTTACTGGCATTTCTGGCAGTGACTCTTGCCTTTATGCAGACTGCTGGTAGAACTGTGGTGTAGTGGGCAGTGAGGACTCTTTGTACACAAATGTGAAACTGGAATTCCACAAAACAAGAAAAAAATTGGTTCTCTTAAAGTAGGGAATGTTTTCCTGTCAGTGTTTATAGACATTTCTGTTCTCCCATCACTTAAGACTGCAGTGGCAAAGGACAGAAAGACACACTGTATGGTAAAGACGAGTCCTACAGAGAAAGGTGATAGATTAGATAACCCATTCTTTCATCAGCAATATCAGTTTTATCCAAATGCAATTCACTGTATTTCTTTCTTACAGAGTTAAACAGATCTCAGTGGAGAGAAAGATGCAGCTGGCCCCTGCATGCATACTTGGAAATGGGCCTGGCCCAAGGAGTGAGAGTATACCAGCTGTAAAACACATGAATTTTGTCTTTCTAAAACCCTTTGGGATTTATGTTGTCAGATTTTTTTAAATTGTGTTTCTTGCTAGAGGAGGAGTAAAAATGAAAGATTTTTCTGGGAGTGTAATTAATTTACTTTTTTTGTCTTTCCATATTTCCATTCTTGAGACTGTATATTTGGTTTGCATGACAAGGTTTTGGTAGCGGGCAGCTACGGGGGTGGCTTCTGTGAGAAGCTGCTAGGAGCTTTCACAATGTCTGACAGAGCCAATACCAGCCGGCTCCAAGACATACCTGCTGCTGGCCAAGTTTGAACCCATCAGCAATGGTGGTAGAGCCTCTGGGAGAACAGATTTAAGAAGGCAGGGGGACACAGGAGGACACAATGACGCACCGTGCACAACTGCAGCCAAAGATAGGAGTGAAAACATGAGAGAAGCAATCCTGCAGACACCAAGGTCAGTGAAGAAGGAGGGGGAGGACATGCTCCAGGCACCAGAGCAGAGATTCCCCTGCAGCCCCTGCAGAAGAAGTGTGATGAACTGACTGCAACCGCCATTCCCCATCCCCCTGCACCACTGTGGGGTAAGGACGTAGAGAAAATTGGGAGTAAAGTTAAGCCTGCAAAGAAGGGAGGGGTGGGGGGAAGGTGTTTTAATATTTGGTTTTATTTCTCATTATCCTACTCTGATTTGATTGGTAATAAATTAAACTAATTTCCCCAAGTTGAGTCTGTTTTGCCTGTGATGGTAATTGGTGAGAGATCTCTCCCTGTCCTTACCTCAACCCACAAGCTTTTCATTATATTTTCTCCCCCCTGTCCAGCTGAGGAGGGGAGTGATAGAGTGGCTTTGGTGGGCACCTGGTATCCATCGTCCAACCAGGGTCAACCTACTACAGACTGGAATACATTGGCCTTCAAAGGATGTGGGAAATGGTTCAACTTGAGACAGAATTGGAATGTAAGGTGGAATAAATATTTAAAGGTGTGTGGTTTTTATTGTATTGCTTGAGAGCAGGAGTATACAGAAAGAGATGGTGACTAGTCAAGTTCACAGAAGAAAAATCCACTGAGGTTCACAAAAGTACAACCTGTGCCTCAAGGACTTTCTGAGAACTGTATTGTTAAAGGATAAGAGAATTTGAACAAAATATCACTACACACTTGCCTTTCCTGATAATCCACATTTGGCCTCTGTCAGAGAAAGGATACAGGCTATATGGAGTTTTGTTCTGACTCAGGACAGCTGGTCTTATGTTCTCATTTGATTTCATTTCATTTCATCCCATATGCTGTCAGTAAGATTGTGGTCTTTTTCACTGTATATCTGAAGAGCTACTTACAGGGTCATTTTCTTGTTTAATAATTTTTATCATATACAGATAGTAATTTATTCATTTCTAGGTCTTCAAGAATGTTAGCAACTTATTAAGAATTTTAATCGGAGTAGCATATTGATGACTTTTTTAAACTCCTGAATAACTTTAATGTATCTTAATAATGGACGGTACTAGTTAATTACACAGAAGAGGAATCAGATCATGTTATATAAAGGAGCTAGTCTGCTGGATAATTCCCTAATCTGTGGTTATAGTTGGGATTTGAGATTAATCCTGTGTTTTAAGGCAGTTTCCATAATAAAAATTTGAGGGAGCAATGTGGTGTATCATAGAAGAGACTTATTCTGGAAGGGATGAACAGAGTCTGAGCTACATTTTACATAGCACACTGTGATGGTATTTGCAAACACAGTACTGTGTGATTTGCCATACCTTCAGATTTCTTCTCACATAATAGTTACACCGATAAGAAAACACTAAAACAGGCATCACACAAATTTAGAGCCTAATATGAACTTGTCTCATCATTTTTATTATACACCTGAAAGTAAGGTGTTCTTACTGAGAAGGTACAGTATCTTCATCTTTAACCTGTATGAATTTGATCAGAACTTTTCCTTCCAAATATAGTCCATCTTTAGGACTATATATATACATATATATATAAAAAATTGGCATCACAGATATTTTAAGTGCTCAATGTTTTTATTTACGGCTTTGAAGGCATAGAGAATTGCTTACTAAATTTCCAGATGGTACCAAGCTGGGAGGGGATCCAAGCACTTTGTAGGACAGAATTGCAATTCAAAGCATTCTTGACAAATTGAAAAAAGTGTCTGATATGAAAAGCTATAGTTGATTAAGGAGAAATCAAAGTACTACTCTTAGGGGAGAAAATTCATGTATAGAAGTTAGAGAATGACCTATTAGATAGCAGTATTGCTATCGTAAACCTAGTGGTTTACAAGTCCCCCTTTGCAAATCATAAACTAAACATGAATCAGTAATGTTCTGCCATTGTAGAAACAGGCAGACCTCATCCTGGGATGTGAAAGCAGGGGTGTATTCAGAAATAGGAAGTAATCCTTCTGCTCCACTCAGTGTTAACAAAGTCTCTGTTGGAGTCCTTTTGCCACTTTTTGACATAAACTTCAAGAAATGTAGGGACCAACTGGGGAGAATCGAGTGACGCAGAGAAGGAAGGATCCAAAGCCTAGAAAATGAAACTTACAAAAAAGAAATGGAAGGTGATTGTGAATGTTAAGAATAAAGAGAGAGCTTGAGACATGGTAGGTCTTTAAATGCTTTAATGAAAACTGAAGAGAAAGGCAAGAAACTTCCCCCCTACCCTCCAACAGTTGAGCTTCTGTTGCAGAAAGGGAGATTTACATAAAGCCTTAATAAAAGCTTCCAAAAGTAAAGACAGTAGGAGATACTCTCTCATATAAGTTTCATAGAATTCAATGACATCTCCATCACTAAGGGCTCTTATGAACAAAATATACAATCATCTGCCAAAAAAGGTGTTAGGTATTTTTAATCTTTTGTTGTGGTAGGAGTCTGCGAGTAGAGGACTGCTTGAAGTATCTTCAAACTATTTTTTTCTATTATTTTCTGCAAGTATTACCCATGCAATAACAAAACACTTAGGACTAAGCATTTTTATCTCTGAAAAGGTATAGATTTCTTTTTCATAAACTTTTTGGCAATGATAAAAAAACCATGGGTTCCACTATCAGATTTTATGTACAGTTTGCAAAAGTATGTATACCTTGCTGAAGGAGAATGCAATTTAGGCTTCTACCATAAACATACTTTTGTGAATTTTCCCCTTAGTGATATATATTAAAAACTATGCAAAGTAAATATGTTTAATCAGTATTCATAGAATCTTTCCCCAAGGGGAAGGGTACTATTAGATGCTACCATGCTACAAGTGCTATCCTTGAGTTGAGAAGAGGAGCAATAAACAGGTTGAAAAGTTTTATAATGCAGAGTGGAAGAAATACCTTAGCATTTGAACTGATTTAAATACTCTTGAAACTAGCAATTGTGATGTTTAAAAAGTATGTTTCTGTAAATCCGCAGCTACTATAAAGAGAGCAAATTCTTGAGCATCTGTGTTAGCAGGATTTACCTCATCCCATATAAGGGGGGGAGGGGTGTGTGCAAAAAACAGTGCCCAGGGTCTGAAATTCAGTACAAGTGTAGACACAGACAATACTGCAATACATACTTCACAAGAACTAGAGGCAGCATTAAATGTCCATTAAAACTGTTAACATTCTTGTCATGGAATGAGTGTGTGGCAGATCACTTTGATATTATTGCAAATTATATGCACTGGGTATAAATACAAGATGTTATGGTCATGCTTTTCCACTGCAAACCATTTAAAAGTCTGATGAAAGGGGAAGAAAAGCCAAGCAGACAATATTACCAAATATTCTATCCATCCCTTCCAGCTGTTTACTAGGGTCCAAAGAAAGCTATCCAGCTGGAAAAATGTGCCCTCCAAATTACCAAATATGAGATTTTATGTTCAATTATTGTTTTAATGTTTATCACAAAGACCGTGGAAAAACATGGTCTCTCTTTTTGATGTCCCACTGTCATTTTTGTGCTTTTTTTTGTTGCATAAAGGTTGGAATATATTTTCGGACTAGCCTACATGTGTGTTTATATTCATATACAGAGGGATAAGAGCCTGTTGGGCACAATACTTGCTACAGAGCATTTACCTGAATCTTCAGTAATTGCAGTATTTTGTTCATTGAGCTGTTTCCAGTGTTGGCAGAAGTTATTCTTGAGGGAAAGATCTAAGCATCAACAAAATGTGTTTCTGGTTAGGTAATAAAACCTTGGTGGAGTTGATCAGTTGGCAGTCTTCCAAATCAGAATCTGACATGCACCTGCTTCATTTATTTGTTTTATGCAGCTTCTCATTTAACATACTGTAATTTTCAGGGAAAGAAATCAGGTTCTACTAATCAAATTGCTAATGCTTTCTTTATTTAGTTCAAGAAACTGCAGACAGTAATGCCAGGCTGCAGTTACAATACAGGGATTCTCTCCAGAGGATTGGAATATAATCAGAAATATGCCAAATTTTTTCAATAGAAATTCTCTAAAACAGAAGCCTGTAGGCACCAATGCTTTTGGTGGCTAAAATTGCTCTGTGGGGATGGATGAATATTAAAATACAGCAGAGTTGAGATATTAAAAGGGAAACAGACCTACTACAACTTCAGTTTGATCTTTCATGTTATTCACATGGATAAATATTAAAAATATTAAAACCCCCAAAATATACAGAAAACTCATGCTTAACAATGAAATAAGTTGTTTAGACCAGTTTAAAAGACATATCCTCTTTACCTGACATTTCTCCTGAAATCTTTTCTCATATAATCGTGTTCTGCCTACGAATAAACTTGCATGGTTTTTTTGAATCCAGAAGTCCTTCTAGTCATTCTATTTGAACCCATTATTGTGTGTCTTGTTATTTGGAGTGACTTGAACAAACAGAATGCTACTAAAGAAAAAATACATGATTTAAGAAATAATAAAACTCTGACTGTACTTAGTGAAATGATGTAGGATATATTGTTAAAGAAAATAAGCAACAAAACTTCATAGGATGGCTAATGAATTCATGCAGCATTTATTTCTACTCCTTTGACTAAAAGGGGGTTTGGGTAATAGCTTTTATATACATAGGCAGGTGTGTGTAATATACGTGGAAGTACTTTTCTGTCTATCATTTTCCTAATTGCTATGATAACCTGGGTATATTGCTGAAGATACCCTTTGCTTAAATTTGTGGGTTTTACAAGTTTGATTTAATTATCTTTGAAGGCAGCTGAAAAAGTATTCTGTCCTGCTTCAAATTCCAGTTGATTTTCCTTTCTAATTAACCTTTGTTCCCTGTTTCATAGCCATATTTTTTAATTGTTTAATTGCTTGTAAAGCAGTGACATTTTTGACTTAGCATTCAACTGTGTCCCAAAATACGTTGCTGAGTTTGGAGCTCAGGGTGGGAATTTGGAAGTGCTTTTCTGTGCAGCACTGTTTGAACTTGCAGCTGCCTGCCTGCTGACAGGTATGGAAGTCACTGTCAACAAGATTTAAAGTTGCTGTCATGTTTACACAGCCACATAGAAAAGGTTGAGAGGGGTTTGTGATTTTGTTGGAATTAAGTACCAACAGTTACTGGACCATAGCAGTGTGTATTGGTTATGACTAATGTTTGACATCTGCAACTTCTTGAGATATTTTAACCATCTTGTGAGATTAAAAGTGCACTGCAGTATGTTTGTAATTGTGGGGGGGGGTTCAGTGTACTGAGGTTTCTAGTGTTGAGACTGAGCTATTAAAGTCGCGTAAGTACTTAGTTCTGAACCCTCAGAAGGATTTTCAAATACATCTGGGCAGCTGGGAATTACATACTTCAGTGTTAAAAATCCCACTCGATTAAACAAACTTTTAAACTGTTAAATACTCTCTCTTGGCACTCTCTGTGGTTTCTGTTTTGATCCCCTGGTAAGTGGTGATGTGTACTACCAATATGGATATATTCAAGGAATTGTTTGCCTTTACATATGAAAATTGCCACCAAAATTGAGAAATGGTTCAGAAACTCAAATGTTTGTCATGGATATTTTTACTTCTGACAGATAATGAGATATTAGGAACAAAGATTTGAAAATTTAAATACAATTTATGACAAAGTTTACATAGATTTTATTAAAAGTTCAAGAATGAAAAAGACAAGACCAGTCTGATTCTGCAGGAGCTTTTTATCTTTAGTTCTATCTTTAAAGTATTTTGCTGTTTTCTAAATTTTGTGAGGTTTCTTTCGAAACCTAGCCCTACCTTTGCCATTATTTTTTTTTACAATTAATTTTATCTTGGTGCACATGTCCAATATGGCCACCTTGTACATGAAAAGTTTAACAAAGACATTTTTCAATTAAGCTTAATGACCAATATTAAAAATATTGGTCATGTCCCTTCATTCCCACGACACCTCAGAAAAAGAGCAGCAGGGCTCAAGAACTCTGATTCAAACCTATAGCTGTGCACCTGACTCCTTCAGGGCTCAGGATGTTACCTTCACACTGTAACACAAAATGTCAGTCAGAGCAGCATGTCCCAAGGTACCCAGCAACGATCTTCTGTGCTCCACTGCACTGTGTAGACATAGCTATTGCTAAAGAAACCAACTTACACAATACTTCTTTATTTCTTTTTTAAATGAACAAACATTACAGTAGTATTTTTATGGAGCAGGTTTGATGGACGCTATGGATGCTGTCTCCACAGTAATTACTTGGACAATAAGATTAGGTGTGTGCATGTAACTGGATCAAAAGGCTTAACTGAAATTTTGGGCAGTCTTTACCCAAAAAAGAATTTGTAAGTTTGTCAAATCAAGATTTCTGGAATAATGTATACTGTATTGGTAAGGCACTGGCTTGTCAGGGAACCAGAAAAACACCAACCCAACCCTACCACAACTCTTAAGTGCAACTTTCTTATTGAAATTAGCAATATCGATATACAGTAGGTAGACTAATTATATGAACATCAGACTGGTAATGTTTTCTTTCTGGAAACCTCAGCAGATTTTAAGAGAAAGAAAGGAACATACAAAAATAACAAAAAGGTAAGCTGTACAGAATAACATTTTTAACATCCTGTAAACTGCTTAAGTTATAGAAATAGGCAATTTCTTATACAGGAAGTAGCTTTACCTTATAAGAAAATGCAATTACCACTGCCTAATGAAAGAAGTAATTGCTCTCTACTTTTGGTAAAATCATCTTTTTAGGACTGAAGACTATGGAAAGTTAAGATTCTATCACGTAGAACCACAGGTTCACAGTTCAAACAAAGGATCCCTGGCTGATCTTAAACTACCTGGAATGACTGATTTACCACTGCTAATTTCATCTTTTTAATGCCTATTAGTAAGTAGCAGATGTTCCTTAAAGTAGTTGCCAAAAAGCTTCCTTTGATACTATTTAAATCTTCCTCCTTCAGCTAAGCTATTAATAACAACAGGAAATCAGGACCTCAACCTTTCATTTTATATCTGTGAGAAGTAGATAAATCTTACACTCTATTTTACAGATTTCCTATGGGAACAAACAACACTGGACCTCCATAGATGATGACCATAATCTTCTGGCAAGATTTTTCAAGTACTGATTGAAACTTGGATTTTGATCGTGAATATATTGATCCAAAATATATATTTTGATATATATTTGATATGTCCAAATATGTAAAATTTGGATTTAATATGAACTTGCTTCTCTGCCAGGACTGTCCATTTACTTTCTTGTGGGTTTTCTCCTATGGCAAAAACCTAGGACAAAATTAATAGTAAGCCAGGAAATGTTCTCTGTATACATTCCATTGTTCTCATTTTTATGAAGCACTTTGATGCATGCAGTTTTCTGCTGGATTTTTGAAGAGCTCTCATAAATATTCTATTTCAGTCACCTAGTAAGTGTGAAATTTACCTCTGCACCTTACTAGGTGTCATAATCAGTTACCAGGTTAATCATCTGTAGTGGCATCACTGCCAATGAGTAATACTTTAAGGTTATGTATCTGGAGTTGATGACCTTGCAGCCAAGGCATACTCAGGAGATGCATTCTGAGGGGGGAAAAATTTATCTCCTTTACTGTTTTTGAGATTTTGCTGCTGCATTGTCTACATTGCATTAATATTGATTTATATTTCACTCCCCTGTATGTGATATGATACTGATTCTGGAAGACCAAACATGACTTTTACTCTAGGTCATATAGGATTCTCTTTTAAATTAGTAGAAAAATATAAATTATTTACAGTAATTATTTTTGCAGTGAAGTAATTATAACCAATCCTTCATTTATGTGTCAATGAAAATGATACATATTAGTTACAAAGGTATTAACACTGCTTTGTTTAGAGATTTGGGGTTTTTTTTCTGCAATATAATTTGTGTATGTGTGATGTTGAAGGAGATGTAATCCGAAGGTATGTTGCTTGCATATTAATGTTATGCAAAGCATTAAAAATAAATTAATAATCTGTTTCACCACTATTATTCATAACCTTATGACAAACACAAAAAATTCTCAGCATGCAAAAGAGTTAGAAGGGCTAAAGAGTGCACAAACAGGTAAAATGTGGAAACAGATAAAATAGTTGTGAACCAGCCATGTGTCTTGGGATACAGACATCAGGGAGCAATGTTAAGCACTTCATTGTTCCTGCCCTCCAGTGTCTGATGTTTCTGATTTCTTCTTTATTGATTTCAACTAAAGAAAATATAGAAGAGCATAGAGGTGACCCATTTTGTTGACAGATACACGTGTTAGTCCTGTACTCCCAGCAAATAGTTTAGACATCAGGAATAATGGCTCATGGGTAAGAGATAAACACAATTTCCTGTGATTTCTAAACCTAGTGAATCAGCAAGCAGAAGTTAAAGACACAGTCTACTTTCATAGCTTCAGTTGTTTATCTTTTATTCAACTGACTGAAAATTTAACAGGACACTGGCAATTGTAAAAAAAAAAAGACAAAAAAACCCCAACAAACCAAACAACATATACCCCTGCAACCAACTAACCAAACAAACAAAAAACTACAACCC
>JANZLQ010000095.1:26022382-26042213 GCA_026212715.1 Elanus axillaris
TCTCAGGTTTGGGTTTACTTCCTAATATCTTTGTTTTGATTGAATTGGTAGTAAATTAAATTGGTTTTGTTTCTTCCTCAAGTTCAGCCTATCTTTTGCCCATGACCTTAAGTGGGGAGTGATCCCTCCCGGTCCTTGTCTCGACCCACTAGTCTGCCTTTATATTTTCTCCTCATCCACCATGGCCGGGGGTGGGGTGGGAGAGTGAGTGAGCAGCTGCGTGGTGCTTTGTTACCAGCTGGGCTGAAACAATGACATACTGGAAATGGCAGCTTCTAGCTCTGTGGTAGATCATGCAGCATTTTTTAAGTGTCTTACAAACTATTGTCTGGGACAGGACACGCTCCTGTCCTATAGGAACAGTGCCATCAAGATTGTGCTTTAATTTCCAGTTTTCTCACAAACTCAAGAGACGTGACTCTAGGTAACAGGAATGTGCCTACATTACATTTGCAGTTCTCAACGCTGAATCCTCTCCTTAAATAGGTGTCTTTCAGGCATGGAGCAGTGGGTGCTTTTTTTTTTAATCTCCCCCTTTTCTTTAAAAAATGCTAAAATTCCTTTATGGATTTAGGTCAGCAATAGAACAGCAGTGCTGTACAGATAAGAAAACATTTACTGTCCAAGTATATGGAAATAAATATCTACATGATCTTTAAGAAGTAAAATTCTGTTCAGGAAGCCATTAGTGGTTAACAGAAACCAACAGGGAATGCATGACTTTTTATGACTGCTTTACAAACTTTGAGAGCCAGCAGACCTTGAAATCACAAAAAGTCTTGTAAAAGTGACACAGGTTCAGACCAAATTCTGAAACCTTCATAAATAAAATGTAAAACTTTAAAAGTCTAGATTTCTTTTTATTCTCTAATGAGACCTCATCTCATTAAAAATTAACATCTTTTTATTATAACTAATTTACTTATAAATCTTATTGCCACCCATTATCAACTTTCACAGACATCTCGATCGACCTTATAATTAAATCTATTTTATTCAGGCTATACTTTTCCCACTGATTTTAATTCTACCTTAATGACTTCCTTTTTTTTTTTCTTTGAATTTCATTCAACTTTGGATACTTACTCACTGTTTCATGTGTCACTATTTTCATACCTTTAAACTAGACTACTTTTTTAGCTTCTAGCTGGGTCTTTTTATTTCAGGTATGCTGTGTTTGTTGAGGAAAAAAATCTCTTAACTGTATAAACACTTTAGCATCCATGAATGGTTTTTTGTACAAAGTTTTTCCTTACTTCCCACAAGAGTTTAAATACAAATAATGAAAGCTGCATTTTATATCTCATTTCCATGTTTTGCTACACAAAGGGGACCTTAACTGTGAGTGATTAACAACTGAATATCAGCCCTGTCATGTGACAGTGTATTAAACTTGATAATCCTGACCAGGTGAAATGACCAGAGGCAAGCAAAAGAGTCCATCTATTCCCTAATGTTCTCAAGTGCCAGAAAATTATTAGAAGTGTGTGCTAGAAGGTCTCCTATAGAATCTGAAAATGAAGTTATTATTTTACCTGATTATCTCCTGCTCTCTGACGCATCATGTGCACTAAGAACTAATAATAGACTATTAAAAAAATAAGACAACAGAGATTTTTTAATAAATTTTAAGCTATCTTGCAAATAGGATTCATCCTTATTCTACATGGGTTCATGTGGCACGCTGTGTCTCTGTACTTCCTAGGACAAGTTGTTTCTCATTGTCAGGCAAATGCATTGGTAGGGGGTTCGCCTCGTCCTGTTTACATAATCCACTCTATCATGTTCCTGAAACTGTGAATTTCAGCCTATTTAAAGTGAGTGAGTTAAACACTGTTTCTTCCAAAAGAAAAGATTGTGCCAGTTATTTTTCTCTGTTGCAGTGATATAAAACAAAATATCTCAGTATATCTCAGTGCATTTCTTATTGGATGTGGGTCTGATCTGGAATTTGCCCCACTGAGTGTACTTGCAGGAACATGGAGTACTACTGCTATTGGCAAGACAAAATCTCATTAAAGGCAAACATCTTGGGTGTTTTCACAGTTGTGTGTTCTAAGAAACAAATGCCAGTTGTTCCACAAAGAGCTGCAACAAAAATAAAGCATAATAAGGATGGTGATTTTGAAGGAGTTAAGGAAACAACAGCAAAATGTGTTGCTCTTAATTTATTCAACAAATGCATACTTAACAATATATTTGTCTTAATTTGCCATAGGTTGGTTTAGTCTTAGGAGCACTTTAGGTAAGTATTTTTAAGAATAGGTAGGCATTCTGCATATACATTTGTATAAGCAGTCTTCAGAACACCTGAACTTTGAAATATAGCCATTTTTTTTTTCTCCAGTAATGGCTTGTTTAATATCTGTATCTTCCAAACTCCTGTCGGTCTTGACAAATGGTACAGTTACTTGTTTGTTTAATTTTGTACTGTTTTTGTCTGTACAGTAGAGAACTAGCTATAGAGAACTATTTTAAGAGGAAATGCTATATTATACCGTCATTCATTCATATTGCTCCCATGGCATGATATTGCTCCTTTATGTTCTGTTGTTGTTAGTCTGCCAACTTGAATGTGATAATAATCAGATAATAATCATAACACAAGTTTTCTGTAAAGAGCCTACAAATCTTGAAGTCCCCATTGTATGCTATTTGGAGAAATAGTTTTAATATTTGTGTCTATCTCAGCTTGCATGAGCAATATCACATTACTTGAAATTGTGTTTTCCTATGATGATTCCCACACGTAGGGACTCTCCACAGCTTCAAAATTATTTTGCCCTGTTTGGCACAGGGGGCTTTTGCTGCAGGAGCTTGTGAAACATGAAATAATGGAAAGTGTTGTTTGGTCTTGTATCCAAAATTTTCCTCAATTCTGTCCCTCTAGATCCTGCCTTACTGTTTCTGACCTTTTCAAACAGAGGATGGCTGGGTCCCAAGCGTATGGATTCCCCTGTTTGAATAAAAGTGAGATGAGTAGATGTCTTTGCTTCCTATGTGACATGAAAGGATATGTTTCTATTATCATTTTCACTTGGAAGTAAAATTCAAATGCTTTGAATTTAACAAACATCCCTGCTTAAAATACTTATCATTTGCTGACCTGTGGGTCATTGCTGTCTAGACTGCTTCAGGCTGCTGCTGCCATTTAATTTATAGACCTTTTTAAGAGTTGTCTCTCTCTTTTTTTCTTAATAAAGGAATTTTGTTATTCTTTTGGAGAAACTGAAATAGTTAGTTTTATCCCCTCTGCTTTTAGATAAATGGTTTCTACTTAATCATTCCATTTCTTTTTGAATGAGTCTTTCATTCAAATGAGGCTTTAGAAAATTTCCTGATAGCTTTCTTGAGCAGTAATTTTCACCAATGTGAATAAAATAAAATGAAATAGAACTCCCACCTTTTTGCTTTCTAGGGGAGAAGTCTCTTCTGTAGTACATTTTGAGGGTTATGCAGGAGAAAACCTGAGCAGGACAACTCCAAAATACTGCACATTCAGGAGCATTATGGACTTACACCTGTGATAGCTGCCTGTAGTCAAATGCACTTGAATATTAGTGGATTCTGCCTGAGAGCCCTGGTTGCCAACCAAAGAAAAGAACCTCCTAAGCCACTATGTTGGGATACTTTGTATGACTTGATAGAACGCCACTAGTTTGCCTTCAAATACTACACAGGTTCAGTAATAACAAACTGAAGCATTTTAAAAATGGTTTCTAATCTTCTAATAAAAAAAAACCTGCAAGATTTGCAAATCATAGTCCACTGACACTGCACATTAAAATATATTTAAAATTCTGTTCAAATAGGTACAGATTTTTGAAGCGAAATGTCATAATTTAAGCATCTTATCCTGAGGCAATTATGTGATTTTTAATTTGATAATGGCACACTGTATATATAGTACATCTAGCAGTTACATTAAAAAAAAAAGAAAAATTTGTTGTGTTCATAATAAAGCAGTGACATTGACATTAAATAAGTGAGTTCACCGTGATGTTCTAATCATATAATTGGCATTTATTCAGAAACATAATTCTCTGAGATGGCTTGATTGTATTCATTAGCACCAGTTATAGACTTCTTAATGTTTTTATCAGCCTGAGTCAAAATGCTAAATTGGAGTACAGATGTTAGAATTTGCTCCTAGATCAACCTGCAGTTTAATATTTTTGTATTTAAAAAAACTTCTGAACTTAATTCCTGTCTTGAACCTTCTTTTGAAAACCTGTTGCCCTCTGAAGTTACCTGTGTGTCAGCAAAACTAGACGAGGTTATTCATACAGTTAAAAGAAACTAATCTGAAGCTACTTTATTTAAAGTGTTCAAGTACAATTCTCAAATCATTTCAGGTTGGTTTGACTATGAATTGCTTTACTGCCATGCATACCCTGAGGCAGCTCCTGTCTCTCAATTTACTACTTCAGGAATTGGCTAATGACTCCTCAGGCCCTTAAAAAACTTCACCAGCAAAATTTTAAATTAAATGTTAGTAGGTAACAGAAAATTAGCAGTAAATGCCTCCTGGTGGCCATACAAAGGACAAAGAAAATTAACACTTTACTGTGGAGTAAGAAAAGCTGCTGATAAGTTTGCTGTTAGTTCTTTAAGTCAGAACATCTCTATGCTAGCTAAATATCCACTTACCCTTTGAATTTTGAAGTAAATAGTCACTGACCCTTTGAGACATCCTTTACAAACAGCAACTACTTTATAACACTGCATAATTACATTTATCAAGCAGTTATAGATAACTAGCTGTGCTTCTTATTGTTGGAAAAGGAAAGGCAATGGAGTAGTTCCTCTCTGGTGGTGGTAGGGTTTTGAAACATTCTGGAATTACTTTGGACAAAAGGAACAATACACTCATTAAAAAATGACTCTACCAGAAATCTGCAGTAGGGGACTTCTGTTCCTTGTTGTTCCTTCTGTTGCCTTGTTTAGACTCAGCCTGCATTTTATGTATTAGGAGGCATGAGGAGAAAGCCATGCATCCTCTGGGCATTACAACCAGTGGTGAGGAGCACTGCAAAAGCAGCAAAACCTGCAAGTGTACTAGGGGAGACAGAAAAAAAACATAAGGCAAAGCTACCTACTCCCTAGGATCAATTATCCTTAGATAATGTGCATGTGTTAGACTCACCTATATTATTTGAGACAAAAGCTATCTGCTTTTCCTGGGTTTGCGTGATGCTTGTCATAACATGTCAATATTCTGGGTTAGTCCTTGGGCAAGACCATAAAAAAAATTGTATCATCAAAGAATAGCTGTGGAAGTGCATGCTGGTAGTGTTTAATTTCAGGTGTGAATCACACAAATTTCTATACCTTAAAAAATAAATAATTTCTTCTGTGAATAAGAGAAACTAATATTGATTGCTAAATAGTAACAAAAAATCAAAATACCTACAAGATACCTTTAAGGTTCAGTGCTTGAGCAGAAGATATCTCCAGCATTATTGATCTCATTCCTCTGATGACTTTTTTCTTCCCTGCTTATAAAAGAAAAACCTAGAAGTGAAATTCCCATGGTAGCAACTTCATTTAGTTTGTTCCGGTGCGTTTATTTATCCCCCAGTAGAATTAAGCAGAAAAGCTGGTTAATTTGCTTGTGTTCATTTTGAAGAGGGTGCTTTTGCTGCATCCTGGTGCATGTTTGCAGAATCCCTCTTTGGCAGGTATTAGTCTTTCTGTCACTAACTTCTGTTAGTAACTTTCTGTTACTCTGTATTCAGTATGTTGGTAATAAACCATATTGCAACCTACTGAGGTTCAGTGAAAATGTAAACAGAGATTGCAAATCATGTCATTTAAGAACTACATGTAGGGAGGCTGTTCTGTGACTTCTTAAGATGTCAGAACTGGAGCCATTAGTTCAGTATCAGAAATTACTTTTATCTCTGGTGACATTTGTTAGTGAGCAATATTTTTTCTAAGGAAATTGGTTAGGTAGAGCTATTGCATTAACCGTATTTAAGTATTTTGACAATGTATTCCTCGAGAAGCCCTAGTTTCTTCATGTACGGAGACTTAAAATTCATCCTGTGTGCCAGTGATGTGCACCTTCCACCATTTCTGTAAAGAGCACCTGAATGTGGCCAGGTTTTGAATGTTTAAAAATATCTGAGTATTCACCACACTAGGAAGAATAATCAGATTTTAAAATTGAGTACTACTAGTATTTCTTGCATTGGGCATGTTCCAACACTGAGCAGGACTTTTCTTACCATTAGACCTCTTACTTGTTGAGAACTGTCTGGGGTCTGAGCTCCCAGTCTGTGAACGCAGGGGATTATTTTCCTCCATATCACATGATAATGACGCCAGCTTCCAGATAGCAGAGGCAGAAATTGTATTGATACACTTGCTGAGATGGGGCATGATGTCTGGGAGGAGAGCTGTGGGAGAGACTGGGATTACCTTTGCTCAGAGGGCTGATTGCCTTATTGTGGTGGAGAGACAAAACAGAGCTGGGAATGGGGAGCTGAGGGGAAGGAGAAAGGGAAGACTGCAAGTCAGCAGTTAAGGGGAGACTGGGACTGGATGATACGATGGACAGGTTTGCTTTACTTTTGTCTCTGAAAACTGATTCATAATGTACCTATGCAGGGAAGCTGATCAAGATTTCATTCCCACCCTTAACACGCCTAATTTCTGGTGGTTTAACACTGTAACCTTAATAATCATCTTTTAATTACAAATCAATGTAATGTGGGCCAATACATATATGGACATTATATATAAATTTCTAGAAGTAATATTGCAAAAAAAATTAACTGATATACACTAATGTTGTTCTCTTGAAAGGTAATTTATATATCTAGTAATTCTCTTATAGAGTCCCTGTCTGCAGATTAAACCCAAGGGTTTAAGGTATTAATTAATTTTATGTATTTGACTCCATTTAATTAGAAGGTAACCTGGTACCTGTCTCCTATTCATGCCAGAGCTTAGATATTATTTTTGATTAAAGTCTGTCATTTAGAAATCATTTCTGTGCATAGTTGCTGTGTCAGAGCAATTTGAGAATTGGCTCATCCAGAGCAGATATGTCTCAATATACACCATCTCCTTTCCCCTTCTTTTCAGCAGCATTTCTGACAAAAACAACATAGTGCTGTCATTCGACTAATTGAGCTGCAGTATCAGCATAAGATTGTTTTTCAAGCTTACTTGTGGCGGTATTGTGGTGAAGTCACTGGCTGAAATCAAGGCTGTATTGAGGTCAGTAAGAATTTTAGCATTCACTTCAGGAGGAACTGGATTTCACTCGGTAGGTAAACTGCAAGGGCCAGGACCTATGAGCTTTTGCTGCAGGGGACAGAAATAAGCAAGTGGCCTTTGCCTGGTGGGAGGAGCTGGGACTAAGACAAACATTCAGAGGCTATGCCCAGTCATCTGTTACCACCCACCAGGAGCCTGCACTCTCTTCTGTTTTGAAGCACATTTTGAATCCATGGGTTTATTATCTTAGGAAATAATTGGAATATAGAGATTTTGGAGCAGGATTCTTGTGTGATAAACTTGTCTTTACCAGAGTTTCCCATACAAAACTTGATTCTATTGGTGTTTGTTCTTCAGATTCATATTTGTAAAATAGATGTACTAATGGTCATCTGTCAGAGGTGTTACAACCTTAAGCTAATTGAGAAAAAATGCAGTGCATGAAAGAAACTAGGAGATAACACACAAGTGATATTCTCTCAGGCTCCCCTCTAGTAAAGATCCTAATTGTGGGCTTAAATGCAACTAACTTGCATCTGTTTGTGAACTTAAAAAAAGGAAGTTTAGTGTATTCAAAAAGTTAGGAAGTTTCTAAATTGCTTTCCTACTTATTTTGCCTTAGAATATATGCTTTGAGAGATTAAGGTAAAATTAGTTTAGATTAAATACCCAAATAAACAAATTCAATAACCTGGTATGCATGGGTACCCAATGGATACCATTTTTGTTCTGCCATTGTCATAGATGGATAGTCTCTAGAAAAGTATTTGAAAAGAAATAAAACATACCAGATAAAACTTTTGTATCATTCTCTCCAAAATACATTTAAGCATTTCATAAAGCACAGGAAGGAAATTCCCAATTTGTGCAGGCTGGAAGCAAAAATATTACTGAATTCATCTACATCTGCAAGAAATTTGGATGGGTATTTGTGTAGTGAAAGCAGTGGCCATAGTGTAGCAGTTTCAGCGGAGACTACTTCAGACTCCACCTAGTGCTGTCTTGTAACCTGAATACCAGTTAGTGTTTGGAGAGAATTAATTGTTCCTGGACCACATCTGGTTAAGCTTCAAGTGAAAGGAGAATCTATTTCCTTTCTGTTTCCTCTAAGGTCACTCTGTGATGCAAAAGCAACTGCCTGATGTGTGAGGATAACTGAGTGATACTTTTCAAAAGAGTGGTCTTGATCTGGACTAAAATGCTAATATAATCATGTCTAATTTTAAGTAGAGTCCATCTGCATAAGGATTATGGACCTTATTGTTGTTTCCAGTAGTCTTAGAGTGCTTTTTCCTGTCTTTTTTCAAGAGAGAAAAAAATGTGAGACTATAAAAAATTAAAAGAGCAGCTGATTTTTTTCCCTTCAGGAAGAATGTTGCTATTTTCTGTGCATTAAGTGTTCCTTTTGTTGTTTGGGGGGCGGTGTCTTTTTTGTGGTTTGGGTTTTGGGGGGGGTTTTGTTGTTTTTTTTTTTTAATTCTTCAAATTGTTTTAATGGAAACATCTTGACATGTAAAATATTTAGGTCAATTCCTCACTTTCTTTTTATACTGGGAGAGAGTGTTGCATAGACAGATGACTAGTCACTGAACTCAGCTATAGACATCACGCAAAGTATCAGAAGCAACCATTTTTTGATCTTTTCTTTCTTTCAGTTCTCTTGTTTCAAGTTCTCATTGTTACAGATTTTCAAGACTTTGAACATTGATTCACACCTGATTGCTAGACTATAGTTTGTAAAAATCAAAGACAGAAAGACCTACAGTGGTTTTCAGTGGAATCCTGCACTTATTGGAAAATCTGACTTTACAATCCATAAATGCATGGAGGGGGTTGTAGTTTGGATTTTATGTTATTCAGAAACATTCTGCTTCAGATTTTAAAAAGAAATTAATTATATGCCTTTCTAGTAAAATATGGTAGAATATAAGAGAGCATTCAGTTAAAAGGAATATAAATATCCAAAATAAGCATAAGAATTCCCTTTCTTATTTTTGGAATTGTGATTATATGCTCACTGGGGGCTGATTCATTACAATAGTAATAGCCATTATTTACTCTTTTTCCACAGTGAGAGCAAAGTGACCGTGCAAAAAGGAACTGCCAAAGTGATAATCCAGCTGTTTCTTGGTGCTTTTACCTTGAGCATTGCAAAATTCACAGCTACATTAAGCAATAGGAAAATATTTATAAAGACAAGATTGCATCTTGGGGATGAGGGAAGCATGGGTAAAACCATAAATCAGTGTCCTGGGTTCAGCTGGGATAGAGTTAATTTTCACAGGAACCTGGGAGGGGGCACAGCCAGTACTGCTGACCTGAACTAGCCAAGGAGCTATTCCATACCATGTGACATCATGCTCAGTCTATAAATGGGGAGCGGGATGGGGGGGTCTCTTGGCTTTTAGTGGGGGAGTTGGTGGAGTGTCAGGTTCTAGGTGGTGAGCAGTTGCACCGTGCATCACTCGTTTTGTATATTCTTTTCTTTGCATTGTTATTGTTCTAACTTCTCTTTTTGTGTTGCCCTAGTAAATTGACCTTATCTCAACCCCCCCAGGGGTTTTTTCTTTTCTTCTTTCTGATTCCTGACCCCATCCCACAGGAGGAGGACAGGAGGAGTAAGCGAGCAGCTGTGTGGCCCTTTGTTACCGGCTGGTCTGAAACCATGACAATCAGAAACTTAGTAAGACTAGGGAAAATGAGAGAGTCCTAGGAAAGCAGAGTGTCTTTTGAGAAGGTCTTGGCACAGTTCAAAAAATAGGATTTTTTTTTTTGCATTGCTAGTGCTTTCTTTTGTCCTGGAAGAGCCAGGCCCCAGGAGATGTCTGGGCTTGTTTTCCCATGACCAGCAGCCTCGTGCCCATGGCCTCCCTAGATGCAGCTTCATCTCTGTGAGTGCCAGAGCTGGGAAAGGACTGGCTGACCCAGGGGGTCAGTGCATCACAGCCCAAGGCCCACAGACACATGTGAATTGCTAACCAGCTGTGAGAGAGTTAAAAGCAAGACTGCAATGGTCAGATTTAAAAACTAGAATGAAAGGGATTGAACAGTTAAGGCAGAGGATCGGTAGTAGGAAGGATATTGGATTAAATCAGGGGGAAGCAACAATATTACATGAAATGACACTCAGACTTTTTCCCTCTGAAAAACAGCTTTTGACATAAATTTGAATTAGAAATTTGAGGAACTATTGTCTAGTCAGGATATTGAAGTCCTTTACTTGGATAGTGGAGAGGTTAGGGAACAATGTGGGACCTGAAGGTTAAGAAAGTCTAAGGCAATAAACGGAATTCCCTGGATATGAAACATGACCACAGCCAAGCTGATGCAGGGTTGTAGCTAAGGATTAGTATATATAGGGGTAAAAGGAGAGTAAAGATGGGAGGAAAACAGAGCAAACCCTTAGCCCATGGAAAGCTGCATAGTTCCAAGTAGCCTTCATTTTCACAGACAAGAAATGTAACCCATTCATACAAAATAAAATATTGGGAAGGGCCTTCCGCAGAATCTGTGTTTCTGAAAATTAGTTTATTTTAGAAAAAAATAACAATTGTGTTGCTTGAGTCTTCCCCTATGGAAGCCTGTAGGAGCACCTCTGATTCTTGAATTAACATTTCCATTCACAAGCAGGAGAAGAGGCTGGGTGATGTGCAGAGTGCACTACACTTCCTGGGCTTTTTCAAAACTAGCTTCATGGTTAATCTGTAGATACTGTGTGCTATATGTAAAAAGTTGATCTTTTTAAATTTAAGCTATTATTTTTCTAACCATCTGACAACCCACATAAATTCACAACTGCTTTTATGGTGCTTTTCCATTTTTTTTTGTTGCTTGCTAATTACTTTTCTTGCCCAATTTCATTTGCAGTTTGAATAAATAAACTGTTTGGTTCTGCCTTCAGGTTATTGTAGAAATAGTCAATATGCAACTATAATAAAATCATAAATTTCTTTGAACAGGCAATTTCGAACATATCCTTCCACAGGGTTTTAAAGTTCTATTATTGTAGGAGCAACTTGCTTAGGAGCTGCAAAGTTTCAATGTTAATTTCTGAAGTTTGGAAGACATTAAAATCATGCACAACTCTATACACTGTACAAGTACTTTAAATATTTGTGTGTCAAGTTAGGTGAAAATAACTCTGTTTTGTACTGGAATGCAGAACACTGAACAATGCTATCCCCTTTTTATCTAAGTTTAGGGAAGTTAGAGGCCTCAATCAGTATGCTGGTAGGAGTCAGACTACATGTTTACTGCATAATGGACAAGATTTCACCATTTTTACCCTGGCTAAAATGTTATAAACTAAATACACACATCCTTTTCCATGATGCTACTTTTTTAAGTGCTACTCTAGCTGATCATATAAAATGTCATTATTCCTTTTCCCCCTACTGCCCTTCAAACCACCTGAGATTATCTTTATTACTCTAACCAAATTTGTCTCCAGGCATGCTTAAAAAACTGTAAAGAGCAGGAGAATCACTAAATTCCAGTAAAACATCTCACAAGTTGCAAGTTAACATTAAGGACAGGTGGATTCTTTAGAAGTAGGACTCATTTTCCCACTTCTGTCAATGTGGCAGCAAAGTCCTACTGGGTATGTAGAGCTTTTTTCACATCCCAGTGAAGGGAGCACAGGGGTGGTACATGAACTTAACTTTTTTGATTATTATTGTATTTATACAATGCATAAAATAACTGTTTCCTACACAGGTTCAGTTACATGGCAGTTACACTGCTCCCTTGGGATGCTTTTTTCATTTGTAGTTAGATATTTATTATCATTTTTACACTTTCTGGTGACTGTTAACCTGAGTCTTTTAGGCTTGATGGGCTTTGCTCCTGCAGTTCAGTGAACTCATGGCTAACCTTGGAGCATGTATACCCCATTTTCTCAAACACTTCATTCCCTCTCCATATCCCTTAAGGCTTTGTAGTTAGATCATAGAAAAGAAAGTGACAGCTCCAAGTAGCTTTGCATGTATAAGTTTGAAAATAATAAGGCATTAATTTCATTTTGTCTAGTATTTATATCAACACAAATACATTTGCATTTGTAACACAAAGCAGTGGGCATAGATTAGCCATGATTTGGTATATCGAAGCACCAAGAGGGATCGTTACCAGCACTTTAAATGCTAAAAATTACTTAGGTATATCTAAATAGTCACAGAGATAATTGCTTTTTAGCAGCCATACAGCTGTTTAATATTCTTTAGAGGTCAGTCTCCTAAGCCATATGTATTACTACATTGTGCAAAGGCAGTTTGTAGGAACTGTGAATAACAGAAATGCATGAAATATATACAATATATATACAATATATATTGTTAATAGGCCACTAGTGGCTACTGCCTCAAGAATAAAAATTAGGATGTCTCATGAAGCGTAATACACATCTGGTTGATGTTCTGTAGATGTAACATGACCTTGATCTCTGGACTGGAAAAAAGATCATGGTGGCAAAGAAATTAATTCAGCTTGGTTAGCCTATGTTAGTGGCAATGGATGAGGTAATTCATCAGGCCACAGCTGAGTTCTCTGACTAAACTTTCCTTTCTTCCTCCTCTTTCCTCAAAATTGCAGTGGGTTAGTAGGATCTTTAGCTGTTCCATCTAAAGGAGATTTATAACCACTGTTGTGTGCTGCTCGTATAATGTATAAACTTTGCAAATAGTCCAGGTACATACTTTCATACCTCCCATAAGTAAATTATTTTGGCAAATGCTGAATTAATGGATGTTTAATCAGCTTGGGAGGGGTTTTTGAGGTCAAGGTCACATCTAGACTTTATATTTAGCCAGAAAATTCCTTTTTGTCCCTTTGTTTTAAGGCAAACGCTTAAATATGTGTTTCTATGTGTCAAATAACCAGCTTCCTCCAATATGATGGGCCAAAAGTCTTAAAGGTTGAGAGCTTGAATTTGTGAACCCAATGAATGGTGCTGCGGTCTACAATATTGTACAAGTCCTAGACCTGAGAATACTGATGTTTTCTATGCTGCTACCTTGTGAATGATGAAAGAATGTAAAGTGTATATCAGTCTTTTAAACCTCTGTAAGGTTAGAGAGGGAAGCAGGAAGATGAATAGCCTACAGCATGCTTGTAAATTTTATACATAAATTACTTCTCTGCTGCTATTACATTCCACATCTGGAGGCTGCAAATCCTTGTTGTTGTCCATACGATCGCAAAACACAGTTTTTACCCCAACTAATGTGTGTCAATGTGTATCACGGCTAGTTTCCCATGAAGGGACTACCTCGACATTGGAGCATGCAGCTAGATTTCTGCCTGCATTTTTTCTGTTACAATATGCAGTTGTTTTTGACTGCAAAAGCTGCAGTACTGTGCTTAAGCATCATGACATACAGGATATTCCAGGTCCCCAAATAGCACTTTTTTCCCCCCTTTCCAGATAGCAATTTTAAAATAAAAGAAAACACCAAAGACAAACTGAAATAACAGGCAAAAAGGTGGTCACACTTTGGTTTCATGCTAAGGTGCATTGTGCAGCTGGTCCACGAAGTATCCGAAGTGCATATAAAGGATGAAAAATGGAAGGAATGTGGCAGAAGGGTCAGATTTCTGGAATACAATGACTTTTAGAATGGGCAGGTCACTCAGGTGCCTAAGGGCTCTAGCAAGTAAGCTCCAGTAGATCCAGTTGGGGCAGAAAAAGAAGAAACAGCCCTCGCCAGACTGTCCTTGCCCTCTTGTATATGTATATGTATATGTATATGTATATGTATATGTATATGTATAGTGGTATAAGTGAAAAATAGGCTGAAACCATTGTTGGCTGGAGACAGGATTGTTTTCTTATAGATCATGTGTCATGGTTTAACCCCAGCCAGCAACTAAGCACCACTCACCCACTCTCTCACTCTGGGTCTGGAAGTACTGTAAGTAAACAGATATAAACCCCTGTATGGGCTAAGCAGCAGAATACAGCTCATTTGGTCATCTGTAAACCTGAGATGGTGTGAGCCTCATACTGTACAAAGGCAAGAAACAGAAAGCATCTCCCAACCCTCATGGGAGGAAGACAGATATCAAGGGGAGGTCCAGGGGTGGTTTAAGTTTCACATTTTGTGCATACAACTCAAATGCAGCTTGTGTGACTCTTAGTAAGTTACTAACACTGCCTATCTTGGCACAGCCACACTAAACTAGCATGAACTTACTAAGAGTTATGACAGAATAATATTATACTAATAATATTATACTAATTATAATAATATTATACTGGATATTGAAGTTAATCTTGCTAACTAGCATCAGTTAGGATTCAATAATAATATTCAGGATTTGGTCAATTCTTCATTAATGAATAATATCAGTTAAAATATTTCTCTGTATTACATTATGTTATGAGAAATGACACTCCATTTTGTATTAGAGATACTGTTTTCCATGAATAAATACTTATTAATAGATGTGAAATATCTAGTCTTTCTAATGCAATAATGTTTATTAAATGTAGTGTAAGCAGTATAATCAAACACTGTAACCAATCTAGACCATTAGAATGCAATTATATAATAATGAAGTCGGACAGTAATTTATATTCTAAAATTTACTGCAGATTCTTTAGTGAAACTAGCCATTATAAATATAAAATGACTTAATTGCGTGAATAGAGTTACATCTTTGCTTCATTTTGTGCAGAACTGAAGAACCATAGATTTTTGGACAAAGATAGGAGAACAAATTGTCATCAATCCTAGAAAAAAATACTCAGTTCAGTGACATTGTACTGCTTAACTCAAATATTTCCCATGAGAGTCTCTCTTCATAGGTTCATCCATCCTTGAGGAACCCCGAGCGGCTGTTTTAACATACTAAGTTGTTTTAACACCTTCCCCTCTCGCTAGAAGTCATGAGAACAATACCCTTTATTTAAAAGTAATCCTTATTTCACCCCATATGAGGATACTTAGTCAGTTGATTTATTAATTATTTTTTAATAAAAGTCACTCTGCTTTATGACCTTTTTTGCTTGCTTTTAATGGCCCCTCTAAACCATTTGTTCATGCTCTTTGCCTGTATGATCAGTCTCATTATATTCAGTATGACTGAGAATCAAACATTTGAACTGAGCATTTATTTCATCAGTAGTCCCATATTTAGTTTTCTCTAAACATGAAGGTTTTCCTCATGTCATGCTTTCCTTTAGTGATTAACACATGAGTTGATTCACGTTCCCACAGGAACATTTTCATTCCTGATAGACTTTGACATTTAAAGTGTAAGTCTTCTAGCAACAGCATAGGACAAAAACTCTAGGAGACATCTTTTTTAAAAAAGTTATTAAAAGAAGATGTCACTGAAAGTATAAAATGGTAAAATTGCTCCTGCTTGTGAACTGTGACTAACCCAAGTGGAGGCAGTTTTTCCAGTAGATGGACTTGAAAATTATTTTGTAATTTAACACTCTCAGGTGTCACTGTTAGATAAAGAATCCTATTCAGCATGCTATAGCGTCTCCCTGGCCACTGTGAAAACCTGAGCCTGATGTAATTCTGATAGGTTAAAGTTCCAGTGCAGAAGCCTGATTCTAATATTTTTTTTCCTTTTGGCTACAAGGCTTAGTAATTATTTTAAGATTTTACGTCTTCTACCTTAGAGGCATATACATTTAAAAATACTGAAGTCAGGTATAAACTCATTCATAGGTAAAAGTTTAAACCCTCTTGGTTCTGACATAAGTTATTTTCTCCAAAGCAATGTACCTGGCAATATAAAAACTTAGAATATATTTTAGAGATTTCTGGAATTACTGTCTACTTCTTCAGTAAAGAAAAGAAGCCTGAGTGTATCCATTTACTTCCTGGGGAAGCCCATTATACCTTTTGAGACTAACAGAAGATACTGGAAAATGTCGACATGCATAAGCTCCCTTCACACTATCGTGGCAGGAGTTGGCGTGTGTCCTAGGAGGGTATGAAAAAGTTTAGCATGATTAAGAATCAGTACATTTGCACTTTCCTGTTTTGCTGACGTAATTCCAGCAGCACCTGTTCACTCTCACTGTTAAGTGGCAGGAGAATGTAGAAGAAACAAATAAGAAAATTGCTGAAATCAAAGACAGCACAGCAATATCCACAATTACAAACTCCTTTCTGTCTAAGAGCTGATGGTTAACACGATGAAACCTCAAAGCTGTCCCCTCTGTGGGCAGGCAGGTGCTGGTACCTGGAGAGGAGCCATGTTCACAAAGCACAGCATCAGAACTTTCTCTTCTGAGGGGCTTAAGTACCAATGCCACATCTGGACAGGGGCCATCAAAACAGTCCCATGTTTTATTGGAAGTGCCTAAATCCACCATAAAAATGAGGCATGGGAAAATTTGGAATAAAGCTAAGACTTACATAAAACAAGAGAGCTATAATTACTTACTGTGTCTATAAGTTTTTTTCCTTTTCCTCTGCTTTCCTTTTCTTCCACTGTTATATTTTTTAGTCAATCCTCTATACTTAGCTGTTTTCCTCCAGGCTGTTCCCTTCTATAATTTTCAATCTTCTTTAATTGTTTGCAGTTTTTCCCCTCTAAAACATTCTTTCAATCTTTAAGACATTTTTGTATTCCTAATTCAGCTTTTCTTTATCAATTCATCCATTTAGTTTTTGTAGGGATGCCCTTTACTTTGGTATTCAAGTGCCATTCCTCAGGACTAAGTGTAAAATCCCCTCCTGACAAGAAAAGTTTTTAAATTATTGTGAGCTTTATTATAACTATTATTTAGGCAAATATATAAAAAGAGGGTACTGCTGTGATCATAATGGTTATTTTGGGAAATCTAAACTAGTCTTGGATTTTAAATTAGCTTGCTAATTCTAGATTTATACCATCACACTAAAGGTGAGTTTGGTCATCTGTGTCTTTCTAGATGGAAAAAAATCTAGGAAATTGTAGTAAATGGTAAAAATTAAAGGTTTTTTTGTAATTGTTTATGTTGATAGTCATTGTTAACTAAATGATAGGAAAAGTACTTCTGAAATGTAAAAATGCTTGTTCATATACAAAGCTGTCATCTATCTAGGCTATGAAAAAGAAACCAAAACCCTGCAAACAATACAGACAATTATGCTGCAACTGGAAGCCAATCAGGTGGTGGTATGGGATGTATAAATATATTATAAATCACAGTCTCTGCGTGGATTTGCAAGGCAAATACTGGCATAAAATGTGGTGAGAAAGAAGAAGATGGCTTGGATAGAAAGACAGGTTAGTGGTGGAAACTGGATGTGTTCAGTCATCCAGCAGCAGCAGTCATACTTCTCTCCCTACTGAATCAGATTCCTGTTTGCATTATGGAAGAGGTGAGAGAGGCATGAAAGAGGATAAAATGGATAAAGACTCCTCTTTTGTGAAGCTATAAACTATTAGGTATGAGAGAATTTTGAAGAAATTTCTCAGAGAAGTAGAAAATCACAGTGCATGCATCTTCAGTATCGCTGCATTGAGAGTTGCTCTAGAAACAACATGAGCAGATCAGCTTTGAGAGGCCTTGTAACAAGGGCCTGAAATATTTATTTTATGTACTGAAAAACAAAGATTGAGGGGGATGTAAACTGTGTTATCTATTCCAATAAGCAAGCAAGATGATGATCTTTAGAATAAAGTTTAGAGCACATTTTAAAGGATGAGGTTTCAGATGTCATGACCACAGACAAGGAGATAACAATGATTCCAGTCTGAGAGGAGAAGGGGTGGATATGTTAGTTAATAGTCTGGGGAAGACAGAGAGGTTAATTCCAGAAGGCTTTGCAGGAAGAAGCCTCATGACTTCTATTCAGTCTATGTAGATGAGCGAAAAGTAACAAAAGGTTAAAGTTGAAGTTAAAATTGGAAATAAAAGCAGCAGAAAGAGCCAGTGGTGATGTTGACTATCGTAATTCATGGTGGGAGCTGAAAGGACATAGACTAGTATTTGACAGAAAAAAAATAGGTGGACATAAGGCAAGAGTATTCGGAATACTAGGCAACAGCCATGTTTATGTATATAACTGTAATTGAACCATACCCTGATGACAGACTAGCATTCAAATAAAATTAGCCAGCAGTTCTAGTGATAGACCAGTCTAGACTAGAACTTGCAATATTGATATGTTCCTTGGCATAATATTTATTCAGAAATCACAGAGGTAATATAGACATATAGATATAAGTATTTCATTTCATGTTATACCAAAATTTTAAGTAAAAATATATATTTGTGCTACTACAATCTCCTTCTGCTGTGGTCAAATTTCTTTCTTCTCTCCGTCATCTATAACATATGCAAGTAATATTAAGGATGTCTGTGCATCATAAAGTTTTTAATATGGAATGCTAATGGCTCTATGTGCGTAAACTCAGAATTAGGCATATAGATTTTCCTCATTTGACCTTTTTTTTCTCTTTGCTCCTTGACAGCTGTTTTCTAGATTGATTTCACTGTGAAAGGAAAGAAGTTCTAACCTAATATTAAACCACTGCTTCAGGGCTAATTACTACAAAACAGTCACAGTCACAGCTCCTGACAGTGTAAGCTTCTCCCTTTGCTTGTCTTCACTGGCCTACAGTTGCTCATTGGGCCTTTACTCAAACCCTTCAGTCCAACCATAAATGTAACAAATCATAAAATTTTATGAAATACATTTAAAAGTAGCATAAACATAGTTGAACATGCCACAGATTATTTTTTAGCATAAAACCAAACAGAATTTATTTTGCTGTAACAGAAGCATCATGGTGCCACATTACAGGAGGATTGCATTCCCTGGGTGAAACAACTGTTATGTAATGAAGGCCTAGAGCATGGTGTCTAACATGATGCATTTCATCACTAAACACAGCAAGATTTGTGATCAAAATAACAAAACATCATTGAAGCAAAAGGATGTAAAGAGCTGACAAAAGCCAGGAGACCACAGCCTCCTTGCTTTCCCTGTAGGAAATGTATGTCATTTGCCTGTTCCATTCTGAAGACTGTTCGCAGGAATTAAGGTATTTCTCCTTCACTTTAGTGTCAGTCCTGTCCAGGAGGACATGTAAAACTTGTAAATCTGTAAGTCCCATGAACACAAAAGGGGACTTGCCAGCTCTCTAAAACTGTATATAGGGGTTTTAGCACTTATGTGAATTGTTGGACTAAAGCATGAATGAGCGGGAAATCAAACTAATTCCTGCCTGAAAGTCTACCATGTGAATGCAGAAAAGGGTTGAGGAGGACCCTCTGCACAATGAAATTTGCTTTGGTTTTGAGTTAAAATTCCACAAAGCTTCCACTTTTATTACAAAAAAAAACTGTTTTTTTATGGTAAACAACCTCTTAGCAGGGAAAAGATTAGTATTTTTGGTAATCTACTTGTCCTGGTTTCAGCTGGGATAGAGTTAACTCTCTTCCTAGTAGGTGGTACAGTGCTGTGTTTTGAGTTCAGTATGAAAAGAATGTTGATAACCCTGATGTTTTCAGCTGTTGCTGCTAAGTAATGTTTAGTCTAAAGTCAAGGATTTTTCAGCTTCTCATACCCAGGCAGCGAGAAGGCTGGAGGGGCACAAGAAGTTGGCACAGGACACAGCCAGGGCAGCTGACCCAAACTGGCCAACGAGG
>JANZLQ010000095.1:26042313-26094734 GCA_026212715.1 Elanus axillaris
TCATTTGTACATTCCAATCCTTTTATTATTACTGTTCTCATTTTATTAGTGTTATCATTATCATTATTACTTTCTTCCTTTCTGTTCTATTAAACCCTTCCTATCTCAACCCACGAGTTTTACTTCTTTTTTCCTGATTTGCTCCCCCATCCCACTGGGTGGGGGGGAAGTGAGTGAGCGGCTGCATGGTGTTTACTTGCTGGCTGGGGTTAAACCACGACACTACTCTTTCACTGTTGCTTTACATTCCCGTCACTCTTTTTTCTCTACCCATCACTTTTGTGGGCCCAGTTGTTTTCTTTCCTAACACAGCTCAGCTTTACCACTGTGTGTGAGTCTCATGATACTCAAAAAAGTAAATAATGCTGTTTTGTACATAACATCTGTAGCCTATGACATTTCTGATGAGGCAAGTTCACCAATTTTGCTTCAATTTCCTGTCCCTGATATGATGAAAGGGATAAAATCCTTCAAGAGAAAAGTGGGAGATGACAAAAGAGAAAGAAAGGGAAAATCACTGGAGACCAGTAAAAGGGATTTTACACATTTGTGCAGTTATAGAAGAGAAGAAAAAGTTATTGCCAAGCAGCAAGCATGACAAAAAGGTAATATTCCATGGGAATGTTGCATAGCAGAATGCATGATGTTTTACCTCATTGAGGCTCATTTCTTAATTTGGAGTCAGAAATTGCATTTGTTGCTTGAGTAGAAAAGAATAGAGGCAAACCATTACTTGCAGCCACCAGGTGTGATTCCATCCTACCATTTATATATGGGGTTAAAGAAAGCAGTATCTATTCTTTTAATTAGCAGTCTGTCAACAAGGCCTTATAATGAGACTCCTTGACTCCCAACAGACTGCTGAATCATACTGTCTACTACATGTATATTGTCTATTCAAAGACCTGGCATTGTTTCATCTGCTGCAGGTGGACCCAATCACTGGCAAAGCAAATTTCTTTCAGTCCAAAGGCTTTCATTTGTTTCATGAATTAGTATATCCTGCTCAGATTGTCTTCTGTCAAAATGTATATTGGAAACATTCTGTGACCCCTTTATCTCCATTTTCAAACTGTTTGGAATTCTCAGTAGTTCATGTAAATGAGTAAGAAATCTAGCAGGTCACATGATCTCCAGCAGTGTTGGGGTCATCTGAGTGAGTTTTGGTTTTGCTGAGTGTCACGGTCCACTCGATGGACACGCGATGGAAAGGTTTGTTTGCTGTGATCTTGAAGTGCAAAAAATCAAAGGTGGACATGCCACAGGGGTTATGCTTCAATCAAACAGTGAAACTTTATTGTTTTGCCCATAAAGCAGAGTGTGATAGGAAGAAAGAGTGATAGGAAAAGATAGAAAAGAGGTAAAGTGAGGAAAGATTATTATAGCTACCACTGTGGGTCCAAAGCCATCCCTCTGGTCCCAGGTCCAGGCAGCATCCTGCCAGTCCTTCTGGTCATCATGATCCTTGGTGGGGAAAGCTTTTGAAAGTTCGTTTGCTAAGAAGACATCCTTTATGCCAGGCAACACATCCTGCCCCTCCTCTGGTCCACCTTGCCCCTCCTCTGTCCCGTGGCCCTCTGCCAACTCAAGTAAGGCCTTCACACATGCCCAGGGACAAGTGTCCAAGGCGTGGTCTGACTTGGAGGAGGGTACCTTTTGACCAGGAGGTGTATTTTCACATTATAATGACATTATAATGAGCAAAGTTCACTTGAGGTTGAAGATTTCTTCATCAAAGTTGGAAACAGCAGCTGGAATCAGTCTTCTTGATGGCAGCTATGCAGTCTTTATTGCTCTAGTTCAGTAAAGCTTAATGGAGATTGGTACAGAACCATTCGTACTGCTATTATCAACAGAGAGTGGTACAGAACTGTTCATACCATGCAGTACTCTCCCTTCTTCAGCTTTTATCAGGCAGGTCGTTGTGGCCTCTTGTCCCTGATGTCGATGTTGAGACAATACCATTCTTCGGACTGAGTCTTACATTGAGCAGGAGGAAGACAAGGTGTATGATGACTTTCTGAAGAGATTTCCTCCCTGTGGGTGAGTGAGCAGTTATGGACAAGTGTTAAGAAAGTTTATGCTGACATTTACTGTTTGATATGAAAATTCTGCTTTGTTCTTTTGCTGTAGGCACCTATGGTTTTCAGAATTACAGAAAACTGGGCTGGCTGAACTCTGTGCCTGGAGCTGTGTTCCAGAATGTCATATGGCCAAGAGTCACACTGTCCTCTGACTTTCCACCTTACCTTTATACCTTTGCAAACAAGGATGATGTCATTATCACTGTCTTCTAACTTCTCAGGTGTGACCTGCCTCTGCATGTGCAAACTGTACCTATCTGTGGAATATAGAAACCCTGTACACAGGGTTTCAAACACTCGAGTCCTCTGAGCCAGTCTTTCATACATGCAGTTTCTATATCAGCAGCATGAAGCCTCAGAGCCAGGACCTTCCAGTAGCAGGGAGTATGGTACATCAAAGCTTTAAAAACTGCAGCTTCTTGCTTGCTTTTTAATCCTGTGTGTGAGATACTGGGGGGTGACATGGTCTGTGCTCCATAATCTGAAAAGGTTAGAGACCAGTGTTCACACAAGTCTTTCTACAAAATCAGTGTTCCAGAAAGTAACCTGAAAACATGACTCTGTGAGTCCCGGGCACTCAGCACCTCATGACTAGATGCATCTATAAATATGCCACTTTTTTTCTGAATTGGGGTCTGCTTGGTTAGTTCTCGTGTGGACTTAATATATAAAACCTATTGAAGAACAAGCATAGAAATCATTCCAGAGATTTATTTAGGGATGATGTCAGGCACTTACTCTGTTTATGGTGATACCTACAGGAATTGGCTTTTGCAGACTTAGGCTCCTGTAGCTGAGATCTTTTAATATCTGTAGATCTGTTGTAATCTTTAGTATTAAACAAGAGAGTTTCTCTTAATGCATTGGAATTTATGCTCATACTTTGGAAACCAAACATTTATCTTCCTGAGAACATGTTAAAAAGACAGCATATGGAATGAGGACAAAGTGCAACCTGCTCCAGTAGACAAAAGCTTAAGGAAAGACTGTAAGAACAAATCAAGCATTCAGTCAGACTGTCCCTGACAGACCTTCTGAGTTACTAAGCTAGAAGCTGATGTTTAGTAGAACTTGGTGTGTTTTTCTTCAAATAATGCTATTTTTAAAACCCCACCAAAACCAACAGAGACATGCTTTGTAGCTCCAGAATATTGTGCAACAGTGACTATTTTATTATTAATTCTGTGATAAGTACTTTGAATAGTTTTATATTTGTTGCCTAACAATATCATTTTATGCTCCCTATTATTTTGCTGTAAAAATAACATAAAATAGTTATATATCATTGTTCTGTTCTATTCATTTATTTAATAGCTTTCTATCATATTTAACTTGGTGTTGCATAAAAGGATAGAGTAATTTGGCAGAAAATAACCCCCCTTGCATTCCAGCTTATCCTCAGATATCAGAGGGGCTAGAGGCAGCTAGGTTTAGATTCTGAGTAATATCCAATTTGGCACTGTTAGTCCAGTCGCATTAAAGTTATTGAACTCTCATGATTACGGATTCACTAGTAGCGCACTGCACTTTCAGCTTAGTTGCACTCCATGGACTCACATGGCCAGACTTAGAGTTGGTGGCGCCCAATGAGAAACTTTGACGGCTAGCTTAATGAATAGTGCAGTTTATTAAAGCAATGGATTTACAGGTTCTTATGAACTGCTGGTTACAAATACACTGTCTGCAAAAGCACGTGCAAACATAAAATACAGTGTGCGAAATCAAAAGGAAAAGCAATTCTATCGAGAGAGAGATTACTAAGTAATCTGTATCTTACCCACAGGCGTCCCTATGGGGGGGAAGGCAGGCATAGCCCATCGGCTGATCCCAAGAGTCAGAGGTAGTCTGCAATGGTATCTTCTCTGACTTGTCTTTGATGTTGCCTTCCCTAATATTCCCCCTTCCTTAGGCCATTTTTAGACAATTCAAGGTGGAGCTTGAGTGACTCTAATCGTACATACCTTTATTGTGATTGGTATAAAATTCTCTCACTTCACTTTTAAGGGTATAGATTAACAAAAATTCAGAGCACAGGCTTAGTGAGGGGGTGGTCGCACCTTGGAGGTGGATAGTCTTTGGGATGGAGGTGTGTTTTGGTATTATAATGACATCGTAATGAGCAAAGTTTGCACAAAGGACAGCATTCTGTCAAAACTTGACAGATTGTTGGCCCAGGGAGCCAAATATGCAGTTTATCAGTACTATAGTACCATGAAGTTCCCATTTCTGCAGTGATTCACAGAGCCTGGCCACAGAGTCTTCACCCCATTCCACCCCCCATGCCAGTTTGCAGGTAATGTTGTCTAGGGAACCACTATGGAATGGATTCCTTGTGTACCTGTTGCATTCCACCCTGAAAGCCTCTTCAATGTTATATCTTTCCTTAATGTATGAAAAATGCTGTATCTTTAATATAGGTTTAATTTCTAAGTCACCTCCAGTAGTTATTACACACTTGGGACATCTCTTTTCCAAACTAAAGTATCATATTCTGTTTAATCTCTCCCTTCGCAGAAGGTGATCCATTAGCTCTGATCATCATTGTCAATCTTAATGATATCTTTTTTTTAATTCTGCTTAATTTAATTCTGATCAATATTCAAGGTACAGGTAAACTAAGGCATTATGCAGTGACCCTAGTGGCAATTTCTCGCTAGCTCTTTATTATTTTTTTTAATAATTCTTAATCAACATCTACCATTTTTTAAGCAAACCCTTTCACTGACTGCCCACAATAATATTAAGATTTCTTTTCTGAGTACTGGCTAACTTAGAAGCCATCAGTGTATCCATGTGGTTAAAATTGGGTTTCCTCTATGTACATTACTTTGAATTTATTAGTGCTGAATTTTATCTGCCACTTTATCTTTCAGTCATTCTGTATCACAAGATTCTTTCAAGCTCCTTGTAGGTATTCTCTTTAGTGCCTTGAATAATTTTGTCCCATCAGCAAACTTTGTCCTGTCATTACTTAGGCCCTTTGTGGACCATTAATGTATAAGTTGAGAGACACCAGTTCTCTCACAAATACTTGTAGATTTCCACTGCTAACCCCCTCCCACCCATTATGAAAAGTGACCTTTTGTTATCAGTTAAATATTAATCTGGGGATTTTTCCTTTTACCATAGGAGAACTTACTTGCTCTTAAGTCTTTAGTGGTCAAAATTGTAAACTACTTTTTCAAAATTCCTGTAGACTAAATCAACAAGTTTGTTCTTCATGTGGTTGTAGATTCCCTGAAGAAATTCTAATTGGTTTGTGTGGTATAATTTTTCCATACAAAAAATATCCTGTCTCTTCTGCATGGTATCACAGGTATCAAGGTATCTTCTAATTCAACATATTACTAAAATTTCTGCCTGGTATTACACTAAGGGTGCTGGCACTGATTCTACTCAGAGCACAGCTGAGCCATAAATGCATATTTAGGACCCTGCTGTCAGTTTGTTCTACACTGCCTAGATGTATATTGGTGTCCACATGCTCAGCACCTAGAACTTAGTATGTGAAATGTTTAAATATTTGACCATAGACTGTGGAGAAGAGTTCATTAGTTATAAAAGACAACACATATTTAAAATGAAACCTGCGAGTGGTTACTTTAGAAAAATATATCTTCCCTTATAATATCTTACTAAGATTAGTAAATTGGAGATTAGAGATTATTTTATAGATGATAGACCAAAAAGTACAAAATGCAGAAAATTAAAATCACTCTCCACTTTCCAGTGTTTTTTGATATTTGATGAAAATGTGCTATCTGAATGTAGCCTATCCAGCCCTGTTCTATTGACCCTGAAAAATTAAGGAACTCAGTCTACCCATAACTTTTCCTCAGCTGTCTTCAGGCACAATGGTATAATCCCCCAAAAGCAGCATTAACCAAGAAACAGAAGACAGGACTGAACTCAGGAAACATACTAATTCATTCTTGTTCCAAAGGCTACACCTAGTACTGTCTAAGTCTTTTTTGCAATTATTTTATCTAGAATTACTTCATCTCTTAGTGGTAAGTTACTTTCAGGTGAATCTCATTCTGTAGACATAAAAAGATACAGTTTATAAGAATGCAAAGAAGTGATTGAAATCAGATGTATTTGTGCAGAATATACATAGTCATGCATACTCAGATACAGAATATGTTTATGCTAGCAAAAATGTAATGAACTGCAAATGTTTCCAAATCAGGAATAAAGTTGAAGTGATAAAATGTAATGTGACTGTAATTTGGTGACACATAACTCGAATTCACTGTAAAATATAAGACTATGTAAAACTATCACATAGTTTCTAGACTTTATCTAAAAATCAGAAAGTTGAGTATATTGTCTTATTTATTTTCATCTTCTAACCTGTCAGGATGGCATGATGGCCTTTTGAAGATGTAGCTCTTGAATAAGAGTCAATATAAACCAAGCTCTTTGGGATTATATATCTTTAGCTAAATGGATGCAATATGATACAGATCATTAACTCTAAACACCTCATCCATTCATCTTTACAACATACATATTGAGGTTGCTGGATGAGAAATATTATGAGGGTACAGACTACTTTTAACAGTGACAGAAGAGTAAAATAAGTAAAAAAATGAAGTTCCTGTGAATTCTGTGTGAATTATTTTTTAGTCTAAATAACATTTGTTACATATACTCCTTCCCACAAATGGTTACTATATATCACCCTGAAATATGAAATGGGGGTACATTTACTTTGAAGTGCTGGAAAAACAGAGTGGTGTGTTGTTTTATTTTCCTGGTGTGTTATACATTACATTGTTCTTTTTATCTTCCCACAAAGAGAACTTGTGTAATACAAGGAAACAGTTCTCTGGCATATTACTAACTTCACCTAATCATGGTAAGTTATAGTATGTCATTGCTGTTACCTACAATTCATATTAAAATAAATCTCATAACCTTCCAAGACATGGAATGCCTGTATTTATAGGCTTCTAAAGCCATATTTCTAATCCACAGATAAAAATTTATTTGGTAGCAGAAAACATCCCAGCACTTTAGAATACAAATTTGCAAGTGTGGTGTACTGTTAAAATTTAGTACAGCTTTTACATATAAGTACTTCACAGCTGTATTTTATAATAGAAAGCATAATCTACACTTAATAGATTACCCTGTGAACTTTACACTTGCTGGACCAATTTATTCAGCCTTCTTGTCTGGACTGTAAAAGCATCTGTTCCTTTCTAGCTAAGGTTAAATAAATGCAGTGTTAAATAAAAGAAAGGGAAAATTCTGCTATTAAGGTCAATGAAATAAAACAAAATATTAGACTAAATGAAAACAAGAAGGAGATAAGCTGTAAGAAGTGTTCTTTTTAATGACGAAAAACCCCACTGTAAGATGTAGTCACAAACAGAGATCGTGGTCAAAATATGATTCATAGTTAAATATAGTGGCTGCTGTGTTATGAGTTTATTGGAAAACTAACAACTGTATCCGAAATCAATGTTACTATTGTATCTTTTGATTGAGGTTACATTGTGAGGATCATTTTCAGCAATGGAACTGACAGTTTCTCAGCAGTACCGGAGAAAAAAATGATGGATGCAAAATATATACAATTACTGGCTTTCCAATTGTTCCCATTACAATACTAGGCATAACCATGTGGAGATTTCCTTTGAGACCCTTTGAATACTAACAGCTATTGCCTACAGTTATTTTGGGGTACTTTGTAGTGTAACATTGGTATAACCATTTCAAATATCAATGATATTTAAGCTATATGTTTACCTGCTAATGATAGTTGAGTGTTAAGAGTTCATAGTTAATTAAAATTTTTACTGTAATCCATTATATTTGTCCTTATAAACTTTTTTTTTTTTTTCATCAAGGCAAAGATTGAAAATATAACTCCTCTTCGTATGGAATTTAGGTAGCCTGGAAAATCTGTCTCCATTTGCCCCGTACCATTCACACCTGTCAAATTTCACCTGTGAGCATCAGATGTACCTGTTTGGCCTTTGTTCCCTTCATCTTCCCTTCGCATACCACCAGCATTTTATGTATTTCATGAGAAGCATTTTAGCTCCTTCTTTTGCTATTATTTCTGCTAAAGACTTGCAAGAGCATATTTCCTGTATTTATTCCTTTTATACTTCCTCACACATAACACTGAACTACCTGAATGTTAGGAGAAGGGTTGGTTAATAGGCCTAACAGAGTTGGCCCATCTCCTCTTTGTAAGTATTGTCAACAGTGTGTTAGAGGTTGGGAAGGAGGTCAGGAGTAAGAGATGGAAGATGAGTGTGAGGAAAAGAATAGAGTTGAGAGATTTATTTTTAATCCATATAATTTTGGCAAAGCATAGTGTCTCACAAACAGCTAGATCAGTTTATCTAAAGGGACAGTGAATACCAGCACAATGGTGGGAGCAAATATTCCGAATATGCAATACATTTTGAAACTATAGGCCATATGTCACTCAACGCACCTTGAATCTCTAGCCCATAATGCCATATGAGGCAAGGATTCATGAAATTCAGAGTTGTCTATGAAGATGGTACAATGCATAGCACCAAGTGAAGTCAGAATCCATTGTAGAATAATGGATACCTGTCTAAACCCTGTTCATTCATCTTCAAACTTCATGTAACTGCAGTTTATCTTATACATTATTGTTTATAATGCATGCTGTAAAAGAAAAAGAAATACATGTGTCTTATGGAAATGTTCAAACGTACCCAAAATTGCATAAGTAGAATTTCTGATTTTTGTCCAGGTGCTTGGATGATTCTGTTGTCAATCATTTTTTGCCCGTATTAGACAACATTAAGTCTTACCAGAATAGCCTTTTCTATGCTCTCCACAATCACTGTATGGCTGCTTTTAAGCATGTGTTCCTGAAACAGATAAGCACTGAGTACCTCTCATTTGTACAAAACCTCTGAAAGTTGCTGCAATTTAAATCCAGGAGAGCAATAATTAAAAATAACTGCATGAGGGTTTTTTCAGTGTTGGTTTGTATTTTACTGTATTACCTTTTGTCTCTCAGGTTCACAGGCTGTATATTTGCAAAATGAAATCCCTCTTTAATATAGTCTTTGCTTTTCAAAGAACCTATTGGATTTCCCTTGTGCAAGGGTTTAATAATAACAATAAGAGTGATGGTTAGAATTACAAAAATGACTTTTCTTCCTTTAAAGCATCTCTTCCCAATGGCAGATAGCAGGAGAGAATCATTGCATCTAATGGCAGAGAACAGGTAAATCTTCAAACCTTGTGGCTCTATTGTACTCCCTGATATTATCCCCTACTAATATTTAATTCTTTCAAAAATCTTTTGACTGGCGCTTTTTTCTACTCTGAGCTTCATTTTCCTAACTCTTTTCAAGCCTTTTGATACAGTTAAGAAGCTTAAAAAGGCTTAGGAGCAAAATTTCTTTCTTTCTTTCATTTTTTTTTAACACAGGAAGTCTTCAGAGTATCTCTTAAGAACAAGCCATTTTTTTGAAATTACAGTGATTGTGTCAGCAGTCTGTACAGCCACATGGCACTTAACTCCTAATGCAAAGTCCATTTTATCTGAAGGAGAAATTCTCTTGACTTCATTGGTGTTGGGACCAGGCCCATTTCATCTATCACTCCCCACATTTTAGCATTTCTTAATTATATGGAAGAGAAGTGGTCCAAATACCAGTGCCATGAAATATTTTCTAGCAAAGATACTTGAAAAGAACATCTGTTCAATCCATTACATCTGAAGCTCCCAACAGTGGTATTTGTACCTTTTTCACAGAGGATGGCCATGAGGCTTTAGAGAGGGCCTAGGCGTGACACACAGGAGAGCTTCTCCCATGAGAGCCAATGGTTTCCTCTTCATCATATGCAAAAAACTGCCCCGGACAAGAGCTACAAGAAAGAAGAGGACGTTAAAAAGCTAGATTCCCTTGATTTTCCCTCCAGGCTACAACAGCTTGGGCAAGGAATGCTGCCTTCCTCAATGCCTGCAGCTGACATAGAGCTGTGCTGGGAGGAGCTGCAGCAGGTTTTGTTTAGGAGTTTCTGAATTGCATCTTCTGAAAAGTGCTGTGCCTCCATGTGTGCTGCACATGTTTTTGAGTTATCCCATGCTCCGTATACTTCTATGACCCAAGGAAGCAAGACAATAATAATACTAGAAAAAAATCTATCTTATAGCACAGGAAGGTGGAAGAATGACTGTTGAGAGGCAACAGCCATGTCATGTAAGGATTTCAGTTTGCAGTTGAGCCCTAGTTTCTGTCTAACCTTGGCCGAACCCAGCTCCTTTGCTTTTTGGCTTCAGAGAAGAATAGAAAATCCCAGAGGTACTGATAAAATCTATTAATGAGTATGAGACATTCATATTATGGAAATAAAAGCCCTAAAAGTGTTTACATAGTCTATATGCTTTCAATAAATATTAATAGAAATGGTTTCTTTTGGTTTTTATAATGGATTACACAGAATCAGACTGCAAAGTGTAGAGAAGGCAGACAGTTGCCTGCTCACAAAATTTTTGTTCTTGTTGCAGTTTCAAATGTTCCACAGAAGATCTGAGACAAGGTTTATGTGTAAGTGGTTCTGTAGGATAGTAATGCTTACCAAATTGTCTTCTATTAACAGATTAATGCTGATAATGCAACTGCAAGCCTATTGCCTGAAATGTCTAAGTGGTGCAGAGGGCCTAGCTACCTTAAATTAGGCAATTTAAACCATAATTGGGCTCCCTAAAAAATAGTTGGATTTTCAGTATGGTTAGCACCCACAGCTCCTACTAGAGTAAACTTCATTAACTTATCAAAAGACACAGTGGGAACATCAGCACCAATAATAGAACTAAGGGATTTCTGCCAGTCAATATACACTCACAACACTGATCTCTTATTATAGTGAAGCCTGTATAAGCAGGTAAAGTTCAGCATACACTGAAGATCTTAAGCATAAATAATGGAGACAAAATGAAATTTTGGATTGACTGAAGTCAGTGGCTATATTGATCAGTTAGCATAATTCAGCTAGAGCTTGATTCCCATGTGTAGTAAGCATTTACATGTCCTTGGTAGCAAATAATGATTACAAAGCATGAAAATACTCTTCAAGTTTCTAGAATGATATGAAGTAACCTTAGAAGAGAAACAGGTCCCTGTAAGGAAGATTGGATAGGATAAAGCAAAGATTGTGTTGCTCCCTGTGGAAAGTTAAAATAACTGGTTAAAATAGTTGTATGCCTACAACAGGAGAGTACTCCTGCACCAGAAGCAAAGATGTAGCAGCAGTAAAATGAAAGAGGGAGAGATACTGAGTAATAATGTACAGTAGTAACTGGAAAAGAAATCTGCAATAATCCACAGGCAGATAGTAATCAAAGACAGTTTTAAAAGATCAACCTGAAGTATTTTTATTTTCACAGCATGCAAAAAATGAGAAATTAATTTAGGACAACCTGAACATATTTTGCAAAGAGCAATTCTAGTGGAGTAGAATACTGATGATTTATGAATGCTACTCATATTTATAATATTCAGGCTGATGAGAAGTTGTCTATAGTATACACACAGTATTGGAATATCATTAGCGTTACAGGGTACAACATTCTAAGATTAAATTTATAGAATGTTCATACATTGTGATTTTGTTTTAATATTGCTAATCATAGATCTCTCAAACAAATGTGATTAGTTAGACTATATGTTATATATTTAAATCACCACTACCCCTCTATTTCACGGTAACTAAGAGCTCTGGGCAATAATAAAATGTGACTAATGACCCTTTTCATTTCAACACTGTAAGCAAGAGGTAGAAATGTTCACTGTTTATGAGAAAATTGTGATTGGTGGAATGAATAAGAGGTAATTGTTTTGCATTAAGTAAACAAAGGATACTACTATATATTAACTGACTCTCCATTTTATTACAGCTCAGTCAGATACTCTAATCAACTGCGACAGGAACTGAATGAATTGGCTGCACCCAAAGGTGCTGTTTATTAATTTATCTTAACAAATAATGATGGTGTGTCAAAGTAAATTATGTTGCTTCATATGTTGCATGTCTTTCTATTGAAATACCAGCAGTGAAAGAGATTTGTTCACTTGCCCTTTTCAAAGTCAGAAGTGTTAAGCTATCCATGTGTTGTCAGGTTTTGTTTCCCTCCCTTTTCCTTATAATTCAGATTAATCATAGGGTAACTGTGTAGGCAGACAAAAATAGACACCCATGCACATGTTTTCCCAGACACCCATCCAGAATTCTGTTTCCATATTCCTTTGCCTCTGCACTGGGATAGTTAAATTCTGTGGAGATTATTTATTGTCTGGTTTATATAGCATTAGTATTTGGAATCCACACCAGAGATTGCTTTTCAAGTGGAGATTACATATATGTGTGTCTAGATTAGCATTTAAATATGTATTATATATACCCATATGTGTATGTACACATGCACACATAAATTCATAAACTAAGAAACTTCTTAAAGCTAAGGGATGGCCATCTATAAAGGTAGAAAAAAGGATTAATCTCTTTCATCCATAAGGAGCAAAACATGAAACTAAGTGATTTGCCTAGTGCCTGAAAGTAATTTAGTGTCATAGACAGGAATGTGACTTAGATCTCATTCACTCCAGGCCTCAACCATTTCAGACTTTTTTCCTCTCCAGTAATATTTCTGATTTGTTCCTCCAGTCTCGTATGCCAGTGGTACCTTAACTTTTATTAAAAGCCCTTTTGAAGTCAAATATCCAAATTCAGAGCTGATAGAAGGAAAAGCAGTTTTACTGGGTTTGACTGTATTCAACTGATAGCAGTTCCCTGATTAAAAGTTACATGACTGAATGACTGCTTTGGTGCATATTTTTTCACATTTTTCAAGTGTAAACTTTGAATCACTGCATTTGTATTAAATGGGAATGAAATCTGATCCTGAATAGAGGAGATCTTTCTGATAAAGATGAAATAAGGGAAAAAAATGTGCACATGTATGTAATGTGAATATTATTGCCTTGAATTTTCAAAAAAAAATCCAGTTTGCTGCCAAATACAAAAATTCATTTGTAATACTGTCCTTATGGTGAGTCAGAAAAATTGTTGTATTAGCTGGTATGCTATTCTCAGAGATTGTTACAGGATTGTTAAAATTTCTGCAATGCACACAATTTAAAAAGTAGTTGGGAAAAGACACATCTGAATATCCACTTTTTTCAGTATATAAACTTACTGATGTTATTATATGGCATTAAATGTTCATTGTAACAGCAGTTAAGGATTTAAAAACAAACAGAATACTCAACAGTATATACAAACTAAATGCACAGTCTGCTACTTTGGAAAAGAAATGCTGGGGGATTGCATCAGTGAGCCTAGTGATAGGATCTGCAGAATGTTCACATTGCCACCAAAATTGTGCCACAGACCCTTAATTCCCCCTTGCCTAGCAGTCAGTGCAACTGCTTTTCTCCAAACATGTCTGCAGGTCTTGTTTGGAGTCAAGACCTATTTCTTAAGGTCACTGCCATCACGGCCTGGACCTCACTGTTTTCCTAAACTGAGCTTCTGTTTTCTGCTGTATTAGCAGTAGAAGGCAGTGGTATCCCTGGGCAGGTGATGCTTGGTCAGACAACATTTTTTCAGATGGGTCTTTTCCCACCCAAAATACACAAAACAGTGATTGTCTGTTGCAGAGTTATATGAGTATCAATATGCCACTATACAAAGTGATTAAGGAAAACTAATCCAGTGAATTGTAAGGAAAAATACGTTCTCAGAACACTTGGCTACTTTTGGAAATTCTGTGCTTAATATGCAAACTGCTACGTGTATATTAGTAGAAAATATCATTGATATACCATCACAGCAAAATCCTAAAACCAGCATAACCCAACTCATTTTACAGTTACTTTGCATTTTGTACCTGATTTGAATCTTCCCGTATTAGAATCTCTATGTTGTCAGTAAAAAAGAACACAAATGCTTCAAAATAAAATGGAACATATTTGGTTACAGTAGCCTTGTTTTTCAGAATGTTTTGGTATTTTTTTAAACCCATGATAGCATGGGGAAAACTGTTAGCACAAAAGTGTTTCATCTGGGTAATCAGTGGGTGATTCTGATAGTAAGCTTCAGGAACTCTGTCAGAAAGGCATCCTTTATGAAATATATCTAAGAAATCTTAGGAGAGTCTAATCAGAACATGTTAATACTCTGGAAAAGCTGATAAGTACTTCCTTGTCTTGACTGAAAGTGCCAGAACAAGCAGAAAGAGATATGGCTATATTTTTTTCTTTCAGCCAATATGCATATAATTTACAATGCTTGGAAAATTACCCTGCATAGAATTACACTTCTCAGAAAAAGAAGAGTTTCAACTTTCACTGAATTATGAAGTGTATAGAAAATCATGATGATGGCATTTTGACCACACAGAGAGGAAAGCAGTGGAGAACAATAATGCAATTGTTTGAAAGGCCTAATAGGTTTGGATTATTGCTTCTCCTTGTTTAATATTTCAGATATATTATTCTTTCAGTTGGTGGACATAATAAAATTTCCCCAAAGAATGAATAGGAACTCCATATATGAGGAAAAAAGTCTCACTGAAATTATTTTTGGTTTAGATAACTAAGGAAAATGTAGTTGTATGATTGGGTTTAAAAGCAGGTGACTGCAACCACTAGGCAAATCAGCAGCGCTGATGAATAGCTACTCAAATGTGCCTGTTTACTGTGCTCTGAAGTTCACTTCTTTATTGACTCATTTAAAAGGATAGCAGATCCAAAGAGCACTACATGTCCAAAGCTACACAGTTTGAAAGTTCCCATTCTTTTCTTTACATTTTAGTATTAGGAATATGAACTCAATCTGTCTGACGTGAGCTAATCTGGTATGATGAGAGGAACATTCTTTAATTGCAATTTAATTAATTGCATTTATGCTTTTAGACGTGGAAATTATTGATGCCAAAGATGAAATCTGAGAATTAATGGGACCTGAAATGTTTTGCTATAATCTATTTTTTCTGACATTTCATCACTTTTCCAACTGTGATGACTCAAGTTTACTACCATGACTCCTCATCTACCTAACTAGATCTTAAATGTTTCAGGGGGTATATACTTGAGCTATAGATCTTGGTCACCATGACAATATATTTTATTTCTGTGGATCTTCTATATTCACAAAAATTCACTGTATTTTATATGATTTTACAAAAAAATAAGTTAAGGCTTTTGCAGCTACAAAATAGAGGGTGATTTTTGTTGGAGTTTTTATAGTGCAGTGACATTGGTAGCTCATGCTGTAGACCACTGTTTCCCTGTGATACTTTGACTACACAGCTGTTATTAATGTGGGGTAGGTTTAAACTGGGTGTTCTACTAAATTAAGGTTTAAGATTGAATTAAACCTTAAATTAAATTCTTCTTTTACCAGAGAATGGTCAGCATCTGAATGTGAGTAGAAATTAGCTTCAATTTATAATCTAGGTGGCCTGATGTTTAAATGTAATCAAGGCCTCAAGTTATTTGCCAAATTGGCACCACTAACATCTATTATTTATATTAAAATAGACATGTATGGATGTGTTCAGAGCTTTTTTGTATTGTTTCAATCTTCGGCTCTTTTGTCTTTGGTTCCAATGCTAGGCCAAAGTTCTTAGCACAGTTTTTTCCAAGAAGCTTTGATTAGGGTCCTCAAGTATTTCAGGAAAGATTGGGATAAACAAAACAGGAGAAAAAGTAGTAGTAAACAAAACTATCTATGGCTACTAGCATTTTTCCTTTTACTGGCATATATTGAATCACCTGCATGTTTATTTTTTATATGCTTACATACATGAGCACAGAGGTTTGCAGCATTTACAAAGTAAGATTGTTAGTACAGCAGGTGTTCAGCGTTGTAACAAAAAATGAGTAACTGAATTGGGAATTAGGCAAAAAGAAAGAAAAGTTTAAGAATGAGATGAATTGTTCAGTATCAGCATCTGGTATTAGTTTGTTATGTTCTACTGTCATGAGACAGCACAGCTGTATTATGACTAGATGACCAATTTCATATTTAATTTTTAATTGAGCTTTCAATATATGAATTCTGTGGACATGTGTCTGAGTTTAATAACCTTCAAATACATGTTCAGATTGAATGACCAAGTCAATTATTTCCTCAAAACTACTTATTATGATTGTGTTGGAGGCATACAAATAACAAAGGAAACATAGTCATGAATATGCCACTTGTTTCCAGATTAATTTCTCCCAACCTTGGCAGCATGCTTTTTGTTAAATAATTATTCCTATATTTGAGGCGTTCTTGTAGTACTACAGCAAACAAAAGTTGCAGCACTCTGTGTATTTGCTGAATAAATGAGCTTACTATTACAATGCCATCTGAATCAGGGCTGTATTCTCAAACATGGTGAATGTGGCTAAATTGGGTAGTGAACAATAGAACCTTCCTGTAATTGTGGTGTTCAGTGACTTGGTATGTTGTGTTTTCTCCCAGGCAGTATTTACCAGAATTAGCTAGGAAATTCTGGTATATATTAATTGCAGGTGGGAAAAGGGGGGGTGGGGGTGGGCAGAGGGAGAATTTATATACTGCAGGACAACCACTGTCATAAGGCTAAGGGTTTTTTCTGGAACACCTTGCAAAAGTAAATAGCATATTTTCTTTTTCTTTTTTGTTTTTTTCCCCAAAAGTATGAGCAGCCATGGTTCCTTTTGCACTGAAATTTGAAATGTACTACTGCTTAAATGATTTACTTTGTTATCACTCACCTGTTTAAGGAGCAACAAGGTAAGGCACTTTGTAAAAAGAAAAAAAACAAGTTTTCCTTATTAGTGCATGTTCCTTTGTCAGTTACATGAAAGCAAACTCTGCTGTGTTCAGAAGCACCATTTCTTGCACTGGGTAATTTAGCAAATTTTGTCATTGAGAAAGGCATATTTCAATCATAATATGTTTCCTTAATGCACTTAATCTGCATTTCATGAGAACACTTGGCCTTCACCCCTTCCTTCTACTCTACTAATCTTCTAGCCTTTTCATCTCAGCCCTCACACTGAATAATGCCATAAACTAGAAAACCAAAGGATGACACCAAAGAGAAACAAAGAACTGTTATTGAATAAGACAAATGTAGTGCCACTTCTGCTAATTCTAATTTACTTAGAATTTAGTGAGGATTCTTCTGTCACATCATCCATCACAGACAGACGTTAGGGTGGGAGAGAAGCAAGCAATTAAAACCACGTCCTTCATTTCAGGTATTTTGTGATTTCTTTATTCAGTTAGTTTCCATGGACTGTTTTGCTCTTCCTGCCAAGTATAAAATCAATTGTCAGTTTTTGAGTATAAAATTAGTGTCCCTGAAAGGACTTGCATTGACAGCCACTAAGGAAGGAGTATAAATATATTTTACTTCTAGAACAGGTACTACATTAACGATGACAGCTGAAACTTCCCCAGGCTGCCCCATTATCATGTGCTTCCACCTTGGCATGTGGTGTAAACCCTTACTGATGAAATCTAATATTTTGACATTCGGGTCGGTGGACCTTCATGTAGCACAGTCCACCTGTAGCATCCCTGCCTGAGGAAGCTATCAAGTGCTGTGCAGGATCTCTAACAGAATTTCAGTATTTTACATGCAGTAAGGACAGTCAGAGCTATGCAAGCCAAGATAATAAGTGTAATCAAATTTCATACTCCAAGGAATACACTGATTGCCTCAGGGATCAGTAAAAATTTAACTCCATATCCTCACCTTTTGTGCTGCTTCATGCAAGCAGAGCAGATGTTACAGGGCAGAAAGTCCTTTAAGGCATCAGTTGTTGTCCACTTTTTCTGGCAGAGTACCAAATTGTATAGATCAGTAGTTCAACAAACTAGAACCTACAGAAGAGAGGAAATCTTTGGTACTATTCAAAAAATGACAGGTTGGGTTGGGAGACAGATTTTCTACACTGCAGCATCTTAAATTAGAAAATAGTTTCCTTTAGACTCCTGTTTGATTTGTCTCACATCACAGTCCTAAATACTGCAACTCCAATCTTCTAGTTAATATTTTTGCATGTAAATATGTGTGTAAAGCTGTTGGCATCAAGTATTCCCTGAGCCAAATCCTGGCTCGTGCAAACTCACCATCACACCAGTTAAATCAGAGAGCTAAAGCACTCTACACCAGCTTAACATCTTGCCCCTAATTATCGAATTCCTTTGTTTCTTGATTTGTGTGATAGAAAAACTCCACAGGTACTTTTGAGCAGGCCGTCAACTCATTTGTGAACCACAGGTAAAGCCACCCACACATTTTTCTGTTCCTGTAAAGGTGGTGGGGCAGGGAGCTTACCTTACCCCACTAAGGTTGCTTCAGCCCTCCTGGTGTATAAGGTCAATTTAGAAGGTGCAATGTGTGTAACTGATGTCTTTGGCATGCATTTTGGACCAAGATTAGGGATTAGTTTTGGGGTACCCAATTTCTGACATTCCTTTTAGCCACACATAAAAAAAAGTTGTAAGACAACATCAAGCTCCTTGGTTAAGAGCATTAGGGGGGATTTAATGCAGGATTTTCTAGTTTGAAATGTTATTGGTGAAATCAACTTGCTTGTTTGTAACAGGTGTAACCCCTCCTGGTGAAATAAGTGCCTTTTTTGAGGGTGCCGAGGGCCCTGGCAGTCCTTAATGACCTTGACCAGCCCCACCTGGACCCAGCCCTATTTAAGATCAGGCCAGCACTCTCCTCCTGTCTTTTTAGTAGGGCTGTGGGTGGCTGTTCTTCAGATCTCCTGGACTTTCCCCTGGGTTTCTAAGGTTGTTGTTGGACCTGACTCAGTTTAATGACCCCTGAGCCTCCAGGGAGCCTGTTACCACTGCTGGCTGGTCCTTGCAGGTATGTGGGTTGGTGAGGTCCCTGCCCTGTCAGTGTTGCCCAGGGCCCGTGCCTGCCCTCCCTTGTGCTGCAGCTGCGCTCGTGGACCCCTCTCGTGCGGTGACCCAAAGGTGGCATGATGAACCCCTTGAATGAGCAGATATCTACCTGGTTTCATAATCTGGTGTTGGAAGTCTGGGGTTTGTGATGTTCATTTCTGCCTTGTTTACCTCATCAAAAGGTGACCTGGGGCCCTTTTCAAGTGTTGAGGATGGCAATAATCTCCTCAGGGGAGGGTGGTTGTTGAGGTCTGCATTTGTCCTGTTTGGTTTTGTGGGGCTTCACTGGTGTTTTAAGTTGACATCCTGAAGCATGAAATTTTTTGAAGGACTTTGTGGTTCCTTCCTAGTTTCCTTTTTTCCTAAAAAAAAAACCCCACAAACCAGTCTAGCTGTTTTTTCATTTGTTTGCTTATAAAAGTATGGGAGTTTAGGTGGTATGCTCTAGAGAAGAGGTGAAATGTTAGATAAGATTTTTGGCTTGTCTTGCCTGTTATTCAGTCAAGGGTAATTCTCTTAAGTGATGGGTTTTTTTACCAGCGTAAAAATAGTTTTTAATCAAGAAACTGTCTGTTATATTTTTACATATGTGTCCTTGTATTATCTTTGTTAAGTCATCTTTTAAATTTTGGTCTTTGCTTTATTAATGCTAAAAGAAGATGTATGTATTAGTGAGAGCATTTGTGGGGGTGCAGGTAAAGTCTGTGAAAGACAAGGTAGTGGAAAGCTTAGGCTGAGAGATAATACTTAAGGCTCAGAGAGAACTGGGGCAGTCTGTGGGAGGGAGAGGGAAAGGGGAGGAGGAGGGAAAGGGGCTGATACTGAGAGGATGGTTGTTACTGCCTGATGGCCGCCAGCAGAGGTGAGGATGCAAGTAGAAGTGCTGTAACTGTTGGCTCAGTGTGAATGCCATATTAGCTTAAGTCAAGGAAGACGTTCTGGTAATGGAAATAAATTGTGTGCTGTGGACTTGTAGAGGAAAACGCAGTGATGGAAGGATGGTGAATAAGATGTTAACTACACTGGACTTGGAACTGTAACTTGGATATTGAGCTGAAGTGAAAAAGGCAGAAGTAAAATGAGCTGACTTTAAGAAGGGGAACATGCAATGCTAAAAATAAAAACCAAGGAGACTGCCTGTCTATAGAATATGGTATCTTAAAGGAAGTGCAGCAGTTCCTGGCTGTGGCCCTGTAGCTACCAATCTGAATATCTAAAGAGCAATATATCATGAGTAAAAGGTAGGTCTTCCCTGGCCTTTGCTAGGAGACACATATCCTGCAGGTATGAAAACACTATCCAAAAGATAAATAAGACTGAACCAATTTTAAGTATTAATATTCATAATGCTGTCATGTACTTCAAGGATAGCTTTGTCACTGGTTTTATCATAGTACAAAATGGCAACATGCTGAATGCTTGCTCCCAGTGCTTTTTCTCAGGGCTCCCTGTGTCTGTCATGAGTCACCTGGTAGGTCTTGGATGTTAGCTGCTGCAATTATATTTGTTGTTTAGATTATTCAGGTGTGACTGGCGGAACAGAAAGAAGAGTTTGCTGGTGCAGCTTCTTTCAGAGTGGTTGCAGCTTGTGCTGGCTGGGCTGCCTTAGATCTGCTTTTAAGATCAGCATATTATGCTTTGTACTGTACAGCTTTTGTACAGAGAATCAAATCACCTGGGTGGCTGCTGCTGGTTTAATAGTATAATTGAGTAGTCTAAGCAGCATCTTAGCAGCTGCTCCAAGAGGCTTTAACCTCAGTGTATACACATTTCCTAGGATTTTGTTTTACAAAGAGAGGGATTATTGTCATATTCACTGTAATCACTCTAACTACTGTAGGCCTGATTCCTGACTGCCTTGTATTTTCTGCAGTCATTTACAACTGTCTAAAAGGACTATAAAATGTGATGATGCTAGAATGGCTGCAATCTTATTACATTTGCAGAGAGATAAATGATTGTACATTGTATATGGCAATGGAGAACCAGGCTTTGTGCAGAATGAGTAGAAAGTCAGTGCAAGTATTAAGTCACTACTGAAGTGAGTATGTGGTAGAAAAAAGGCAGTGGAGACTTTACACTGTAATTCTAAATGACGTTTTTATTCAAATCTATCTTCATGTCTGGTGTGGTGTCTAGGCTTGCTGGGAGTTGTATGGATGCTCAAGGCAATCCTTACTCTAGACAGTGGTCTGTGCTGGGCGGTTTGGTTTTTGGTGGTGTTTTTTCTGGACTGTGTTCAGCAGGCATCTTTAGCTGTCTGCAGTCTGCCATGCCAGGAGTAGGCCAGGTGTTGGGAATGGGTTGTAAGCAGTAATGATTTTAGGTAAATACAAAGGAGAATGTGAAGCTGAGGTATGCAGCTAAAATGTCTTAAGTGTGCTTAAAAAGAGAGGGAATGGTAGATGGACTTTTGGTGGTTGAGTCAAAGCTTGGATTAAGCTTGGAGAATCCACAAGTTTTAGCTAGTTTTGGCTATACTGTGTCAGAGGCAAAGTTTGAATGGCAGAATTTCTCTGCCTGGAGAGCCAGCTCTCTCTAGGCAGAGCAGAGTACAAAGAGAACAGACACCTGGAGGTTCAGGCTGGCAACTGAACCTGAGCTGACAAGACAGCCCTTGGCTTGTGATTAAGATAAATCTCCCTTTGCCCATGTATATCTGGTTCAATGTGAATGTTCTAGTTGTATTTCTACTCAAGCTGTAAATAGCTATATATCCTTACAAGTGCCAGGGGAAAAAAAAAGTTCAGTCACCTCTTAGGTGCAGTTTATATGTCACTGTCCGTGACTCCAGTAGTACAAATTATCTCAGTTATAAAATGCCAAATCCTAAGTATGACAAATAAACCTACATCATATTAACATTTATTAAGAAGATGATGGAGAATTAATTTCATAAATTTAGTAGTTTTACTAAATTTCCATATGAAGAAATCATTCCATTGTTGTTATTGTTTGGAAGAGCCATATTTCCAAGGTTATGCTGCTAAGGCAAAAGGTTCCATACTGCATTTCCAACCAAGCCTGACTGATTAAGGGTGTTAGGAGGAATATGTTTTCCTTCCAGAATCTTAATTAGGTTGACTTTAACTCACGACAGGAGATTCTGCCAGCTGTCAGCTGCTGCTTGGATCTCTTACTAATTAAAACTCTGAGGAAGCCTATTAAAGGTGTTCAAAAAGCCAAATCTCCCTTTAAAACATCTCTGGCATTGCAACAAAGAGTCTATGACAGTGATATTGCAGCATAGATAAGTTGTCTTTTGCTTTTCATCTTGGCAATATGCCAGTTATGCTGGCTATATAGGCTCTTCATTCAAAGCCCCTACCTGTCACCTTCCTGTGAATGGACTAAAAGGAATTTGAGGTGAAATTTTGCTGGTATTCAGTTTTGATATATTTGACATCCAGATTTTCTAAAGCAATAAGTATAGCTGGTACTGAAATACTTCTCTTGAGGTTCAATTTCTGAGGCAATGACATCCTGTAGTTTATAAGTATTTTGAGTGTTGAAACAGGTGATATATCGAATAGCATTGTTGTGCCACACTTCTTGTTAATTAGATGCTGCAACTAGGGTACTGTATGTTAAAAGCTTTTCCAGTGTACCTGTTTCAGAGTCAGGTTTAAGGAAAAAAAAAAAACTCCTTGCATACCTAATCAATTTTCTAGACCAACAAAAATCCTAAGCATGGTACAGATATACTGCCAAAAAAATTCTTTTTGGCAGTATCACTTGCTCCACTGGGGACCTGGCAAAATAACTCTAGCTTCTGTAGGCTGTCTGCAAAGACAAAAATTTGCTATTATAGCTCTGTTTTATCTTCTCAGGTGTAGACAGTTAAAAATCTAAGAAGATTTTGCAGAAAGAAAAGAGTTACTGGAACAGCAAGAGATTTCAGATGGCAGGACATTGAATGGATGGGAGACAACATTTAGCTTTCCAGAAGGTCACTGAGTTTAGAACTTCACTCAAGTTGTAATTCAGTTCAAACATGGGTTTCTAATAGGTTGCTGGCTTCTTGGTAAGGAAGTTAGGGGCTATGAGAAATACTTTTGTGACAGATGAGAGAGCCTCTAGGTGAAGTTATTATCAGTAGATGTCTGCTGAGAAAATTAAATAGCCATAATAAGTTCTCACTGCATGTTCTGGAAGGTGGCATGTGGCAAGACTTCTGATTTATGGAAGAAAAAGCTTAGAGGTGCTGCCAGGATTTAAGGTAACCTGGGATTACTCGGAAGTGAGATGTGGGATTTCTCCAGAAGAGAACTTACAGTCCCTTTGATTTCATGTATGACCTTTCTCTGCTCCCTCAGTCACTTGTGATGGCGGGTGCTGCTGCTCCTGTTACCTCACACAAGTTTAAACAAGCTCCCTATGTTCCCTCTAGGCTTTAGTCCCATGCCACATGTAATTTTATTGATGCTCAGGCCCTAATTATGAACCTTCCTGGTGCTCCTTTTTTTCCAGCCAGGGGACTGTCTAGCAGCACCTGTCCAGATTGATGGAAATATTGTGGTTGCATCTAGCTCAACATTGCAATAGTTAAAGCCATAGTCATACACAGATTTCATTATTCATGCAGTCTAGCTATTTCTGTTCCTATATCTCCCTTGAAGTATATGCCTTTTTGCAAATAGTTGACTAATGTTCATGCTGTGATCCTCTATAGTCTCTAGATATTTACTTGTAGAATAAGAGTTGTTTTCCCAATGTTTCATTTGTTCATTTACTTATTCCTATCCAGAGATAGACTTCTTTGAGTCAGTATTGCATTGATCTTATTTTCCCACTATTTCTTCAGTTAAGCATGATGTCATGCCAGTGGTACCTGGTTTATATTGTGTAGCTGTAGTTTTTACAAGGTGCTAAAACAATTCTTCAAGCATTTAACAGCTTAATAGGTTAATTAAAGGGTAGGATGTTATTAACTGAATTTCAGACAGTGAGTTCCATCAAATACTTTGGATAAAGATAACATGATTATTGAAACCCCAATACCTAATTTTCTTGGGTGTGCCCATCACTGGAAAGAAGAATGAAAGTTTTAGCAAAAAAAAAAAAAGCTGCAACAAGCTTACCTGAGCACTCCCAAAGGTATAAATTAATGTTATGCCTTTCTAGGCAATACTTCAGGTTTATGCAATTCTGTTCTTTGATTTAATGACAAATTTAAAAATGAGATTATAGAGGATTCCACCCCTCCCCCCAGTAATACTTTTTTGGAACAAAACCTGATTAGTGTGTGTTTCTGAATGTTTACTCAAATTATTTTTAAGTTCTCCCTTTCCTCCTTTAAAGGAGAGATCATAGCTTCTGTCCTTGCTATTGCAATGAATTATCTAGTTTTTCTGGAATAAAGATGCACATTTATTTCACAGGCAGTTGGTACATCTAGACACATGTGTACCTCTGTTGTGTTAAAGTTGTTTTGAAAATCATCTCTTTGTTAATTAAACTGCAGAGATAGGAAGAGTAAAAATTTTTTTATTGGCAAAAGCTTCAGTTGAAAGGCACTAAATACTCATCCATATATTAATTGACCTGTCACCTGGCAATACTAAACTGTTCTAATGCTGTAATATAACTGTCAGTGTCTTAACTTAGTGGTGTAGAGTTATTTTTAAGTAATATTGTTATGGGTTTGCGTGGTGCGGGGTTTTTTTGGTAGCAGGGCGGGGGCCGCAGGGCTGGCTCCTGTGAGAAGCTGCTCAAAGCTTCCTCGGCTCCAGGTCTGACCTGCCTCTGGCCCAGGCCGAGCCCGTCAGCGACCGTGGTAACACCTGTGGGAGAACAGGTGTAAGAAGGGGAACCTGCAGTGAGTAGGGGGATGGCAATGTGAGAGGAGCCCCTCTGCAGATCCCGAGGTCAGTGAGGAGGAAGGAGGTGCGCCGGAGGAGGGGATGCCCCTGCAGCCCCTGGGGAGATGGCAGGCTGTGTCCCGCCAGTCCGTGGAGGGGAGCGAGGGAGCGGAGGCTCCCCAAGATGGCTGTGGCTCCATGGGAAAGCCCACATTTGAGCAGTGTGTGACTGAAGGCCTGTCCGTGGAAAAGACCCACGCCAGGGAAGTTTGTGAGGAACTGCAGCCCGCGGGAAGGACTCGCGTTGGAGAAGTTCGTGAAGGAGGGACCCCACGGCAGAGCAGAGGATGTGTGAGGAGTCCTGCCCCTGAGGAGGAAGGAGTGGCAGAGAGAAGGTGTGGGGAGCTGACCCCAACCGCCATTCCCCGCTGCAGGGGGGAGGAGGGAGAGAGAACTGGGAGTGGAGTTGAGGTGAGGAGGAGGGAGGGGTGGGGGGAAGGTGTTCTCAGGTTTGGGTTTACTTCCTAATATCTTTGTTTTGATTGAATTGGTAGTAAATTAAATTGGTTTTGTTTCTTCCCCAAGTTCAGCCTATCTTTTGCCCATGACCTTAAGTGGGGAGTGAACCCTCCCAGACCTTGTCTTGACCCATGAGCCTGCCTTTATATTTTCTCTGCATCCCGCTGGGGCGGGGGAGTGAGCAAGCAGCTGTGTGATGCTTTATTACCTGCTGGGCTGAAATCATGACAATTATCATGTGGGAATCTGGTAACATGTCATTGTGTAAGAAGCAAAGTAAACAATAAAATTATTAGTGCATCCATACAAAGTTCACGTGACAAGTGCTCACATTTGGAGTACTGAGTGGTGCAGTTGGTAGCTCTAGAAATGTGTGCTTACTTTGCATTGCTTTGCTCTAATTAAAACCATGTGGCTAGAACCTCCAAATGACTGTTGTGTTATTGTTGACTGTTGCATGTTTCTTATATCTGCTGGGAAAAAGTTTGCAATTGTGTTTTTGTATGTATCTGTATACACACATGTAAAATTTGTGGTTTTACATGAGTTGGTGTGAAATCTGAAATTAACAGACTTCCTTCCCACATCCACCTAGAGTTATGTGCCACTCCAGTCCCTTTTGGCAGCATGTTTCCCAGTTTTCATATCAGCATAGGTACTGATTTATCTCACCAAAAGGTAAGTTGCAGCAAGGAGACTACCTTTTGACCTGTGATAGTAATACAAGGTGTTATTAAAAAAGAAACCAAACATGCAAGTTGTAAAATTTGCTGAGGTGCTCCGATAAGAAATAAGCTTTTTTTTTTTCCAAGTAATGTGAAGACAAGCAAATAAAATCAAAATACAGAAGGTATTGATCTCTTCTATGGGTGAACTGTTTTAAGTGATTTTAAGCTCTAGGCTTTAATCACTGTGTTTTACGTAAGTTTGATCTGAGCTGTTACTGCTTTGAACTAACAGTAGGCTGAGAATGTTGAGGGTGTCAGCACAAAGCTCTAATCTAAAATACATGATATGTATTTTAAATCAGAAATTAGCTGTCCAGCAGAAGGGTAGCTCTGCTTTCTCTGCCTCTGTCAAAGTCCTGGAAACTCAGGCTAGTGATTGCCCCTGGGAATGGGCCAGGAATGTGTGTGCCAGCAACTATGGCAGCAGGAAGACTCTCCCTGTCCCAAGCCTGACTTTTGCTGGCATCTGCCCTCTTGTTTGTTCCTGGCATGTCTTGTGGCACTATTGTCTTGGCCCCCCATTGTCTCTGTGATGTCCTCCCTTTGCTGCCAACTGAGGATACCTGCTGATCTTGTCAATCACTTTCTTCCCAGTACCCCTGTGAGGGAAGGAAACTTTCGTTAACATCAAGTATAGAGGCACAAGTTGGCATTATGTGGGGTTTAGTTGCTTGTTCCAGGTATCACGGACAATGAGTAAAAATGCCTGAAGTCCTCACTTCTGAGATATGAATGCATACTCAGACACGAGACCACCTTTCCTTTGTGCTGGACTGAAAAATCACTGCTTTTATCTTCAGAGTAAAGCTTCAACATTCAATTAAGGCTATACTGATAGCCTTTTCTAGCTTCCAACATCAGGTACATTAAGTAAAAGAAATCAACAGCAAGAAAACCCTTGAGAGAATAACACCTGGCATATCATGAAGGAGCAATGTCATCCTTATGTTGAATTACATCCACTTGGACTTACAATTCCTATTTCTGTTTTATGGTCTCTTATGAGAAATGATTGTCCATCCTATTTCACACTGTCTGGCAGGTGAGTGTTCATAGATTCTGTGCAAGAATGATTTTCTGGCTGTTAAGCTCATTTGCTTTATTGTTCATGTGAGGCACACTGATATGCCAGCAAAGGGGACTATGGTAGCATTGAAACAAAGATTCATTTGTTAAACAACAAGTTAATACTTCAAATATAGAACATTAAGTGTATAATTCATCTTGATTCAACTCTTCACGTACAACTCAGCCCTTCAGGTAGTTAACCTTGTTGCATCAGAAGTAACTCCAATACTAGTTGTCTTGCTTTCTTGAAGAAAATCTACTTACAGGTGATATAGGAGTAATGAAAAACAAAGTATCATACAGTGTTCCTGTATTAGATAGTCTCATATTCTAATAATGTGTGCTGTAAGAACATTGTGTGCCGGTTTTATAGGAATGCATGTGAAGAGTTTACCACTTAGACATTTTCTGTAACATTTTAGCAAAACTATAGGAAAAAAAATTGTGGAGGCCTTTTATTCTCTTCTATATAATGCTTTTCTAGGCCTTTTTTCCTGCTTTTGACTCCCCAGTTTAAGTTAGTGCTCAGATACCTTAAAAAATGTTAAGGGATGCAAACTGTAAATGGTTTGATTTTTCATCTCTTTTCACTAGCTCATGTATCAAACAGCAAGAGAGTATGACCCTTTTCTGAAGCTTGCAGCCTTTTTGGAATATTCTACAGCTAAAACCAATTGCCATGAGCACCTCTAAGAAATGGGCTACCCTAAGGCTACTGGAATACAGAAACAAGTTTGTGGAGCCCAAGGGATGTGCATTTTTTGTTTACATTAGGAGAAAATTTTCTCTGTTCAGGGAGATGTTTCAGGAAAAGTCTGCACAGACTACAACAGAAAAAATGAATTGCAAAAATTGTGTATACAGTATTTGAAGGCACACTTCTAATTAACCTCCACAGTTAATATATTATTCCATTAGTGTAATTATTGATGTTATTGAAGAGATAACAAAGTCTTTCAATTTTATAGAAGCTGTAATAAACACTGTTCTTCTATTGAATTATTGCCTAGATGCATCTTCTTACTGCTTTCATTTTTGAAGAACTGTGCTATAGGAAGAAAGAAAAGGATAGTATAAACTAAAACCTTCAAGTGTAAATTTATTTTACTTTTTCATTATGTGACTACAGAAAACTTTCTGGGTATTGTTGTGGTATTTGCACATATTTAGTATAACTGTTTTTTTCTGTAAGAACTTCCATTTCTTGAAAAAATCAAATAAAGAATTAGCTTCTTTCTTGGCAGCTAAGATGGAAAATGGAGAATGTTTATATTACTGACTGTAAATGGGTTGACAGAGGGTAGCTTGCTGCTTTAACCTTGCTGCCTAGAGAAGCAAGCTACCTTTGGTTCTCATTGTAAAGGCATATTTAAGTTGCAAAGTGTGGAAAAGACAAAGTAGTTGTTTATGGTCTGTTTAGATGTTACATAAGTCTTCAGATGGTACTTTCAATGTTGCTTCTGTTTTGGTAAGCCTCCCATGCTAATGTACATAGGAACCTGCTGTTTTTTAAATGATGGAGGTTGCAATATAAATGTCAACCTTGGATATTTTCCCTATTTCAGTTTTCCCCTCTATGCCTTTGTTCAGTCAAGGCTCTAAGCTCTTGCATGAAGCTAGAAAATTAATTGCCCTTTTTTTCTTAAAATTATTTTCACTTTGCTATCAAAAACAAGGGATCAAAAATACCTGTAAGAAAATCCTCAATTATGATAAAACTGTATGCAGTTGCCAAGTTCACCATCATGTTTTATTTTGGCGTGCATGTAGAAAATCAAGCATTAATAAAACACAAGTTTCTCTCACTTGTGAAATGTATCACAGCTTCTGAAAGTACAACAGGTGTATTTACTTTTGCAGATATCTGGACTTACATTGAAGTGTTATTGGGACACATACAGAACTGCTTGTTTCCTTCCATATCTTTTCTTCCTGATCCTCCCTGTTAGCTTTTTAGGTCTCTAGCACCTGTGCATTTAGACAAGCATTCCTGCTAGCAATTTTAGCCTCTCTGCAGAGATTTCTACCTATACTTGTGAGCTTTCTTCTGTCCCTTGTTCTCTTTCTGGTTTTGCTAAGAGCAGGATGTACTGAACATGACATAAAGTGCAGAATCACTTTCCAAATTGGGATTCAATGCAATAACCCCAGGTATGTTGTCTGGTGGAGGGATCCTGCCTAGAACTCCTGGGTCTAGAAGCTTAAGCCACTTCTGCACAGGAAAGAAGATACTTGGTTCCTGGTTTAAAGGCTTGTAAATTCTTCTATGTATCAACAAAAGGGACAGAGAACCTCAATGCACTAGTCTGTTACATACAACTTGTATATTACCAGTAGTGTCATAAAACCAATACACTTTGAAAAGTCAGAAAGGCAGATGTTGTAGGGTCATTAGAAGTCCATCTACAATTTTTTTCTTGCTCACATTTAGGCTACAGGAATGGGAAGAGGCTAAGAGTCTGTTCTCCTTCCTCCAAACCAAGTCAAACCTAAGGTTGAAAAAAAAAAAAATCACTTGAGGGAAAACATTTGAATACTCATTATGATATTAAGTTGCTGTTGTATTGTCATGTTGGAATCCTCTATGCCATTAAAATGGTGAACAGTGGAAAGATAGGGTGTGATTCCATGTTGACACAGGATCACCTGTTAGTACTTGTTTAACCCCCAGTGGATATGGGTACATGAGGATACTTCTATTAAAGTAGCCAGAGCTAGGCTTGTTGATGCTTTTTTAATGGGTTTATGCTGACAGAGAAAGTTGATACTTAACATGATGAGTTTCAGAGTGGCATACATGATACAGGACTGATTCTAAAATTTTGAGACAAAGGTTTCTATCTGAAACGGGAACTCTTCCAGTAGTATTTTTACCTGTATTTATCAGCTATAAACACAGGCTCTGTCTACATTGGCATGAGCAGTATTCTGAGAAGAGAATATGAATATTGTACTCTGGCAGTACAGAAGTACTCTGTACTTCTGGGGCTAATATAGGTGCTAAAGAAAAAAGTAGTATAGAAAACAGCACAAAAAGAATTAGTTTCAAGGGGAAAGATCAGTGCGTTGCTCCTCTTTTTAAAGAGAAAACTGCAAAGATGTTGAGCATTCCTGTATTTATACAGACATAACTTATCAGTGTTTATACATGAAATCCTGGGTATTAGTCATGTTATTCAGCAGCTGTAATCTGGAGAATATTAATAGTAACATGTGTGATCAAATGTGTGTAGAATTGTAAGGTTGTTGGTTGCCCCAGTCACACCTCTGCTATCCTGTTGTTGCTTCATACCCTCCATTGTATTTGTGTATTCAGCATGGCATGTCCTACTGGGGAGCAGTGTTTGAGGGATGTATATGTCAATTCTTCAAGAAGGTTCCTAATCAAGATCCTTGATTGCTGCCACAATAGAAAAAAAAAAGATAAATTAACTTTTGCTGGCCTAAGATGTATTAAGTGACACATGGTTAGAAGTTTTTTAGGTAGTAGTCTGGTAAAACTGATTTCTCGCTTGGTTTGGAACTAGAAAAAAAAAGGTTTCATGTATGAACCATTTTGAATTAAAAAAAGGTGGTTTAAACGGTTCTACTTGTTATCTGTATAACTGGTACATATCTAATATTGCAGATATGCTTTTTGAGGGCACAAACAATAGCATAAATGAAACATCCATAAATATGGTCAACAGTACATGTTCTTATTCTGAGCATAATGCAGTGTACTTTTCAGATGTGCCTAAGAGATGAGAGAAATGGATATGTTTCTGTATTACAAATGCTGTAATGTAAGATGTTACCTAATGCGATATGAGCTCAGTATTGCATTAGAGCCTCTCAATGGGAAATCAAAATCACATCCTATTAGTGTGAAATATCATCTTCTGTTACTTTCTTTTAGCTGGTTAAACCTCCTCTTTAGCAGGATCTGTTGTACTGATGTAAATCTCATGTTTCTGTCTGGAATTCCTGAATGTTATGTAGCATTAAGGTCTAATAGCATACACTGCTACTTTGCTCTTGCTGAGCACAAGACAATGTTTTTTATTATGTTAACATCTATTTGACTTACAGAGGCTTTTTACAGTTAAAAGTTCACTTGGTTCAAGTCAACAGTGATGATGTTCTCAATGTAACACATACTGCTGGGTTCCTGTGACTGGACATAGGTAACATTCAGCTTTCGTGCAACTCTCCAGCTAATATCTGGGATGAATTTTGACCTTAATGAGCATGTGGAAAGATGTTTCTGGCATTCAGGACTCAAAAATGTTCCATGTTATTCCAAGTTGCTAAAAACTAATGGGGGGCTTCAGGGAGAGAGTGTTCAGATTGGTTGGTGTTCAACAAAATGTAGCTTGAGTTATTTTTCCTAAAATTTTCTTCTTTACCCGCCAACAAGTTACATGAAACACTAATCATGATTTGTAAATTGCTACCTAAAGTTAAAGCTTCTAAAATGTCTGCTGTACTCTGGCTGCTGCTGCAAAAGTTAATACTGCATACATTTTCCTTTAAAAAATCCTTTGCTGGTAGCTTTCATTTTTATTTAGGTAATGATGAAGCTGGGAAAATCACACTTTCTCTACCAAACTCCTTTACTGTTTATGCTAATATTTTTTAGCTTTGTGTTCTGCATAAAGGCAAACAATTTGGCTATTCTAAGATTTTTGTGCTTACCTGTGTCGCCACTGAAATGCGCACAGAATGAAAAATATGCTTAAATGATTCAAGAGAGCCACCAGGTTTGCTGGTGTTTTTAAAAGCACATTGCAGGGTCTTTCTCTGGGGTAAATGACTGTGCTGAGATCTGATGAAATTGTGAGTCCATAATGGCTTGTGTTTTAAGGCAGCAACTTGAATGTTTATTTTCTGGTGAATGACTTTAAGATCACTTCTTATTACCCTATTTTTCTGTGGATTAAAAGTGTACACCTGAATAGGTAACCCAGCTCAGCTGATGTCTTGTATTCTACAGAACTACAAGTAAAGTAATGGTATATTTGAGCCTTTTGGAGACAGGGTAATTTTAAATTGTCTGCATTATACATACTTTGGCTGAAATTCTTTTTGTGCAGAGACTGAATACTTAAGTTTCCTATTAGTAGCAGCTGAACAAGTGCTATGTTGACCCTTTGCACAGGGATGAACTTTGCCTGAGGGGGAAAAAAGGTTAGTAAAATGTCACAGAAGTGTCACATATTCTGCCTACATCAACTTCACATGGAATGTAGAATCAGAGTATGTTCAATCTGTTCTCTGAGTAGGAGGAAAGGAAAAGGTGCTGGAAGAGTGAAATAAGATTCTAAAACATCAGTGCTAAAATGGGAACATGACCCTTATTCTTTTCACTAAAGATGTGTGTAAATGTTAAGTAGCAAATGGGTTCAAAGTGCCCATTTCTGTAATGTGCAAGCACAATATTTGATAATTAAAGTGCAATGAAAGCAAAATAGGTGGTGGGCATCGGATAGTCTTGATAAAAGCCAGTGCTCATTCCCAGTGATGTGAGACTGAGACATGCAATCACTTAAGCCAGACAGTAAATAGACTTTATGACTGTCTTCTATGCATAATACTTGCTATTGCTCTGAATGTCTGTAGTGGGTTTGGTACTTACAAATTGATTTGTCTTAACTTGCATTCTTTCCCCACAACTTCTATCTTGTCCCTACTATCCATATAAAATACATCCCTATCTATATTTAGAAAAACTAATACCAAAGACAGTCTCTTATCTTCTATCTATTACCATAATTTGTTTTAATTGTATTGTTGGCATGAAAAGATCCATTCAACCAGGAATACCCAACTTGACATAAAAACTACAAATCTCATTAATCCTTTCAGTAATTTTTAAAGCAAGCACCAGAAGGTACTACAATCAATACCAAAGGTCACTTCACATTAAAAATATTCCAATGAGCTTAAAAATTCAGGTATTTATCTATTATGCAGTTATTGCTGATGAAACATAGGACCGAAGTCCATATGTGAACTTGCATGAGCAGCTTGCAGTGCTCCTCTGGTATTGATAGGATCTTCAAGATGCACAAATCATTAGACAAGTACCAACAGAATGTAACAAATAGGGACATAGCAGGGCTCATTAATACACTTCTAATGTATAGTACTATTGAAATAAACCTCTGCAGATCAATACTATTACTGTTCAGTAGAGATATCTTTGTGAAACAAGTAATTAAGTAATGTCACTGGCATAAATAATAATAAAGATGTTGTGAACAGATAGATTAAGCAAGGAGAAGTTGCTGTCAGGTGCTACTGGGCTGCAGCAGCATGAAAATTCTGTTTTTTCTCAAGAAATCTAAGGTAAGAGCATCCTGTAATATCCTAGCATGTTTGGGTTTTTTTTCTTTAACTTGCCTTATTTCCCCAAATGTGCAGTACAAATTAAATGTTTTTACAGCTATGGCTAAATGCAACAGGAGCTTTCAGGAAGGTGGAAAGAGCAGGTTAAAAACATAATTTAATCATCTATTTAAAAAATTGGTCCTGGTCTTGCACTCTGTTTCATGTTGCGCTTGTGCTGAACTCCATTTCAGTTACATATTGCAGGTATGGATCCCAGGCTTATCCATTGCCATGCATACAGGCAGCAACATCGGAGCGCAAACTCAAATTTTGGGTAAAACTAGTATAAGCTTCTGTCACTCATGCTTAAAAGTCATTGGTTTACCAGTAGCAATCCAAATGGTAGCATGACTCAGTTTTCCAAGCATCTGGGGGAAGAAAAGTTAGGAGTTGAACATTGGATTGGTATAAAATAAAATTCCATCAAGGAGATGCGTTTCTCTAGTTAATGGCTATGTTATTTATTCAAAATGTTCATGTTCCTAACTGTAATCAATGCCTTCTTCTCTTGTAGGTATGTTTCAGAAAATTAACTAAACTTGCTGGGATCTTGAGTTGTTAAGCTTCAAGAATTGTGGGAGTATTAGCATTTTTCCTTGTACGAATATAAATTGGGTGTTGAATGCAGTTGTCTCCAGAATAATGAGGTTTTGCTATCAAAACTTCAGTGCAGTCACGATTATCCAGCAACTGAGGGCTAGGTTCTTGCAAAATACCTTAAAGATAGAAAATCTAGGTAGGTTTTGCCCTTTTCTATTTTATCTGTTAGGAGGTGAAAAGAATTTAGTACACTTTTATTGTATGAATTTGGGCACTTGAATTGTTTTTTTGGTGCTGCTGTTTGAGCTACCATTCAGTTTTTACTTTATATTGTTAGATAAAATATTTAAAATTTTCCTCATGTCCAGCCATAATATCTTGGTAACACAACTGGTTCACTGCTAGGAAACATGGGGGGTTTGTACCTCAGGATAGCTATCATGCATTAGTTATTCTGAGTCAAAGCTCAGACAGGATATGGCATGTTACTTGCACTGTGACATAGATAGGATCATCTACAGGTGTGAAGCAGAGTGAAGACAAGGTCTATAACAAGTTTCATTGACCGGGGGCAGGGAGACATTCACAGTGAAGACAATATACTGATATGCATGGAGCAAAAGGAGTAGAAATAAAGCAAAGGAGATGAGTACTAATATACTTCCAGGTCTCAGATGACAATGAAAATAATGAAAGTGTTAATTTTGAGTCATATTAATTAGCTATGCATGGGGGGGTGGGGTTGGATGATCAGTAAACAATCCACCTCTTTCAAAAGATTAAGATACAGGGCATCAGAATAAGGGAAATTCTTTTCTGGGTAGACACTTCTCTTTAAATGCCAGATTTGGAAATGAAGGCTCAGGCTTCAATGAAGTACTCTTGAAAGCTTTTTTCTCTGTTGTTAATGTTAAACACAGATCATCCTAAATTAACCTTCTGAACCTGCTCAAACAGAGTGTTTCAGACCTACCAGTTTTATGTTCTAGAATATGTTGTTATTTCTCCTCTCACAGGATATACATTATGTAACGTTTTATTGTATGTTATACTAGCTTTAGAAAGAAATGGGATTTACACAGCTACTTGCTGCCTGGTAGAGCATACACATATATTTGAAAACTAAGTCAAATTTCTGTGCTGAGGTGTGTGTGATTTTAAAATTCTTGGCAAATTAGCTATGTAGAATTGGGTAAAACACAGTTGGATTTCTTTTCCAAACCCTTTCTGTTGCATATCTTAACTGGTAAGCATTTAACCAGGATGGCTGCTTTATTGGGACATCTCCCAGGAAACCAATTTAGCCTAATGTTAGTGGATGACAATGACTGCTGTTTAATTGGGACATTATTAGCCAAAATTCAGCTTATATGAAAAGTAGCTGGCTGGTGTGGTGAGGTTAAGTAGTGCTTAATCAGGTGTTAAATAGAGCTACAGGCCTAAGCTCTCATCTCTGAAGAGGAAGTAGCTGGATTCATTTAATATATTAGAAAATTTGAAGTGGATATTATTTCTGCTTGTCATACTGTTAATATAGGACAGCATAATGCATATTTTCATTTTTTAAAAAGCAGTTTTTATGTGGGCCAGCTGTACATCTACAGGACAACCCATAGCCTGAAAATGGCCTGCACTGCCTGGTGGCATTGAGTGCTCATCACTTTTTGACTCTCCCTCAATGGCTCTTTGGCATCATGTTGGGGAGGACAATTTTTAACATGTTCCTTGCACCCCAGGGAAAGATGCAGCTGAGAACTGGTAGCAAGTGGTGTTATCCCAGAATGGCTGGACAGAGATCCAGGCTCGTTCTGTACTTGGAGAAGGAATACACAGATTAAAAGAGAGTTGCAGGCTGTGACTGGATGATTCAGCTAGTCGGCACCATCTTAAACAGGTGTCTGGGAAGTTGCTAGCAGCATGACAGGAACAGGGAACAGCACCTGGGACAAGCTACAAACTTAGTTTGAGATTTAGTAGTTAATAAGTGCAGAAGATCTAAATGAAGTTTACTGTTTTCTGGTTGAATGTATTCCACGTTAGTTTAAGACTCTGTAAAATAAGAAGAGTCTTCTACCTTGACTCCAGTGGCTGTGTCGCATAAAAAACTGTGCCTGTGCTTAGAGATCCTTGGTGCCTACCTCTGTTAATGTCAGCCTAACCGTACTTTGTTCTAGTTTTCCAGTCATAACTTTCTAACACCACTGTTCTCACCTTTCACCTTTTTTTCCACTTGAATTCCTATGCTATCCCCACAATGGAGCAATAAAGGCCCGCTGCTTTTGTTTCATTCATGGTTTAGCCCTGAGGTCTTTTAAGTCTTAAATTCAGTTTCTGAAGCAATTCTTATTTAAGCATTAACATTGGATCATAGTAACATTTCTGCCTTATTAAATCAAGCACTTTTTTAAAGAAAATAGTGTAATTGGTTATTGGAGCATTTGGTTTATTCCTTCTTCCTTTGCCGGTGCCTGGGATATGGGGACCCTTTGCCAGTGCTATGTTGCTGTGGTTTAAGTGTGCAGTCCACTTGTACCCCTTGAGGCCCTTTCCCTTGGGAAGGGTGCCTGGCTGCCTTCTGTCCCTCCCTGCTATGGGAGGGCTTCATAGGGCAAGAAACAGCCCTCCACATTGGAAAAACACACAGGGGAGCTGCTCACCATGGCAGTAACCCAACAGGTTGTATGTGATGCACTATTACTGGAGTGTGAGGTGTCCCATGTGTCCAGGTGTTCTGCAGAGCCTCTGAAGTGGGCATCTGTTTCAGGATTATTCACCACTGTGAAGGAGTAGACTTTAATGCAGTAGGTCTTTTCCAGTCCTATGTTTCTGTGAAAATTCAGCGAAGTTATACAGCAGCAAAGAAAGTATGGGGATCCCATGGTCTGAACTCACCTTGTTTCCCCTCTGGAGGAATTTTGGTGCAGCTTTTCCCAATCAGCCAGTCACTTACTTTTGCAGGAAATTGTGAGTCTGTTATTTCTGATGCTTTCAGAAACTAAATCTTGGAGACCGACTGATAACAATTAACTTCATGCATGCAGTTTTAAAAATGATAGAGTATAATTAACAGGGAAAGATATTCCCTGTTCTGTTCAAGAAAAATTCCTGTTATACAGCTTATTTTCAAGGTCTGTCTGCCCAGAAAACTGTGAAAAGATGGCATAGAAATTTTTAATAGCAAAACCACAAACTTAGTTTCAAGCTAAAAATGTTTTTTCTGGTGTTAAGAAACAAAATGCAACACCTATATAAGTGAACTTATAAAGTCCAGAAGGTATAAAAACTAAATCTGTATAAACTTTCACACCAACTGACTACTTATTTTTAACAAAAAGCCAGATGAAAGCCCATTTTCAGTTCTTTTAGAAAACAAGCCTAATTACAAGGCTTCTACAAGGTGCTTTTGTTAATACAGAACAAGCTTTGCAAGCTTTGGTGCTTTCTGATTTGTTCTGTTTTCTAATGGCAAACCTAATTTGGTCCTGCTTTGCTGTATCACATTGTTCTGTCAGAACAGTCATTTCTTATTTAATTGATAGATACAATAAATAAGATGCTTTTTTTTTTGCTATTTACTTTCTGGAATAATAGCATTACCATTGGAATAAAATAATACTCAGGAAGCGTAAGTGGATAAGAACTTAGTCCTAAAGCACTTGTTATAACACAAGATTGTATCTGAGTAAGGAGGGCATAAACGTAAAGCTTTATCCACAATGGTTATATAAAGAGTGCTTAAATGTAAAAGCAAGTCTCAAGATCATTTAATGATTTTTTTATAGGGCCTTAGTATTTGAGTTGTGTGTGTGTTGTATACAAAAATGGCTGTCCAATTCCTAAATTTCTGATTGTGCCTCTACTGTTGCAATTTTTCCATTTTTATAAGCAAATTAAAGATTTATCAGACTAGCAGCAGACTGAAAGCTTTAGTTATTCAGGACCTTTCCCTACCAGTAGGGGAGATGAGTATTGCTTATGTGGCTCTGTCCCAGTGCAAAAGTAGATGAAAACACTGTAAAGGAAGAATTAGATGACTTGAGGACTGTAATAATAATGGCAATGGAATTGTAATTCAGTTGTATAAAATGCAAATTTGTGCCCTTTGAAAGTAACAATAGGGATTTCTGCTCTAAGTGTGAAGCTCATCAACTGGAAGTTGCTGAGGGAGGGGAGGACTTTGTGTACTCTTTCACAGAATGACCATCAGGCACTAATGAGACAGAGACATAGGAGAGATAAATGCGATCCTTCAGGATGCCTCAAAAGATGTTTTTTTCCCAACTGAGAAAAGGAAATATTAATGCTATTGTGCAAAGTACTGTAGTGACACTCCTCAGAAAAGCTGACTGCAATTTTGGTTACCCAGAGTTGTTTCAGAAGTTGTGTTCAAATGGGAACAGATAACAAAAAGGTCTAGTAATGTGAATGGGGGGGGCTTGTCATGGAAAAGAGACTAAAAATGTGCAATTGTTAGACCTCTGATGCACTTGTAGAAAGTGATTGCTTTTCCAGCTTTTGTTTTGCTCTGCTGGGAAGAGAAAGAGCTATTTAAATTCAGAACAAATAGTTGTTCTGGTAAAGGATGGGTGTTTGGCTAAGAAGTAACTTAAGAGGTTCTCCAGCAGCTGTCCAGTAAGTGCAATAGGAGTCTACAGACTAATTGGTTTTAAAAATAGAGCTGGATCAGTTTGTGAGTATAATAAGGTGAAGTGGCTGTGATCATGAAGAGAAGGTGATACTAGACCCGTGGGATGCTTCAGCAGGAATGAGTATTTGGCAAGTCCCAATGTCTTCAAGGGTGGTAACTCCACAGGGAAAGGGACCTGGCTGTCCACACATCCTTGTTCTCTTTCAGCTAGGCCTCTCAGCACAGCAGAGGCATCCTGAGAGGCACCATAGCTGAAAAAAGCAATCTCACTCCTGTCCTCTGGCTGTTTACCTTCTTGTGTAGAGGCTTGTGTAGTCCCACAATAAGCTCCATTTAAGGTGTGAAACTAGAAGACAGTTAAGCCTGTAAAAGGGTATTTGGGGGAGAGTATCTTCTGCACGGATGATTCACATCCATGAATCCTCTCATAATGGAGAAAAGCGTTGTTGATGCAGAGGGTGCATGTTAGAGTATGTAGTGAAGAAGACAGGCCTGAGCCATTAGACCATCTTACTTACTTCAGTGTTTTCAGTTTAAAACGTGCTCTTAATTCAGTTTCTACAAGCTTCAGCAAGCTGAAGTACATCTACCTCTTCCCACCCCCTTTCCCCATTCATACATTTCTCTTCTAATACTAGCAGCTGAAGCTTAAAATTCAAGGATAGAGTTTAAAGCTGTTAATGCTGGCCCAGGAGAGGGACAAGGTTTAATACATGCTCCTGATATTAGTGTTTCTTGGTGGCTACTACACTCACAGCAGGCGGCCATGGCGAATCTGACTCTGCAGTATTCTTTGCAAAGATTAATTTTTAACCAATTTGGATACTTTTTAAAGTATTGTAGTGATGTTTTCCACATCTTAAACAACCTAAATTTAATGTAATAATTATCTGCAACTGCAATCACACAAGTGAGGTATTAGATTAGATTTTATGGGTTCTGATACACAGCATTTACTGGTTGAGCAGAAGTGCTAGTAATGTAACTTGCAAGTACAGCGATAAAAAAATCTTTCAAAACATCCCCATATATAAGAAAATGTGTGCCAGGTTCTGTGCAAGAGAATAAATGCAAGATGTGGAGTTTACCATAAAAGGCACCAAATGCCTCCTGAGAGGCAATCATCTAGCAACTCTCAGAAGAATATTGGCAGCTTCTGGGAATGCAGTTAAAGACAAGGGGAGAAATGGAAATGTCATTTGGTAGTCAATAATAATGGTGTGTTTATTCATAACTATAGGAAGATCTAGAAATGGGTTAAAACACATGAAGAAGCAGGCTAAATGGAAGGAACTATACCAGTAACTATTTATTGAGCTATGAGTATGACAGACTAAGGGCTTGGAAAACCTCAAATTAGTTTGGCTTCAGGGTAGTGTTAGGTAATGTTTCGGGTTTAACTTAAAAACTATTCTCAAATACTTTTTTTATCTTTCTTATCTCTTGGAAACACCTTTCTATCCCATGCACCTTTGGGTGTATGATAAATATGCATATTCTATTTATATAATAAATATGTGTAAAGTTATATGTAAAACATATATGTGTATATTTACAAATTATGTAATAACAAGAGAACTGCATACTTATAGGCATTGTTGTACATGCTGGTGTCTGCTGCAGACCAGAGGGCATTTACAACAATCTCCTTAGAGCTGTTCCCCTGCCCAAGATTGCCCTTATTAGAGTAACATACTCGTACTACTTTCTTGCCACGTATCCATATTTTCACTGTTGTGGGAGCCACAGTAATGTGCCTGTAGCTAGTACAGGGTCCACTGATGCCTTCTCCCCTAGCAAGGCCTTCTGTTGCAAACTTTAAACATGAATAATGCAAGGTGTTGAGAAGCATGGGTGCGGATCTGCAGACAGCTCCTGCTTGAGGAGGAGGCTGGTGTTGCTGTGAGCAGCGCTATGGCAAAGGGCCTCTATTTCCCATGCTCTTACCTCTATTCCCTTGACAACAGTGACTCAGGAGGAGGAAACGGTGGAGGTTTGCAGTATCAAAGTAGACACCTGCATCCCTTCAAACTGAGCCCTTTAGGAGAAAAGTTATGAACTGGGATGCACCACTAGATGGAGACATGTACATGTAGACTGTACAGGTATTGTATGCTTTGAATTTTTCCAAACTGTTGCGGTAAGACATAAAATGTTGTCTTGGTTATAGCAAAAAGCAAGAGAAAAATCCATAAAATTATGTGATTAGATGCACTTGTTCTTTCCTATTGAATGATAAATTTCAGTAACTTAGTGATATGTGTATTGTGCAGCACAGGAGTTGGCACAGTGCTAAGTACTCTATAAAGTCAAATATAATGAAAAGTCTAAGGCAGATAACTAATGCAGTGTCATTTTGGTTAATGTTCTTGTTTTCTTTTAATAACAAGTGCTGGGTGGGGGTGTTTTTCTGGAGATGGGAACAAGGTCAGCGTTATTTACAGTACAATTAGCAGTATGGCATACCATTATAACATAACACTTTGTAGACTTTGTAAACAAAGTGGTTACAGGAATGCTTAAGGTAGCAAAGTCAAGCACCCAAAAGTTAGGAAATACAAGAATTAATGATTGCATGTTAAGAATAAGGAAAAAGTTGCAGGCTTGTTCATTGTAGCACTGTGGTGTGGTCTCTAACAGTGATGCTGCTGTTAATCTGTGATGAGTCTGCCTTATTCAGTGTGCTACTGGGAAATGCTCACAGAGCAGTCTTCAATATTTTCTCACCCTGATTGCACACAGTGTGGCCCCAGCCAGCTCTACTGCACAACAGCCACATGAAAGCTTCAGAAATTGTTTTGCCTTTATGCATTCTCTGTGAAATGAATGGATGGCATTATCCCCACATTATAGACAGAAGGGAGAAACACAAGGAGAAGTATCTGCTGAACACAGGTACCCAATTATGTTTTTATTTTTCAGACAAATAAGAACATTCTCAGAGCCATGGAGATACAAGTATCTATGAGTGCATTCATATACTTCAATTGCAAGTCATCCCTCCAATACCCTGGCTCCTTTGTACCACAAGTACTTCAAGCGTTACATTGGATAAGGCAGAAGTTCTATGAAATGCATGTTCTTGCATCATGTGATACTGATGTATCCTACCTACTGTTAATTTCCTGGTTTCCTCCTTGCCCTTGACAGCCTCAGTTTTGTGAAAACTATGCCACCTTATCTTTCAAAGGATTTTGTTGCAAGCTGATTAACTCAGTATAGCAATCATCTTTTCCTAGGAGACAGGTCACTATTTAAATGAGTTACATCTGCTTGCCAACTACCTCATATGTCCCAAAATGGATATTACTTGATTTGAAGTAAGAAAGGTTATAATGTCCGGTGTTGCTCTCTAAAATGCAAATATGGGCAGCTCTAGAGGGAGGCAAATTAAAGGATATAGCTGCCTGCCCTGAAGGAGAAATTAGGGGAGAGCAAAAGAAATTTCTCAAATGCATCCATCACCTATTAGCAATAAGTGTTAGCTGAAAAAATTGGAAATTGCTAAGGGAGAGTAATTTGGCTGAAAATATTCATTAGGGAGCTTGGAAAGTAATAGTGGAAAGAGGCGGAAGAAAAAAATCCTGAATTGCCTTTAAAAAGAGAGTAAACTGACTAATTTAAGGCTTTGAGTTGAGCATGAAGAAAGCAAGCTACTGAATCTAACATGGGCTTGGTGTCTTAAAAAATAAAGGAAATAGAATTACAAAGACACTGCAAATTCTGATAACAGGCATGTTTCTATCTCCTTCAAAAGAGTACATTTTGTATAAGGCAATCATCTGTTTTGGAGAGCTCACTGAGACACCCTACCTGTTTATTTTGTTTTCTGGATTCTGGACTCTAATTTTGTGGTGAAAGAATAAGACTGATTTATAGAAGAATCTTTCTCATTAGGGGTTGCTCAGATTTTCTCTTGTGTGAATGGTGCCAACTGGAGGTGTTTCTGGTGAAAGGAGGTGTAAAATTTTGATGAGTAGCTTTTGTGTGTGCCTGCCTGTCTGGCTTTCTCTTTATGAAGATTTGGCCTCACTAAGGTTACTTCTAAGATATGTTTTCTTTGTCACTGTGACAAATGTATTCTAATAGTTCTTGATTTCTCTGTTTTGTATAACTATCATTCTCTGCTTATTTGAGGGAGGAGCTTCTCTTGAAGAGATTTTGAAAGAGGTGTTTCTTATCAGTTCAGTTAATTAGCTTTTCTGGTACTTCTTGCAGTTCAGCTGATTGCAGTATTTTGCAATTGCAAACTGCTTTATATGGCTTCTTCCGTATAGTATATTGAGAAATGTTTTATTATCATTTATACAAAAACAGATTATGAATTCAAAGGCAGGTGCACAGTTTATGCAAAGCAATTACATACTTTCTTTGAAATGGAGCACCTGAACATGGCAAATTGAATGAGGTTGACAGTTTGTGGTAGACTGAGTTTGAAGGAGTCCATAGTGTTTTGGAGTGAAGCTTAAAGTTCAAGACAAGCTGAAGCTTATTAAGTGCTTAATTACAGAAATAATAATGAAATTACATATAAGGCTAAGATTTCTGACCTTAGCAAATGCAATAAAAAGGTATATTTTCCTATACCATGCAATGTGTGGGCCTTACATCTATGAATCTCAATCCACTTGCAAAGCAGTTTCAGTTAAAGTATACTGCTCTCCAGCTGTACAAAAAGCCTGTGTGCACTCAGCATGTGCTAGCATGAATCTCTACCTGCTTGGAAATAGCTTAAGTACTGCCCCAAAGTATCAGGACGTCTTTCAAGGAAAAAACAAGTGTATAGTAAAGTTGATAGTGCTGTCAAATATATTTTCTCATGATGCCTACTGTTGTCAGGTGTGGTGCCTCTGTTGCAAAAATGGGTAATAAATTTAATAAACCATCTGATGGCATGGAAACGGGGGGGAAGCAACCAACCAAACCCTGTAGATTTTACTGGTAATGAAGAAACTTTGAAAGGCCATGAGTTTTGGCTTACCTGTGTCATAAATATGGCTTCAGGTTTTGTACCCCCTTCCCACCCCCTGCCTGTCTCTTCACTATCAAGAATAAAAACCTAGGGACTACTGTCCCATCGGGACAACGTGATAAGATGCTGCCATCTACAGGTGACGCTTCTCTTGAACTTGTACTGTGCACAAAAATGTCCTTGAAATTGTTGCTGTGTATAAGCCTAGTATTTCAGACTCTGTCTTTTGAACTCTCAGAAAATATACTTATTAAAGAGAATCCGTGGGGAATGCATGTAGCTGCAGGGTATGTAACAAAATTCCTGTTCTGTTTGCACGATGTGTGGGTATGGGTATTTTGGAAGGTACTGAGAATTTAAGCTCATGTCTGAAAATACTTATGAATGTGAAAATCTTTGTGCCCTGAAAAGTCCCTCTAAAGTCCAGAGGGCTGGTCATTAGCAGAAAAGCTAATCGTGTATTCAGTGTCTATGCACTGAGGCCTGAGGTGTTTATGGACTTCTCTGGACCACTACTTTTTTTTTCTTCTCCCTTGTCATGTTAGGATTATATGACAAGAAAGCAGAATTCTGATGCGTTATTTGACTATTAAGCTTTGAATATGACCAACATATTTTAGTAATAGCTTAAAGTTAACCATCATATTGAATGCTTCTATGATTTTTATCAATTCATTGGATGAATAAAAAAATCAGGGTGCTAGAAGAGCAGTACATCTTAAGTTAGCATTAGCCTAAAGATTTTTAAACCATTTTAATATTACCATTTCTGTGGCTTTTCTAATGTCCTCAGTTTTAAGGTACTTGTTCGCTCAAAGGATTTGAGGGAAGATTTGAAGCCATTAGCTCTATATTGGACTTTTTTTCAGGCTTAATTAATTGTTAAGGCATATTACAGAATAGTCATGCTCTAGGAAGTAATGTGAAGAAATTGTGAATAATTGTATGGTTTGATGTACACTGCTGAAGTAGGAAATGGTGACCCTTTATTAAACACACAAGAAGCCTGAAAAATAAATTTAGCTTGTATAGATTTATTTTTGGAAGCAGGATCAAGTATCAGTACAAACTGGTTTTGGACTTGTATCTCAAGTGCAGAACAACTTCTTGACTAACTATTGTTGATACTGTTACAAGAAATCAGAAGAGGAGATCTGTACACTGAGTAGTGAGGGGGATGAGACATTGAGAGTACTGGTTTCCCAGTTCAAGAAGGCATTTAAGTTCTTACCATCAAGTAGGTCCTTAGGTCTGACTTTAGCAAAATGCTGTTCTGAATTGTGCCATCGTGGAAAATACTTTTCACTGCATAAGTAAAGCTACTGGAGTAGTATGCAGATCCTTGTAAACGTATGGCAATTATTTAAGTATGCCATCATGCCTTCCATGAACACTGCATTTCACAGAAATGTGACTGTTAAAAATTGATAATAAAAAATAAAGATATTTTAGCTCTGATTTTCACATACCCTTCATCTGCAAATCTATGCTACCTTGTGCCTTTGAATACAGCTTTTCAGGGAAAGATAGCTAAAATATGCAGGTGAAAATGTTTTAAGGTGCAAGGAAATCATTGTGTGTGTCTTTGCATGCTGTGGACACTTCTGGAATTTTCTTACTTTGTAATCTATCCTGAAAAGAATTGCTTGGTTTTGGTGGTATCAAACACCAGTGTCTAGCTTTAATTGCTCATGATGTTATTTTGAAACACTATTCAAAGGGCGCCTTCTCCTCCTGATAAAGGATCTTTTACTGAAATTACACAGTTGAGAAGGATGGAAGGGGCATTTTTCTTTTCACTTATTTAAAAATAAGTTGTATGTTTGCTGGGAGCTGATCAGGGATGTGAATACGTTGGAGCAGCAAAATTAGAGTTCTATTCAGGGAGCTGATACTCTATCTATCCAGTCTTCCCTACAGGTCTTCACCCTGTTTTCTCCCCCAACTACACTGGTAGCTGTGAAAGCTTTTTCCTTCTCTTCTATAATGCTCATCTTTTTTTCTTCCCATTTTTCACTCTACTTAGCCATCTCTTTTCTCTCTCCCATCCTCTCTTGTTCTCTGGTTTTTTTGCTTGTTGTTTTTTTCTTCATTATAATGGTCAGTCTTTCCTTGTCTTTTCATTCTGAATAGCTCAGAACTTCTCTGAAAAAAGGGGGCTTCTTTACCAGACACCCTGACCAGAAATACTGTCATCTTTTGCCTAATCAGATTCTTAAATTGTTTCACCACCTGTTACTTGAATCCTAGACCTTGCTAGACACAGGGCTGTGGGCAATCCAAGTGGATTGTTCCTGATCTCAGCATTCTTCATGTCCAGTGGAAATCCAGAGTCTTTTTAAGATAGCGCCAGTTTACAGTCAGCCAAAGACTTTCATCTTCTGGAATTTTTATGCTTTTTCAGATGCATTAAATGAACTGAATTAACTGCTGAGACAAGTCTATAACATTCAGTTCAGTGCTCCTCATCAGTCTGAAATCCCAAATCCTGAGCTCTTTAACTCTGCTAAAGCACGCTTATCCCCAGGCAGCAAGAGGCACATGGCTAACAAGGTGCACCAAAGCCAACCCAGGGGAAGGGTGAGGCTCTACAGAGGCATGGAAGAGAGGCACAGACCTGTGTATGGTGGAAGGGGAGACCAGAAGGGCAAGAAAGATTACCTGGTATGTTGGCTAGTAGTGAAGAGAGAGGCTGTCTGGAAAGGTGGAGAAGGAAACTGAAGAAATAAGGATTTGGAAAGGGGTATGAGGAGGCAGTAGGTGTGTCCAAGGGAAGAATAAAGATCTCCTGGGAGGAGGTTCCAGTAAAATGGATTACCAGGTGCTGATCCAGAATGTTATACTTGCTCTCAACTTCAAACATATGCAGTCAATGCACTTCGAGCAAGTGCATTCTAAGTACCTTATTGAATCAGAGGCAGCGTGCAACTCCCTGTTTGATTTAGCCCTTGCTTTTAACTCTTCAGTGGGACTTCTGTGATCTCTACCTTTTTAAAAGCTTGCAGAATCATGTGTGCTTTTGTATGAGAGAAAATTAATCCAAAGTAACTTCATTGGCAACATGTGTAGCATAGTTGTTTGTAGAATTGTGTATTTATCTTTTGGCTATCTGATTTAGCTTAATTACTCATTTGTTATATTTTGTCCAGAATACCTGCTCAGTTCTGCTTTGTGCAGTGATAATATATGGTCTTATCCAAAGCCTTCTGAAGACAGTGGAGAGACTCATTACTTCCATAGCTTGTAGATCAGACCTGCAGTATACACAGAGGCCCAGCTGAAAAAAAATACCTTTTGAACATCTGCAGGAAGAGAGGCATATTATGCAGCTTTAATACTGGAGTGTTGTAAAACTTCAACAATCCACTTTTTGCCTTTTTTGTAAGTTAGAGCTATTTTTATTATACCTATAGGTTTGTAAAAATGCAATTATTCTTTACACTCTTAAAGGAAGAGGTTAGCACTCTCTGAAGTTAACAAGATCACTATGCTAATTATTCCTTATGTTATTTCCATTTATAAAGGTCTATATCTCTTCATTGCTACTGTTTCTCCAGGGTCATTTTCAGGAACTTATTCTGATTCAGTTTACAGCTGTGTTATTGAAATGCATATGAAATGGGCCTGCTCTGACAATAAGTGAAGTGCCAGGATGACAGAATTGGATCTGGTTAATTTTGCTCCCCAAACTTATGACACTTCTTAAATGACATTTCCAGATCATTGCTCTCTATGAAATGTGATAGACTTTCCAAGACAGAAATTGGAGCTAAATACCCAAACCCAGGAACTTTCAAGTATTTACATCCTTTAGGCTTATGTCCATGATCCTATCCATTGTTGGTGGGATGAGCAGCAGTGAACACAGAGCTGGGAGTTAGGAATTGACAGTACAATTCAGGCAATTCAGTAAGCCCAACACATAAACTGGGAGGCTTGCAACTGCACTTCTGCATCAGTACACAGCTGCACAAATCAATAGGTTGATTTCCAGAGATGCTAAGTGCAGTACATTTTCCACTTTCACCATGGAAGAAAGCTTGTGAACAAAGCTTTCAAGATTTGGAGCAGGGGTCTGGAAGACGTAAAATCAAAGATGCAGTGGGAATATATAGTGAGTTGTACTGGACCCTTCCAAATGCCACTGTGAGTAGCCCTGTCATAGCTTGACACCAAACATGAATTATGCCTAATATTTTTAACAGTGAAGACAAGGGGTTTTTCTAATGTTTTTGACCTGGGACACCTCAATTCAGTGCTGAGTGTAAGGGCTAAAAAAACAGCAGAAAAATTGATATTTTTTTTTTTGTGATTGAGTAGAGAAAAGAGAAAAAAACAATTTGCACTGGCTTTTAGGATGGGCACAAAGTTTTCAGGCCAGTTTCTAAGGGTTATCTGAGATGTAATCTGAGACCAACAGAGAAACTTTGCTATGATTAAAAGGTGGTTTGGAAAAAAAAAAGCTTTTGAAACTCAAACTCTTGAGTCCTGCATGCTAGTTGACCCCATATAAGCTTTCAATTATTTGGTTGAGTATAGGCTTCCAAAATTGGTGCCAAGTCTGCCTCCCTTCGCCTATTATTTTTTACAGCTTCAGCAAATGTAAAGCAGCTTTTTCTAAGAACCCAGTATTACTCATTTTTCTTTCCTGGTGATAATTACTGGAGGAGTTAAGAGTTAGCATGACCTGCATGCTCTGCTATGATTCTGTTAGTGAGATGAGGAATAGACACTGCAGCAGGAACTCAGGTTGTTTCATTGCCTGCTTCATCATGGTGACTTCCCAGTGCAAGCATCAGCTGACTCATTTGCTCCCCACCCCAATTTGAACTCCTTCAACAGTTTCAGTTTATATCCAAAAAGTCTTATTTTCACCTCTGTATGACCAGGTCTGCAGGTGACTGCTGCAGGAGTTTGGAGGTGTTTCAGCCATTCTTAGCCAGATACTCTGCTTATTTCCTGTTCTTGCAGAATAATTTTCTAAGTGTATCAGACAACTGCAGTGTATTTCAGTGTCTTGAGTCCTGCACTGGAAGGGCTAGGTTCATGCTTGATCCCTGACACCAGTCAGATTGTGTAGGTATTTGTCTGTTATCTGCATGTTTGAGGTGTGGTATAGGTTTTTTTATTGTATTCAGGAAATGCATCTCTGAAGTTGACTACTGTCACTTTTTCCTTCATTCATGGTTTCTCTGTTTTTCTCTTCTGTGATAAACATTACAGTATATCCTGTCAAAATAGCAATTTACTTTGAGACAGACTGTGTTACAAAAATTTCCATCCTGGAGAGTTGGTTGTTGCTGTGTGCTGACTGTTCCCTACTACCAAGTAACAGAGCTAACCTTTGTTGTAGAGTTGGGATACCTATATTTGTAAACCATCTACAACAGGTAGCCCTGATATACTTTCTGTAATAGGATTTCTTCATGTTTCTATGAGCAGCTGAAATAAATTGCTTTAAAGAAGTGCCATATCACATTAAATGGGGTTATGTGCAGTTATCCTCTGTCATATGAAATAATTCAGTCTCACAAAATGCAAGCTGGGAAGCTACCCCCAGGCACTTTAAGATTGTTTGGTTTTTTGATTTTTTTTCTCTTCCTGGCCTTGGAAATATGGGAAACAGCAATTTAAACAGAAACCATAGCCATGTATAACAGTAGTCCGATACAGACTTTTTTTTTCCCCCTCCAAGCCTGATTCCACCATCTCTATTAATATCAGAAAAATATGCTAACTGGGAAGAAGTTTAGTGAATTCTTTTTTCAAGCTGCTTTTTATGAGGATACCTGAAGATTTTTTGGCTTATAACAGATTTTTTGTGTGTGTGGTGTAAGATATGTTTTGGATAAGAATTTTAACTGAATCCTTCAGCATATCACGACTGAATAGCTGAATTAATGTTATTGATAAGACTACTTTATTGGCACACAAAATTAGCATAATAAGTCTCAATTTGTTATGGGCTCTAAGTATTCTGTTATAACTGTCTAACTGAATTGCCAATACCATGTTTGACAGAAGATTAAATGTAAATGCCTTATATCTTTGAAAACTTAAAGTAGGCAAAAATGCATGCAGCTGAATCTTTCTGTGCATTCTTGACCTCTGCAACCACAGAAAATATTCTAGAAAGAAGAGCACACAGTCTGTCTTTCTTTTTTCCTTCCATCATCCCAAAAACTAGCAGGTTTTGGACCTAGTGATTTGACACCTGATTTTGGAGGAAGAGCATTCAGGTTTTAATTTTTATTCCAAAGAGGTAAGACATTCCTAGCTTTGCAGGCTGCCATCTTGTAATATCTTAACAATAACTTATTTGTAAATAAAATAGTTGACATGCTTTTTCTTTGAAGTATAAGCCTGCAGTGCATTTCAATATGCAACATGACTGTATGTATTGTCTGTTACTGGTTTCTGACAAAAAAGGCTACGTCAGAATTGTTGCTATTGATATAGAAAGATACTTCTGTCTAGAAATATGTCAGTCTAGAGTTTGTCACCGGTACTGGCTGCCTATGCTAGAGGTGCTATCATCTTTTCTCTCCCTCGGCTGAGCCCTGCAGAGGCTAGAGAGGCATGGTAGGCTTTTGGCAGACCCTAGTGCTGCTAGCAGTACCACTGCCATCGTTCCCATAGCCTGGACCCTCCACTCCAGTCTGCAGGATCCCAGCTTGTAAACAGCAAAATTACTATAGTTCATTTCCAGCTGTCTAAAACTGGTTTTCCTAAATTATTTTGCATGTACTTAATATGCTTCAAGAAATCCAATTGAGCTTGTGAACTATTCACAAATCATAAAATAGGGTATATTGCAATGAATATTTTGACTAGTCCTGTGCATAAGTTTTTTAAAGTGCCAGTAGTTCAAAACATTACTAAAATGGCCTCTGGCGGCCTTGAGCATAAGCTGCTTGTATGTTCTGTAAAACACGGATTTTTCTGTTTCTTTAGTTGTTACGAAGTATGAATTATCATGAGAAGAGGGAGGAAACTCTGGTAGGTGAAAGTAACAGTGCATGCAAATGTCTGCTTTGTTAGACACAAATGTAGTCTTGTCTCAGTGTTATCTAGATTGGCTATTTTTAAGCTTATTTCTCTGTATACACAGTATATGCCTACCTTAAATTTAAAGAATACATACAGCCACTATAGTTTTAGAATGGTATGTACTTATGCTCATGAATATATAGAAAAGCAGTAAGAAAGGTGTTTTCAGTATTTCCGTAAGAGCTTACAGTTAATACTCAAAACACTGACATCCTTAATATCCTTCGCCTGAATAGGTTTAAAGCAAATTATTCTATTGGTTCCAATAAGAGTGCTTAAAAGGCTAAAAACATAAGTACACACCCAAATTAAAAGGTGTAGAAAGATAAGTACACTCTTTTTGTATCTGACCCATTGTGGAATATCAACAAAGTGCTTGGAGATACAGGGCCAGATAACTTTAATGGAAAGAGAACCATGGAATGTGATTTCAAATAAATCTTTCAAATGAGGATAAACCACTCTAAATACATGTGGTTTAATAGAATATAATTGTTTTAATCAGTGTTTGACATACACCATCATTAACTATATAGATAACTTCTACCTTGTTTAATAGGATATTAATCCCACCACTATACAGCAGCGTGTGAAACTGGTGTCCAAAGGGTAGCATCAGTTTTCTTCCCCAAAGCCTTATTATGGAGAGGAATAGTCAGATAGTTACCCGTTTGAGAAGTTGCTTTGATTTCATGTGTGGGAGTTTAAGCTGGTGTATCACACTACTTCAGTAGTGCTCACATTTGCAAAAACAGACTGTCCTTCAGACATCTGAGGCCCATTTCAGAAGCATTTTGCTTTGTCGTTTCACCAGCAGAAATTACTGAAGGACACAAATCTATCTACTTTCTCTTGTACACAGAAAAAGCCTCCCAGGCAGAGGTTTCAGTTCAGCACATTCATTACCTTCTAATTGCTTCTAAATTGCATTGTGACCTGCTGCATCAATAGCCGAATCTAACAAAGTAGCACAATCTGAGCATATGTGTTGTTAAAAGCTTAACTGGCAGTTGTTTTGCTACTGGACTGCATAAAGGACACTGCATGAAGGACAATATCACTTTGGGATGTTTTTCAATAACGTATCATTAACGTTGTTCGGAAGTGGCTTTAAAGATCAGCTTGTTTATATACCAGAAAAATATCTTTTGGGCAATAAGCAGCATACACCCTTTTTATATCACTATCAGATGTGAATATATATATACATATATATATAGTTTTACTTCTCACTGACTAAATGTGAAAGTTTCAATGTCAGCTGTGGCATGTAAGAGCTTCTATGGAAAATGTACTTCCATGCAAAGTCACAACTGAATAAAGCATTTTATTTAAGATTCTAAGCCATGTATAAAAATCACCCTTGGAGAAAAGATAAGCTTGAATACATTTAGGCTGAGCCACAGCAGGCATGATGCTGTAAAAGGTAAGCTGCTATACCAACTACTGTGGAAGCTAAGGTATAAAAATCATTGCTCCCCTGGAAAACTTATTCAAAACTATCACTTATAGCATGTAACCACACTATCCTACCTACTAATAATTTTAGCCAGCTAGCATGTGTTTGTTATTCCTTTGTTTTACTCCTCACCACCACAAAAAAAAGTACAATTACTGTCAGCTTCAGTGTGGTGTTCACTCTGTATTGCAATTGCACATTTCTTTTCCTTCACCCTTAACATTTAGTAACACATGTGTATAGGGTAATGCAGCTGTTGCTCCTCT
>JANZLQ010000095.1:26101193-26114115 GCA_026212715.1 Elanus axillaris
TTAATAGAACAGAAAAGAAGAAACTAATAATGATGACACTAATAAAATGACAACAGTAATAATAAAAGGATTGGAATATACAAATAATGCACGGTGCAATTGCTCACCACACAACAGCCAATGCCTAGTTAGGTCTGGAGCGGTGATCCCCCGACCCCCACTCCCCCCAGTTTATATACTGGATGTGATGTCTCATGGTATGGAATACCCCTTTGGCCAGTTTGGGTCAGCTGCCCTGGCTGTGTCCTGTGCCAACTTCTTGTACCCCTCCAGCCTTCTCGCTGCCTGGGCATGAGAAGCTGAAAAATCCTTAACTTAGTCTAAACATTACTTAGCAACAAGTGAAAACATCAGTGTTATCAACATTATTTTCATATCTAACTCAAAAACATAGCACTATACCCAGCTACTAAGAGGACAATTAACTCTATCCCAGCTGAAACCATGTGAAGGAGCAACTTCTAAATGTATTCGAGAGAAATACTGATATGATAAGAATATGCAAACAGGTTACTTTTATTTTTTACCCCTTCAATATAAAGCTCTGCTCTTAAGAAGAAAAGCTGTTTTTAAAAAAAATCTCATCTGGGAAATGAGTGAAAACAAATCCTTGAAACAAGCAGTGAAATAATTAGTGGAAATTAATCTCTAATTAGAATAGGCGGACATGTCATTGCTTGGATGCTCACAGTGAGGTTGGACAAAATGTTTGCTGTCTTCAATGGATTTGTGAAGACTTGCACTGTCAATTCAGCTGGAGCTGTAACTTCAGATCTTTATCAGCCAATCAGTACATGCTTCTTTTGCCTAAATTAGTGTCTCAAAAAAATCAAACAGTCCTGGGTGCACAGAGAAATGAAGGACAGAGAATATATTAGTTGGTCCTCATATTGTTTTATTAATATTGTAGCTATTAAATTTTTACACAGACAAGATAGTGCTTTATATTTTAGGCAGTTAAGCTTTTTAATTTTTAGAATTGGTAGGGAATTTTATTGTGTAATAAAATTTTGTCTAGCTCCATATTTGCTGAGAGTTAGGATCCAAATAGAAAAAGGTCATCAAAACTTAATTCAAGCCTATCATCTTGTGCTTATAACCCCATAACATCTCAGAAAAGAAACTCATTATTGATTGCACCTAAGGCTTAGGATAAAGTATGTCTCTATATACTTAATTGTACCCCATGGTACTGCATCATTTCTGCTATGGCAAGCTCAATTTAGTTTTGCAAAGGTAGTACTTGATAAGATTTGCAGATGGGTCTAATAGACACCCATTAATTAGGTGACCTTAGGAAATGTGGAGCTGTCCAGTTGGGAAATGGGACTTTGTAATGAATAATGTTTAGATGTACCAGTATTAATGGTATCTCAGCATTTTTTGATATGTACCAGGGAAAGTAAATCAAAGAACTATTTAAATAGGTTCAGCTGAACTTGTGTGTTTTGCATTGCAGATAAGTTAAAAGCTCTAGTTTAGGATCAGATCCTAATCTGTTTCCAGTCATTGCAACGTTACGCTCACAGAAGTTTGAGTCTGAAACTTATTTATGTCCACTCATGTACCAGTAGTAGAATGAAGTCTAAAACCAGTGTTTGAAAATAGCAGACTCATCAGCCTGTATCTTTCTCATTGCAACAATAAACTCGTTTACATAGTAGTACCCAGGTGTCCAGATGCGCTCAGCCTGTATGCACTTGTAAAGAGGCAGGAAGCACAGTGTTTTGTAGGAACATCCAACCTTGCAGTCTGACAGCTCTTACTTATCGTGAGAACTGCTGCATTTAAGAACCATTTCGACAACAAATCCGTAATTCTACTGTTCTTCCTGCAAAGTGGCTTGAAACCAGATGCAGTGTATTACATGTCAGATCTGTGTTAAAATAGTGGTGTGACTTCTGAAGTATGTGGTCTCCAAGGAGATGCCAAGAAGCTCCTTATTCTTTAGAGAAATCCCCTAAAACCATATTGTACCCATTGATTGTGCCTTCTCTGTATTGCTTGGCACTCTTACAAAATGCCATTAATGTGACATTGCTGTTCTAGACCCGTCTCTTTTCTCCTAGCTACTTCTTGCCTGTGAGTTCTTTTTTTCAGCAGAGCACAGATCAGTCAGGACTTATGGTCTAATAGTATAAAACTGTAATATCAGTTTCTGTAGTTGTATTTTTCTTGATGTATGCTTTGCTGGGGCACTGTGGAAAAAGACTGGAAAACATTCAAAGATAAAACGCTCATTGCACTCTAGGACAGTGTTTCTTCAGTAGCTATTGACCTTTGGTGATTAAAGCTTCTTTTTAAAAATGACTGGGGAAAACCAAGGACTACCTTGAGCAAAGGACTTCATTGTTATGAAGATTATTTTTTAAGCACAATTAGAATTGGTGAAATTGAAACACAATACGTCTGCAGTAGGCATCCCAATTGCTCTTTGAAATAAAGAATCTGTTGTACCTCTGTCTTTATAGAACAGAAAACTGATAAACTGTACATGTTTAACATTTCAGGTTACTTCTTTAGACTTTATTCAGCCTTCTCTGAGTTTTCAAGTGTTCTGTGGAACTGTAAATTGCTTTGTCTATTGTTTTGCTCAAAAGAAGGTATATATAAAAAAATTATTACCAAGAAGATGGTTGCAAATGTAGTAAATGCTCTTTGATATTACATCCAGTCTTCTTTAGCATGTTAAATTATTTTTTCGATACTCAGACTAATTAGTTGCCATATCAAGTTATTTGGAGAAAAAGTAAACTGGGTGGAATTTGCAGAAAAAGTAAACTGGGTGGAATTTGCAGAACCATATTTTTGCTCAGTGGATGGTTTCCATGGAAAAGCCCACACCATGGCAGAAGACCCTTTTGTGTGTAGCAGCATTTGAAGTAAAATATCACTATGTGAAAACAAATTCTCAGATTTATAGATTAAAAAAAAAAAAAACCCAAACCTAAAGGTCTCCTTTGCTGCGAGCATTAGTTAAAAGTTAAAAGCTCCCAGTTCTAATTCACCTAGCATGCACAGGTAGAAAATGCTGCTTTGACCAGAGTCAAATATTATCTTTGTCCAGAGCAACACCTACAGCTCATATGTCATTTCACTTAACTGAGTGATATATGGTGCACATTGTATTGTTTTCCAAGATAATTAAGCAATGAAACAAGAATATGAAGTAATGAAGAAATTAAATTGGCAGGATTTCTGTAGCTACAATTCTTATAACTTGTTTAATGTAATTGTGATAAGGTTTATATATTCTTTATTGGAGGGTACTATAAGCTGGAAAGATAATGTAGCGCTTCAGCAGGCTGACTGATTTCTATGTTCAGTCTGTATGTACAAAATTTTAGATTAGTTTATTGATTATCTAGTTGAAATATCTACCATGGAGAACATTAATTTTTGTCCAAGAAAAAATTAAAAGAAACTTCAAAAGCTCTAATGAAAGTCTTGCACAGTTATGTACTTAAGGCAGTGCATTAATTTTTTAAGGTGTGCTTAATTTAATGAGTCTGCTGCTGCACATTTAATCTTTACCATCTTTCACTTTATAAGTTCAGCATTAATTCTTCAGTAATTCTGCATTTAAACAAATGTATCCACATTTGCAAACTACATAGATAACTTTGTTAGAAATTGGTTTTCCAACAAAGCAAGAAGCAAGCGACTTCTTGCAGATCAGAGAAAGAGAATGATTTATAACCTGTTTGTAACAACGTTGAATTTGGATTTTATAGAAGAAATTTATTGTTTATAGATTTAAGTATAGTTGGAAAACATTTTCCTATATGGTCCAAGAAAGAGAAATAAAATGAGCATTGCCTAAGTAGTCCCTAGAACAAATTATAAAGTACAGTGGCTTGCAGAATATGAGAGGGCAAGCACAGGTTCACCTTGTCTTTTCATCATCTAGTAACCAACAGTGTCTAAAGATGATGATGCCTCATGAGTTAGGTGATGTGCCTGAAACCAATTAAATGTTTCAGATGATACATTGGAGAGCTCCCAAACACTGTTATGCAACCATTAGCTGTTACCCTTTCAGAGGCCAAAAGTGGGTTCTGCTTCCTGCAGTACCATGAGAGCAGTCATCAGTTCTGCGTTCTACCTGTAACAATGTTTTGTCTGTGCAGAAACCATGGGTCGATCTGCTCCACACACTGTGGACCATAGAACAGAGCAGCTTATCTGTCCCATGCACTATCAATGCAACAATTGCAAGAGGTGATGTAGGAAAATGCAGTAATGAAAACAACAGAAGACTTTCATAACTGGAAGCTTATAATGGAATCTTTAATTTCAGTTACTTTTTAAAATGTAGATAAGTGAATTGGAGTGCAACAAAGTCATCATTATTTAAAAGCAGAGACTTCAAACCAACTCACAAACACAAACTGATTTTTTTTAATGCACTTAAAACTACTTGCACAAGACCTCCCTTTTAGTGGAAAGGAGTCATCAAAATACATTTAAAATTAAACTTACTGGAGTATAGGCATCTTTCTTTGAAATGGGAACGCAAATGGATTTTTAGAGACAATTAAATTAGATACCTATTGATCATTCAGTATCCCCATGGCAGAATTGCAGAAATTCCTGTTGACTTCTGGAGGCTGTTTCAGCACAGTATTCACTGCACCCCCTTATCTACCTAGGACCTTTTTCATCATTTCTCTCTAATGCATAAATTCTAATGGGGAATGCATCTGCTTGGGGAAAAGTCTGATGCTTTTCACTCAAGTGATGTCTTGATCAATTGAAGTTGTAAATAAAACATAGTTGATTGTTCAGGACCTCTACAACTGTCATAGTGTTCTGTGATACTCAGCTAAAAGTGTAAAATGTTTGTTAAAAAGTCAGTAATGAGTCTGATTAAGAAATTGACTAAATTTTTTTCGTTTAGCAGAATTATGAAATACTTAGTGCAATTTATGCATTTTATTGACTAACAGGCTTGTGGCACCTTCAACAAACTTGTCTGACTAAAGAGTAGCTGGTTCTGATGGTGCCTCAGAGGACAGAAGGAGTCTATTTAAAATTTCTGTGATAAAACAAAATAATCGGGGGGGCAACATTGTGCCAGCACACTCATTTTTTTTGTTACACTTTGTGAAATACAGGAGTAAGCATTAAAAATATAATTGTATTAACTAAGCCAACATTTAACTGTGTCAGGGAGTATTTACAGTTGCAGATCTTTTTTAACTGAAACTGTTAAGTAAAATACATTAAATGGGTGAATAAAGATGCTTACTGTTGAAAAAGCAGATCAAATGAGAGATAACCCACTATATTTAAGAAAAAAAATTCTTGTTTTGTCAACATAACTTCAGAGAATACATGTATTATGCTCAGTGAATTCTTGTGAATTACTTGAGACTTGTGAATTCTGGGAAGTTACTCATAAATTCATTCTTGCGTTTCTTACACTTCTCTTCATTGTACCTCAGTTGCTTTGCATATTGAAGTAGGGCTTACAGTTGACTGACAAATTTTAATATGTTTTTTGAATAGATATATAAATATCTATTTTGACAAACCTGGAAAGAATAGTACTGTGCTGATGAAGTGCACAGCATTGGCAACTGTAAGCAACAAACATGAATGTTTTTACTATTACTGCTAGCTTTGTGAATGTTTCCAAAAGGAGATTAAAATTTCACATGGTGCCACAGATTTTAAAATCATCACACAGCATTCCCATAGCAACATGGGACTACTAACTGACATACTCTGCAACCTGAATTCTCTATCTGATGCAATATCTTGTTTACGATTACTTTCCTTTGTATCTCATCCAGTTATTTTTAGACCAAGCTGCTTAACCAGTCCTTCTCTAGCCAGAACAACCACCTGGGGTTCCTCTGTTGTCCTCTTTCTAGTATCTTTCCATGCTTTCTCTTTCAGTGTGGAGTTTCAGCTGCATGCACAGCTATGGGAAGAAATGGGAGGGTGACTGTCAGAAAAGGCAGATTATGGTTTACTTCATGCGTGTCCTGATTCTTTTGTCAAATCAGAGGTAACAGTAACACCTATGGATGAGGGGGCTGCAGAGATCTTACTGAAATGTTAGTGCTCAAGTGGCTTACATCACATATTTTTGTGCAGCCTTGTCTTGAAGCCACTTCACCTTGCATTAAAGTCTACATTGCATGGCAATTCACTGAGGTTGGTAATGCAGGAATCTTCACCTAGTCTGGCACTTGACATCTTAAAGAAACCAAGAGAAAAGGAATTATAGGGGAATAACCTCTCTCTGGAATAAATACCCTCAAGTTGTTTTGGTGGCCTTTTGGTATTATGCTGCTTAATGGTACCATGTGGTAGTATTTTATTCGCATGCATAGTACAGTTGTGAGTAATATGTGCCAACAAACAGAATTTCTTTCTTAAGTCATGACCATGCACCAAATTCTAGCTGCTGTTTTTCAATTACGTTGATAGTTCAGTTTACAATTGGACCTTTCTGATTGATCTTGATTTTTAGTTTTTCACCGTATATTTCTTTTCTTTCTGGTAATTTCTGGCTGGTGTTGATTCCCTGGTGATCCTTGATCACAGACATCAATGTCAAGTGAAGCTTTTAAAATTCTCAAATGTTGATTCATCCCCATTAGCTTCAGCTCAGGTGTCCCTATTTTCTCATGAGTGTGCATGCTTAATTTCTTTGGTCTGACTGATTCTGCCTTGTGGCCCTTCAATGTAGCCACTGATATCAGCCAGCAGCATCTCTGCTCATATCATTCTCAACATAAATTGCAATTTCTTTTTCATAAATATCACTGATTAATTATGGCAGGCTGTTGTATTAGAGGGCAAAGATAACACTTAGATTGGGGTGACGGACTTCTAGAAGTCCTTAAATGCTAAAAGGCTCATCTCACAAAAGTCAGAGGTCACTGTCTTGAAACATTTCTCTTGCATTCATGCCTGCATTGCACAGCTACAGATCTATGAAACAGAAAAGAAATTTTAACTCACGCACCAGCAAGTTTGTACATGTCTCATAATAGAGGACATCTCCAGTAGTATCGAATAATATATTTTGTGGTGATTGCCTTCTACAAGTTCTTTTCATGTATTCCTTCAATCTTAGTATACTGGACACTTTAATGTCATTTACTGTAGCTTATAGAAAATATTTGCATGCTTCAGAATGAATTCTGCCTCGCAACTGAGGGTTAGATTACCAGCTTGTTCTCGGCTTCAAGTTCCATTGAATTGGTGGTGTGCCAAAACAGTGGTCAGATATGGGTTTTGCATGTAATAGGTAAAGCACTTGCTAAAACCACAGAAAAATTTGGACTATGCTTGGCAAAAACCTAAACGCAGTTGGTGTCCTTGTATCACATTAACTCAGGACACTTGTTCTTGTAGTTTAAATATAATGCCTTCTGGCTTATAGATTCCATGGGGTATCCACACGTGGAATCTGAGTGACTGACATCTAGCTGTTGAGAGAATTTGGGCTATGTATAGTGTACAGCAAGAAACATTAATTGAATAGGTATAATCTAATAACATTCCGTAAGGCTTAGATTAAACCCAAGAGGCTTTTTCTGTACTAGGCATAATGTCACTACAGCAGGAATAATTTAAGTATAGCAAAACCATATGGAAACAATTATTTTTATAACTCTGCTTAGTCCCATAGGAAAAAAGGAATCAATAATGCAGTTCCCATCTGAGATACTTTTTTTATTTAGTCAACAGTTGGATATATATCTAATTGAATAAAAGGTACTTGTTTCTTTAGTTTCCATAATTCTAAATATTGTATTTAATTTTTTTCTACCAAACTAAAATTCTAATAAGAAACTCTGCCCTAGAAAGTAGACGCACATCCAGCACAGTAGGTGATGGCACTAAATTTAGGATATTCCCCCCCCCAGATTTATATGTTGTCATATTCAAGTTGGGTCAAAATATGATTTTGAAATCTTTCAGCTGTCCAAAAGATCTGTTACTAACTTGCCATCAGTACATACAAATTCACTAATCTGGAAGATGCAAAACTTTCAATATACTAAGCTCTTTGAATTTGCTGGCCCTATAGTCATAGTCTATATGCAAAAGGCAAAACACTTGTCCTGGTTTCAGCTGGGAGAGAGTTAATTGTCTTCCTAGTAGCTGGTACAGTGCTATGTTTTGAGTTCGGTATGAGAAGAATGTTGATAACACTCTGATGTTTTCAGTTGTTGCTAAGTAAAGTCTAGTGTAAAGTCAAGGATTTTTCGGCTTCTTATGCCCAGCCAGCAAGGAAGCTGGAGGGGCACAAGAAGTTGGGAGGGAACACAGCCGGGGCAGCTGACCCAAACTGGCCAACAAGGTATTCCATACCATGGGACGTCACATCTAGTGTATAAACTGGGGAGAGTGGGGGAGAGGGATCACTGCTCGAGGACTAACTGGGTGTCGATTGGCGGGTGGTGAGCAATTGTTCTGTGCACCATTTGTACATTCCAATACTTTTATTATTACTGTTCTCATTTTATTAGTGTTATCATTATCATTATTAGTTTCTTCCTTTCTGTTCTATTAAACCCTTCCTATCTCAACCCATGAGTTTTACTTCTTTTTTCCTGATTTGCTCCCCCATCCCACTGGGTGGGGGAGAGTGAGTGGCTGCGTGGTGCTTAGTCGTTGGCTGGGGTTAAACCATGACAACGCTCTTTCCCTGTAATGTACTATTAAAAGCCAGAGGGAAAATGGTATATTTTATAGAAAAACATTAATTCTAGCTGGGCAGGTTGTCAGTGGCTTGGCTACTTTCTGGGAACCCTTAGAAATGGCTCCCTACACAAACTGGTCTCTGAGCAGGTATCTACTCTTACATGTTCCTCTAGCAACCCTCAGATGTGCAGCAGTATTAGTAATTTAGTTGTGATTACTTACACAAGTATGGCATAGTTCATTCAAATTCCACTGTTTCTTTCAGATAAAGATGCTTAGTTCTTTTATCAAAGTGCTAATCTTCTAAGAATGGAAGTTTCACAGGGAAGAACAAAATTAAGGAAAGCATAAATCTATTTGACCCACTGACACACAGCCACATTCATAGAAAATATTATAAGAGGCATATTAACTATGTTATACCAGTGGGAGCAGAGCTTTTGTGGCAGATAGAATGCTGTTGTAATCCTTCCTTAATTTTTTATATGTATCAAACTCATTTTCAGCAAGTGTTGTGGTAAGTTACAGTAGGAAGCAATTAAACAACTTCTCTTTTCCCTTTCAGCTTACACTGCAATTTTTTTATTTCTCAGGTGGTACTTTGCGAGAGAGAAATATGATGCACTCACCATCTCACTAATTGACTGCTTCTTATATTAGTACTGGTATTAGCCGAACTCTGTTTTCCATATTCTGTATTCTCTTCGTAATGGGATGGTAGAAGACCTGAGGGGGGAAAAAAAGGTTTAAAAAAACCAAACAAACCACAAAACAAAACCAAAATCCATGGGGGAAGGGAACACCAAAACAACCATAAAACAGAGTAGTAATCTCTGTAGATTACTTTGTGAATATTTTTTTTTAAATATTGCAGTAAAGGTAATGGAAAGCCTTCTGATTGTGCCATTAAGGATAACACTTTGGAATACAACTTTGTATAAGAGTCAGTAAATTACAATGAACTTCTGTTGCTCCTTCCATTAATGGATCTGGTTGCAGTTCTTCGATAAGGTCTCATGAGCTGTGACCTTGCTGCTTTGCAACATGTTTCCCTGCTGAAGAAGTGAAATAACCTGACTGTTTTCATTTTAGCTGGACTTGCTATATCACTGTTCTTCTTGAGGATGATAAAGATATGCAGGTTTTCAGTTAGTAAGCAACAAATTACAGAGTGGAAGACCTGCTGGAGGTGCTTTGGTTCTGTTTAAATGCTGAATTCTGTAAAGATATAAAGAAAACTTCAGTAGAGTCATCTCTTAGGATATGGTTTAGCTTTAAATATCAAAATAATCAAGCTTTCCAATCCCTAAGTAAGATTCCTTTCAAAATCAGGACCTTACTAAATTCACAAAGTAAATTTAGGAGCTAAGCTGTAATTGCATCTGAGCAGCCTACAGCCAGAAAAAGATTTTTAAAAAGTGATTTGTATGAGAAGCCTGTTAAAGGGGAGCCTAAGCAGTTTAACTGATTGTGACTAATGCAGAGTAAACAAGCAAAGGTGGTTTTGAAAGTGCCACTGTGCCTGAATATGAGGAGGAAAAGAACCTGATATTGATTCATGTGCAACTAATTCTGTATGCATGCTTTGTTTTTCACAGCTGGCTGAAAAATATGAGGAATTTGAAATATACTTGATGCAATTTTCATGCTGCTAGCTTATGATACCTCTTTAGACAACACGTAGGGGAAAGCTGGAATGTACTTTGAAATTTCTGAATGTCATGACTACTGCAGACAGTTAGGAGCTGGCTTCTTACTCCTCTAAGCACCTGTGCATAGAGAAAGGGCCAGTACTTACTTTATAGCCAAGCTAGTGCATGGCTGGATTAGGACTGATTGCAGTGCAGGAGTGCAGAACTGGAGGTAGATCATATGCTAGGGAAATGCAACAAAAAGCGGTTGAAGATGTGATTGTTAAAGTCAGGTATTGCTGGGTAAGGTTCTGCTGTTGGGGAGAGCATAAGGATGTGTGCTTGGAGAGTACAGTTGGAGAGGGTGGAGAAGCATACCCGATTTGTGTATGTGTCATCTGGTACAGGGATGGTGTATATAGCTGCCACCAGCAATGTATGTATTGAGCACCACAGTTCCTTCCCCTAGCATCAGCCATGGCTGGCCATTGCCAGTACTTGAGAAAAGCAGATTTGGGAATCCCTGAGACAATCAATGTCCAACCATAGCTCTGAGTGATTTCCCCTAGGAGAAAAACAACAACAACAACAAAGAAAAACAGGAAAAAAACCCAACAAAAAAAACTAGCACTATGAGATTTTTTTGTTTGTTTCTTTTATAAAATGTGTATGTTATCCTACTTCCCTGAATACAGTAGACATTTTCCCTAGTGCAGTTTGTAGGTAGGCATCCCAGTGCCTCCTCAAGTTCATGCTTTTTAATGTCTTCTCCTTTGTTCGGAGCTTTCTCCTTGAGTTCCTGTTTTTTTCCCCTGATGTTTTCAGTTCAAACTTACCCATGTGACCACACCTGTGTGTGGATTTAGTCACTTAGGCAGTGCTGCTTTTCTCTCCCAGTTAGTTCTTGCTGTTATTGCCACATAACTCAATATCTTTAATGGTAGCATCTATTATTTTCTTTATCTCACTCCATAAAGAAGCGTAATTGTTTTGTTTCAGGCTTTTTATTTAGCCTGAATGATAAGCATACTAACTATACTATAACTTCAAGGTCTGCAATTGCCTATGGATCAAAGATACTTATGATGCCAGCCACTAACACTTTCCAGGAGAAGAGTTTTTTTAGCTAGCTGTATATTAATGCTTCTTAGCAGGTAGATGTGAAGCAAACCAGCATGATGAGACTGTGCTCAGCAGACCCCTCTTAGTGTGCCACAAACCACAGAGTCTGAGAGTGATTCAGCTGCATTAGCTAGGCTGACTGATAATAAAGCCCAAAACAATCACTGCCTTTGTTCATATTTCATACTGCTTCTGCAGATATACAAGGATGGCTATTGTGTCCTTTCTGGTAACTTGTCAGAATCACAATGGAAACTACTTTCTGGACTTGTTATAACCAGAAATAAACTGTATTGTATTTTCTGAAGAGTATTCTCCATAAGATATTTCTTATGTATCAATGATTCTTATGATTCTTTCCATAATACTTCAGATCTGTGAACACTGACCTAGATAACTTAATTTGGACCAAAATAGCAGGGAGTTTGCCTACTGGGAAAAGGAAAAAATGTGTTACTTTGCTACTCGTTATTTTTTTGCTGGGGCTAAGAAAGCAAAGAAGGCTCTACCAAAATGAAAGCATGGTTATGTAGCTGTAACTTCAGTGGAGCTAGCTCAGATTCGTTTAGAAAAAAAAAAAAAAAAAGAAAAAAAAAAAAAAAAAAAAGGCAAACAAATGGAGAAAAACCCTGCCATTGGAAAGCACCCTGAGCAAAAATGTTGGAAAAAAGCTGGCTGAAAGGAGGAGCTATAGCCTTAGACTGTAAACTCCTAACTCATTTTAGAGATTTCAGTAAGCATATCTGTGAAAAACGGTATTTTTTTTTTCTAGAAAGAAATTGATTTTGAATCTGGCAAGAACTGTTTGGATGTGGTAGTCATTTACAGTGGATGATAATGCCATGAAAAAGGTAAAAAAAGCTTGCAAATAGCTCAAATGAAAATGAAGAGTTGGTCAAATGCATCAAAAAGTCCCATTCTTTTTTTTTTTTTTGATACTGCAAGATACCTGGGAGAGATTAATATGGCAAACCATTTTTTCTTTGTTTCAACTGGAAATATTAAAGGGGTTTAAACTGGAAAAATAGAACTTGTAAGGGCTTAAACAGAACAGAATGTGCAATATACAAAGCATATATAGGAAATAATCACTACAGCTATAAAACACCAAAGTAGTATCCTAATTATCTGGACAGAGTAAATAAACTGGACAGCGTAGCCTGAAATAATGGATAGGTAATACTAATTCTAATGCCACAGGAATGAAAACTATCCTAACACAAATTCCAAATTCTATCTTTGGTATTGAGTGTCCCCTAAAGTTACAGTGTGTCGTGGTTTCAGCCCAGCCAGTAACAAAGGACCACACAGCCACTCACTCATTCCCCCCGCCCCGCTCCAGTGGGATGTGGACGAGAACCAGAAAGAGAAAAGTAAGAAATTTGGAACCTTGAGTGTTGAGATAAGGACAATTTACTGGCGCAACACAAAAAGAGAAGTTACAACAACAACAACGGTACTAATAAAAATATACAAAACGAGTGATGCACAGCACAACT
>JANZLQ010000095.1:26114215-26161538 GCA_026212715.1 Elanus axillaris
CCACAAACCATGCCACCCATGAATGTCCAGCTTTGGGGCAGATCTCTGGGTGGTATTCTCAAAAACCCTTTGTGTAGGCCTAAACAAGACCTGAAAAATATTCAGGAGACATAGCACTAATACTATTCTGGCTTGTGCATCCCACGGATACTCAAAATTCTCAAAAGCTGTTGTAATTAGCCGGAAGGAGAAAAGGGAGGTGAACAGGTGGGGGGAAGTATCCTCCCCTCCCTCCCCCATGGATTGGGGGCAATTACCAATAAAGTCCGATAGGAGGTGCCTGAAGTATGGAAATGATATCACAGCTGTGTGCAGATACCAGCTTAATCTCATGACCAGTGATGCAAGAGTTTCATAAATCGACATTGCCCAGTATAGCAAAATGATAATCAAAGTCCCTTTCCCAGAGGTGATAAACGGAACCACAGGCAATACACACAGCATATAAGAACTTACAGAACACCACCATGTGAACAAATGAACCAACATTGTGACTAGCATCTGTTTAACCAACATAAGAAAATGCATATAACAAATTTTTTTTAACACGGTCTGGCCAGATCTTTTGTTATTTCAACCCTTTGGGCCCCACGTTGGGTGCCAAAAAGGACTGTCATGTTTTCAGCCCAGCCGATAACAAAGGACCACGCAGCTGCTCGCTCACTTACCCTGCCCTGCTCCGGTGGGATGGGGAGGAGAACCAGAAAGAGAAAAGAAAGAAACCCAGAACCTGGAGGGTTGAGATAAGGACAATTTACTGGGGCAACACAAAAAGAGAAGTTAGAACAGTAACGATACAAATAAGAGAATACACAAAACGAGTGATGCACAGTGAACCCGGCACTCCGTCACTTCCCCCACCGAAAGCCAAGAGCCCACCCCCCAGCCTGCTCCCTATATACTGGGCATGATGTCACATGGTATGGAATAGCTCCTTGGCTAGTTCAGGTCAGCTGTCCCGGCTATGCCCCCTCCCAGGTTCCTGTGAAAATTAACTCTATCGCAGCTGAACCCAGGACACGGTGATATCAACCTTTTTGATTACTGTCGAAAGTAGTTTGGGAAAAGATATGCAGATAGTAATGGTGGTTCTGGTTTATCAACAGTCATCAATGGGAAAACTACAGGACTAGAAACAATGCCTAGAATTTCAGCTGAGAAGTGACTTAAGACAATTCATCTTAATGTAAATTACTTTTGGCTTAGTTTATTGACTCATACATCAACATCAAAAGACTCATTCAATGCAATATCTTCTCATTCTGACTGGATGTGTCTGTCTCCTCCCTCACACCACCCCCCGAAAAATGTGTGGTCACATTTGCGCTGTAGAATGAGAAATCTGCTGTCATCTGATGACAGTAAGTGCAGTCTTTTGTTTCAGTCAAAGGGTTGTGCAAATATTCTAAAGGGGTCTCCAAAAAAAGGAAAAAAGCATAATAAGAAACTGACTCCTTCCTGTCATGAAAAGGTATATTTTATGTTCCCAATAGAAACCTGCTAATTTGTAACTAGCACATACATTTTGGAAATGGGGAGGGAACCAATCTAAATTTTGCATATGTGAAGCTTATCACCAGCACATTATCTTATACATAGATATGCAGTATTTACCTCTGTGTAAGGATGTAGCTCAGGGACTGAAATTCTAGCAGTGATATCAGAAATGATGCTACAAAAGTTTTTTCTCTAGTCACTGCAGTATAAATGGCTTAGCTGATTCAAAACAAATCATTAAATCCTTTCTGGTTTGTATGGTATGGTTATTTTTATTCTCTTCCTTTCTGCCATCTGCCTATAAACCTATTGATTTTCCCAGTATTCTCTCTTTTTGCTGTGGATGCAATATATCAGTTTCCTTTCTATTACAGGGATTTTTTTTTTCCCCCAATCTTTGGGGGACATTTATATAAACTGAAACAAAGTTTAATTATAATGATGATATAAGCAGGGAAATAAAACTGCATTGATCCAACATTGACTACAGTCAGGAGGAATAAATCACACCCTAGGATAAAGGGATGGGGTCAGTAGTTTTGAACCTCTTATTTCATATAGTTTTGATACATTAAAGTCTGGTTATTTTTTCCCCTTGTTTTACTATTTTATTTACCAGAAAGGATCTTGACAGGATTAAAAGAATCTTGTCAAAGGCCTGGTTTAGAGATACATTGCATATTCTAGTGTGCAGATTCCGGTAGTTAACAGCCTTCTGGATAGGCTGTGCAGGTTTATCAAACCACTTAAAGGGAAATCATGGATCAGGCTCTGCATAACTAAAATAGCCTTATAATTATACAGGCACAAAATTAAAACAACTAGTTCTTGTGAGGCTTGTTTCCAAACTTGTTTTAAAGTTACCTAGCAAGCTCTACATTGAAGAACAAGGCAAGTAGAGGTTGACCCTGAAAGTCAAGGTTCAAGTTACAATGGATGGAATAAATCATATCTCCAAAGACAAAAGCTGTATTCAATATATTAATCCTTATGAAGACTACACAGAAATTAACCCTAGCAGTGTAACTCTAGAAAATCAGTTTGTAAATAGTATTTTTGATGCTTCCTGAAAATACCCTTGCTTAGGTGAAAGACCTCTTTCTGTAGTGCTTTGTCAGATTATTCTTTTTCCCATGCAAATATTACCTAAAGGGAGTGTTCTCATATGATTGCTTCTGTTATCCTAAGGGTAACAGCCCAGAACATAACTCCAAAGGAGTGCCAAAAATTACATTCATAAGTGCAGATCATCTTCTTCTGAGTTTTTAAATCATGCTTTTCTTAGCACTTAGTAAGTTGGCTTCTTCTTAAAGACAGAAATCACTGACCTTTCCTCTTTCTAGTATTTTGGTGGAACTCGGACAGAACTGCTTATTTCTAGCAAAGGATATTTTCTGATCTTAAGGTCTGCTGATTCAGTCTACTGTGCTACAGTTTGTGGCAAATTGTCTTCTAAGGCATGCTGCTGTTGTGGAGGACAGTGCTTCGTGTCACAGCAAGGCAAAAAAGTATACATGGGTTCAAAAAAGCATTTGACACATAGGCATGGGATAGGTAGCTATCCATACTGTTGTCCAGATGTAACCTCCAACTTGATAGTGCCAAAATGGCTTGTTGGAAGCCAGAAAGTTATTTTAGGCCAGGATCATCTCATAATTGTTCTCTTAGTATCTGCTACTAGGTCCCTTCTGGCACAGTGCTGAGATAGAGCTGTCTGATGCTGTATGGCCACTTGCTTCTCTGTTCTGTGTTTTGATTCAAGATCTAGGATTTACTACTTTTTAAGTTCATATAACTACAACTGGGAAGGAAAAAGCTTTGGCAATCACCAGAATTAATAAAACTCTTGCAGAACTTCTTGAAGTTCTCAGTGTTCTTTCTCAGAAATGTGGATTTGGTAAAATCAAGTCTTTGTTGCAGGAATTATATATTAGTTTTGATAGGAATAGATTTCTAAATTCTCAATCTTCACAGAATAGCTGATGGATAGAAATCAGCCTGCATCTCAGATACCCATCAAGAGTGCCTCAGGGGCTTTTCTTCTTTCATGCATCAGCTCTACTTGACGTGGTCCAGAGTTCATCCTGATGAGATGTGGGAAAACTGTGAGACTGGAAGGGAGTTTCACATCGAGATTTTTCTTTATTATAGTCATTACATACTTGCTATTTTGTTAACACCTTGCTGAACAGTGATTCTTCACTGTCTATAAGGAATACAAAGCTTGCATTTTACCTTCCTCACGTAATTTGGTTGAATTCACCAAACAAAAATGTAACCATTAATTTTAAGAGTGAATATATATATATTAATAGACTGTGATGGAGGGATGTGTCTGAAAAATATTAATTAGTTCTTATCAAAATCGATATGGAGAATTTTCAGAAACTGCATATTTATGCAGACAATTTTAATAGCATCATTGTGCTTAAGTCCTATATTTTTGGGGTCCCTAACAGCTTAATCTAAAACAAAATTTGCCATGTTCTTGAACTTTGGAATTGAATAATTTGCTCCCATAAGACATTTCTTAGCAGGGTGTTCAATCGGATGACTGGAATTACCATTCAGACTGAAATTTTCCAGAGGAAACTAAGAAAGTTTAAAGAGACACTTGGAAAATATTTTAGACCTGCAGGATTGGCAGCCTGCCCCTAGGCTGAAATCCCATGCTCTGAATTGCCCCTTGCTGCAGGGACATGTTAGGTCTCCAGAGCATACCTGTGGTTGTTACATGTAGTTCTACATTAAGATGTTGCATCTTAACTTAAAAAAACAATACAAAACAAAAAGCCAAACCCCCAAAATACCCCACCAGCTTTTCATGGCAAACTTTTTTTCTTCATTGATGAAAGAAATAATGAATTATTTTTTTTAATCACTTAAGGCTAGCTTTGTTTTCTCCTTCCTAGAACTTTTTATTTCTGAACAAACACAACTGAAGTAGAGGGCTGTTTCGGAGAGATATTTCTGCAACTGCAGTTCCCTTGGAAAGAGTGTTAATTTGCAAGTAGCTCTTGGAGAAACTTTTTTTTGGCTCACAAAATCAGTGGCTTTTGAAAGGTGGTTGTTTGTAATCTTCTGTAATCTAACCTTGTTTCTTGCTCTGTTGTAATAAAAATCTCATTTTTAGAGATACCAAAATCTTCCTCCAGCCAACTGGCACAAGCACAAACCATTCTGCAGAAAGCTTGGGCACCTTATGACTCTCTTAATAGATGCTTTGCTTTCTCATTGATAGGGCAGGATCATCACCTTCAGTCTTCTTACCTGAATTGTCCTTGATAATGAATTCTCCTCAAAAGAAAGGAGAACATTGTTCCCCAGCTAAGGTGAAGGCTTTCTTATGACAACTGTATACCTCTGTAGTTTCTGTTACTTTAACCTCTGCAAAGGAGAAAAATATCAACTGCTGTTGCCTTCCAGTGCAGGAGCGTAAGGAGGTGTTGTGGAGCAGCTTCTAGATGCACCAGCCGTCACCCTCTGTTCTGGTCGTGTCTGTAAATAAGAGGGAAGCCCTGGGAATGTAATTTGCTTTCTGCGGACACGTAGGGAGAGAGACCTTCAATGTTTATGTACATAAAGAGCAACAGTGATGGTAAGAAGACAAAGAATGTGAGGAACTGATGGGAGGAAAAACCAAAAAATTGTAGAAGGATACACCTGTAGAATAGGAGAGAGACTAAAAGAGAATTAAGAATAAACCAGAAGGAAACAATAAGGAAAATACAGAGGGAGTATTATGACTTATGTAAAAACAGGTTTAGGTTAATTTTGTGCTTTTATTTTCCCTTAGAAAAGAGAGTTAAACAAAAAACAATTAAGAGGGTAGGCATGAAGAAACATAAAAGGAGGAGAGGAATCTTAGTTTAAATGCATATTTAAAGAATTATTGTAGAAAATATTAAAACAGGTGACCATATGAAACATTTCCTTTTTCAATTTAAAAAGAATATGAATAGGGATAAAAATTCTCCTAGTGTACAAAAAAGCAATAAGGACAGTCTTGTGTGCCCCGTCTGCTCTCCTTCCAGATTTTATTTCATTTTTGCCTACTATTTTTCTGACTTTGATACCCTGCCTTAAGTTTTTGAAGAACTTTGTTATGGTATGCAGAAAATAGTAAAATGTACCTAATTATCCAGCTCTAAACCTGGCTTTGTGTTTAATATCTGGGACATTGGCAAGATCCATGCCAGTTCTTAGGAAATTTATTTCACTTTGTTAACATGCAGACTAGCCACTTGTGTTGCAAATTTATTTTATGGCATTTCATTCAACAAAGTTACAACATAATCTGTCTTTACAACATATCACATGTCTCCTTGTTAATATAGTGTCCTCAATAATGGTTTGTGTTTTGAACACATATTGTGAAATCACATGCTATATTTGGTGGATGAAAACTCATTGGAAAGTTGGCTTTGTGTATTTCTAGTCAACACGGATTTAATGTAGCCTATTATCTACAGCTCTGGTAATTACCTGAAACCTTGGCTACAGTACATTCCTGCCAAAAGGTCAAGATATTACTAGCCTGGTACTGTTCTCCTTATGACATGCAATATTTAATTTTTTTCATTCTTCTCTTAAAAAAAAAAAATCTGTGGAAGGCAGTAGCACAGTAGTTAACAAGGTAAAGCTGCCTGCAGTAGCATGCTGAGAATACTACCTAAAAAAATAACAAAGTGGCTATATGTAAAAGTGAAATGCATCCAATTTCTTTTTCAAATGAAGATGTGATGTGAATGAGCTTGACTTTGCTTTGTATGCTTAATTTTAAACATGCATTTTTGTTTGGTTTGTAACTTACCATGCGAAACTGATGCTTGCAGCTATAAATTTTTCATAATAATCCATGTAAACTTCTCCAAATTATCTGAGATCAGAAAGCAGAAGATATTAGAGAGGCTATATCTGAAAGCGTCATTGACTATAATAAGGCTCTTTAAAATATGGGAAACCAGATCAGTTTAGTCATTTAAGTAATTTTTTCTAGAATACTATATAGTAAAACATAAAACGTTGCTCAGTAAAGATCACTTCAACGGCTATGGAGACCTAAATCACCCTAGCTCTAATTCAAATAACTGATCGTATTCCATAACCAGTTAAAAGCCAAGAATTTGTTACAGGGAGAAGCAGGAGATAAAAATTGCTACTAAATAACATTACAAACAGCCTTGCACAATCACACTTCAGTGGTTTTGATTTGCTAAACAGCACAATGATATGAATTGAACTACTTGGGTCACATTTCTTTATTTAATGACTATACGAGGTAATTCTAATTAAAATCCAGTGTCTGTGCACTGAAATTTATTGCGCCCTTTGCAAGCTTTTTGCTTTCAAAACAAATTAGAGTGATACAAAGTGAATGTGTTTTGATTTTGGGGACCTCATGTTCATAAACTTGTAGTACCTAATGCCTGTTCCATCCTCATATCTTGCCTAATTTTCCCCCCAAAAGTCCATGTGCTTTGTGGCCTGCAGTCATCCTTTCACCATGACTTTACCCTTCCTTTCATTTTGCAGGCCTTAGTTGTGCTGTCCTCAGAACATTTTCTTCAAGTATGTTGTGGGGAATTTTTTTTTTTTTTGGGGGGGGGGGTCAGTTTGTGGGGAATTTGTAATGTGGATGTGTTATTAAAATATTTCTTGGCTTACCATAAACCATTTGAGATCACAGGCTCTTGTTAACAGAGTAATAACAGCTCATCTTGTTCATCATGTGTTTGCTTTGGAGTTTTTAAAGTGGATAAAAAAGACATCTTAGCATTGGTAATCTTACAGAATGTTATTGCTCTAATGGTGTGGTTTTAGAAATCTTGATAGGCTAATGTTTGACAAACTTGTCTAACCAGGGGCATGATAATATTTAAATGCTTTAAGGGAAAAGTTTAACAGTAAAATGAAAAACACTATGTGGTGTGGTGCATATGGCCAGTGTGTGCAGTTTGCAAATGCATGTGCCAGTTACAAGGTTTAAGAATAAACCAGCATATTTTAGGATTAATTTTAAAGAAAGGAAAAGCAGTTTCCCTGAAAAGAAATCTCTGGTATCTGTTGCTTGTTTTGCTTTTATGAAGCCAAGGGGATTGTGCATGTGACAACCAAGTGTTAATATTTGCTGCTTTAAAGTAACTTCTGGAAGTTGCTAACAAAGTACTGGCTTATTTAGTTGGTTTTAATTAGTATAAATGGAACGTTTTCCTCATTAAAGCTTCTTTTTTCATATACCTTCATCACAACCACCACCAGAGGCAGACTTTTCTGGAGACCTGCAGTTGTTGTTTGAATCCATGAGGATGCCAGAAATGAAGCTTTTTCCTTCATGTATGGCCTGGCTGATATCCCTCCAGACTAGAAACTGTTTCAGCTGTTTGTGTGGATTTAGCATACTTTGATGACTTGTTCAGATCAGGAAAACAAAAAAAAAATGGAGGTAGAATACATTAGAAGTTTGGTTTGTCAGTTTAGAACAGGATTCTGAAATTCAAAATATATGTACCAAGTAGAGAAATCAGATAACAAATTAGGTATTGGCTATGTAGAAGTCAGTGAGATACTTTTGGCATTTTCTGGAATAGTCAGAGGATGAGAAAAGCCTCTAATTTCTTTAGCAGAATTAACAGATTAAGCAGTATCAGGGGTGCGGATGGGGGGGGAAAGGAGGGGGGGTAGAAAAGGATTTCTAGTTCTCAGTCTCTTAATGTATCTTACTGTAAATCACTTGGGTATTATAATCCCAGAGCATTTTCTTGACCACACATGAAAAAATGTATGCACTGAATATATGGCACTATAGTATCTGAAGAGCAGTGTTTGCCTCTCTATTTTAACTTCTAGTATTTCTTGTTCCTTCTTCCCCCAAGATTGATTCCTCTGATTTGTTAAAGCATTCTCTTCTCAAGATATTGGAGGTTATTTAGCAATGCCATCAGCCTTTTACTAGGATAATGGCTGAGATTAAAATGCACATAGCGATCATAGTTAATTTTAAGTGTGGCAATAAAGTCTGACAAAAATAACTTTGTTGCAGTTTGTGTACTTGAATTCAACCTGACACAGGACAAGGTAAACTTGTTTTAAAATTTGGGTGTTTTTTTTAAATAATGTGATATTTTTGTAGATCTCTATGAACAATATAGAATAGATCTTGCTGTCCAGCAGGCAAAAGTTTATCTATTTCTTTAAGCAGAAAATTTGTTGTCATTTTAGTTTAAATTTTATAGGATAGTAATTAAAATAAGTCAACATTTCTTCATATAAATGAGATATTTAAGCCCAGGTTCACTTCTGCCTAACCATAATTAAAGGCAAGTTTTTCAACTGCTTGACATATACCTGCTTTCACCTAAAATAGGAAATCATTTGAACAGAAAATCCTGGTATATGTCGTGGCTCCTGCTCCAAACCACCGCCCCCTTCGATATCTAGACCCACACTTGTGCATGCATGTAGTGGTTACTTTTAATTGCACCTGGAGATAAATTACAGTAGTGGCATGGTTTTGTTCTAATCACTACAATCTCCAAGGTGTTTCTGTGACTAAAGTGGTTCACTTCATATCTTTTTAGGGCAAATGAATTCTACATTTCTCTTTGTAAGAGCTGGTATAAAAATCTGTTTTCATATTTCTGTTATTAGTTTTGGTCCCTTAAAAGGGTAAAAAAAAAATCTGTATCTGCTGGAAATCAACTCTATCAGATTTCATTGCCAGCAAACATGTCCTAGTGGCAAGCAGTAAGATTTGGCTTACCATTGAATTTCCAGAGCTTATTTCTCTAGTTCTTTTGTAAGCAACTCTTAAAGCATGAAATTATAAGATAATATCAAATTATTTCTGGTGGAGTTGTATTTATTAACACAATTCCATTTTACTGACTTTCCCTCATCCTATTCTTAATGTATTAGATCAGCATCATATTTGTTTTTCTACCAACAATACTGGAATATAATTATAATTTTAAATATAGTACAATTTTGCATGCTGTTTTTTCTTTTTTTATAAAGTGAACAATACAGTATACTTGAGATAGATTAAAATGAAAGATTTGCTGCTCTTTAGGTTCTTGTTGTCGTAGAGCAAGACTCCTGCCTACTACTTAATCATGAGGAGATCCTGTTTATTCAGAATGTTGGATATAAATCTGTGTAGATTGCTCATAACAGTATGAGCATAGTTGTTAAAATATTTTTGGCACAAGCTAATTTCTAATCAAAGTGAAATGATCCTCATAAAAGTGGAACTCAGTATAGTATTCTGAAGCTTGGTAACAGCAGAGCAGGGTGCACAATTTCTATTCTTTCAGTGTAGTTCAGCTAATTCTTTTATTCCTATTGAGTTAAAGAATTTTTTTCAAATCCTCAATTTGTGCTATTTTTCAGAGGTATTTGAAATTTCTGAAAATGATTAGATTTTTGTGTCAGTTTGATATGTTTAAGAATCTTGGTATAACACTGGAAACACGTCCTAGTTACTTGATTGAATTTTGCTCTTGTGCCATATTATCCATTTTATAAACCAACAGATATGCAGATGTCTTCAGTTTTGGAGCCAGACCTTGGTTAGGTTTAACTACTAATCATTCCTCCTGTAAAGTGGCCTCACTCCATTCCATTATTTTTCTTTCTCTGCTTTCAGGACAAGTAAAATGGTTTACACTCCATCAAGCAATGATCTACAAATAAATGTATTTACACTTAAGGAAACTTCTCCCTAAATTCCAAACTTCTTCCAACTCTTTCTCTCCCTCTCCCCCTTACACCCTGCCCCTTACTTTTTTTTTTCCTTTTTTTTTTTCCTCTCTGGTCACTGGATCTAATCCTTTCTTTTGGCTGTGATGAAGTATTGTCGTAAGTGAATGAGAGCTTTGTCTCTTGCTGAAATAATTTAGAATGTCAAACCGAGTCATTAATGCAGACCTTTGGAGGAAGTGAGGATGAAATTAATGGATTATTATAAGATTATAAAAAGCTATCTAAATCAGGTCCAAACCTCAATGAATAAAGCAACGTATGGAAGATAACTCTGAGAACACTAAATATACTGAATATCATAAAACACCTTAAAGATTTTGTCAACTACAATTCAAATTTGTATTTAATGTTCCCTGTTGAGGGAGAAATAACAGAGGATGTTGCCTTGTTGAGAAGCATGAGGAATACAGAAGTGTCATTCATGTTTCTTTAAATTTTACCATACCTCTGAAAGGAAGAAGTATAAAATATCAGGAATCAAATGAATCTTGAACTTTGCTAGGAAGGTAGATTTATGTTTTCTATGAACAGACATCTTATTTGACTGGGAAATATCTTGCCTCCAATTTCTTGTCAAACATGTTGGTTTCTTGCTGTCAGAAAGTGCTGTTCCCTTTCTGGTATTTCAGCATCAATCTCTTGCTATTACAAAGCTCATGCCGTTGGCTGTCAGGCCTGCACCGTCTCAATTGGCAGACTTATCTGTCTTCAGCAGGATTAGACAGAAATATGTCTCATTCACATGATGCTCCAGCCTTAGGCTGCACCAGCCCTGAGAAATTTGAGTACATTAGCTTCAAAGAAACTGTCTGCAACCTCTTCTGACAGCATATGCTACAAACTACCCTCCAGTCTATTCCTCAAGCTGTCTTCCCTATGTCTTTAATATTTACTCTTTGTATTGTATAAATATTTTACCACTTGTCTCTAGCAGTTAAGTTTTGTAATAGAACGTGTTAGACCATTCTTTTTACAAGTTTACCTTTGTTATGTGCTAATATATTTCAAGATATAATGAAAAACGTAGCAGCTGGTCCAGTACAAAATGGTCCTATACTTGGAAGCAGGATAAATACATAAACAGCATGACAAGATAGTGCTTGTTAAAGACCTTCCCAAAATTGCCACTGTTTCCTGATATGAACAGTTTTCTTCAAAACGGTTAATATGCTTCATGGCTTTATTTGGTGGAGAAAATAAGAAATAATGTGACTATAATCTGTGAGGTTCTTGTCATCAGCTTATTTAGGCACCACTTCTATTATTGCAATCTTACATTAAAAGAGCAAAACATAACCTCAAAACATAGTTATCTTCATTAGTCAGCATACATGCAGTCATGCTTGTGTATTTATGTATACAGGCACTCACTTAAAAATGCACATATACAACCTCAAATTAATGTTTTATTTTCTAGGAAATAGCATCTCACACAGCAGTCCTAGTTTGCATGTAAAATGCTAGGCCACAAATTGGGTTTATTCTCTTTGGGTTAAGCTACGTCATCTTCAAATAGCCTGGTGTTATGTATTATAGAATTTAGTGCCTGTGTAAGCTACTTGTTATCAGTCATTGCATTGCTTAAAAATCTACATTTTCTTAATAGTAACATAGTCTGTCTTGTATTTCTTGTCACTTCAAATTATGTATACCTCAACAACAGCATAGCCCAGCTGAGCCGTGATAACTATATAAAACTGCAGAACTTGAAGTCAATAATATTTTCAAAACCCTTGGTACCTAAATAGGTACCATACAAGGTTTCTCACTGTTCTGATGCACAGGAGAAATAAGATCTGTACTTCACTGTGAAAGCATTACTGGTTTTATTGTTCTGACTACGTAGGGCAGGCAGGGGTACAGAGAACATGACTTTGAATGCATCATGAGAACACAGTGCCTTGAAATACCCAATTCTAACTGCAACTGTGTTCACAGTGTAAAAGCCATTTTACAGGAAAACCCAAATAGCTGCAATGTACCTGTCCATTTCTACTGTGAATACTTTAGCTGAGGAAAGAAAAAGGAGGGGGGAAAAAGTATTCCTCCAAGGGAAATACATTCAAATTGCAAACCAGCCCAGAGATAAACATATAGGCCTTCCTACAAAACTTTTGAACATAAAATACAGTAATGTTTAATAGTATAGAGTCATAATATCCCCATGAATACCCACACCTTTTTTTTTTTTCCCCCATTATAGTTGGAACAGGTGACCAGAAAGCAAAGGTGTCTCTCTTATGATACACATGGAGAGATACCTATACAATTGACTACTGCAATATTTTTGAAACTGTTCCTTTGCTAGCATACCATATTGGTGGAGTTATCCAATACAGCACTGGACTTTCTTATGTCTCCACCAACAGCACAGCTGCAAAAAGGAACCCAGGAGTCTTTTTCAGCTTCAAGCCTGTACAACACATAGTTTTGTGGACAAGAAAGAATGATCCCTCTTTCTTGGCTTTTTGTTGCTGTTGCAAAAAGTTTCTTTTAAAAATAAAGTGACTCTAAATATTTGGCTTCCCTGAAATGGTTCTTCTGGTCCATGATATTTCATATTCGGAGCAGACATGAAGCTATAAGAGACCATGTAACTTTTTGCAAATGTGTCATTTGAGCACTGAGAATTTTTCTCTAATGCAGGTTTCTTACGAGCATACTTTTATAGCTAAAACTTTACAGATACAATCAAAAAGTTGAGTATTATAGAGCATGTACAAAAAGTAATTATTTTGGAAATCTTTAACTCTTGGAGAACAATCCACAGTGAATGTGTTCAGGATGTGTTAAGCTGATCTTTTGCAATGATAGTTCTGATGAAAGTTTGTGGGGCTTTTGGTTTGTCCTTCTTTTTTGTTTTGGAACACTTACCTTTTGGGTTAGCAGTGAACAAGTTTTGTCAGGGATGCATCTGCAACCTTTTCTGTTAAAAAAAAAAATCTATATTTTGCTGAGATAAGCTTTGCGATTCACCCCTGCTCAATCAGGCTTTGCTCAGGCTTTGCAGGTAAAGCTTTCTGTGTGGTTGATATGCAGCAGCTCGGGACTGAGTATGGCTTTCTGAACAATGCAAGACTTACCTTGTTTCAGTTAGGCTGGGCTTGATTTGAGAGCAGGAAGCTTGTTGCTCTTCCGCTGTCAGTACTAAATGGCAAGTCAAGAGGAGCATGTAGCTGGCAGGTTTTAATACAGAAAGAATACAGAGGCTGGACTGGGGCTGTGAGTGGCTGCTAAGTTAAAATCTGTGGTGTCAGAAAGGTAGTGAACTGTTGGATAGGGAGAGGCTAGAAACCTGCCAAGATGAAAGGAGGAGACACATGATGGCGGGGGGAAATAAGTCTAATTTAGCTTTTAGGAAACTAATTCAGAACCAGAACAGATAAATGTTTTAGCAACACTAGTAGAGATAGTGTTTTGGCCTAAAGTTTTTTTTGAGCCCTAGCTATAGTGTTGGAAGATCTTTGTATATTGAGAATTTGCCACAGTGACTGGGAGCTTAGATAATGTATGTCTATGATGCATTTTACATGAAGATGTGAGTATCCTTGGGTGTTTCTGCTGCGTTTCACAGTAAATGAACTGGATATTTAATTATTTACTCTACAGCATGCCATTAATCAAGGGGCATGGTTTTAAGGCAAGCTCTCCCTTACAGACTAATTAAGCCAGTTTTCCTACCGATATCTGTCCTTTATTCTCTAACTTCTGTGAATAACCTTGTTTTCTCCATTGCTAGTCTGGAGCTATCTGTGTGCTGGATGGCTTGCCATTTCCAGGGTGTAGATTAGTCAGTTGGTAGCTGCAAAGAGGAGATGAGCCTACCTGTTTTCCCATCTGTGGGAACACTAATTAGAGCTTTATTTTCTATTTAGCCACCATTTTTTTTTCTGAAGCTTGTAGGAACTTAATTATCCCTGAGAATTTTGCTGTCCCCTACCCTGTGTCAGTTGCATTTGGATAAAATTAAACAGCAGAGTTTCTCAGTTATTAAGGTAAAAACAGTGAAATGGGCAGTACAGTCACCAAAGTTTCATTGCCCTAGGAATGGGGGCTAAAACCATTAATCTTATGGCAGCACTTCATTGGCACAGTTACACTAGTCTTAAGCCATAGGTTTTGGTCACATGCAAATTTTTCCTTCTGTCAGGTATGCACTTTCATAATAAAATGGTACACAAATCAGATTCTTCTCATAACAGTGATACAACTGCATACATTGGCATGAAGATGGATAGGGTGGAGTACAGATGCTGCCCAAAAATATTCATTCTTCCTGACTCCACTGGGTTATTTTTAAAATATCCTTTAAGTTAATGTTATATAAACAAGATGGTTTTGAATGGTTACTTCTTTTACTTAATCTTTATGAAGGCTCGCAGAAATTAGATTTGCCTAAATGTCTGATCTGTGCTGTTCTGAAAAGAAGTTGTTACAATGTTAACTGGATCTTCATTTCTCCTTTGTCGTATGTTAACATTGGTAATGTTCTGATTTTGTGACTACAATATAGTTGTCTATGGAGTAATTGTCCCAGCTAGACCATCTGAAAACAGGTACTTCATGCTTGTTCTCCCTCAGTATTTCAGCTATTTCCTCAGTAATTAATGCTATTTTAATTAAAATTTTATACATACCTCTCTGTATGTACCTGGGCATAAACTAAAGGTATCCCAAAATTTTTATGTCCCCTCTTTCTTATTGCAACTTTCTTCACAAATGTCCCTTACTATTACCATAGTAAAATAATGAAACTTGAGCTGTACAGCTGAAGGGGTTATTCCTGTTTAATGCACAGGTTAGAGTATGTGCCTAGGACAACTCAGGATCAGTTCACACATTTATCTCTCCAAATAAATCCCTAAACTGCAGTTAATATAAAATTCTGTACATCTGCTGGTTTGTTGGGTTTTTTTGTTGTTTGTTTGTTTAAATCTGCCAGCACTTGCTATTATAAAAGTTTGTACAAATACCTAGGAAAACCTTGCAGCAAGAAATAAGCAGTGCAATAAAATAAACCATTTTTCTCAGAATGAAGTTGGAGTCACTCTTTCAGGTCGCAGTTAAACATGTGCATAAGTATTTGAATTAAGTGTACAGCTATGGCTAGGCCTTTGCTTTGCATGTCTAAATGAGTAAGAAAAGCTTGATTTTGTTTCTGCTTATAGTACTTACAAAAGTGTATTATTTATGACAACTTCAACATTCTGCTATGGGAAATTCACTTAATTTGAAACATCTATAAATTACCATCAGGATAAGAGCTTTTTAACCTCTACCCTACACAAAGGCACTCATCTTTTTATGAGGCTATAAATAGGCATGTCTTCTCAACAGTAGTGCTAATTCTGGTGCAAGAAAGTTGTTGAGCATGTTTTCTTTATTCTGTTTAGGAAACTAACCTTAATAGCACACAATAAAGAAAACAGTTGACAGCTATTACAAAATGCTGTGTATTGCTGCTATTGTAGGCTGATATAAGGAAGTACTTGAATCATTGCTACATCATTAAATTTCAAAAGTGATTCTGCTCTGCAAACCATTTCTGTGCTTTAGAAGGACACAGCAAATTATTGCATTAGGGCAAAACTTTCAAGATTTGTTTGGTGGTGGTGGTTGTTCTGGAGTTTTGTGGGTGGTTTTGGTTTTATTGGGAGGCAGGTCTGTTAACCTTTCCTACACCCTAAAAATCTCTCTTAGTATCAACCTTGAATCTGAAATTCAAGGTAGGTTCTTCATGGTATATATTTCATCAACAATGAACTTTCTGTAATCAGAGCTTAGAAGTGAAAACATGAAGACACAGAGCAGTTTTAAATGCAGTGTCTTTGGGGAAAACAAAAAATAACTGATGGTTGAATGTCTGAACCAGCTGCTTTCTGGAGTCCAGGGGACTATAGCATTTGCTGATGCTTCTATACTTTGATGGTTTTGTCATTTAATTCCCTGTTCAGGACGGTAAATACTTGTAACTGATAGAGACACTATTCTCTCTGCCTCCGCTTACTTTGCTCCTAAAGGAAGAATGGCTCAGTCCTGGGATGTGTACTTTGCCCTCCCTTTCTCTCTGGCTTGGCAGCTGTGACAAGTTTTCTCACCTCTTTTAACTGTCTAATGCTCAAATTTGTGCTCAGAAAACATAGGCACTTTACAGAAGAGCAATGAAAGGCACAGAGCTGGATGATTTCAACACAGTGGGGAGCTGAGGGGAGGCTGAGCTGCCTGCCCTTGCCTCTAAAGCACCATGTTATCAGGGTCTTCTAATAGCTGCTGCTTTGGCCAAAGCTCACCCAAGCACAGCTTGTCTGGACACGTCCTCCCTTCGCCCCTTCCCCAAAATCAGGAACTCCTCCAGCTGCCTTGAGACACTACTGCTGCTGAGCAGCGGGCCTGGTCCATGCTATAAGCAGGGCGAGCATCTTGCTGGCAGCCTGTGGGGAGCGATGGGCTGCCTGCTTTGCACTGGCCTTGCAAGATGGCCATTGGGTAGGTCTTTGCACAGACCAGGCCCCTGTGCCTTGCCAAAGCAGATGAAGAGCTGTTTTACTGTGCTGACAAGAAAGAAAAAGCTTGCATTACTCTAGCTATAGCAGCTTTAAGAATTACAGTCCAGAAATAACATTTCTTGTTTGAGCCTGCCTGAACAGTGCAAGCCAGGTGAGGATTAGGACTGTCAAGATATAGGCATCTACTCTTAGTCATTCTTCTTGGTGAGAAACAAGTAGGGATTGCAAGGCTGGAAGGAGCACCTGGCCATTTTCCCTGCCAGGTTGTCCGATGTCCCTGCCTTGCCTCCACAGGATGCTTTGCAACCATGCACTGATACGAATGCAGCTCACGTTGTCTGACAGTTGTATGCTGTCCAGTTGCTCCCCATCTCCTCTTTCGGACATAGTTCCCCAATAATTTCTTTTGAATCCAGTTTGTCTCCTGTTCCTGACTTGGTTTGATGCTACAGTTTCTACAGATGCCAGATCGCTTGTTCGGTCAATGCTATGCTGTACTTTTTCTTATTCCTGCTCCTCAGTCAAGAGAACAAATATCTGAGTGTCCAAGTAGAAGTTCACAGAGAGAGCTGACCTTGAGACTGATTGTTCTTGTAATGGTGTAACAGATCTTATTTGTTATATACTACTGAAGTATGTGAATGAGGCAATGAACAGGCAGTGTCCCACTATGGCTATTGTGAGCAGTGCAAGCTCATATCCCTGTAGGAGAAATTAAAAGGTCAAGATGACCTGAAAAGATCTCTTTCAGAATTTCCCTTCTTGCAAACTTTCAGAATTGCCTTCCAGTCCACTCTGTTTATCACTGCAAATGCCTGATCTCATACTTGTGACTGATCCTTTATGTTTGATGTGAACAACTGAATAGCCTTGTAGTAGCCTGTTGTGTGCTGCTGCCAGTGCAGGGGGAAAAAGATTATTTCACGATCTCATCAGAAATCCTATGTTGGAACATCCCCATTTTATTATTGCAAATACCACAGTCCCAAGTGTGACTGGGCTGACCCATATTTTAGAAACCAATTACAGTTTTTTAAACCCCTTCGAGAGTCTCCCCAGATGAGGTAAATCCTGCACTTCCCATCAGTCTGCCTCTTTGTACAGATTTCAATCTTTGTGAGTTTTTACTTCTTCACTTCTTTAGCAAGAGAATAGCGCTTCTCCAAGTGCTTGAACAGCAACCCTTTGGCTCTTTCCATGAAGGTAGCATAACATTGAAGCTCTTGTTCATGCAGGGGCAAAACAGTCTGCATGTACCCAAGAATGAAGCAACATGGGGAGAGCGATACTATTTTAATGCTGTTGTTGACATGTAATTCCCTGAATACGCTTTAAAATAGTTACTTTTCTATAAAAATGATACTGTTGTTGCCATGAAGAGACTTCTTGATGTGTCTTGCTCTGAGGGAATTTGTAGTAGCCACACATTATGTACACACATGTATGCCTGTGCATGGAAATATAGTCACTGAATTTATAGCATGAGATATTACTGCTTTCCTTTTTAAGCACTCACAAACAAGACTATGAACAATTAAAGGCAGCTACAGTGAAACTGTTGATCCACTAATGTAGAATTAGTCAATCTATGTCTAACCAGCTTGATCCATCCTATCAATACCAAGATGAAAGGATAGTTTCCGCTCTTCTAGGAACTAGCCTTGCAATTGCCTTTTTAAAATTCTGTCATGCTGAATTACATGGCTCTTATCATTTGCAGATCTTTTTTGAAAGCAGCCCCAGGTTACATGCATATTGGATTACCGAGCATCAAAGAGATTAAAATAGGTGTGTTATAAAGATAAGGGCTTTTTCTTATTCTACGTGCAAGAAATTGCATTAAAAAGACCTTTCAGAGAAAACAAAAAAGGGCTCAGAGGAACCAAACTGGAAGAAGCAGCTCATAGAAAATTGCAGAATGTCTGACAGAATCCTGACAATATACACTGGTGCTTTGTTTCTTGCTTTAATGTGTGTTTTATATCCTCATGAAGAAGCATAAAGTTGGGCATTAACATGTGAGAATAAAAACTACTTACACATTATTGGCTCATTTTATAGTCTTGTGAAATTATAAAGAAAATCACAGTTTGCTTTCAGATGCTAATTTTCACAGGTACTCCTCTCTGACAGACCTGATGTGAATTTATAGGTGACCAACTATCTTTCAAAGTGCAACACATGAATTTATTCAGCAGTTTTAGAGGAAGAGTTGAGGTGGGGCATATATTTTTAGAATTTCTTTTATCTTGAGGTCTGGAAATTTGAAAGCTGTATTTGATCCCTTTCTGTTTACGTATGAGCAGTAAAAAACCCACAACATGTAATTGTAAAGAAATTCTATGTTGCTATTCATAAAAGTAATTCAAAGAGCTACCTGTGCACAGGACGATCAAAACCAATTAGGAGATCATTGAAGTTTTAGTTAAAATATGAAAGAAGAGTAAGTTCTATGTTCAAGAAAAAAAAAATGGTTTTGAGAATGACATATACATAGGTGTCTGCCTCATACTCTTGTTGGCTGAGGGAGAATTCAAACTCTGAGGAAGGCTCTTGCCCTTCACCTCAATAATCCACTTCTTGAAAACTGACAGATTATCTGATGTTGATTTAAGGAGCCTTGGAGGTACAATGTTTGATGGAAGGATCTAGGGTACCGAGTAACTCAACTTGCAAGATAAACAAAAGCATGAAACAGTGTGAACTGTATCAAATGTAATCCAGAAGAGGTTATCTGTGATGTGGGATGTTCTCTAGACAGTCTGAAAAGACTGGTTTGGGAGGCTTTATGACTTATACAATCAGATTGTATGCATTTTAGTTGATTAGTAGGTATTTTTAAAGTACACATACCTCCAGATGATCTGAATATTTTTATTCAGAGCATTATGAGGAATGAAATGTGTTAGTCTATTTTACTAGTGTCATAAACTACTAAGACTAAGGCAAATGGTCTTAGAAGGAAATAAAATGTAGCTAAGATGCTGGGGGGGGCAGAGTTCACTTGGGGAGGACTGCATATATTGTTCACCACATCTCAGCAAAGAAGGAATATTCAGATTTAATACTAGAAGTGAAACGGTGGGAAGCATAAACTCTGGTGGTCTGATCTCACTAGCCTGCCCCAGGGTGCATGGGGTGAGAGAGAAGGCACTGTCCTTGTCCCTCCCTGCAAGGGCCACAGAGGAAGGAGGAGCTCCCGACCCAGTTCTCAGTAAAGTACATCTGGGGGAGAGAGAAAAGTGTTCTCCATCTGTTTGTGCATCAGCACAGTATCCTGTTCTCTGTGAGGGGGAAAAGGTGGTTTGGCACACAGTGTCCGGGAGCTTTATGGGACTCTATGCTGAAACACTGCTAGGTCTGTAATAGCGTATTGCCCAATCCTTCCCATCCCTGCTGTGCTTTGTTTACAGTAGCATGCTTTACAACTCGGACATAGCTGTGTTTTGTACTATGCTCCTTCTTGTATGTATTCCTGAGTACATCCTGAAGATTATAGGCTTATCCTTGTAATTAAATACCATTCAGATTGCATTTCAAGACTAAGCACCTTATTGCACTAGTAGTGATTAATCTCTAAGAATGGCCAGTACCAATCACTAAATCCATTGATTTGGGAGCATTGACTGAAGATTAACATATTGACCAGTCAACTTTCCTAATGTACTATATAATCTTAACATTGGTATGTGCCTCCCAGGTGTACGACCCTAGATCATAACACGACAAAGGAAAAACATAACACTTGACTTTTTCTTAAGCCTGCCATCATCTTATGAGCCTACAGATTGTAACACTGGACCCATCTGACAAGGACTGGATTCATGCCAGCTGGCTTCTCTAAAATGGTTTCTGACAAATTTACCGCTTTCTAGGGAGGTGGCCTGCCTACAGGTACAACTGGTGCTGGACTTTTTGCTGTTCTGCAGCTTTGGGATGGGGCCAAGACTGGGATTTACGGAGGAACAACTCAATTTTCTGCCTGTTTATCAAGCAATATTTGAACATGCTATATGAATTACTTTGCAGCTGCAAGCCAATAGTTAACAAAACTCTAACGCATAAAATATTTCAATATCTTTGCAAATAACAGTTTCTTGTAACCTCATCACCTGCAGTGTTCATAAGATCGCTATTTTAAAATTATTATCTAGCAGTAACAACGTCCTTACTAGACCTGGTAAATTAACCTCTGCAGCAATACTTGGCATTATTTCTGAGTCAATTTTTTGTAAAATAAAAACATAAAATTAATTTAATCAGGAGACTGAAATGTTCTCAAATTTGCAGGGCTGAAACAATATTAGAAGAAATGTCAAATAATGCGTACTAACCAATGGTTTTGTTTTTCACATTGATGTTTCTGGGCAAAAAAACCTCGGCCAGCATAGGTGGTTCTTCATGTAAAAAAAGGTCCATGAAAATGTGAACATGCTGTTTCTGAGCTAAAAAAATATTGTTAAATTTCATATGTATACAATACAGTAATGAGTTTTTTGAAGTCTCCCTTCCCATTACTCTGAAATTAATTACCACACTAGGGTTCTTTCAAGGGAGAGAAAGTAAGTTTGACCTCTTGTATTACTTCCTTATGTCTCAATTTATTAGTATTGAGGTGGGGAAGCTGACTAGTTACTAATGGCTCCATCACATTATCTCTGAGCTTATAAAAAGTTTTATGTTCATTTCTTTTAAGTGGTCTCTTAGAAATTTTGTGTCTATACTTTGGACTGTAGTCAGAGTGAGAAATTTAAATAAATTTAAAATGCACGATTAGTTTTGAATAAGAAACTTCCTGCTAGATTCTTGAGAAATTTTGGGTGTGGACTAAGGTTACAAGGGATTTTGGGGTCATTAGGAAACAGTAGACCTCACTTGGAGCTTTATTAAGATTTGCCACCCAACAAACAAAGGTACCTTTTCCTTACCGATAAGGCTTGTTGTTTCCCTGATTTGCAGACATATCTTTAATTATGAGATTTTACTCTCCTTCTGTCACTTCTTTGGAAGCTCATGACACTTAAGTCTTTCAGTCCTCTGCTTGGTGCTGCCAAGTCCTAGCCAAAATAATCTCTGTTCAGATGATTATGATGTCTTAATTAAAGAATTTTCATTCCATGTGAGGAATAAGGATGAGCTGAATGAAAGCTGAATATCTTTTTTTATGCTAATAATTTTCAATAGAAATGGCAAAGAAAGAGAATCACAGAGTATATGTCAGCAGTTTAGTATCACCAGTGCAGTGCATGAATAACTTTTGAAGAACTTGTGGCTGTTTCATTTCATGTTTTAACTAGGGTTTATGATTCTACTAGTAATTTCTTTGAAATAAATACATTAATGCATTCAAATATTTAGACTTCAGCATTTGGAGTGTATTTCTAGCCTCTTCTAAGATATCACAAAAATCCTTTGGCAGCACAAGAACTAACTTCTTACTTCAAGAAGTAATTTAACACATCGCTGTCTGGTTCTTCACAGCTACCAGCACCTAGCTGAACAAAAGGTGGCTGACTGTTCAAATGTCTGAATTTTGCTAGTTTTCCTCATATACATGTCACCTATCTCCAACTCTCTGGATGCTAGTGCTAGTATTGTGTGGGCACAGTTCCTCAATCATGTGTTTTGAAAGTCTTACATGGCTAAGAGCCCCTGGAGAGATGAAGAGACAATGAGTGATGGTTCCTCTGCAGTGAACAGAAGTGGCTTTCCTGGCAGAGTGCCAGTCCCTCATGGGAAGGGCAGGACCAGGACAATTACTGCTGGGTGCAGGGACTGGCTTCAACTGTTGATTTGCTCCTTCCCACAGCCAGGGACTTGGATTATGAGTAGCTCTCCAGGCGGTTCAGTCCTGTTGTTAGTCAGACAAGTCCCCTGCATTACAAGTGTGGCTGACTGAATGAGAAGCCACGTGTGGCTCCAGATCCAGAGCTTGTCCTTTCTGGCTGCGGCATCTCACCTACACCAACCATTCCATCACACACAGTCATGCGGTCACAGATCTTCCATTTTGTCCACAACATTGGTTCAATGTGTGATCTTAAGGAAGTCATGTCACTTAGGATTAAGTTGTCCTACTGATCAAATGCTTGGGATGGCATGTTTGTAAAAGAATAAGAAGTTATCTGCGGGAAAAATAAGTATTGCCATATAACAACTAATGGCAAATGCTACTCTTCATGTTTATTATAGCATCCAAACTTTACTCAAAGATTCTTCCAAACATCAGTTTTGTAACCCTGACTTCTTGGAAGTAAAACATTCCATTTTTTTTCTGTTTGTCCAGGAATTTTTCCTGTAGTCCAGTCAATGGGAATATTCCTGTGTTTTCAGTATTTTTCCATCAAGAAAGCATCATTTTCATTGTAGACTTTTTTTCAACACCAATTTTATTTCAAAATGCAACTAGTATGCTACTTCTGTTATTTAGTTTAGGTGTTATTGGAAATACTGTTATGATGGGTAGGTAACTGCTTAAATAGCTCCAAAATCTGCAGTATAAACCAAGCATGTGTCTATTTTAGCCTTACCGTTAGACTCTTTCTCTCTTCCTATTCTTACAAGAATTCTGAAAACATTGGGAAGTATTTGCCATAATTGTATTTTGGATAAGTTACTGGATTTTATTTTTTTTCTTTACCAAACACACATAAATGAATGTCATTATTGTTTTCCATTAAGTGCAGAATAATTATAAAAAGAAAAGTAGGTGTTTCAGTTATGCTTAATGCCTAAAGAGTTGCAGGTTTGGCAGCAAAGTTGAGAGCCTTTTGTTCAATACTGAGCATGCCTGAAAGTAAAGCTCTGCTTTGATAAATGATTAAGTATGCTGAAATGTACATTGCTTAAAGCATCTGTAGTTGAGTAACATTTTTTTAGGGCAGTATATCAAGGGATTAAAGTAAAAGAAAGGAGTTTTATGATATGATAATAACTCTTTAGAAATAGGTTTTAAATCCTGTTGCATTCAGGAAAACAACAGTGCTCTGATTTTTCATCTTTACTCTTCTTAGATAACTTTTGTCTTTGTCTTTATACAACCGAGTTACACATTCTTCTGAATAAATTCTGAATGGCTGGTTAGTGGGAAAATAAAAGCAAGCCTGAACTCTTTATCAAGGACAAATTACTAGGAATTTTTTTGTGAATACTATCTGTAGTAGACTTTAGTAAAACCAATTACAGAGTGGAAGTGTGAAAACTTTAAGAATTAATCTTTTGTAGTTTAGATGGCATTAAGTTATAACTTATTACTAGAGAAACTGGTTCAATCTGATTTTCAGAATGGTGATGGTTTTCCTCTCAACCAAGACAAAACCTCAGTAGATGATTAATTAATGATAGGTTTTGAGCTTCTCTGTCTGGAAGAGCAAGGCTAAAAGGTATTTTGGAACAAAAAAAAAAAACAGAAGAAAAAATAGTTTGTTTACATCTAGATTTCTCTTTAATTAATTTTCAAAAAGCCAACTGCAACAATAGAGATGGAATGTCTAAGCAGGTGCAAATAATTAAGTACAAAAGTTTTGATTAGCAAACACATCATCAGCTTGCTTTCAAATTTCAGATCAGTGCTACAATTACTGAATTACAAATCCAACTATTTTGTATTAAATATAAAGCTAGAATTCTGACAACAACTGAACAGATGCTGTAAATTGGAATTACAGCTATGATATTGTTTAGTAGGAGGAGGAATGAAGGACTTCAGTTCTGTGTAGTATTTAGTAATGACTAATATTTAGGTTCTTTGGTGTGTTAAAAACGATTCCATATTTGCTGCAGCACACAGATGTTCTGCCAAAGTCTTCCTGGGCGCTAACCTGTGCACACTTCTCCATACTCGTGTAAATTAGGTATTCATTTGTCCTCTTGCAACATAATGAGTCCAGTATCTGTAATGTATAAAAAGGATTTAAAAAAAAAAACAAAAACAACAACAAACAAAACTGCAATGTCAGTTGAAAAAAGTCTGGGGTGGTTTGTTTTTAGGAGAAAAAGGTTGCTAATATCCTAGTGAAAAAGCTATATGTGCATTTTGAATTTGTAGAATGAGGTGAGTATGAGCAATTACCTAGCACCGATGAATGAGGGTCACAGTTAACAGGGAGACAAATAGTGTTTTCCACAGAATAGTCTCCCTGCTATTACCCCATAGGTATGTGTAAGTATTTAACATGGTGAAAGACACAGGATCATGGCTCACAGCTGTGGAGCACTGCAGACAACTGAGACATTGAGAGAACATGTAAAAAGGTAAAATGCTGTATTCCTTTCTTTTTGCCACTTAAAGTTAGGGTAAGACAGTTCTCTAAACCTGATATTCAGAAGAATACAGATGTCTACATGATGAACTAGTAAACTACTCAAAATGTTATCTTTTCTCTGTCAGCAGAGTTGGATGTTTCTGAGGCAGGAGGAATGTTGACTGCTTCAGCCTATGAAATCATGGGAGACTATTCTGTTTTACTATGATGCCATCAGTAGTTCCTTATCTGTCAGGGACAGTGCACGTTTGTTCACGCATAACACCTGAAGCTGTTTAATAACATTAGCCTAATGAATTTTGAAAGCTTCAGAAAATGTGGACACAGTAAGTAAGACTGGCTTTATATGTCCCCAGATTCTCACTACTATAGTATGTGTACAGCTCATAGTCTTTAATATAAAATTCCCACAACTTTTTTTTTGGCATAAGGAAAGTTGTATCTCTATAAGGTAGAATGTATTCTGCTAAACTTTTAAAATCAGAATAGATATGATGGAACAAACAAAGGTTTACCCAGGAACGTGCCTAATGTTAGGAAAAATGAAGGCTGGAATTTGGAGAAGGGTACAAAGCATGTAGGTTGATGATTCAATTTGAATGTAGGAAAGTTGGGTTCAAATGCATAAATGAAGCGAATCTGGCTATTGACTGTTTTGACTAGCACTTTTTATGAGGAGCTTCAAATAATTTAGTTGCATTTCATTCGGAACAGGGGAAATAAATTTAAACATCTTTTGTTTTCCCATGCAGCAGAATTCAATTTTTCTTCTTCTATTAGTTCTGCTTCATGTACAGGAAACAATGTCTTTGCAATTCCCTAACAGACCTTCTGTGCATATCAGGGATTTGCATTAAACTCTTACACTAATGTATTAACCATTGACTCACCTTTTCACTCATCAAATTTGAACTGCTGATGTGCTAGATGGCAGGAGAACAACTAAATTAATACTTCTTCGAAGTTGCTTTACTTTGGAGTGAGAAAGTAGCACCTGCAGAGGAAAAAGACAAGAGACAAATTATTAGTGTCACTGGAAAATAAGAGAAAAGAAAGAAGTGTAGAAAGATTCATAAATGTCAAATCATAATGGTGTCGCCAGGAAAAGATTTATTTGTTTTTTTCCCCTGTGACAATGTATAACTTGTTGATCTTTTTCAGGTGACCTAAGTCTTGACTGTATCATGAACATAACATAGAAAAAAATTAGTTCAGTGACAGAAAATAAACTATCCAAAAGAACAGTTATTTCCCCCTAAATGTTAACAAGCAATCCACAAAAGTATAGCAAACAGAGATGAATATAAGGGTTAAAAACCTGGATGACCAAGTCACTTTCTGTCAGCCCACCGACACTTTTTTTTTTAAGCTGCACTTTTTCAATCACCCTTAAGCAATGACATTATCTACACATTGTGTTGTGAAGACTGAAAAACATAACACTTGCTGAGTGCTGTTTATGAAAGAGCAGTATAGGGCAGTTGAAGAGTCATATTTTCAAGGGCTTTTAACTCTGCTCGAAAAACAAGCCATTGATGTGAACCTTCTTTCTTTCTCTGATTCTTTTTGCTTTCTTTTTTCACTTTCATGTTAAATGTTGCAACTGATATCTGATGCACAGGAGTCATGAAATAAAACAATAGAGAGTAATCGTCAACTTCATCTATAGAGATGCTGAGATTTCACTCAGACTCGCTAAACTGAGGAAGACAGAAATGAAAGACATTGGGTCATGTGGTCCAGACTGGTCTCTAACATATCTTTGAGCAATTTGTCACAATCCTAATTTTGGTCAGAAAAGCTACACAAATGTTGTTCTGACAAATGGTGCTTGGTACAGGACCATATATTCCCCATTTCAGAATGCCAATATCTATTTCTGGTCAGTCTCAATGTAGTCCTGAGCAAAATCTCATGTTAGTGATACATATGGAAGCCCGTTCCTACACTGAAGCCACTGGTTTTGCCTCATATTTGCTTTTTAGTTCTGGTGTGCTTCAGATGCGATATAAATATTTTCTGATTACTTAGATTGGGTAGACGCATGCTCTGTGGTGAAGAATTAATTCATTTTCTTATGAGATGGAGTATTAATTGAAAACAAATGAATACTCCATCCAATACTCCCTCTCCTCCCTGCCACATGCTGCTGAAGGCTGTTGGAGTGTGGGAATGTCAGTGTTGCAGAGGACTGGGCATAACTTTCCTTCCAGCAGCTGAATTGGGGTGATACCCTCTCCCTAGGGGATAATGTGTGATATTTCAAAAAACCCATGGGTGATAGGAGCTGGTCTTGGTGTTGCAATTATATATAGCTCAGTCTAACCAAAGGAGTGGTCAGGACATTTTCACAGATTTTGAAAGAAAACAATAGTGTGTAAATAAAATGTATCGATGACATGATTCATTAGGCCTGGAATGCAATAAATGAGCTATAATCTACAAAGTGCAAACATATGCACTTAAGTAAAACCAAGAATTTCAGCAATAAGCCAGGAACCCTTCAGCTGAGGAGGTCAGAGGAACAGCAGGGCCTTGGAGCATTAATTAATTAGAGATTGGCTAGGGGCCAGCTGTAAAATGCAGATGTGAAAAACATAGATGTACCAGCTGAACTTCTTTCAGCTGAGGTAATGCCAAGTCTCACCTAGAATACTATATGCTGATCTAGTTAAGCATGTTTGAAAGGTGTTGGAACAGGTGAAGCAGAAAAGTTTTGAGATGAATGCAAATGAGGGTCTGGAGAGCCCCTGCTGGAATCCAGAAAGAAAAGGAGGAAAAAAGATCTTTACTGGGTTACAAATCTGCCCTTGAGGCTTTGCTCAAGCAACAGCACAGTACCTTGCAACAGGAACAGTCTGGGATTGTGGTGTGGAGTCTTGCTTCAGAGTAGTTCTTCTACTGCTTTGTCTAGGGTTAAGGGACTGTATCTTTTCCTACCATATGAATTCTGTCAGCAGGGAGAGTAGAGAAAGTTCAGCCTTTGTGTTAATATCTGTGCAACATCTGCCTTGCAATATCTATCTAAGATCCTGTAAGGTACTGCAAAATCTGCCTCAACATTGCTGGCAGCATAGCTCTCCGCTCTCGAAAAATATCGTCTCTGCGTATGCACCCGGGCCCAGGGTCAGCTACAGATGGTAAACAAGAGATGTGAAGGGGGGAGCTTGGACCCTCCAGAACTTTCCAGGACCCTCCAGGGATGGTACTGGACGTGCACCACATCACTGAAGGGAGAGGTGTGGATGTGCCAAAACAGTTCCAGGAATTAATTGACTATGCAACGAGTAAGGGTTACAAAAGGCAAGGCCAGCAGAGATGTGGCGGGAGCAGAACACCATTCTCCCCACGGGACCCACAGAGAACATTGGGTGAAATGTTGCTGCCAGTTGAGCGGACTGTCGGGATGTGGTGGACTAGCAGTGGTGGTGACTATTGTAACATCTTTCTTTCCCTCTCTGTCTCTCTCTCTCTTACCCTTCTTCTCTCTCCTCCTCCTCACATTGCTGGTTGTTTATGATTAAATAAAGTAGTTTAGCACTTGACTCAGTTTGAGTCTTAATTCTGTTCCCGAGAATACATGAAACCTGATCACGATAAGCTGTCGGATCGGACATCACTCAGGAGTTAAGCCCAGCTGCCCCCAGCCACCCAGGCTTGTCTGAGGGCGGTTGGAAAGTAAGGGGGTTTAACTTCTGCCAAAATAATTGATACCCAAGAGGGGATCATGACAGATCCTTTGGGGGATATTCTACCAAAACAAGAGCTGGGGGTAGATCACTGTCCAGTGATCAAACCAGAAGAATAAAAACAGGGAGAAGAAATTACTTCAGGGGAAAAAAAAAACCCAACCCCCAACAAAGCCCAAAACAGTGTTGATATACTGACCATAATCCACTTGTATATATAACAATATTTAAAACTATATATATACTTGCATGGTATGTATAAATGCTATCTGAAAATCTGAATTTCCAGAGCCCATGAACTAATACATATATGAGTGGGATTATGTAAAATTTTATGCTATGCAGAAGTTTGCACTGAATGGTACTGAAAAGTCCTTAGGTTCATGTAGACATAAAGTACTGGGATTTAAAAGTTTGTATCACACGTACAAATAATATTTGCTATTCTCTATAGTGGAAAATCTAACTTAATCTTTCCAGTAAGCAGCACATGAAACACCCTGCAACAAGAACACTTCAGTTTTATAACACTGTTCCTATAAACCATATGCAAAATCATAATTTCACGCAGCCTCAAACTCCTAGATTAAAGGAAGTTTGGCTTAACTGTTTTTGTTGGACTATCTTGAGATATATTTGTCAAAATGAGTCAAAAAGCTAGAAATGTCCTATTATGTGGCTGTGTTCAGTAAGGTATCTAAACTGGTGATGTTATTAGTGCATCAGTAGAACAAAATAGATTATTGATTTGCTCAGCTATTAAAATGCATGGATTATGCACTACAGTAGGGATAAAGATTTGTAAAGTATAGATCCAAAAAATGTCTATTGCCTTCAGAGTCAAATACAGACAATAATGTGTAGCAATACTTTCAAAGATGTTGAAAGCACAGATTTCTATAAAGTACTTGGGACGGGGACCTTTTCCCCCCATCCTTTTCTCCTGTTCTTTGAACAACTAAGTTCTGAAATTTAATTTTTAGAGCAGTGGAAATCTATCATAGATGTCAAACTGTATCGGACATTTAATCAGATAACTTTTGCAATCCTATTACAAGTTAACCTATGCCAGATGCTGTATTTCCTCTTTGAGTGAGAAATAGAAAATGTCCATTCGGGATGACATACTCAAGGAGAGTTTCAGAACTTAAAAGCCCCAACAGTCTTATAGCACAATTTGCAACATTCAAGTATCTTGTACTTTAACACTTAATTATGGAAAACAGTGATATGGCCAAGAATCTTTTTTGGTTTTAGTATATTAGCACCAGAAGCTGAAATTCCTTCTGAAGCTGGTGGTAGTAGCAAATGATGTAAAATCTTTATCTGAAAAACTCTGAGCTGGTGTATCTTGCTGGGTTTAGTTGCTAGCCTGTTACTGAGCCTTTTCAGGAGAGAATCGTTAGAGTTGGAAATGTATAATTCTGTCTAATATCCCTATTTTCAGGGGAGAATAATTAATTTCATTAGTTTGGAAGTCTTATTTTAATGCATTTACCCAGGGATGAGGTCAGCTGGGTGACTGCAGATTCAAGCACTGTGTGTCCCAAAATCTGGATGATGATTGCTGATAGCAACAAGAGTTTGATGTTGACTTTAAGTATTTCTGTTTTGTTTCATTCTGGAATACTTAAGAGGCTTGCTCTATGTATTTGTCTTTCCAGAAGTTTTATCCATATAGGGTGTTGTTGGCCCATTTTAGTATGTAAAAAAATCACTGGGAAAGATAGATGTTAAGGATGGAGGCATTGCCAGTGCTTTCAAGAAGCTGCCCTGAGGTTTTTTCATCAAACCGAAGTAAACAGTTATGTATCGCTCCCTCCTTGACTAGCTGCTTGCAGTCTGAATAAGACTTAAAGTATGCTATTGGCATGCAGAAAGAAATGATGGTAATAGAGTGGATAGTTCCTATCCTCTTATTTTGAGATAAGTTGGTTTGGGGTTGGGGTTTTTTTCCACTTGTTTAAGAGACTTGACATTTGGGGCTTATTTTTGAAATGTGTGATGCAATTACTACTGGGTAACCTAAGTAGTGATTCACTGTTTCTGTTATGACAGCTTTTCTGTTATAAGTAAACATTTTCTTCCATATGAGAAGAGTCTATGTCTCTCTCCCTACTGGACAGGTTATCTCACGTTTCACCTAGGTAAGGTGCTGTGCCTAGCTAGTTGTTGTGAAGCCAATGTCCCTCTTCAAGTCATTCTGTATGAGTATCCCTCAAGGGGAAGCCCAAAAGTGGATGTTCTTTCTTTTCCTTTAAATTAAGTTTTACCTACCTGCCCATCAAGTATCTGATTTTATTCATTTTTTTTTATTTTGTGTCGTGCAAAACAGTGACTCTTATCTACAAACCTCTGTGATTTGGGAATTCAGGTTGTTTTGATGTCTCTCCCTCTCTGTCTCCCTGTTCTTTTAAAGAGCTTTTGTTTTATTTATGTGTATGCATTTGGAAGCATTTTCAAAGTGGCATATCATAGATAAAATTATAAACATTTTATGGATTGATATATTGAGGCACAATATGTGTTGTGTGTGTAAATGTAAGTTTGTTGCTTATTTTCATAATCAGTCTTGACTCCTTTTCCACTGACCCTCATTTTCTCTGAGTAATGTTGCAAGAAGGGACAGCAATTCTTTCATGCTGTGTTTTCTGAAAACAATTGTATGTCAGAATTACTAAATATAAAGGAAATATTTATATAACTGGTTTTAAAATGCTCAGTAACGCTGAGTATTGCAATGTTGTCTTGTCTGCATACATCTTATTTTTATACCTCAATAGCTTTCCATTATTGGTATTCTTTATGTACACTGTCTATTTTTATACTCTCTATTTGTAGTTAAATTAGAATATTCTCAGTGAAGGCCAGATTATTCTGAGATTATCTTTTCTGTCAATGGTGACTTTTTATTTCTTTTTTCTTCTTTTCCTAGATCTTTTTGAACAGTACATTTGAAATTACCTTCTCTAGTTTGGGCACAATAAATCATGATAGTTCAAATTACCTAAGGTCAAAAACCTTTTTCCAGAAGGGCTTGCATACTAAATGTATTAAGAAAAGCGTTGTAACTCTTAAAAGGCAAAGTGATGAATAAATTATCAAAGGAACTTTTAACAAGAGTGAAAGTAATATGTATCCCAGAGGAAGCTATTATGAGCCCATTAATATCACAAGCCAAAGTTTTACTTACTGAATATAATCTAAATTGCATTGAACTCACCAACTATCAAGGGAAATACTCAGTTGCTGTGGTCTTGTGGTTGATTCATTCCTTTGATTTTTCTGAACATCTTTCTTCCTCCCCTCTTTGTTTACATGAACAGTTCAAATTCAATTACATAAGCCACAGTGATTTTGGAAAGTCATTGTTCATAACAGTGTGATGTTCCTTGATGCCTGTGAATAATAGAGGAAATTCTCTTGAGGATCCACATGTAACATCTCCAAACCTTAAGGTACTGGGACTTGAGCTGCACAATGCTCTGCATGCAATGCACTTTCAGAGCCTCTGAGTGTGTTAGGTTTTGGATGCACCCTCTACAAGACTGGGAGCATCAGGGCCAGCACAGTGCTGAAGCAGCTGCTCAGCATTGCTGGAATTAGTACTTAATTGAAGGTGTGCTTGGGCAATCTGGGAAAAGATTGCCAAAGGTACCTCATGACTTACTTTACCTACATATGAGTAAGAAACAGCTGTAAAGGGAGTGACTGTTGTGCAAACCATCTGTAAATCAAGAATATGAAGGTGCTGTGGGTGCTAAAGTGAGTGTCTGTGTGCAGGGAGAAGAGGAAGGCTGGTTTGGGTGTGCAGGGGGCTGATATGGCTCTGCGTGTCTGCGTGCATCTACAAAAGTGACTCATGAGGGGGTAGTTGCCTGCATGCATGTTCTGGGATGAGGCCAGGCACTGCTGGAATCAGTGGTGGCAGCTCTTTCCTGACCATGACGAGGCCAGTGGCTGTGGTCAGCCAAGATCACTGTCCTCCTCACAGGCTCCCAGCCTGTGGGCCTGCACATGCAGCATCCCCAAAGCCTCTCATAGGGCAACTGTGGTTTTCACCTGCTTTGCAAGTCAGGGTGGCCTGGGCGAGCATGGCTGACAGTGGTTGCACTGGGCAGCACAGCTTCCCGCAGCCCTTGTCCCACCTGTGCTGCCCTATCCATCACCCAGTGGTCAATAACACAGCCTCACCACTGGTCCTGCGCTGACACCTCATCTGTCAGCCCCTGGGCCATCTCCTAGCTGGTGATGGCCATTGTCTGATATCCTGTAGCTAGGTGACGTCATGACTGAGTATGACTCCATTGCTGCTCTTTCCTTTCCCTTTCCTCTCACTTGTCAGGGGATAATGGCAAACAGCTGTTTCCTCATGAGCCATCTCACCTGAGCACAGACAGCCACATGCTGGGGCTCGCCCAGCCCTGCTCCAGGTGGTTTTATGGCACTCGGCTTTTCTTTCTCATCCTTTTTGGTAGAGAGGTTAGCTCATCCTCATGAGCTAAATAAATGCATCTTTAAAATAGATATTTTGCTACAGTTAACTACTTACCAGCATTGATTTAACCTGGAAACAGTTAACACCATTTGTTCTCACAAACCCACAAAAAGTCATGTTGTTTAAAGACAGGATTTTGCACTTTTGCTCTTTGGGAGAGTGAGACCTAGTTCTGCTATATTTAAGGAAAATGTCTAGGACAAATAAAAAAAAAGTTTCTTTTTGGACTGAATTGGCTCCAGAAGGCAGTAGAACAGGGGGAGGGCAGCATGCCTGCACTTTCCACCCTAGGTGGTTAAAGTTTCTGGCACAACTTTGGTTTTAAACCAGGTCTCTTGTAGTGTTCTTACACAGGAAAAATTTTCATATATACATATATAAGGTACCTTGACCATGTTAAAATTCCTCATGGCACATAAATGTGTTATTTCAAATATTTGTTATTTTTGGACTTGCATGTCTGCACTTACCATTGCTAAGCAGTGAGAGGAGCTCCACTGCAAATCATACCAGCTACTGAATGTGGCTAGTCTTAGCCTCCCTGCTGCTGTGGGCTGAGTCAGAGAAGGGGCTAACTGAGGGAATGTCACAGAGTTAAGCAGTCCCCATTTGATCACAGATTTTCATTTAAAAAGGATGGGCACGGACTAAATATGAAGCAAAGAAACTTGACACTTCATGCTTTACTCGGGCAAGCTCCCAGCACCTAGGAGGTATCTTGAGGCATTAGAGAATGATCCCTAGATTGTGTCTTCCCTTAGTGAGGAGGCAAGTTTATGCCATTTCTTGTCAGTGAGGGAAGACTTCGCAGTTACATTTTTTCTTTACCATACAGGGGCCAAATATAGGTCATATATTTTATGTTACTAGTTCCTTAACCAACTCCATCTAAAATATTTATTAGTCTCTCAATTACATTTTGGTAGGCTATTAACCCCACTTTCCCTTTCATGCTCACCAAATTAAAACATTATCCTAAGATACATAAGAAAAAAAAATCAATTAAATAGGATGAACTCTCTGACAATCCCACCTCTGAAATGGAGAGAACAAAGCCAAGCATTTAACAATTAGCTTCAGACAGACAAAAGCTTTTGAAGGTTTCTACTTTTTTATTTATCCTTTCTGTTCTGCATTTTTAGAGTGGTGCATTCAACAATCAATTGTACAGTACATACTAAATAACCAAGCAGCTCTAGTAGTATATTATGTATGCCCTTCACGTTCTTTGGCAGCTTCAGTTCTATGACTCATTTTATCATGAGCTTCCACTTTGATGGCCTTTAAACTATCTACCCATAGCTGTTAAAATGACTGCAAAGTTTGAAATCCTTTCTTGGCACAACTTAATTCTATAACCCAATTAAATCAGATGGTGTGAGCTGTTTCTTGAGCATTCTTGCTTGTATCCCTTATTGCTCCATCTTCAGCTTTTCAAATGTTAAAGTTTGAGAAAGCCTCAAGTTTTTCTCTCCTTGTTATCATGGAATGCAGCTAAAGCCTTTGTTGTGAAAATGTACTTGATAAGCACTTAATGGTTGAAAGATTTAAAATGGAATTTTTAATTTGTCCATGACAAACTTGAAATGTATTTTTAGAATATGCATCAGATTCTTATGAGCATGGCTAGATTAGATTAACACACCCTGCTGGGTCAGATATGGACTCTAAAATGACTGTTTATCCTTGCTGTTGCTTTTCCTTTCCAGAGGGAACTCTTTACATGCACCCTGCATATCCTTTTTAGTCGCAGTGTGTCTACATAGAATGCGAAAAAGTGTTCTGCATGACCCTCTCTGTATTGTTATAGTAGAAGATGGCATACATCTCTTTAGTTTACATTAAAATGGCCATGCTAAGCAGAATGACCATCTGTCTTTGCTTTAAGTACACCCTAATCCCATTTCTTGTTTGATTTCTATGTAGGAATCTGCTACTGCCTGCTCTTGGAAGCAGAATGGCAGTTCTGCATTTCAGTTTTAGATATCAAGCCATATGATCCCAAGGAGGTATGAGGAGCTATAGTTATTTAGTTTATTTGTTGTATCTAGGCAAATGTGAGAGCAGGTTAAATTTTGCCATTTGTTTCAGTGCAGGAAGAAAAATTTGTGCCTGCCTAGTATTCTGCTGCTCTGTCTCCTGTCTGCTTAAAGCACCTCCAAGCTGACTGGCGTTTTGGAAAGTTCCTGACAGTTGTCTTGAAGGTATTAGGATAATACAGTGATAGATGTCTCTGGGGCCATAGAATGCTAGATTTTTCTTTGCTGCCTTTTATATGTAACAACTAAAACTTTATGATGATGAGTTTAATCCTTTTCTTTAAAGAATTCATATGTGATGTTCTATGATGACATTGTTCTCATGCCTAACTGAAGTGGGATACTGCTGAGTTAGGAGGGAGTTTTCTTAGCGACAGAGCGCTAAAAATATTCTTTAACTACACTGAAAAACCTGCACTAGCAGCAGATCACCCCTACTGAAGATGTAATCAATTATAATTTGGTAGCATATGAGTCCCCACTGGTGGTTATATGAAGTTGATTTTATAATTCGCAGCTCTTTTGTGTTACAAATTTGGTTTATTTGGTGTTTGATCTAGACAGTAGGAGAAGTAACTTTCACATAATTTTGAGAACTTTAATATGTTTGGATAACTTTATGCAATGTATATATCAATACTAAGAGAATGTTGCATATATTTGTGATGGTTCTGAGCAGACATCACCTAATTTTTATAGTATATCAACACAAGATTGGTGTTAATTCTTTTTTTCCTCAAGTAAGAGATGAGCAGTGACATCACGTTGACTTACACCAAGTGAAAAAAGGAGCTAGTGTCAGAGCTGAAGTGTAATTATTAATAATCCCAGGTTCTCATACATTTAATTGGAGCACAGCTTTTTTTTTTGTTCAGTCTTTATTGCTGGGGAAAATCATTTAGGGAATACTTGTCTTCATTGATTGTATTTGGGTATCATGTCAGATATGTTATAAAAATTTAAACTCTTCTTCAAGAATTATGATGTATTTATCTGTTCAAACAGCAGCATAGGAACTATGGAGTTTTTAGTTTGTAATATTGGACAGAATCATGGTGCTAAGGGGAGATTTTAGGGATATCACCCTTCACTAGTATTTTCTATTAGTTCAGTTTTAAATATGTAATACTTATTTGAAGAGTTACTAATGAAATACAAGTGTGGAGGCCAGATTGTGACCTTACTCTCTTGCTGACCTCATGACATTCAGAGGAATCAGGATGGGTTTGTATTGCTATGTTTCCAGTTCTGAAGTTGTATCAGATAAGCTATTTGTAAGTCAGCCCTCTTTCTGTTACAAAACAAGATTTTTCTGAAATAAAAACTCCTTTATGGTAAAAACGTTTGGGGTTTTATTGTAAAGTCAAGTTAAAATTATTTATTGCAGGACTCTTAAGGGATGACTAAGAACAGAACATTTGGGATAACAGAGGATGTACCTGTGCCAGTAGTTTTAAATGTAAAGTATATTTTATAATTAGAAACAGAAAAATTGTGGAAGAGGTAAAATACTGGTTATTTAAAAATGATCACATAATCATACTTTGAAACCTGTGCACACCTAGAATCATCAGATAGAAAGGGCTTGTTGAGTTTTATTTTCTCATTAATGCACAGGGAATTTGTGTATTCTGCCAGTTAACATTAACAGGGGATACCCAAATAACTCTCCTATTGCACTGAGGGGATCTCATGAAGTATAAACCAATGGCATTTTTATACAAGTGGAAATGCAAAAGTATCTCTTTACAGACCCATATATTTAAAGTGAGAATGCTGTATTAGGTGTTTATGATGCATAGCCAACAACGCAATTTAAGGTAGAGTTTTCTCATGATCAAAAAAAGTGGTGACATAGCAATTTTTACAGTTATTATTCCATGTGTAAGTAAATATAATATTAAATATGCAAGAAATCAACACTAGTCACTTATGGCATTATCTAGATGCAAATTAGCACGTTATGTACTTACTAAACTTTAAGGACAAGTACATAAATTCTCTGAGTAAAAGAAATGAAGCAATTTTATAATCTCCTTAGGGGTGATACAAGCCATTGGAAACAGAGAAATCTTGTCCTTGGTCATACTTTGTGCAAATAAATGTATAAAATATCATCTCCTAAATATGTATGAGTAACATAGTGCAGTGCTTGATAGGTTGAGGAACATAAAGATGTCCATGAACAGCTAAGTCTAACTGAAAAACATAACCTTATTACAAAAAGTGTTGGTGGCAAAAATACACTTTGGGTCTTTGGGTGTTTAAAGAGACAGGAGTTTCTAATGCCCCTTTTAATGCTTGTGCAAAAAGGGACTCGGTAAATGTGGCAAGTGCCTAAATCTAATCCAAACTCTTTTCTACTTCCCTCTCAAACCCCTTGGTACACAGTGCCTTAAGTATCATACCCTTTGCCATGCTGAGGACCCTCCAGTTTCCCAATCTGTGGCATGCCTTCCACTCCCAGCACTGTAACTTTGAAATACGCTGTTGTAGCAGTGTTATTTTTCCAGGGCCTTGGTGGCAGGATCCTTTATCTTGTTTCATGCTGCTGTTCTTTTGCTGTTATCCTCATGGCCTTCTACCTGCAAACCCTAATACTGCTTTTACGGCAGATTCTTGTGAGAAGCAATTGCCACTCCTGTGAGAATCATCCCTTCTTTCCCTGCTTTTTCTTAATCACTATTTTATGAGATTTTGTTTAGAATAAAGGAGGACCAAAAATTTGTACAGAATACAGAATATAATAGGTATTTGAATACCTGTTTAGTACTAGCTATGCACAAAAACTAAGTAACCAGTAAGTATGCAGTACTTGTGCCAACATGCGCATTAAGGATGTTCCAGTCCCACTAAAAGTATCATAAATGGCAACTACCAACAGGGAGCTTGAGAGGATCCTGATGAAATGTGTATAGTGCTGGGAGAAATCATGGCTGTGTTTGTCACCACACTCTGCTCTGGAGAGAGTAGCCTGAGGGCATGTCTGTATGGGTATGTTTACATGAAGTGATGCAGTACTATGCAGAGATACCTGAGAAATATTTTTTACTACAGGCTTGCTCAGGTATCTGAATTTTATAACCACGACACTGTTGAGAACACAGCCTGGGGAAAGCTCTGCACTTACATTGCTACATGCCTTCTGGTACCCAGATTAATCTGGGTTTCTCCACTTTGAACTGGACTGTGGACATTAACAGTAGTAGTCATGAGTTCCTCCTCTTAGGGTCTTGTAGTTTAAATAGAAGAGACGGTAAGTATTCCACGTGAAATGTTATTCCAAAGCAAATAAGCAAGAACACAACTCTCAAATCCCATACCTGTGTTCAGCCTACTGTCTGCACTGCTGCAACTTGTGCTGAAATATTTTACAGGTTTACATAGCATTCAGTTCTGTGCTTGGGAACTTTTCATCCTGTTGCATAGAAACCTCTTCATAAAGAAGATATTATATTATTATATAAGCATTAGCACAATCTGTTAGTTTCTTGGTTAGAGTTAAATTACTAGTTCAGCTAAAATACATCTATTTTTTCCTGGCTTAGTTAAAAGTACACAACATACGACTGCTAGTTACCCTACAATGAAATTCCTCTCAGTTTGATCTCTCTGATTGGGCGACTTCTTATCCTAATTCCAGATTTTTGTATGCCTTCAAAATAAATTTAAAGCTAAACATAGAACAGGGTCATGATCAAGCTTGGCAAGTCTTTAACAACATTTTCAAAGAGGATTTTCAGAAGGCTGGAATGGTCAGATGTAGTTTGATAATTCTGCCTGTTCTCTGAGATGAATAAAGCTAGCTCTTAAAAAATCTGACACAATCTAATCTTTTGATGTCCCTTAACTCCAAAGAAAATGGAATCTTTCCAGAGGGAGGTCCAAAGAAACTCCAGAAAGAATTTGGAAGAGCTTTGAAAACGATAACCAGCTGGTTGTGAAGCAGCAGGCTGCTACTACAGAAAGTGCTGCAAAGCTAATAATAGCCTGGAAATAATGGCTAGCTAGCTTATTCTTTCAGACTATCTGGCTGAGTATATCCCCTTCATCTGATACCTAAGTATTTCAGCTCAGAGACCACCTGTGGTAAATCATCCTTTTCAAGAATGTGAGGTATGGAGGGATACCATGTAACATGTACTTCACACTAAATAATCCTAACTACCATATTTTTGGTTGACTGGCTTCTGACACACAACATATAAGACCGTGTTATTCTTCTTTACAGACATATATATTCTATATATATTCACATATATATTTAAACACATATATACTTGTTATATACACACAGAAAATTACTCCTCTCTTTTCTCTAAAAGATGGAAAGCTGTATAGCTTATAAAATGACAGTTTGAGTGAGTATGCTTATAAAATTATGCTTCCCTTTAAATGCCTAGTCTGATGGTACTTGGGCTCCGACAGGACACAGACATATGGCAAAACTTGTTTAAGACCACAAAGCTTTACACTGATGCTGAATAATTCAATCTTTGAAGCATCGCCCATGTGAAATAGCTTGCTGCTAAATGTTATTCCATAGACTGACTCTTCCAGCTTCAGAGAGACTTGAGGGTATGTGTACACTTTTAACATTAACACCATGGAGACAGAGGTCGGTCCTGAATGAGGTCAGAAGTCTGTATGATACAGATATTGTTAGGTCTTACCTACCCAGTAAGGAATACTGACAAATATTCCAGAAGGGTGGAACTGCTTCCATTTTTAATTAGTCCTAATTACCATAAAGCTAGCTTAGTTTCTTTGCACAGTGCTCAGCTGTATTGCAATATACCTGTAATATCCATGCATGTCACTGCCTCAGTGCTAACCCAATAAATACAAAGGAAAACCCAAAGTAATAGATACAAATGGAGCTGGCTTTACTGTGCATCTTTATAATGCATTGTGTCACTTAATTTCTCTGGTTACATTGGCATCTCCCATTCTGTACCAAAATGCATGGGAGTACTTGGCCTGCCATTCTGCTGAAGGGGTGTGTTTGTCAGGTAATACAAGTAGTGGAAGGCTAATCTGGGAATCTCAGGGCACGTTTTCCCTCACAGACCAGCCGGTCAGTTGTATGTAGGTATTCTTTTAGACTGGATACATCAGCCTTAATATATATTTTGGGCTATCCTCTAAAGAGGATGACTCAGTTTAGGAATTAGTGATACCAGGTGGTAAGTTTACAGTTTACAGAGCCTCCCTTGCCAGATCCTAGCAAGGGTCCCATCCCACTTCCATCCCCAGACAACAGGAGGGGATGAGAGAACAATCTGTTGCAATTTACAGCTACACAACCATCACAATGTTGCGTTATACAACTGCTTTGAATGACAGGCAATGCACTTATAAACAGGGGCCAGAAGTCTTGGCTTCAATATCTCAGCTCTTCTGCTATATGAACAGTGTCACAGGTCACACTCCAGGTAAGAAATCCAAAATTTTCTCTTCATTGCTGGAATAAAAATTGGAATTGCTGCTAGGCTAAGTGCTTGAAATCTAAGCAGGTATTTTGATAAATTTAAGCCATGAGGAGAAAAGGTTTCCTGATGTGACTGCTGAACACTGAGAAAATGTGAGCAGACTAGCATGGATTGTAAAATGCTTTGAAATAAGCAACTGAATAATAAGTGGATAAGGAACTAAAGAGACGAAAGGGAAGAAAAAATGAGAATGAGCAACTGAATAATAAGTGAGTAAGGAATAAAAGAGACCTAAAGGGAAAAAAAAAAAAAGTGAACACAAGCAAAAAGAGAGGAGTTTGTGAACTAGAGAGAACAGGAAGAGGAGCGAGAACTGATTCTTCACAGAGTGAGACTCCACCAGACTGAAAAAAAAAGTTCCGCCATAATTTCAAACCAAGGTCCCCAGAATTTAATGTCTGAACCTAAATGTCAACCCTAAAAGTAGTGGTCTGATTTCAAAAGCAATACAGTCCTTACTGGTCCAAGTTGATGCAGCACTGCAGACACACACCCATGTAGTCTCAGAGGCTGCAAATTGGGATGGGATAGTTGCACTGGTTTTTGCAATGCTTAAATTCACTGCTTCATTAATCCAATTAGAAACAACAGGTGCTCTGTTGCAATACAGTAGCAGTCATAATAAAAATTCTGTAATGTGTCCTATTGATTTTATATGCAATTAAAATCCTGGTTTTGGAAATATTAATGGTTTGTCATACTTATTTGTTCATAGTTTACTGGTTTCCCTGTAACTGAGCTACATTTTTTGTTTTCTGTTAATCAGAGAAAAGAAGGTGGCAAATCTAAAGTCTTTTCTGTGATACAAAGAGACAGTGAATGCTTGAGGTGGGGCACACAGAATGCTTTTATTAATATGTTTCTTGTACTTCTCCTAAACTCTGGAATTCCCACTTCTGGATTTTTCTATCTTTTCCAAATGGCTTCTAGGTTTGCCTTGCATCAGGCAATATTGTGTCATAACCAACACATTGTCAATTGTTTAAAAAGTGACAAGCTTTGAGGTCTTCAGCCAATTATTTGAAGTTTCTAATGCTTTAAATCCAATCAGTGAAAATCATCTTTCTTGTGTATAAAAGACAAAGATTTGCTGGACTTCCATGAGAACAGAAATGTGTTTCAGATACGTTGTGGTCAGGCTCCACAGGAGTTCAGGACGACATCCACTGTTCACGGGTCACATGGCATCTTGCCTCCTGCATGTGGTATAGAACCAGCTGTTCATCATCTTGGTGTTACATTCATACCTGGTGTGTGGGTGGGTGTGTGTATAGGGAGATAGATGTACATATATACAGCTCTATAACTAGTAGTTCTGGGTGATTTTGGCAAACAAATAGATCTGTATGTTTGAAAGGAAATAAAAGTATGTATTGCAATTTGACCACTCAAGTGAAAACTGACCACTTGGAACATGAACACGAAGATTGCTTAGTTAACTCTAAAACGCCTCCTACTTCCAAATGCTTTATCCTTTCTTTTGAAAGGCAAAATAGTCAACGCTCATTTTACAATACGATATCTATAAATATAAGGTAGATTTTTTAGAGATATCAGATACCTACAACATCCATCACTATTGATCTGGAATAGTTAAAAATAACCAGTATAAGGATCACTAATCTTGCTTTCCAGAATAGTAAAAGGAAGTGCTTTTACATATGGACAATGTATAAAGTTGTCAGTCTTACTAGGGGAATTTAAACACAGAGGGAAATATATTTAGTCACTGTACAAATGCTCCAGTAGGAAGAAGGCAGAAATTTTGTAAGAAATTTTTGTTCATTTCTTCAGTCAGAAATATGAGACAAAATATTCATTGAGGCTTCACCAAATTGACTTAGGTTTGCCATGTGTATTTTCTATATTTACAATTATGCCAGCAGAAATATAATACAGATATAAGGAGCAGGAAGCCAGACAGGAATGAAGCTGCAAAAAGTTCTAGGAAGAAGCACTAGGAATAAGCAGCTGTAATGATAACACTATTTGCCTTGTTCCACTAGGATCCTTAATCAAAGCAAAACACTTTTTTGCCTTGATCCTTCATTGTTATTGCATGCATACATACATGTGCAGCAGTTAAGTCGCGCAAAGGTAGCACAGAGCCCATTTCCTCCCAGTCTAATCTTTAATTGCAAGTAATGAAGAATATAAAATAATCTGCATGTAAAAGTAGGAACATCTTTATATATTTCAATTCCCATGGAAAGCAAAATCAGAGTTGTATGTATGTGCTTTGCAGTATATCTTCAATGTCTTCTCTTTCTTTGAGAAGCAGCCTCTCTGTAGTAAAGTTTCTTACCAGCTTGGAATGTACTCTGGCAACAAAAGCTTGAAAGAAACACTTCTGGACTTCTGTAAAGCTTTTGATATTCTATCACTTGGGAAATCATGTAGATGGAATAAACTGAGGACCAGGAGGAGAAATATAATGTGACTGAAGAGCTGCTTGGAGAGCAGATAATCAGGTATATGGAAGGGAACGTATCAAACTGGACGAGTTCCTTAAAGATCTGTGCTGGAGTGATCCAAAGTAATAAAATAGTATGGTGATGAAATTGCCTGGGAAAAAAAAAAAAAGCAAGCTGGAAGGCGTTATTAGGATATTACACATGAAAAACTGAATTATTTTGTTCAGTGAAATTGCGGAAAGAAAAGTAGGTTTAATAACAGTAGTTCATTAATGCACATTACAGGTTTAATCACAAGCTCTTCAACTGTACAACAAACCATTCTACAAACTGGAGGTCCTCATCGTTTCAGGATGAGGGGATTATCTGAATGTATATTTATGCATCCCAGATGGCTGGGAACCATGAGTGTGCCAAGAGCATGAACAAACCCACTGTGACCTCACTGTGTGCCAGATCATCTGTTTTGAGTAGGTGTATGGAACAGAAACTGTCGTTGTCCAAAGCACTGTTAAGTTCCTACCTGAAACACTGTGTATAATTCTGGAAAACTGAATTCAGACTAGAGTGGAGAGGAGCTGTCGTATCTAACAGCGGTTGCAGAAATACTAGCAGCTAACATGAAGTGGTAGCTCCATAAAGAGCTGATGCCCACAGAGCACAGCAGGGCTGTGCAGTCTCACCAGCTCAGTCCTGGAAGCTGTACAGTGCCCTAACACAGCAGCGCGCCTGTCTGAATCAGCTCATACTCTGCAGGTGTATTAACTTGCAGAAATTCAAAAGAACTATTGAAGTTAAGGGTCAATGTTGGTACACAAATAAATAAGAATTAAACTGGAGGTAAATAATTTTAGGCTGGAATTGAGAAGACTGTTTCTAGCCATGAGAAGTGAAATCTGAAGTTCTGAGGACCAATCTCACCACCAGGAGCTGAGTGATTGAACACTGTATGCTGTTTAAAGATGGATTTGATATATTTAAGGAAAAGACTACATTTAATATTTATCAGCAGCGTAGGGGATCGAATCAAAGATTGCAGGTCCTTTCCCTGAATCTTGTAGTGAAGCTTATTTGTTATTTCCTAGGTACTAATGTTATGCTTCCACTTTTTACTCACTGAACCTGACAGAGTTGTTTATAATTTTTCATTAAACTAGCACCAAATTTTCTTTCTTTCTAGGCACACCATAGCATCCACACAATGGGACTGTTGACACAGGTTGCCTAAGTAGATATGGCATAGAAGTCCTGCTGCCTTGCACATCTCCCTGGTATTTGCTTTCAATGTAATGACAAAGCGAAGCCTGGTCTTTTCTACTGTCTTCCTCTGGGCAGCAAGGAAACACTTTTTCTCTACTGGTGACAGAAAATTTACTCTTATTGTACATTTTTATTTGTAAAACTAGGACCATGCTGCATGGAAGGCCTCACACTCCAGTGTTTCTCCCTCAGTATTAGGTCTCTTGTAATATTTGATGGTATGAAATACTCAAATCCGGTCACAGGATATGCTTTCAACCAGGTTAAACAGATGTAAATGTAGTGCTCTAACTTACTCTTTAAATTGTAGTAGAAAGCCAAGAGGCTTTTAAGTAGCATGTTAACTAGCTGGATTTATTTCAAAAATTAGTTTCTGATAGATTCTTGTGATGATGTTTAATGTTCTGGTGTGGATGTGACCCAAGGATTTCACACTATTTTATTTGCTCTGGAAGGGGTTCTCTAACCCCAAAACCCAGCCCACCTCCAGTACTGTATGGAACAGTTTTTGCAATTCTAGTGTCTGGGCAGAGGGATCAGCAAGCAAAAGTGTCCTGTCAGGCACCATCTCTGCTCTGCTACTTCTCAAAGACATTCAGCTCAGGTCAATGTTTTACCTGAAGAGGGTTAAATAAAAAGAACTATTTTATGTTGTATTAATATTAATGAATGGCTTGGTGTTGTATTAAGCAGGGACTCCTTGTGCAACGCATCTTTGTTTCAGTTGTTTTCTGTTGTAGTTTTGGCTAATGTTGCTCATCTGCTGGTGCGGTGCTCTCTCACATTTCAGGATCGAATCTGTTGTGCCTATTAAACATTGCTTGATATGTTTTTGTGTGTTATAAAGGCCCTTAAAACTGAATTTTATGTACTTGAGAATAATCTCGATTCTTTCAATCCCCTTGTGTGCAATTTGAGGAAACAATGGTATCTGTTAAAAATTTAGAGGAGAAAAGCAATGGATTTACAATCCGTGGGAGAAGGTTGTAAACTCTTACTGGGGTGCTTATAAAAGGACATTACCCCATTTCAAAAGCCGAGGCAATGGAAAGCAACCTTCAGAGCCGTTTTTTCTCCTTGAGGTAACCAGTTTTCTATAACCCATGGGGTTTTTTTATGTATGAAACTGTTTTTTCCTTCTTGTTTCACTTTTTTAAAATTATCATTTCAGATATCATAGCGGTGCAGTAGAGCAGAGACTAATAGCTTTGCAAATAGTAATCCTAACCCTGCACTGATTGACATCCAGTGATAGCAAGTTTTTGACAGATAGAGAGAATTAAAAAGACTTTTAACAGCATATGAGTGCTTTATGGTTTTAGGCTAGGGTAGTTCAATGTGTGAGCCTCAGCTAAGTGTGCATGACTGAAAGACAGCATAATTGCGTGCATAGCCTGCTCTAAGAGAAAGTAATTGTCGGTCTCAAGTCAATTTTTGCTGGTCTTGCTTCCATGTTACAAAAAGTGAAATCATCATATTTCCCACTTTTTTTGGTGACATTAGAAGAAAAACTAAATGAGAATGAGACATGAGGACTTGAGCCATCCAGTGATGTGGCTTGTTCAAGCTGCGAGTGCTGGTAATGAAGCCCAAATTAAGTAGGAGAAAGGGCTAGTTGTTGTACTATATTGAGAGAACTGCTAAAAATAGTACTATTCATACAAAATAGATTCATATGAAGGAAAGAAACACTAGTCATCTGTTTCTGAATATTAGTGGTCATTACCTTTCCTTTTATCTGGGCACCTTAAGCACTGACTTTTAAGCATTCGTCTCATCACTGTTATGAAGGATTTTATGCTTTGTTCCTAAAAGATATTGGAAAGATATCTGACAGATTATCTTTGAAGGTGATGCTGAGGAGAGTCTGGTATCATTGTAATTCGTCCCTGTTAGAATATTAAGAAAGAGAGGAAAATATTTGTATCTTCAGAACCATTAGCGACTTGTATAGCTGCCTGTGGTTCCAGCAACTGAACAATAATGAATACAAACATTTGCCAATAAAAAGTTAAGATTCATTTTGCCTATTACTATACAAATAGCAAAGATTTCTGCCTAGATAGTGAACCATCTGCATGATATGGCATTATATAATTATTTGACTAAATCAGTTAACGTGGTAACATAACAGATTCTCATTAATACTTGTCTACGATATTTAGGAAGAATCCTGATATTTGAAAATTTTATGCATGAGCCAGAAAAGGATTGTACTCTGACCAGTAATTAAAATATCTCTTCAGTTCTAAAGGTCTAATACTGAAATTCCAGCTGTGTGACAGGCTTGTATCACTTTGTATCTCTGGATTGAAAGAGTGGAATTTTTTTTTTATATTAAAAAAATAATAGGCTTCCCTGAGGAAGCTATTATGTATCTTTCTTCTGTATGGTTTTCCCTTGTGTTTCAGTTCTTTATCATCTTCAATTCTGTAGAAGTTAATATTGTCTATTAGTTTAATTTCTGCAAGATAAATGGTGATTCTTTTATAAAGCAAAGCTATCCAAATATAACTGAAGGTATTATATCTTGGAAATAAATACTTCAAGTTAACAACCCATTTTACCTAAAATGAAATGTCCTTCATTGACACTCACTACTGCTTACGTTTGTCAGTTCTTCTTACAAATATAGTCTACTTATGAGCAAAAAAATTATAAATATTTGAACATCAGTAAATGTCTTGTGATTAATATTGTGATAAACGTTTTGATAGAGAGGATTTACTGTGCTAGATTTATGAACTAGCAATTCTTTTCCAAGAGAATTGACTATTGACTACTTTTTACTTTAAATTGTTTGCATAAAGGTTTTTTATTATTTGCTTTTGTCGTGGTTTCAGCCCAGCCGGTAACAAAGGACCACGCAGCCGTTCGCTCACTCCCCCCGCCCCCCTCCGG
>JANZLQ010000095.1:26165964-26181622 GCA_026212715.1 Elanus axillaris
GGGCTCCTCTCTCCACAGATCTGCAGGTCCTGCCAGGAGCCTGCTCCAGTGTGGGCTTCCCACGGGGTCACAGCCTCCTTTGGGCACCCATCTGCTCCGGCGTGGGCTCCTCCCTGGCTGCAGGTGGGTATCTGCTCCACTGTGGACCTCCATGGACTGCAGGGGGACAGCCTGCCTCACCATGGTCTTCACCACGGGCTGCAGGGGAATCTCTGCTGCGGCGCCTGGAGCATGTCCTCCCCCTCCTTTTTCACTGACCTTGGGGTCTGCAGGGTTGTTTCTCTCACACGTTCTCACTTCTCTCTCCAGATGCAGTTTCTGTCCCACAGCAACTTTTTTTTCCCTTTCTTATATCTGTTCTCCCAGAGGCCCTGCCACCATCACTGATTGGCTTGGCCTTGGCCAGCAGCAGGTCCATCTTGGAGCTGGCTGGCACTGGCTCTATTGGACATAAGGGAAGCTTCTAGCAGCCTCTCATAGAAGCCACCCCTGTAATCCCCTGGCTACCAAAACCTTGCCACGCAAATCCTATACAGGAATAGAAGTGAACTAGAATTGTTATCTCCCTTCTCCCTGGAAAAAATAAGGTTCTATTCAGAGTCTCCAAAATTGTGTTCTTGTTTTCATAACCCTAAGAAAATATAGGATATTTCTTCCTTACCACTGGACTCTTTGAGATACTTCACATATATCTTACTATACCTTATGGCACACTTTGATTCCCATGTGATATTTTTGTTCAGACTGAACTTTAGTCCTCTCAGCTGTCCAGAGTCATTGTCTTTTCTACCTCCTTATCTTTAGTCTCTTGCACTGTGAAGTGTCAACTGTTCCAACTTGTGGTTGGTTATTCTAAATGGTTTTTCTTCTTTTATGCGGTTATTTTCATCACTGCTGTATAATATTCCTCCAGGGAACACCTGATGCTTGGGGCACAGTGCTTTGCATGTGAATTAGACTATTCTGTTCTGTATGAATTTTTGTAATGTGTTTATTACTTCAGGATCTGAGCACCTCCCAGTAGTACATTAAGTAACCAAATCTGTCACAGGTTATTTGCTTCCTTATCCTCACCTTAGACTTGCAGTGGAACATATTCCTTTGGTATGGTTTTCTGTTGTTATTTTTTAAATGTGAGACCCATTTATTTGTGCTGCAGAGAGAGAGATGAAAGAACTGTGTTTGGCACTTGTAGCAGAAGTGTTGAGGTTTTGGTTCCCAGGGATATTCATCCCAAAGTCAATTCCCAAATAGACAGGAGTTGCCTAGCTTTCACAAAGGCAGACCTGTGACTTTTTTAGCAAAAATCTAATAATTACTACTACTGCTGATATAGAATACATATTTTGGCTACTCAGTGCTTATAACCATGAAATTCACAGTATTTTACTGATGAACCTTAAGGAAAATAAAAATTCTACCTTGCTATCTAGCAATGTGTCTAAAAATGTTTCCTGTCAAATGTCAAATCTAATTTCTGTTACAGATGATGTAGTCAACAGTATTGCTCAGAAACAGGGATAAGGTTTTGTTTCTTAATAGATATTTCTCTTTTCTTAACTCTTTTAATAAATTTAGTAGTGGTTGTCTTTTGTAAATGCAATTATATATGCAGGTTACAGTTTATTTGCTTTTGTTATCTTCAGATATACTGTATTGGCTTCATCATTTTCACATATTTACGTGCAGTGGTACTGTCAAATGTGACATACCCAAAATGTGAAATACCTATAATGAAAACATATGAATACTAGAAACTAATTTTTTTTCATTAATATGATGTGTTATTTGTTTTACAGATTTTTGAGGTAAAATATTATGGGGGATCTAATTCATTCATAGCTCTCAAAGAATTGAATCAGAACTGGGTTTGCATTTGTTGTCTGATAAGGAGTGTTGATGGTATCTGTCTCCATCCCCTGAATAGCCGCCACCAAGGCTCTTCCTGCTCAGAAAGTCTTATTACTGTTAGATTGGCTTCTAAACCAAGCTAATACAGGTCACAAAGTGTAGTAAATTGGCAGCTGCTCTAACTGATGAAAAAAATAATTGCAGCGTGAGGCAGAAGTTCTAAACTAATTTTTCCTTAGCAGAAAATAGGTATTATCAAATACAGAGAAAGCTATGTTAAAATAACCTTGAATTTTTGCCCTGAAGCCAAAACAGCTGGAATTTTCAGTCATGGTAATGGTTACATCTGAGCAGTTGCATAATGAAGTTCCAACATCCAAAGTTTCTTGCGTATCCCCCACCCAATTCAAAAGGTGTTATTTTTTCCAGGAAGGAAGCCTATATAGCTAGGGCTTGCTTTCACACTTTTCAGAACAGTGTCCTTGAGACCTTTTTTAACACTTTGATGTGGACCAGACTGGTAAGGCTGTGTATCTGAAATTGGCACATAATGTTTAACTTTAGGAACTCAAAATCAGGTCAATGTAATTTCAGGAGAGCTAACATTGAGATCTCAGCATTAAATATAAGTATAGTCAGCAAATTAAAAAAATCAGGTAATTTTGAATATTTTTCTCAAACTTTCATGTGTAGTCAAGAAAATATGTCAGTTGCTAATTGGACAAAATATACAAGTTATAGTAATAAATATGAAGATATAGTGAATTAATTCATACTGCTTTATGTCATGAAGATCAGAGAATGTTGGTGGGAAAGTAGATGTGAATGGGGTCAGAAAGGGTTAAACAAATAAACTGCCAACAGGTAGAAGACCTAATATAATCTAAGGAGCAGACTTCCTTGGTTTCTTTCACCTCTGTGATTTTTGGTAACCCTGTATGAATTGTAAATGGGTAGACAATTGCTAGACAGCAAAATCTTACTCATATTTGTCACCAAGTCTAGCAATAATGCCTTTTAAAATGCCTGCAGATTGTTTTATCACAAACTTCAATATAATTTCCGTTCTACAAGACAGACCAATTTGCACTAGCAGAAGGAATACTTTCAAAAACTGAGGTAAATATCTGATGCAGCTCAAGGATACACCCTGAAGCAGAACATAATATTTGCATAAGAAATGACTGACTTATCACATAAATTTTTCTGTGTAATTTGCTAGCTTGCCTCCAAGGGGCATGTAAACCTGAAAGAAGGAGAAGTCAAATGTAAAAGAAGTATTTCTGCTTCAAAAGAGCAGTCTTATCTGAGGGGCTAGTATGTTGTATCCTGATAGGAAGGGAGTTGTCTTTCTGGGATACATGGAAAATTTCATTGGTAACTTGTGCGACTTCTTAGTTGATATATTGAAAATGTATTACTTGTATGTTGTGCTGCAAAAGCATGGTATCTTTATATGTCCTTATGCTTCTTAGAAACTGAATTGTAACATCGAGGACATTAAAGATGACAAAAGTATTTCTATATAGCTGAATTGCTAGGAACTGGTAATGATTTATCAGACTATTGTATGCTATTTTAATGTAGTGTAACAAAGAAGCTATTTTTAAAAGGAGGAAGAACTGATATACATGAGGTAAAAATGTGAATTAACAACATACAGTCATCCAAATCATTCAAGGTGCACACAGTAAAAGATTGAAGAAAAATGGTGACTTGATGATGTTGAACATGCAAATAAATAGATTACTTGGAGCTGAAAATACAATTCTAAATTAATACCAGCAATGAAAGAAAACTGTAAAGGGGATGGGCTGGTAGAGCATGATACCAAACATCAGTGCTTTGAATATTTTTATAAATGCTGCTGGTTGGTGGCCAGGAAAATTGGAAAGTATCTTTCCACTCAGTATATTTTATTAATCACAGGTTTCTCAGAAGGAACATAGTTGTATACCACTGGTGAATTGTGAACATGATACCTCTCCTGCTTTTGACAATCATGGGGTTTTCTGTGTGTGAGCCAATGTCCATTTGAAATCAATAAAAAAGGATATTAAATTCAATGGACAACAGATTAGATTCTTACTCGTTGTCCATCAGAGACATTTTTATCATCGATTCTTATTTGCTTCTCTCAGTCAATAAGCTACACACGGCATTATCTGAAATATCCGTCTGCTGAGGTCAAGTGTTTTCCACATGTCATCAAGTTCATGACATGAATGGCTCAGAGGTGTTTTCAGGACAAAGACAGTGATCAGCTGGGATGTAATTTAAGGAACCTTGAGGTTACAAAACACAGAGGTTTCTTTAGGAATTAATTTTTGTATTGCTGCTTATTAAATCCAGTGAGGCAAAACCAGGCTGCATCATTGATCCATGTCCCTGTGCAGTGTGCATATTTCTACCCATTTATCCAAACCATTGAAAGCCAGGAAGATGCTATTTCTGTAGGATGGCCTGTAGTCATACAGTGGAGAAAACTTACGCAACTGTCAGCAGCTATCTTGTGGCTATAATCTATTTGTAAGATGCAGGCTGTGTTTTCTACTTATTTGGCATTTGTGCAGAATTCAGTGTCTGAACATTTAGACTCTGCGAATCACTCAAGGTGCTCCCAATGACCTCAGTGGAGTCAGTGGGTTTGCCTCAATAACACAGAAAGGAAAATGTAGTTCTTGAAGTATCTTCACAATGGCATTGTCTTTGTGGCTTATTAAAGCCTGGGTTTGTAAGTTGTTGTGCTCAAACCACAGTGCTTGATAAAGAGAGGTTCTGTTGAATAACTGGAAAGAGTCTTTCTGGCCAGGCTTTTGAGAACCATGCCATGTTGGTCTCTGCTGGAAGCCGTATTTTGCATATCTTACAATAGCAGCATTTTCTGTCAATGCCAGAACTGCTGTAGTCAGTCATCATTCATGGAAATGTAAAATCTTTGTAATGCCAAGTGATAGAAGGACAATGACACCAGACTCTTTGCAACGCATGAAACATGCATATCATAAACACATGGAAATATCCGTGACTGCAGATGGCCACCTCTGGCTCCTTTTAAACTAAGCATCTGATCATTTGCACATCACCATTTGTAATGCTGTAAGATGGTACAAAAATTTTCTGCCATTAGGTTGGCCATGAAATCTTAGTGCTACCAATGTATTATGAGGCAAAATGACCCACCAAAGGACTAAGAACAGACTCCAACTTATTAACTGAGTAATAAAATTGAGCAATATCATTACCAAAACAAGTGTGAGGGAATCAGGTGAAGGTTAAGAAATACTGCACTAATTTAGCTGTCATAATTACATAAGTTACAAATTCAGCTTTTGGAGATGTTTTAAGTGAGGTAACAGTGCAGTATTGTAGATGGCAGTTACATGTCAGTCTTGTTCTTGTGATTAAGAAGAATATCTACAAAATCTGAAGCAGTAGTAGTATTCATATTAAGCCGGAGAATATAATTCTGAGTGCAGCTGAAACCAACTCAGTCTGAAACAGAAGCTTTGTTGTTCCAGGCAGAATATACAAGTAGAGACTGCAAAGTCAGAGTTGCAAAAAGCACTGGTGCTACTGCAATATATACTTTATAGTATCAAAGCAGAATGCACATCTGGCTACCATGCCAAAGGTTTCTTTGCTTTGTTTCAGAAACTTCTTTCTTTTTCCTTTGTGGCATGAGGTGGTGGCGTTGCTCATCTGGGAGACAGATCTAGCAACTTTGTAGAGTACAGCGTTTTAATGCATTAGAACAATCCTCTGCCTGTTGTAAACAGACTGTCTGCTTTATCATGTTCGGGCAGTGTAAAGAAACCAGATCATGAAAAAAAACTCTGGCTTTCTGAATGTCTGCCTGCACATTTCTGTCCCAGTAGTTTTTCCTCAGGAATTCAATCTGTACTGACAACTGGTAACACAAAGCCAGATTTTGAAAAGTGTTCTATTGGCTAACATGCAGATGGAGAGCCAGAGGGTCCTCTGAGTATGCCTGGGCACAAGCTCCCATGGAAGCTTTGTCAGAAATAAGCTTTCATTGTGATCTATCAAGAATTCCTTCAAAATAAGAAATAAAGCTAGAGAGGGGCCTTAAATAATGTCACAAAGAAAATAGATGAGCTGGTTTTCTCGCAGTACAGTGCTGTGAGCCAAGCCGTTGTTGGCACAGCTATAGGCTGTCTCCATCAGCTGTTTTATCCTGGAAGAATGCTTTAATATTGACTGTTCATCTTTTCAACATCTGCTTCTTTCAGTCTTGTCTCATCATCTCTTTTTTGCTCTCATCATTTCACCATGAAAGGATTATTGTAGGTGAAAATCTTTTAAACACATCCCATTCAGATTCAGTTGAAATTCACCATTTCAGAATGCCTTTAAGCCTTTACTTAAAGCCTTTACATTATTATCAGCTCTATACTGATCACTGCTAGAGACCAGGTGTACAATAAAAACTATGCTCTAGGGAAAAAATTCATAATGACACAGTGAAGCCAGCAGGGATGTTGCAGATCATAAACCTGTTTCCTTCTGTAAGGAGGATTGAACAACGAATCCCTTCCATTCAAGGTGGCTGAAATCAGAGGATATTTTTTTTCTCTCTTAGGATTATGTTGAGCACTTGCACTGACTTTACCCAGAGCTATGGTACTGGGCAACTTTGGAAATCCAGTCCCTGCAATTCACTGTAAAGAGCCCTTCAGGGATAATAATTTTGAGTTCAGATGTGTTACCTGGGCCAGTAAAGACCTGTTCATGTTGATGGAGTACCGTGAAGAGAGATGAGTGTTGGCTCACAGACACTCAGCATTCAAATGTTCATCTAAAACTGCTCAAAATTTTCAGGTGTGGAAATCCATCTGGAGATGTTACAAGGTCACTTTGTGTGTCTGTGATCTCCTGTGGATACAAGAAGTTCTTCCTAGGGATGTTTCAGTATTTCTATAGCAAATAGAGAAACACTAGTAGTAAGCAAACTAAAAGTATAACGATCTTTCATCCTTTGTGTTTCAACACCAGATACATACGAGTTTGGCACACATTTCCAAACTTCAGCTAGTATGGTGTCCAGTTTATTTCTTTGCTGTGTCCCCTTACTAAATTTACCAAACCATTCTTGGACATTATTATACTAGTTTTCTACCTTTAGAGATTAAATGATTTATGGCAAACTGTTGCTGTAAGTATTTGATATGAGATGTTTGACACCAGAATTAAGTTCTGATTGCAACTCTTCACCTAAATGAATTGTTACTTATTTTATTCTGCCTTGTTTTGTGTCTTGGCTGGGTTTACTCTGATTTTGCTAGTTGGGCTGAAAAAGCAAGGAAATTAGTGGGCCCTTTTTTCCATCAGGGAGAGGTGGCAGGAAAAAAATTATTACTTTTTTTTTTTTAATGTGAATTTTCTACTTTGTAGTCCTCGAAGTCTTTGTTGTTGGAAACACTGCTTAAAGTAGATCAGTGAAATTCTGCAGGAAGACTTAATAGTTTTGTGCAAAGCTAAGTTTTATCACTTTCCTCTACAAAGAGAAGTGTTCTTCCCAAGTTGTATGGTTTCTTCTGTGCCAGAGCTGCAAAAAGGAGTGTAGGTAGCACACTCTATCCATATACCATCATGCTTCATATTTCCTGAATTTATTCATCTGTGTTTTGCTCTGCTTTACAACCTAGTTCCAAATTTTTGTGACACTGAGGAAATATGGAAATATGGAAATAAGCTTTTTTTCAGTCCTATTAATAATCTTTGCAGACTATTTAAATGTTTTATGTACACTCTTGCACATCTTTTTAATAAATATTTTTCTTCAGTAAAATATTTATAACTTTCTCATTCAAGGAAAAGGGTCTATCCAAGTTCTTTTCTTTCAGTAGTTGTTTTCTTCTGGAAACATGTATTTATTTGAATGTATTTGCATTATTTCAATACGTATCAATATTCTCCACATGTTATTAACAGTGAATCCTTTCCTAGGTGGATACACACTAGTTCACTGATACTCATTAGTGCAGAAGCATGCTTCTTCCTACTAAAAATTAAGTCAGAAAAACTTTCTTGCTTAGTCTCACTGGAAGGTCAAGTTGATTAATTGAAATGTGCTTAACAGAACATCTGCCCTTAACAACTGGGCTGCAAAGGGATGCCATCTTCATGCAGAGAGTACAGCTGGGTATGCTAATACCATCTAGTCCACTGGCCAGTAACATTTTTTGTAATCTAACTATTTTTCCTGGATTATGTGTAACTACTTTATGGTCACTACTCTGCCTGCACAGGTTAAGAGGTTCTTGTCATACCTAAAATCTGTTACAAACCATCTGCTTTTCTCCTGCTAACCTGCACTTTCCACACAGGTAAAGCTGCTTATAAACCAGTGTATTATCCTGAAAGTGTACACTTTTCTGATTGAGATCTCTTAGAAAACTGCAGAATTATAGAAAACTAACAGTGGAAGAAAACTCTAGAGCAATGTTCCTTTTTACATATTCAAAGCTGGTTTCTCCCTATTTCACAGTAGCTTATTGTGTTGGTTCATGATTTTCCTTTGATCCACTACAGACAATCCAGATAATTGGTGTTGTCCACCTAAGTACCTAGGAAGGTCCAGTGTAGCTAAGGATAGCGGGAAGAGTTCCTGTAGCTGTATGTAATATAAGAGAACAGGAATATCTATATCATGTGCAGAGCTATCTGGAACACAGAGCAGTCAGCAAAATCCTCCTATAAACCAGAGAGCATTTCTGAGTTCAGTCCTCTCATATGGGAGAAGATAGGAACAAATCATATCCACTACCTAATTATCAGCAAATGAAACTGCAACCTGTGTAAAGGCAAGCCATTCTAACAAGCTTCAAAAAAGACTTTTACCCCACCTTTACCATTAATTTTGTTTATGTCATTCAAGCTCACCTAATTCTATTACTCTTTTGGTATGCACACACACCATGGCAATGATAGCAGTGTGGTAGTGCTATACCATGAACACTAAAAAAGCATTTTCTACTAGAAATTACATCCTGTCCATGGCTTGCAAAATGGCATATTAATTCTTATGTGAGCATCAGAGGTATCTAATCATATTAACAAGAAAACTTTTCTGAAGAGGTGCCACAGGTATTTGCTTATGATGTCAGGAAAAAAAGCTTTCTAATAATCATGGTAGCCTAACATGAGAAAAATATTTTTCTTCCCATTTATTGTGTAGCCAAGCATCTGATTCTCGGACCATTTAAAAAGAAATGGAGTCATGCCCCATACCTAATATTCAAAATTTTGCTCAATACAACTAAAATAAGTCCATTGTCTGAAGCTGATGTGAAGTGGATCTGAAGTTATGCCAACTGAGAAGTACAGGTATAAAATTGCACCTTTCAAATAGGCAGACAACAAATGCTCTAAAGAACTTGGAACCATTTTCTCCAAAACCCTCATTTTTTTCAACACTTCAGTGCACAATAGTGAACAAATAAATATACCCAGTAGGGCTAGAAGGAGCTGTTCTTCACAACAAAGAAAACTAACTACAGCGCAAAAGAGATTTGGATTGACGAGTTGAATGTTGGCATGTGATAGATTTAGCACAGATGCATAGAAAACAGATTCCAGTAACACAACGAAATGAATGCATTTTTACCCAACTTGCATCACTTTTTGCCTCTTTCCTTTTGACCTAATACTGAGGTGGAGACCACTAATTAAAATGGTTTATTATGAGTGAGTCCAAGCACAGGAGACACAAAGATTAGGAAACAGCAGGCAAGCAAGGAAGAGCATAATAACCAGAGAGAGACTCAGGTCTTTGAGAGAAGAAAGTAGTGCGGCTACTGCCCTGAATTCTGCTGTAGCAGCTTTCCACTGAATAAATAAAGGGAGGTACATTATAAAAAGCTACACAGGTCAAAATATGAATTTACTCTTAATTTGAAGATGAATGGCAAAAGCTTTATCATTTTCTGCAAAGATTTAATTGCTTAGACTTTTTCTGGCTTAAATCTATATTAAAAGGAAGGAAGACAAAGAAAAAAGGATTATCTAAAAGAAAAAAATCATGCATATGGATAAAAAAGGGGGCTTTCCTAATTCTGACGGTGGAATGGAATCATTAAACAAAGCAGATTTATAAATTCAGATATGAATTTATTATGGATTTGTAGTGTGAAACCCAGCTAGATTTTGAAACGCCAAGTAAGCCATGCCATCAGTGGATAATAAAATAAAGGCTTCACATTTAAAAAAGAAGAAAGTTTTATTTCTTGTTCATGTGCTCTGAAATCTTTAGTATATTAAGAGTTTTGAAATAGTCAAGTGAAACAGTGGTCTTTGCCTTCCACAGGCCCATAAGGAAGAAGAATAATTGGAAAATGACAGTTTTGTTTTCTCCCCACCCCCTGCCCCAGGGCTTATCCAGACACATTAGACAAAAATCCTCTCTAAATAGGACAAATTCTACTAGATTTTGGGTTTTTGGTTGGGTCTGGTTTGGGGTGGTTTTTTTTAGCTAATGAATGCAAACAGTATGACTGTGGTATCTACATCAAATATAGTAAGACACACACAAATTACAAGTTAGTTTGCATTTTTCTCTGTTTGTTGTTGCTATTTTTCAATATTTTTGTAAAAAAGACTGAAAAAACACTCTGTGGCTTTTTCACCCTTATCACTGATGCAATGGTCTCTTGCTAACCTGAGCATAGACCGTAGGGGATAGTTTAGTCCTTGTAGAAAATCCCAGAGGAAATTTGAGTTATCTGGGTCAACTGTTAGGCAGGAACCTCTGCATTTACAATTGAAAATCTATAAACAAATTTATAGATGGTTGATGATCTTTCTGAAGACAGTTAATGGAACTGATTCTCACTGATTTTCAAATTAATCTAGTGTCATTTTTGTCCATATCTGATTTGTAATCTCTTCTCCATTTCTGGGTATTTGTATCAATGTATTTGTATACTCTGATCAGTTTTTGGAACCTAGTTAAAATTAATTTCTCTTCCAAAGTTGCTAACTTATCTTCATTCTTAACTATACCTTATTCTCTTTGAAATTAGTGAAAGCTTCCCATTAGTGGCTTTGTAGGATATTCACTGATGATATACCCTTATCTGGTATGGTAAAGCCAGTACATAATGAAAATGCCTCATCTCTACTTTCAGCTAAATTTAGTTTTGTGAACACCTCAGATGCAATGCAGGAGCTTCTGGGAATATGGATGCAATCAGCATGCATCCCCAGGGATATAGACAGCCCTGTGGGAGGACGCTGCATATAAAGGTTGTTTGACAGCCATTCCCATCCCCATCTGGATGTTTTCTTCCCACGCTTTTTGAGCCATGAGTAGGGGCAAGGAGTGTTGTGGGTCACAGGGTAAATGCTGCTTTGACTTAGCTCTCTGCTGCCGAAGAGGCGTGAGGCTGTTTGAGAAAGCATCCTCACTATTTTATCTCCTTTTGAGCAATATTAAGTTTGACCTGAATCAGTTTCTCAGATGCAGATGATGAGGCCCCTAATAACGTGACACCTGAAACATGTTGCCCCATTACATAAGCAATGCAGATGCATAAGTGAGACAGTAAAGTCTTTATGCTTTTAAAACACCCTAGAATGGGAAAGGATCTAAACCTTGCCAGTATCTTAGCATTCGTATAGGTATAGACTCCATAAATGAGCTTTTGTTGAATTATAATGACATTTTGTTGCTTTTTTTCTGAATATCATACACAGTTATGGTACATTAATTGTGGATTAGACTGATAGTCAGTTTGCTGTGTTGACTTCCCTTAAGATATTATTTTCTGGCATCTTCAGAAGGAGTAACATCACATTATTAGGATGATCCAGAGAGACAGGAGTCGAGCCATACATACCAGTACACTGTATAAACAGTGTCATTTATCCATGCAAGCATAGTCATTACAGGACTCTTCTACAGAAGAATTTCATTTTTACTTTAAATAGCTTCACAAACTTTAACAGTAATTTATTTTTCACATAAGATGTGCAGAGGCGCACCTTTGCTCACGTCTAGTATTACCTACTCAGTGCAAGAGCATCCAATCTTCTTGTCAATGTGACTACTAGAAATGGTTAGCGGGGCTGTGAATGTAATCACCAAGGTTAGCATTCTACAATTTCACTAGAAATCCCACTAGTTATTTCATCCTGTTGGGTTTTTGCACACATTACTTTAAAAGGAATAAGTGCAAAACATCACTACCTAACAAAATCTTCTTTCAAGAGAGCTCTCTGAAATGTGAGAGCAGCTCACAATAGCCCATGCTTGTCATAATCTGTGATTAACACCAGGTGGCAGGTAAATCCATGTCCTGGTTTACAACACAGTCTGATTTCATATACCATGTGTTAAGCTTAGACTGAAACCCAAAATCTGATTAATATAATTTACTGAATTTATAAAATTGGTGGAGAGGTGGCAACAGCCACAGCGTCTACGTAATTGTTGTGTGAAATCCTGAGATTAAAATAAATTGGTTTAAATGTGCACAAAGTAATTCAAAGAAATCCTGCAGTGCTGGACGAATTACAGTCTGAAACAGCCAAAACAAAAATTCTTGTACTAGCATGTCAGAAATATGATTTACTGTATTTTTTGTTAAATTTATGATCAGGCTATTGAGTGTGAGGAGGGAGAGAGAAGACTTTTCAGTGTTTTCATAGGGGATCCTTAAAGTAATATGCTACCCTGAATACAGTAAACTGTTTCTTTGAACCACTTGCAGCTTGAGGGCTTTGAAAAGTCACTACATTTTTCCACATAACCCACAATGAAGATCAGAGTCAACATTCGATCTTCATGACATCAGAGCTGCTGTGTAGGATAAAAAGCCAAATTATAGACTAATTTAGAGCTACCCTTTTTTCTTAACTGGGGTGACTGTATGTTGATTATTATTTAAAAAATTTCAATATTTTATAAAAAGACTATGTAGCAAAGTGTGTTCAATGACATATTTAGATATGTCACTGGGGTTGGCAGTTGACATTAAAAGACATGATGAGATTTACATCTCATAATAAAAAGCAGTTGTTCATAAATATGCATGATCTCTGTAGTTCTACCTCCAGCCTTCAGGTGTGTCAGTGAAACATTTGAACTCTGTAGAACAGGCATCCTCAAACATTTTTGTCTTTATTTGCTACAGATTTTAATATTTCTGATGACCATATTACAGCAGAGTAGCTGAAAAGATGGCTTGATGCTGAGGGCATTTCTGGCTTCTCTGCCTAATCAGTTTTGCTGCCCTGCTTTGGCCTGGAAAGAGCAAACAGTTACTGTATATAGTATAATCTCACAAATTCCTGGAGCTAGCAACACATGTTATACACTGCTGGAAAGTGTGAAATCCACTCTTTCCAGTGCTAATAGCTATTTGTTTATTTTTAATTTCCTCGTTCATGAAGTGCAACTCCCTTTCTTTTATAATTCAGACTGTACTTCTGCCTGCTTGCTGTGGCCTGTGGTCATCCAGATTTCTAACCGTCTGGTCTTGCATCATTTGAAAACTCAAGGGGAAATATTTCAAAAGTATAATGTAGCTGGATGACTCTGCCATTCTTGTCTTAGAATTTTTCTTTTCTTTGGACTTACAACTTCCTAGCTAGAAAAATAAGAGGATGCTTCATTATTAAAAAAAAAATAAATAGATTGATCCTCTACAAGAGTCTTCCGTTCTTAGCTGATGTCCAGGCTAAGACTCATCTTGTATTCACATAGAATATGATCCAATCATTTTCTTTTTCAGTTAATCTGCCTTTCCATTTGCTCCTGAGAGTAAAACAGTAACATACTAATATTCTTTTGGATTCATGGCCAAATGTGGGTATTTCTCCAGGCTCATTCTTTCTATTCATCTAACAACTGCTTTAAGGTTTATGAGAAAAAGTAAAATGTACCATAGGGATAATCTCAAAGATGGTGAGCAGCTTTTGCCAAATGGTTTGCGGCAGCGCTGCAATTATCTTATTCCTTTATTCCTCAGAAGGGAAACACTCTTTTCTCAAGCTTTTGCTGTAAAAATTGTGAAAGTCTAAAAAAAATTACTTCTATCTTAAAGGTCTGATTTAACATGAAAATTATATGCATTGTAAATGTTTTCTTGGCAATTTACTTGTCATAAATGTTTATTGTACTGAAAACCTCAACAGGGAATTGGATGTATTTATTCTGCATGTACTTAGGAATTTGTAAAAAGACACAATGACAATAAAAATAGAAATATTATGACTAGCTGCAAAGCCACAGAAACAGAGACTTGTTTCAGCTCAAATGTAGCTTTCTGAGGTCTAGGTTTAAACCTGGCTTCCTAGCAGGGTTTAGGTACATGCTATTGTACTTTCATAATGAGGAAAGCACCACACCAAATATAAATATTGTGTGGTATTGACAGAAGACATCCAGAGATGATGCACATAAAATAATGCAACAAATAACACATAAAGCTGAAAATGCTGCTGTGTTTGTGCCAGCATTAATCTGGGTGTGAAGCTCGGCTTTATTGCTGAAAAAGTAGTCCAAAGAGAGTTGCTATGGCCCACGCTCTACTCCAGTTCACAGCCTGCAGCCAGACAGAGGTCCTTGGAAAGCTCTTCCTAGTTTTTGCAGGGAAATGTGCCCAAGGGGCAGTGGCTCTAGTGGAAAATCTGAAAGAACTTGGTTTTCACATTTTTCCAAAGTGAGCCTGAATCCAGCCCTCAGCCTCTCTCATCAGTCAGTATTTGCAGTTGCTCGAGGGAAGCGCAACAGGCGTTGAAGTGGAAGAGAGTCCTAAGCACTAACAGGACTGAGATATGAATATTTTAATTCATATTGGTGAAAACTCTTCCAACGGATGTCTTTTGTGGCAATCTGTATTTCAAAGACTCTTGATTTTTCACTTTAAAATTTTTAGCTGGTTGATTTTATTTAAATGCAGTCTCTCATAACGGACGGTATTGCTGTGCAGTCAGATACAGTGCAGGGGTGGTTGCGTCTACGCTCACAAGAGTGCACTGTTTTCCACTGTTCTTCCTTTTCCAAATGCTAAAAATTGGCTTTTTCATTCTCTCTATAAACTTGGGAGCATTCATCAACCTGGGAGAAAACAAAGGCACACAAATGGAGTTTGGAAGTGATATAACTATTACTTGATTAGGGTTGCTTGGGAATTTTTCAGAAAAAAATTGCTAGAAACTGTCAGTTCACTAAAACTAATCATTTCTCTTCAGAAAGTAGTCTACATAGAAGACTATTTAAAGAAGTTTTTTTCTAATTCATAAAAACATATAATCCTGATGGTTCCTGTAGGGAATGTACTAAGAGGTTTAAGTTTAATTTTAAACTTTCAGTTAGGAAGTATTTGGGGGGGGTTGTCCCTTTAGGTTTTTTTGGAATTGGCCATGAAGACATCTAGGGGTGGAAAACTGTTACCTCTCAGGCCTTATTTAGGGTGGATTGTTGGACAGAAGGGGAATTTATTTAGAGACCAATCATAAGAGGTTTTCTTTCCTCACAAATTTTATGCCGCAGAAAGAATGGACGAAAGCTGTTATCATTAAAACTCTAGCAATGAGAAGATTATGGTATGGCCAGAGTTGTTGATGAAAGACAGAGCCAAAATAAATACCTCCAGGTATTTCTGGTACGTCAGGGCAGTCACGTCATCTCCGGCGGGTGGCTGTGCTCAGCAGGTGACTCTGGTTCGTGCTCTAACACACACAGTGGCACTCGTGAACTTTTGGAAAAATTTAGTCTGGTGCATGCGTGGTAGCTCCTAGAGTCAGGAGAGAGTGACTCGACCCGCCTGGGTGCTGGGGC
>JANZLQ010000095.1:26181676-26208003 GCA_026212715.1 Elanus axillaris
GGGCTGCAGACCTCGGGGGCTGCCGGCTCCTGTGTGGAGCTCCCAGGCTGTCAGGCCAGGTGTAGGGCTCAAGCTGCACCAAGGAGCTCTGCTAAGGCTGCCTTGGGGAATGGGGGGTCCTTCAGTGCTGGGAGAGCCCCCCAGCAGCCTACCCCCAAATGGAAGAGGACTAGCTGAACATCTTCCTGGCACAGGAGTCGTGCTCTGCCCTGGGCCTGAAGTTTGCTGCCTGAAGGTGAGGATAAAATATGAGTTATTTTGTCTTCAACCTTGGGGCAGCAGCACTTGCTGGGAAGAGCTGAGCCAGCCTCTGGATGGATCTGAGCTGTGCAGCTTCGCTGCCCTTCAGCATGCCTGCTGGTGGGTTTATCGTATTTACACTGTTGCATGGTCTGAGTAAAAGCAGTAAAATCAACAGACTTGCGCCTGTCCACAGTGATATGGGATCATACCTGACTTTTTTTATCTTACAGTAGGAGGGCTTGCCCAACTGTATGAGGGATTCTGTTATTAATGTTTCCCATAAAAATCTTCAGCTAACTTGATGGTACAAGACAACTTCACTGAAGCTCCTGCAGACTTCAGTAACTGCTGTTTTCCTGTCAAAATTAGTGCTGGTAGCACAGGATAGATCTCTAATTAATTTTAACACTTGGCAGCTGAAGGCACTGCTCAGCCCCTCTCTTGCTGAGTTCTAATGTTTTACTAAGAGCCCAGCAACAGGGCCACAAAAATACTTGCCCCTTTAGATAGCACCAGAGAGACTTTTTTAGCCCCTGTGCATTTGGCAACTTTGAAACAACTGAGCTGGCAGTGGGCCTGCTCTGTACTCATCTCTGCTGAAATGGGCTTGAGTGAAATAATACATAGATCTAATAAACCACGTAAATGTCGCTCCCACAAAGGCGCTTTCCAGTAAAGAGTACACATGCAGTGCCATGTGCTGGGCTCGTGCCTAAGCCTCACAGAGGAGGCCCAAATTAAATCATATCTCCAGAAGTTGCTGTTCCCTAGATACCAGTATGAAAATAATCCATTTCTAAAGATAAATTTTCCCCACACCTCAAAAGTAGAGTACATCAAATGTTGCAAGAAGGAAAAAATAGTAGCTGTAGGGATGGTTTCAGAAATTTCAGTGTGAGTAGAGGAAACCCAGGGCTGTTAGCATATTTTTTACCTTTTTGACAGCAAGTAAATGTTCTGTGGCAGACAAATCTGCAGCAAATAAAATTTTATGTGCTGTAGCCATACTGGTTATATATCCATAGACTACTGGAAGACTATCAAAAGGCACACGATTTCAGTGTTTCTGAATGTGACTTGAAAGCAGCTTGACTTCTGTAATTATAAACACTGACAAGTGTACTCTGCGTATGCAGACCAGATGATGTCTCTTTTCAGATTAGCATGGTGGTGTTGTACATCTAGTCCAGGGAGATCAAAATTAACTGAGAAGCAAAGGGGTTTTTCTATCTTGCCTAAATATTGATTACAAACCAATTGGCCTATAAAAGGAAATAGTCAAGCATAACACCCTATTCTATCCTACTGGGTTACTGCTTAAAATAGTAGTAAGCACTGCTAGCAATTATTTCTTTTCTGTTCTATGCATTTTAGCAATCTGGAACCAAATTCTTCTCTTTTTATTTATCCTAGGATAATCCCTAATTGAGAGGTGTAACTGAACATGAAAGCAATGATCGCTAATTGCAGATGTATAAATATCTTTCTGCGTGTGTGTACATATTTATATTTACAAGAAGATCTCTGACCACTCTGTACTAGCATGTAACAGATTTTGTTTTCTTGCTCTGTCCAGGCCAGTACTGTCACACAGAAATACATAAACGAGGTGTAAGCATATCCTTCAGAAACACCTCCATTTTTCAGCTGCTGTTCCTACCTACTAGAAATTATGCACATGGTTTCTAGCTCAGTTGAAAATCAGGAGTAATTCATGAAGTCATTACCTTTCTTTATGGAAACGTAGTACATCCAGGTAGAAATTACCATTCAAGAATAAGTGCATGATGAAAAATAAAAACCAAACATACCAACTTAATGAAATCCAGTTGTATTTTTGAGCTCTTTTCTTTTACAAAGACAGTACACTGGTGTATGTATACATAATTAACACACTAAAGAATGTAATTGCAAGCAGGTAAAAGTAAATGTAAACAATTTGGCTCTACTGTTGTTGTCAAGGCCTTCAACATTAATGTCAAATGTCCTTGTTCTGGCTATTATCACCTGGTTTGATTAATAGTTTTTCTGTCAGCATCATATATAAAATTTTCTTTCTGTAACAACACTGTGGGTCATTGATAAAAGAAAAAGGGAAAAGCAATACAAAGCTGGAAAATTAGTTATTGTACTGAAATTATTGTTATTAATTATTATTAAATTGAAAATTAATTATTGTACTCTTACTACCATACAAAGCCCAGGTATAGCAAAATGACATCCCCAGGGAAAAGTCACAAACTACAGTAGTATGGAATAAATTAAATACACACCTGCACACAACTTAATGGAAATGGCCACTCAATTAAAAGATTTGACAGTAGTCCTTAGTTCTGGTATTTTTGTTTCAGGCATTTGGACTTTAACAGTTTAGTCTATGCTCTTTAGTCTTCTCTTAATGTAAAAACATGTTAGGTAATCTTCTCTAATGCTTGTAAATCAAGCAAAGTTTCAAAGATAAAAGTACAGCTCTTCCCGGGTTGCTTTTGTCTAAATGTTCTCAGCTATAATATACTGCTCATGAATCAAAGAGAATAATTTCACTAGAAGTAGGGGAAAGACTTGGGGAAATATATGTCTGTTACTTAAGAGGCAGCAAATAACAGATTATATGGAAAATACTGAATGTTTAATGCTCTTTTGCTGCTGACTTACAGAATGCTTTAACATAACTAGACTTTTAATAGTATTAAAACTAACAAAAAAGGATTAGGACAATATCGCAAAGGTAAGGTGTCCCTATTTCAGCTGGGATAGAGTTAATTGTCTTCCTAGTAACTGGTATGGTGCTATGTTTTGGGTTCAGTATGAGAAGAATGTTGATTACACTGATGTTTTCAGTGGTTGTTACTTAACGTTTCATCTAAAGTCAAGGATCATTCAGCTTCTCATGCCCAGCCAGCAAGAAGGCTGGAGGGGCACAAGAAGTTTGGAGGGGACACAGCTGGGGCAGCTGACCCAAACTGGCCAAAGGAATGTTCCATATGATGTGACATCATGTCTAGTATATAAAATGGGGGGAGTGGGGCTGGGGGTTTCGCTGCTCGGGAGATAACTGGACATCAGTCAGAGGGTGGTGAGCAATTGCATTGTGCATCATTTGTATATTCCAATCTTTTTATTATTACTATTTTAATTTTAATATTGTTATTGTTATCATTATTAGTTTCTTCTTTTCTGTTCTATTAAACTGTTTTCATCTCAAGCCACAAGTTTGGGGGTTTTTTTTTTCCCCAATTCTGTTCCCTATCCCACTAGGTGGGGGGAAAGTGAGTGATCAGCTACATGGTGCTTAGTTCCTGGCTGAGATTAAACCACAATAGAAGGACAGAATAGATTGCAGGATAGTTCTAGGGAAATCAGAAGTATTAAGGTCAAGAAAGAAAAAAAAAAAAAAAACTTTCTGCAGAGCTCTCAAGGAACTAGCTGAGGCAGTCTTGAGGGTCAAAGGAGACAGAAAAGCAGGTCTAACATCTATATTTAAAATGAAGGAACTAATGTTCTGTAGCATGTAATTCTCATCTTCTGACTTGCATATCAAAAAAGTTATCTGATTGAAAAACTAAATAACAGCATTGTAAGCATCAGGCAACTTACTAAGTTGTGGGAAAGCACTAGCATGATACCAGATAGGATCTGGTATCAGCCTAGTCTAATTTGCAAGCAAACAGGTTTAATGGTGGGAGGCCATAGATGAGATACATCTTGATAGTGCCCCAAACTTATAAAAAATAAACTTAAAAAGCTAATATGAAGTAGATGTGTTCAGCTGTTATTCCCAAATAACACTTCAGAAAAATGTTTTCCCTTTTTGTCCTCATCATACTGTAGCCCAGATGTCATATTGTGGTCAGCATGGTAAGAAACCAGTGTGTATTTTGAGAGTTTCTTTTGTCTTGCTGGCAAGTGGTAATACTCAGAGCAACAGCACCACAGCTTACATTCAGTGCACCACTGACTCCCAGAACACAGAAGAGCTGCCTACTGGTTTTGCAGGTTCATAATCCATTCACTCAGGTTTCACTCTGGCTCCCTGGTTCTGGGATTTCGGCCATGTCTGAGGTACAATGGGCAAAGCTTGCAGGAAGGAGTAGGGTCTCCTGATAATAATACCTGATCTAGAGCAGGGGGAGAAGATTCTTTGGGGTGTATGTTAGTGCCAGTGTATTTAAAACACAAGATTTGGGTGCATAAAAACTTGGCTTCTTGTCTGTCACTGTATCAGTTACTGTTTTATTAGATAGTACCTCTTCTATCATGCCTTGCCTCCATTATGGCTTCAGACCTTTACAACAGCAGTGTGGCTGCTAAAATAGTGTAGCTTACTTATGGCCCGATTAATGTATCTGCATATACATCTTGGAAGCTCCCAGGATAGCATTCCAGAGTGACATTTGTTGGTCTGTAAAGGTGCAAACAGGGATAAAGTGAGAGCAGTCGGTTCCCAGCAGGAGATTTCAGGCAGGAACATGATACATTGCCTCTTGAGATGCAAACCAGAGGTCAAATTTAGGATTCTGTCACTGTTGCTGTGACACGTCACTAGTGACATGGGCAGGACGTACAGGCTTCTGCAGCTATGGAATGAAGCGTGCCCTGGTGAAAATCTTAATCTCCATAGTGGGTACCTAGGGAAGGGCTTGTTGGGATCATTATTGGAAAATTTCTCTGCCACCAATACTGAAAACAGCTCAGTGAAATAAATATAATGCTTCTCAGAGAGAAAAATATAGAGTGCACCAAGACATTCAGTGTACCAATTTTCAGCATGTTTTTTGCATAATTAGCATGCTATTAGATAAAATAACTAGAAGGCACCTTTAGAAATCTTTTTTTCTCAGGGCTTTTCAGTATACAAAGCTGATAGTACCATGCCAGATTTTAAACAGTAACTGCTTTTTGTGCTGGTACTAAAAACCTCCTGAAGTGAACTTTTATTTAAGCTTCTCAGTTTAAACCTCAGCTACACATTGTTGCTGTGATCTACCTGTGGATGCCTAGCATTATCTTAGTCAGGAACACAGTGTTTAGCCTTTGCTGAAAGTCAAGCCAAAATCTACCATGAAAAACTCTGTGCAGTTGAATGCATTAGCATTCCATCGGTGAAGTCAGAACATACCTGTGCACTGACCTCTATTTTGAATCAATTTTATAGCCTTAAATGATTAGAGCTTGAAATAAATGATTGAATATGCCCTGTGAGAAAATGTGTGATGAATAAGAAGATGACAGATATTTCGTTTTGTGCTGAGACCTGGAGCAGATTTATCTTGTTTAAAAAAATTACTAGAGTGATGATGAGGTAATAATCTGAATTTTCATTTTCAATTAACAGAGACATTTGCCAAGACAGGGTTTTCCTGGAATGTTTAAAATCTTTTCTAGCATAGCGCTTCATTTTGAGCCTCCTGTCCACTCCTTTTATCTGTATAAAGTTGCACATGTACACTGGAGCCGCTCACTGTTAGGAAAAACTTGTGACAAATGTTTCCTGCTGAAAAGGGACTGCATTGATTTCCCTATGGCCAGCTCTTAAATGGTAAAATCGTTCCATTCACTTGACCTTTGGCTTGAAAAGAAGACCTAGGAATGGATGTGAAATCCTTAGGCGCTCCTATTAGATAATGTATATGTGGCAGAAAAGACAGTAGTATCCACTCAAACCCAGCACTGGTTTTAAGCATGTATTTCTTGTGAGGCCCCAGCATACTGTATAATTATTGCATACAGTAATTTATCTCCTAACTCTATGGGAAATAATACCTTTTAACTAATAGAAAGATCACTTTCTTAAACTTGCTGAGCAGAACCTGAGGACACCAGCATCTCTTGTCTCCTTTTGGACTGGAAAGTATTTCTACCTTTTGTTTGTAACAGTCCTTATTTGTCTGGATATTCATTCATATGATTAAGTTATATTGCTGAAAAAGCATGGGCCTTATGCTGTACTTGTGCAGGGGAACTTTAACATGTCCAACTACTTTACGGTGACTGTTTGCTGCTGGAATAATGTTAGGCAGCTTTCCTACCCCGGCAAGCTGACCCAGTGATTCCAAGGCTTGTGCATGTTTACTTCCCAGGAAGACAGAAAAGGTAATTTCAAACAAAATAAGTAGGCAAAAACTTTCATTTTGAAAAGACTTCTTAAAATGAACCATTACTTGATTAGCAGTAGAACCTCTCTTTCCTATTGCTTTCTGCAAAATTAGTGTGCTATTAAAGAAAACAACCAGAAGTCACCTTCATAAAGCTTGGATTGCTTTGCTGTGGGCTTTTCTATGATTTTACCTGCTAGGGATTCAGACCACTGTAGTTCATTAAAGAAAGACTGTTCCCATGGAGGACAGATCTCCTTGGATTTAGCACTATGGCAGCAGAAATGTGGCATTTCCACAGGTCTTCGTCACTGGTATGCTGCTGACCCAGACCCTGAAGTGCATACACCACTGTGTCATGCTTCCTACCCTACAGCGGAGGAGCAGGGATGACAGCAGACTTCGGGTTTTTGTCAAAAACATAATATGCACAAGACCTATTTTGAAGGTATGAATGCCAAGGCCTAGTGAAATAGGGAGGCCAGTGGAAGAAAGCATACATGTCTGACAAATGGTCTAAGCTGTATTCTTGAATGCAATATAAAAACTCCCACCTGTAATTGTCCTTAAAAATCACACAGCTGAAGCTCATTCTCTGTCTCTTTCTTACTAAAGTAGGTATTTTGTGCAAAGTGCAAATTAATTCATTCCTTATTAGTAATTTTCAAAAGACTTTGTCTTTTCCTGTAAAAGCAAATCTTGTACTTTATCCACTTAGACTGCGATGATACTTAGAGTCTTTCCCATATGCTGATAGCTGCTCATTTATCTTGCACTAGTGATAGTCTTTTTAGCTGACCTGTGGTGTGACTTTAGCTGAATAGAATGCAAAACAGGAGCTGATAAAGAGCATTTTTACATTTGAAGGTCATAAATATTGAACAGATTTCCTGTCATGCTTGTAAAGAAGAGCATCACTCCTCTTTTGGTTTTGCAGTCAGTCTTTGAAAAGCAAAGGCCTAGCAGGAGTACTGGGGTATATATATAGAATAGTTTTTCACACTTCTAAAGGAGCACAGACCCACTTCTAGAAATTTAATAATAAATAACAAACAGTCTGAGTTTCAAAATGCTACATTAATGCAGTGCTAGCACTATAATATCAGGCACTCAAAAATCAGAATATTTTAGAAGGTTGGGCTGTTCGAAGTGTAATGTGGCTAAGCTGCATAATCCCACATTACATATGGCATATTTTAATAGTAAGAATGTATTAAAACTTACATTTTAAAAACCACTTTCTTGTTCAAGATGCAAAGCTTATGTTAATGAAGAATGAGAGACAAAGTCAGATTTGAAAGTGATCTGTTCAGTGGTTAGGAATTTTCAAACTCCAAAGTTTCACACCTTCTTTTTCGGCCATCAGATTTTTCATTTAAATAAATGTTAAGTATGCTGACTGGAATAACCAGTGCTCTCCTCAGAGTTAATCAGTTTGCTATTTAAATAACATCAGAAACTCTGAACTGTAATTTTTTATTTTTCCAAATGATGATAGATATATAGGTCTCATATATTTCTTAAAATAAACAAACATACTCAGAGATTTTTGAGAATATCAGCCAACTTTGAGATGGTCATCCATAGCCTTCCTAGTCAAACTGTACACTAGAAAATAGAAATGGCTGAGGGACATTTCACAGTTTTTGTTTGAGACCAACACTGAAAATTGTATGTCAAATTGATTTTATGAGAAGTGTAGGAGTAGATGGTGGTTTGATGTCATACTTTGTTTCATGGGTGCTTCAATATCATCATTGTTATCTGGAGTTATTAAAATGTGTGAGGTATCTTTACTTCTCTCTGTATAGATACACGTAAAGCATCATTAGTTTGCATTTTAGTTTAATTCTAGGCCCTCATTTTGAAGAGGTATGCATCAGACATTTCCTGATCTTTGCATCGTGTTTAAGAGAAAAAATATGCTATGGTGGTTAACCCTGACACCTGATTTTAGGAACTTCATGTCAGCTGGAATCTTCACACTGATTCAATGTGGCTTGCACTCCAGCTCCAGTTGGAGGAAACCAGCTGGGAAAATGTAGACATGGGAGAGGCCTGACTGAGTACAAACTTTTCATCCCTCTGTATCCATCACCCTGCCATCAGTCCCAGCCCTCTGGAGACCTCCCTTGAACCCACAGAGTACAAAGTCTGCAATGGGGAATGGGACATCCCTGCCCAACATCTCACCCTCAGGCTCTATGATTTGTGATCTGCCATAAGTCACTTAAGCCTTTCTATTAATCTGTAAATCATAGAATCATGGAATCATTTAGGTAGGAAAAGACCTTCAAGGTCATCGAGTCCAACCATCATCCATGCTTACTAGACCATGTCCTGGAGTGCCTTGTCTACATGCATTTGAATATCTCCAGGGATGGTGACACAACCACTTCCCTGGGCAGCCTATTCCAGTGCCTGACAACCCTCTTAGTAAAGAAATTTTTCCTAATATCCAACCTAAACCTCCCTTGCCGCAACTTGAGGCCATTTCCTTTCATCCTGTCACCAGCCACCAGACAGAAGAAACCAGCAACTACCTCACTACAACCCCCTTTCAGGTAGTGGTAGAGAGCGATAAGGTCCCCCTGAACCTCCTTTTTTCCATACTAAACAGCCCCAGTTCCCTCAGCTGCTCCTCATAAGACTTGTGCTCCAGGCCCCTCACCAACTTGATTGCCCTTCTCTGGACACGCTCCAGCAACTCGGTGTCTTTCCTGTAGTGAGGGGCCCAAAACTGAACATGGTACTTAAGGTGCAGACTCAGCAGTGCTGGGTACAGGGGAGCAATCACCTCCCTGCTCCTGCTGGCCACAGAATTTCTGATACAGGCCAGGATACCATTGGCCTTCTTGGCCACCTGGGCATACTGCTGGCTCATATTCAGCTGACTGTCAACCAGCACCCCCAGGTCTTTCTCTGCTGGGCAGCTTTCCAGCCACTCCTCCCCAAGCCTGTAGCAGTGCATGGGGTTGCTGTGACTGAAGTGCATGACCCAGCATTTGGCCTTGTTGAACTTCATACAATTGGGTTCAGCCCATCAATCCAGCCTGTCCAGATCCCTCTGTAGAGCCTTCCTACCCTCAAGCAGATTAACCCTGCCTCCCAGCTTGGTGTCATCTGCAAACTTGCTGAGGGTGCACTCAATCCACTCATCTAGATCATTGATAAAGATATTAAACAAAACCAGCCCCAACACCAAGCCCTGGGGAGCACCACTTGTGACTGGCTGCCAGCTGGATTTAAATCCATTCACCACAACCTTCTGGGCTCGTCCATCCAGCCAGTTTTTCACCCAGCGTAGAGTACACTTGTTTAAGCCACGAGACGCCAGATTCTCAAAGAGTGTGCCATGAGAGACAGTGTCAAAGGCCTTGCTGAAGTCCAGATAGATAACATCCACAGCCTTTCCCTCATCCACAAGGCAGGTCACCTGGTCATAGAAGGAGATCAGGTTGGTCAAGCAGGACCTGCCCTTCATAAACCCATGCTGACTGGGCCTGATCCCCTGTTTGTCCTGCACTTGCCATATGAGTGCTCTCGAGACAAACTGTTCCATAATCTTCCCCAGTACCGAGGTCAGGATGACAGGTCTGTGGTTCCCCGGATCCTCCATCTGATCCTTCTTGTAAATGGGCATCACATTGGCAAGCCTCCAGTCATATAACTTGTATTTCTTCAGGAGGCTGAATTCAATCTGATTTTAAAGATAAAATCTGTCTTAATTCCTGCTTACTGCATTACCTGAATAAGGACAGCACATTTAGATTTTACTCTTTTAGAAGTGCATAGTTTATTGTTATAGATGGAAAAGTGGAAAAATTGGGGACTATTGAATTCCTATCATCTGTTTCAACTATTGAAGGGCTTTTTTTTTTTAATTAAAATGGGGATCTCATTAGCAGAGACATTAATCTATAATTTATTGTTTCATTTTTTTAAATGGTTCTTAAAGCATAATAAAGTATCATAATATGCTGATGTCCAAACACAGCTGATAAAAACAGTCTGTAGTCTGACACAGGTTAAGTTTTTAAATAGAGATATAAAATGTCCTTGACATTTTAAAAAATTTCTGCATGTTAGAAATAGTAACATTCTTCCCCATTAGAGTGACTTTTTCATCGACAGTAATGATTGAAGATAGAGAGCCTATTCCAGATAGAAAATAATCCCATTCATATTCTGAATCTCAATGAGATACTGGAGTCTTAGTTGCAGAGATGTGTGTCTTTCCTCACTCTGCACAGGTGAAACAAAGTGAAAGTCCACAGTCATGAAAGTTTGCTTGCTATGCTGGTCAGAGCTGTAGCATACTGTCTGCATCAATACAGTTTGTATTCTTGGATTTTAGGTAGCCACTCTGCAGTTTGTGTTGCAGTTGAGTAGCCATGTAAATTTAACAGTAACCAAAAAAATATCTCATACCTTTACAAGGCTGTGCTATGTCTTGGCCTCAGCCTGTTTATCAGTTAGTTTACTCTCCTACTGAGGATGTCAGTTGTTCCCTCCCAGAACTACCATCCATCCAGGCAAAACTGGACTTCATTGTCGCAGCTTCCAGAAGAAATAAGTGATGGAAATAAAACTGAACTGTAAAAGTGCTTCTTTTTTCCTTATTGGGAGCAAATTCAGGAAGATAAGCAGGTTATAAATTAAGACATATCTTGCTAATTGGTGAGCAGCATACTTGGATTTAATTTTCTGCACTGTTCTCAGTTAAATTATTTTTTCCTTCCTTACACATCTTGTCAAAGGTCATCTAAGCCTCAGGGAGCTAAAGGGCCACTGTCACTGAGGGCCACTCACCCTTTATTTGCTGAACAACACAGTACCAACCAAAGCTATGAGCAGTTGTGTGTTCCTGAGACAAATGGGAGTGTTTGAGGCTCCTGAGACAAAAGGAAAATTGGAGCCCCAATGACAGGTTAGCCTTGAGGATTTGTGACAGCCTGGTGAGAACTGTAGGGACAGGGCTTTAGGAAGGCTACTCCTCATCTGGCAAGATCCTCAGGGTTTGTCAGATCTTCAGAGCAATTTTCCAGCAGCAGGGTTTAAAACTTGCACCACAGAAAGAATGGGTGTGTTTGCAGAGCTATAGGAGATTTCTTATCAGAAATTTCTTGTCAGAACTTTGCAGAGCAGCTTCCTGGCTTCTTGTGTTCAGTGCCCATGCCTTGAAAGCATTGTCTGCTGCCGGCTTCAGCAGGTGGAGGAAGATGGTCCTCACACATTTTGCATCTGAATGCCAGCCGTGAAAGAGCAAGCACAGAACAAGCCATGAGGGCTAGCCTGAAATGTTTGTTCAGCTGTTGCTGCAAGAACAAAACTGTGCCTTAATATTTATTAAGGGGGTTAAGAGGGAGGTGAAACTTAATCTTTCAGTAAAGTGAAATGGCTGAACAGTTTTAGCTGAAACTTGCTAAAAACCATTTGCCCCTGGGCTGACACAAAGTAGGAAAATATCACCAGAGAAAGAGAATGTTTCAAAAAGTTATCTGCATGAAAGAAACAAAGTTATAATGACACTCCTACCATAACCTTAACAGGTAGTGCTACCTGGAGCTTACTATGGTAATGTATCTTATCTGACCCAAATCCAACAACAAATAGTTGTATTCTCTATTCCCTTATATTTTGCTGCTGGCTACAGATAAAATTGAGCATGTTTCATTCAAAGAATATTGGTATCTAGACACCAGTTACTCATTCACTCTTAGGTACAAAAGGAAGAATAAAGGGCTTTTGCTTCAACCTAATGACTTCATTAAGCACAAGGGAACGCAAATAGTTCAGTATTGTAGAAACAAAGATAGTTTTCATAAGCTGAAGAACAGGACAGAGGTTACTGCTCCACTTTCATAGAACAAAACTGGTGACTCCTTTGATAAGAAACATCACATAACCAAGCCAGGTATAATTAAAATGTGTCTTGACTTTGTGTAATTGTGAAGGCAATGTAAATCCTTGGAGCTATTTTGCTCATATCCATCAAAACAAAAGGACTCTTAATTCATAATGTATAAGCATAGCCACTCCAGTGAGTGTTCCTGCAGGCTACTGTGACTAGCTTTGCAACCACCAGGGAATGCTAAGCAGAAAAAGCAGTGACCCTTCCAGACATAAATACTTTTTTTCCCCCATATCATTTTCTAAATAATATTTTTTAAAACCTTTGGATTATTAAGTCTTTTGCCCTCTGCAACACAAGATGTTAGCTAGTCATCTCCATGTTGTTGTAAAGATGAAAAGACTGGAAATAGCACCTAGACATCTTCACTGCTCCATGCTGACAGGGCAGAGGCAGCCTGTATTGATCGTCACATCTAACTAGTAATAAGAATGTAAACTCAGCCTTGTGCTGCTTTCCATCAAAGCAATGCAAGTCAAGCTTTCCTTTTGCATAGGCCCGCATTCATTTCTCCAGCTGTCAATATGTCCTGATAGAGCTTTTAGACACTTATCAATATTTAACTGCACTCCTATTGACTCAGCAATTACACAGTAATTGATTTAAGATTGATTATCATCATGTTAACATTTTATGGTCAAAGACTAATATAACTAACTGAATGTGAAATTATTTCAGGCTGTTATTACCTTTGTGCATGCACATTACTGTTGCTTGCCACCAGATTTTAAGTTTTACTTAATGTTGTATTGTTCACAAAAAAAATAGTTGAAGATATTGCTTATAGCCTTATTCTTTGCCAGAATTAAGCCCTATTTTTATAGCACAACATGGTTATTATAACCAAAACACTGAAATGAACCCGTTCAGAATATCTTGCTACTGGTTAAAATATATGGAAAGGGTGCATACCAGCAAATAATTAATTAATCCACTGTGCCAAACTTAAGAGGCGGTTAGCTGAAGGATAAGACAACAAAGTTACTTTATCAACTGCAGTGTTGTATCCAAGAGCTAGGTTTGATGAATGATGCTTTTCATGAATCAGTTTTATTGATTTCTTGCATGGAGACATCTGAGGTAGTCAGAGCTATGACAGGTTTGAGGTCTGCCAGCTATGGTGGATATAAATATTGGCCAAGAAAAATAGCCAATAAATAAAACCAAGAATGTGGAAAGATGGAATCTTTTTCCAGTATGACAGTGATTAGCTCAGTCCTGTTGTTTTTTTTAACTCTTCAGTGCTCTCAGTGCCTGAGGTGGAGTCAGAGGTTGTGTGCAAGAGCAGTGGAACAGGAGGGCAGGACCACCTGCAGCCAATACTGGTTCAGGGTTTTACATGTTAGACAGGAGATGAAATCACAAGTAAAGGGTTACATTTTTGGAATAACTAACTAAATAAAAAAAAGTCTAACAGAAACCTGAGAAGAGAAAGGAGTGGATTACAGATGCTCTGAAACTGTCACTGTTCACCATTTCCTACCCAGTCTATCAGAGATTAATTAGAGAAAATCTAACACTTTTTTTTACCTGTCTTTTGTCATGACTTACTTTATTGGGGCGCTTTCCAAGAACTTCTGAAATTTTTCTCAAGATATAGAGGCCAGTTGCTGTCACAAATAGACCTTGGTAGGCTAAGTGTTAGATCTGGGCCTTAATCAAAGGGAAAAAAGAGTAAAGGAATCTTCAAAGGATTCCTCACTATGCAAACGAAGAGGTCGGTGGGCTATTTCATTGCAGAGCCACGTCTTTCAATGATAACTAAAAAATGATACTTTCAACAATAAAGAGCAAAGGTTTGAGAATTTTTTGGAAGTTTGTGAATCCTGCTTAAAAAAGCTATCAACTGACACTTACTGGGCTGCTACAGAAAAGATGGAAAATCTTACTCTTCAGCACTGTCATTGTAGGATTTGATCAGATCTGAGACTATTTATGGTGTATATATTTGTGTCTTTTTTTCCTGCTCTTTATTAAACCATTGGAAGTTTTGCAACTTTCAGGCATCAACAGTCCTGCAGACATCTTTAGCACTAGCCAGAATTTTATGCCGTGTCCTTATTGAATGGAAAACATTTTTTTTTTTTTTATATCAAAGAGAGCTTATACTGGGAGCATGTTTCCTGGAATACAGTCACCTCTAAAAACACAGTAACTTTTTGGCCCAGTTGCTCTGGATTTGAGCAATAACTCACTTTCTGTGAGATAGCCTCCATACTCCATTTACCTTCACCTGAGCTGTGCTTGAGGTTTGGTAGCTTTTTGGGTCGTTCCTGTAATTGTAGTCTGTTCTAATCCATCTCTTTACTCTAGCTGTGCTGTGGGAGCACAGCTTGTTAGAAGGAATGGAAACTGCTAATGAAGAATTTTACTTGTGTTCGTTTTTTCTTCTTCTTCTTCTTTCCTTTAGCTATTCCCTCCTTCTTCCCAAAGTTGAGGTACAATCTGACACAGTGTTTAGGGGCATATAGGCAAAAACACAGTAGAAGGAAGTTCTTTAATATTAATACAGGCAGTTAATTTGGCATGTAGTGAGAAAAAATAAATCATCAGAGCCTTCACTACATACTAAGATTGCTTCTTTTCTGTACAAAGATTCTTGAGATTTGCAGTTTCAATGTATCCGCCTTCTAGTGTAATTTCAGCACAGCAGCAAAGACTAAGCACGGTAATTAAAACTTGCTGTAATAGATGGTGATATGTTAAATCTGGCTTCAGGACTCCTAGTTCCTGATACAGTGTCCCACACAAAAATTTCATGTGTTAACTTCTCATCAGTCAATAGTACCAGATCATGCAGGCCCTGCCCGATGCAGCTGGTGTAGGACATGAAGTTGTTATAAAATACAGATTTTGGTTAATTTAATAAGAATTGGATCTGATCCAAATCAAACCTGGTGTTCTTTGTGATCTTGTCTACCTTTGTATTAATGACTGTAGTACTGCACCTTAACTTGAGCCAAATGACAAAATGTCATTTTTATCATATTAGCTGAGAGGTTGCATGGATGCAGGAAACCTTGAAAGGCAACAGGAGGCTTTCTCAAAGAGTCCAGCAGAATTATTCCTGAAGATTTGATAAATCTATGTTTTACCAAGATATTGGTTGAATGGCTCTAGAAAGGGCCTCAAACGAAGGCTGTATTTTGTAAAAAAAAAAAAAAAATTAAAAATATATATCAAAAAATCTATAAGAGCAGAAAGGTATTTTAAACATACAATTGACTCAAACATCATTGTTACTACTAATATAGTAATTCAGATCAATACTTTTCTCCTGTGAAAAACCCATAGACATTCTTACAGGACTGAAAAAAAAATAGATCCTCCTCCACCAGTAATAATTGCTATTGAGAAGCTGCTTTTGAAGTCAAGTTCATTTCTGTCTTGCATCTGTGGCAGATATTAGATGTGCATAAAACATCCAGGAAACACTTCTGTTCTGTCCCTGTTGCACTCTTCAATTACTTTGCGCTGTTTGTGCATGACTAAACCAGGTCTGGGGCCTGGAGTGGACATTTGTCTCCTCTCATTCACTGGAACTAAATTAGGACAGTCACAAAAAGTCAGTCCACTGAAAAAAAAAAAATCTGCCTAGGTAAGAGTAGGGTTTTCTGTGTTAAGGCTTCCTGTGCATTTAGTGAATTTGGATAAGGAATTACACTTTTGGGTAGTTATCAGCACAGAGCTGACAGAGGTTGGACCATCACTAATTCTTCGTTCATTTTTTTTCCAGTTTTTAAATGAAGTGTGCAGTAGACATAGAACAGAACTAGGTATATCAGTGAAAAACTTGATTCTTACTCAGACTACTGATGATGAAATGAATAAAGCATTTTAAAATGACAAACCAGTCCATGTGTCTACAGTTCATTTCAGCACTTCATATTTTATTTAAAACTCTTATCCATAGGTAGAAAATACTGGGTTTCATATTAAATATTTAATTTTAATTAAAACTCAATAGCAGGGGGAAAAACTAAACAGACACCACACCCCACCATAAACCTCTGACACCACAGGATTGTAACACAATTCTTAGGGCCTCCTTTTCTAGCTGTCCTGTTTGAAATTCTGGGGAGCTGAATTTTTAGAGCCATTGAGTGTCACAGTTTTATTTGAAAGCAGCAGAGGCTGCAGCTGCCTCTTATTCCTCAAAGCTATGTCCAAGGTAGTTCAAAACACATATCTGGGATAACTTGCCCCTGTTAAAAAACGGTGCTTAAATTCTGGATCCATAACTGCTGTATGCATCCATAGGCTCTTTTCGTCTCCCCCAACAGGCACAGCAGGCCTTGAGGGAGACATTTTATTTATATATTTGTTTGTTTCTAATGAGTTTTGAGTGACATTTAGACACGGATATGCTCTCCCTGGTTGCTGGTCAGAGCTAAAATGAAGTGTGCTGAGCTACCACAGTTCCTGGTGTTCTTCAAGGTGTGTCCTGTGGCACACCTCTCTGACATTTGCAAAGCCCAGGCAGTAATGCCCTCCAGCATTTGATCTACCTCCTCTCCTCATGCTGCTGCTTCCCATCTTTGTGTAAAATCTAGGTGGAGTCCTAAGTGGACTCTGATGATTAACTGCTGGCAGAAATGGTGATAATACTTTCCTTTCACAGAGGTTTTAATGAGAGTTAGTGTTTGAATGAGCTCTGAAAGCTGATATATGATATTGTCTCCTAGTGTTCCTACTATCCTGCACATTATAATTTTTTTTAAATGATCAGTGCTTTGTTTCTATTTAGCTTCCTTAGAACAACTTTCTAAACTAAAAGATTCCTTTCAATATAAATTTAACACTGCAACAAGGTTACCTGTTGAAGCTGGTCAAAAGAAACTTGAACCTGCAGCTAAGAGAACAGCTATGACAAACTGAGTCTTATATATGACACTCTCATTATAATGTGGCTCTGCAGAGCCATCAATATTCAAAAAAACAGAGAGAGAAGGCAGTAAGGTAAGAAGACCAGTATTAAAAAGAACTTTTACAATACTCTTCTACTCTGGCTTCATTTCTTTCAGGCCCACATTAAAAAAAAAAAAAGAAAGAAAAAAAAACACACAAAAAAAAACCCCATCAAACACCACAGCTTAGATTGTAATTTATTATGTCAACATTCCCTGGCTTCAAATGTATCCTCAATGCAATTCCTTGACTTCGGTGTAGCAGAAGATCCAGAAAGAGCTGTTTTGCATGACAAATTACATTGTTACAGCCACTGTTGTAATTAGGAAGGAAGGTAGATATGTTAGATCCACATTTAGGAAAAAAGCGACAAAAGATTAATAGCAGCCTATTAAAATTCTAAATTCATCATCACTGGAAATTTTCTTCACTTTATGCCAGAGTGAAAGAAGCCCAATGCATTTGTGAAACGAATCCAGTATGCATTAATCTGCCATGCCAACCTCATTCAAACTTGAGGGCCCAAATGCATTATAAAGTGTAATTAGTCTAGAGCTAAAATCTTAAGCAAGGCTTTGAGGGCCATGTCTGTGAAACACAAATTGAAGTTGCAGTGGTTCACATACAAACAGAGAACTTAATCAAGTAGAACTCATAAAAGCAAGGCCTTCTCTAAATTGCCCCAGGTATCAAAACATAAAAAGTATTATTAGAATGTCCACATTTTATGGTTTTGAACACTGCTCCTTTAAAATGCATTTAAAGACCTCCAATGTAGTGAAGATTTCCATATGTTTTAAATTATGCATTTTTAATTTCTTTTATATTGGCTAGCCATTGCCACAGTAGAATACTTTTTTCTTTTTTTTTTTAAATATAATTTGCATGCAAACATGCATTATTTTGATAGCTTATTATGAGTCTATGTATCTTTTTTTCTGTTGGGGCTATTAATCTAACTTCATTTGTTTCACAGATTATGTAAGATTTTTAATAATGTCAGTCACTGAATTGTCATAGAAGACGAGATGGTCTTTCTTCATTAGTCTTTTTTCAGGATAGCAGTGTAACTTCTGAGAATACCACTCAGGGCCATTTAAATCAGTGCATCATTTTTTTGTTGAAGGTAATCATAGAAGTCTTCTTTCAAAAAGTAACCTGATGAAGACAAGTGGGGTCAAAGCTGACAAAGACAAATGATTCTTCACTACTGAGAAACCCATTTGCTAATGAAATGTTCAGTTTAAACCAGGATTTCTGTCCTGAGCTTTGGGAAACTTGTATTTGCTTACTGCAAGTGAACAGAGGTTAAGTGCAAAACAAACCTCTTCTGCCCTTCTTGTCTGACTGCACCAAATTAAAAAGAAAAAAAAATAAAAAAGCAACAGAAAATCCCTGGTACTAGCACTTCATTACTTTTCTATAATATCCATAGCTTAATTTATCCTGAAATGATTATAGCTTGATGATCAGCTAATTAGGAACACTCATCATAATTTTCATTGGCTGTTTGCAAAACATTACAACTGGGTAATTTAATGTGAGTTACTTCATGAACGTTTGCTTAAAATACACACACACAGTATAAGCAGAAGAGACATCTCATTTCATGATAGCATTAGTGGCAACATTTTGTAACTGGCTATGAAGCTGTTTATAGGAACAAACTAAAACCATAGAAGATGCATAATGGAGAGTCCTAATTTGCAAAAACATGTTATCTTTGTTTCTGTGTAAATTGTTCTGTCTCTCAATAGCTTTTTGCTCCACGTTTTTCCATGCTGGGATGGATGACTGTTAAAATATTTCCTTTTCTTTCATATGCATAAATTACACATTATGAGTATTTTTTTACAAACTGAAGCTTACTGTTAGTGTTCACCATATGTGACTCATGACCTAGTGGGCCTTATATGCACTTAAGAAATGAGTGGAAAGTAATAAATGTCTTAAATTATTAGAATGGCTTTGCTATTTGTTTCAGTGAAGATGCTGTCCAGTCACATAATAATTGTGACAAACATTTTAGTGGCTGAAAAATAGATGGCCCTTTGCCATTGCTCAGGGAGTGAGTGACTCATGTCCATGTTAATCCACAGAAAGCCGACTGATACTTAGTTTTCATAGTTGGCCACCTTCATTAGTGCATAACATTTCTTTCCTTCTTAAGCCATTCCTCCTACCTCAATTCTGGATCAGATTTTGTTTCTCCAACTCTGTCTTCTCTGATATCCTGAACCCCATCTCTACCACTCTCTAGCTGATAATCCAGTGTCCCCATTCTACCTTTAGAAGAAAAACGACATCAGTTACTAATCTTCCCTTAAAATTATAGACATTCATTGCTCACATTCCCCTTCCATCTGCCCCTGTAAGCTATTGTGTTCCAGTCACAAGGCTGCAGTTGCCAAAGGGATGGCTTCTGGACATAAGGTTCCTTGTTAAAATGGTGGTGACTGGAGATGGGCAGAAGGGGAAAAAAAGGAGAGGACGGCAATGTCATAAGGAAGCAAGGGAAAATTGAGGGAAGGAAGAGAAAGGAGGAATGAAAGAGGAGAGAGAAGGTTAGCGGGCAGAAACTGATAAAGAAGAGAGGATCAAAATGGTGAGAGATGGCAATGAGAGAACTGGGGAGAAAAGACAAGCCAGAAAACCATGAAAAATGGTCCGTGTATAAAGCAAAAGGCATAGACACATGGCAAATTGGTGGCATTAGTCATCTAAGATGCCATAATGTTAACCAAGAGTTAACAGGACAACTGTTCAAATGGAGGTAGGTTGAAGACAAGGCTATAGCTCACTTCCTATCAGGGCTTTTATTACAGCATTGCACAAGTTAATTATATGCATTTAGCAAACTAATTCCCCAATTTCCTTTTAAGATTGCTCATTTAGGGATTTCCCACCTCAATAGCTCTATCTGTATTCCTGACACAATCTTATTTCTGTATAGCAAAGGTTGTTCTAATATTGCTTTAGAGAGTGGTGTTGGATCTTAGTTTTCTTTGCAGTGTGCTCGTGTAAACCTGGAGGAACATCACTGAAGTCATTGCAGTTCCACAGGTGTGAAATTTGTTGATGTGAGAGATTACTTTGACACAGTCTATGGTTCTGGAAAATGTTTTGTACTATGACAATGGCTCAGAGCATTTATAATAAATAGAGCATCATTACAGCAAGTAGCAAAACTTAGAAGCTACTAAATTTTCTGATTAGGAAGGGAACCTCACTTGTGATTTGATGTATTAATCTAAAGGGAATGAAAGAGAACATTAGATTCTTTAACTCCCTTGTCTTTAGATGGGATTTATTTAAGGCAAAATTGGAAAATTCCTTAAGGAAATCAGAATGTAAAGTCTCTTGGGGTGAATAGGGCAAGCTGCAGTATGAGGTATTTGGTGCCCTGGAGCTGCACTAAGAGGATGAAATGAGGCAAAAGAATACTTTCTGTTCTTTTGACCTGCACACTATTTTCAGTTTATATGGCAGACACAGTCCACTTCAGGATCCAGTAACAAGGTCTCAATGAAAAAGCAAGTGAGGATCATCATAAAGTATTGTAGGATTTATTCCAGTTGCTGTTTCCAATGAAAATGATTTTATCCAGGGTATACATACACAGAACATATATTTTCATGTGTCATAATTATGTAGAATGATTATAGCAATTAGACAGACAACATACAGAAAAGAGGAGAGATTAGATGAATAATAGTTCTTTTTTCTAAGACCTTTCAAAATATGTGCTCTATTGAAAAGCCAAAAATTTTACACAAATTTAAGTTTAATCATAGTTATTTGTACAGTTATTGCTACCTGATCCACATTGAAAATATAAGAAGCTAAATTGTTTTCTATGTATAGAATGAAAAAGCATGTTGAGATGCAACTTTAAAATAAATAATATTCATAGTTTTTTAGCAGTATTTGTACAAATATGCCTGTAAATAGAAGAGGAACTCTGCAACAGGGACTTTTTTTTGTGCTATAGAGCCCAAAACAAGCTGCAGGCACTATGATATTAAACAAAATAAAATTTAAAAAACTCACTATGTGTAAAATGATGTGACTCAAACAAGATATAAGGGCATACTGAACATGCATCTTTTCCACACTGAGTTCATCATTATGTAGATTTTATTTTTATATATGTATTTTAAAAAGGTTCATGAAATTTGGGGTTTGCAAAATGAGAATTTGATCTTTAGTCAATCTGGAAGATAAAGAAGTGGATGTATGGGAAACCAAGCTAGTAAACACAGATTTAAAGAACTTGTGGAAGTTCTAAATGGAAACATCTTTTGGTCTTTGAAGTTTTGCTGCTCTGTCAAACGTCATTCATAACTTTGGCTGTCTTGTCTATTCCAGAATAGCTGGCTAAACCATAAAAATAAATAATAAAGATACTGTAAAAAGATTGTGTTGCATTTGGACCCAAGGCTAAAATGAAAATGGGGAGGTTTGTTAGGAATAGATTATAATATCACATTTTTCCTTCTCACAGCAGCCAAAGGATTTGCCACTGGGAAAGGTATTCAATAGACGACTCTGCCTTGGAGAGGCCATAATCAAACCAGGCAAGAGATGTGTTGATTTACTGCTGTCTTCTGGCTACTCCAGAGGAGTGGGTATAGATTTATTTTCTATGACTGTCTGAGACTGCAATGAAAAAAAGATGCTGTTTTCCTTCAAAGGCTAATAAGAAAAAAAATATTTTTCCAAGCAAATTTGAAAGGCTTATTCTGTTATTGCTGTTCACTGACCCTTCCTTTCAAAGCTCTCTGTATTTGCACTCCGTTCTTGTATTGTCTAAACACATTCCAGTGAAGCAAGGCAGGTTCAAGGGAACTAAAAGTAATGTGTTATTTGCTGTAGATAAACAGTAATTTTTTGAATGAGAAAGTGTTGACCAGCATAGTTTAAAATGGCCACGTGGTTCTTTGCATTTACATAGCAAAAAATATAGAAGGTGATAATTGATGGAAAATAACTTATTTTTCTTGGACCTATATAAATTTAGTCTTGGAAAAGACACTTGATTCAAAACCTTTTCAGTCTTTGAGTGTTTTTCTGTGATGAACAGACACTCAAACTTTTAATGTCCAGGTATTTGTCCAGTGTTTAATTGCTTCCCTAATGTTTATGGTAATGTTGTGGTTTAACCTCAGCCAGCAACTAAGCACCGCGCAGCTGCTCACTCACTTCCCCCCCACCCAGTGGGACAGGGGAGAGAACTGGGGGGAAAAAGATAAAACTTGTGGGTTGAGATAAGACCACTTTAATAGAACAGAAAGGAAGAAACTAATAATGGTAATAATAACAACAATAGAATGATAAGAATAATAATAAAAGAATTGGAATATACAGAGCAGGCAAGGCACAATGCCAGGTGCTCACCACTCACTGACCAATGCCCAGCCAGTTCCTGAGCAGCTATCTGCCCCCCCAGCCCCACTCCCCCCAGTTTTTATACTGGGCATGACATTCGATGCTATGGAATATCCCTTTGGCCAGTTTGGGTCAGCTGCCCTGGCTGTGTCTCCTCCCAACCTCTTGTGCCCCTCCAGCCTTCTTGCTGGCTGGGCATGAGAAGCTGAAAAATCCTTGACTAAACATTACTTAGCAACAACTGAAAGCATCAGTGTGTAATCAACAACCTTCTCATACTAAATCCAAGATATAACACTATGCCAGCTACTAGAAAGAAAATTAACTCTATCCCCGCCAAAACAAGGACGGATAAATAGTACCTTTCTTAATGCAGTGCTTATTTTCTTCAAGTATTTGTAGACTGCTGCCATGTACCCACTTAGTTTCTGCTTAATTAATCTCCTGTGAATACATACTCTTCTTCTAAACATTCCTCAAAAGTCAAATACATTGGTTCCCTTTTCTACTGTGTTTGGTAGTGTTTTCTGGTGCCTGGTAATGACTGTAATATCCTCAATGTGACTGTGTAGGAATTATATAAATGCATTAAAAGCATCAAGACATTACTAAGAATACTGCACAAAATTAGATATCCTTTGGGCTAGGTCCACAAAAGTTTTAAGCTTAGTGTTGTAGTGCCTAGTGATTAGCCGCCTTGTAGCTCAATCAGAGGCAGAGAGAAGTACCCCACGTACAGAGAGCCAGGAGCCGAAGGAGGACATGCCTTCACCTAGAATACCGAGGAGGAACTAGCCAACATAGGAAAATAGAGACAACTAATAGAACTGGCATGGTTTTGCCTCTACTCACCAAAGGCAATTAGCACTTCAAACTTGGAATAGACAATTATGAACCTTTTTGTGGATTGGTCAGTAAATTAAGCTGTGATATTCTTAAATGAGGCTGATGACAAAAGTTCTGCTTCTTTCCTTTAGCCTTTAATCCTAGTGCTTAAAGCATTCAGAGGACCATCCTCCAACAGACTGGGTTTCATATTTCCCATTATAGTCCCCTGAAAATGACATATAGACAGTAGCTCTGTTCCTAAGTCCTTAGGGAATTTAACGCTTGGAGTCAAGTGCAACTGGAACACAAGTATATAAATCTTGTAAGAATAGACTTTAATTCTCTGGAAGAAAAAAATAGACATTCTTTAATTACTTTTGATTGCTTTTCTTTGCTTTAAATTTGCTACAAATGGTGAATTGCAGATACGATAATGTTATCCTCCTCAGAAAATGATTGTTTTAATCATAGATGCAGGGAAATGGCTGTTCATTTGAAATTCTCTCCTTAGGATAGAGAAAAAAGTTGGGCTGACTCAGAACTTGTCAGTTTTAATGTGTTTCATTTTCATTTCAAAGGGGAATTCTTGTTAAATTGTAGGGTCAAATACAAAAACCAGAAACCTGTGACTACAATTTGAGAGCTACAAGTAGAAGCTAAAAGTCTGAAGACAGAGGGAAAAGGCAGACAGAGAGGCCTTAAAATGATTGCTAAAAATGGATATTCTAACAGTGAGTCAAAAAAAAATCTCATTTAAGTGTGCATGAGAGTATTTGTGTTTGTAGATTGTTTATACAATTATTATTCTTATTAATAAAACAGATGTCCTAATGACTGAATTAATAGGTGGAAGATTAATGTTAGGTATAATGAATATGGTGCACAAACATGGCTTCCTATCTGAGACATGAAGTACAATATTTCCAGAACAGCAAACATCCTTTATACACGCCTGTTCAGGACTTGACTGGTGGCTCATTGGTTTGGGTTTAGCTGAATCAAGTTAATAACAACAGCAAACAGAAAACAAGATGCAGCAGAAAAGTTAGCTAAACAACTAGAATGAAACAAAAGTAGCACAGAGCGGTGTGGTGGCCATGATGAGTAATGGGATCATTACCATTATGAAAGCCAAATATAGCAAAATTACACTAAGGAACTTGTCAGAAGCTATTGCAAGATAATAACTTCCCAGCACAATACAGCTTTGATAGTGAGTGTTTGTTTGCCTGTTGGTTGTCCCAAAGTCCAGGTGTTCTGTCTGCAGGAGGTGTCTGGGTTCCCACTGAAAGCCAGGGAAGCTCTTGCTCTAACTGCACCATGGTGCCTGGCTCTGTTTTTCCTTAGTTCCAAAATACTTTTTCCAGAAATTTGTTTTTGAGAAAAATGGGAAATGACAGAAATGTTCAGATATGGAGCTGCACTTGGAGAATTGTTAGTTCCCAGTTTGGTGCTTCAAAATGTTTTTTTTTTCACGTTAATCTAGGACATAGTTTTTAAGAAAGCGGCAAAGAGTCTGTAACTTTATGTGGAATATTAAAATAATTGCTTTCTATAGCTGCTCGCATTTTAAATTCATTGTCTAAAAAGCTATGATATGCTTCAACATACTTTTTTTCAGATACAATATTTTAAAACACAAAAAATCCCTTTTTGCAGGTCAGTGCAGAATGCACTGAGTAGGAATCTGCCAATTTCCTTTCATGTTTGATCTTTGCTTCCTTGATCATTTCCGTAATCTCTATTACTTTAGCTGTCTATGCCTCCACTTGTAACATTGACCTTGATGTTTTGTAATAGATATCTCACATGGCCTTTGCTCTTTCCTGTTCTCTCCCTTAATTTCCTTGGTTATCCACACTAGTGGTTTTCTTCTTTTATAGCCTATTTATTTCCCAGTGATATGTTCTTTCCTTGGACTCCCATTTAATTAAAGCTGTACTGTCAACTTGAAAATCACATTTCCGTCTGAAAATGTTGTGTCTTCTCTTGTTATAAGAAGCCCTTGAGATGACTCTAGCTGAAAGGCAGAGCAGATTTGGGGCGGGGGGAGAGGGGTGCCTTCTCTCTTTTCATTTCGCTTAACTTGTGTAACATTCCAGCATTATTTCAGTGTCTGGTATTTGTGGTACCTGAGAGGGTTCTGCCACTGGCTGTTTGCGGAAGGAGGAGAGAAATGACCCCTATGTCCTCCCTTCATTTCCCCTGTGGCATTTCAGGAACATGTGATTTGAGATCTAGTCAGTACTGAATGAATTAAGCTGTATTACAAGGCTGCTTTAAAGGAAAATTAAACTCAAGACCTCTTGTTCCCCCAGTTGTTAGTGAAGGACCAGGATTTGTGTGAGCAATTCTGAGATGTTTCTATTAAAGCTTTCATGATTTCTGAAAATATAACTACTTCTGTTTGTTGTCTATTTTTCCCTGCTCTGCAGTTCTGTATTAATCACAGAGCAAATACAGCCCTCTCAAATAAACCAAGCATTGAATAAAGAAAAGTTCTTTTTGTTTCTAAGTATCCTCCATTAAGAGAAAAATTACTTCTGATGCACTGAAGTTGCGTACTCTGGGATAGTATTTACTTTTTAAATTTCTAAGTTTGAAACCTCATCCAAGACATTTTTTATAATAGTATTGTCATTTATTTACTTCAGCAAATGCACTTACACTCACGTCTGTCCTGGTTTCAGCTGGGATAGAGTTAAGTGTCTTCCTAGTAGCTTGTATAGTGCTGTGTTTTGAGTTGAGTATGAGAAGAATGTTGATAACACTCTGATGTTTTCGGTTGCTGCTGGGTAGTGTTTAGACTAAGTCAAGAATTTTTTCAGCTTCTCATGCCCAGCCAGCGAGAAGGCTGGAGTGGCACAAGAAGTAGGGAGGGAACACAGCCAGGGCAGCTGACCCAAACTGGCCAACAAGGTATTCCATACCATGGGACGTCACATTCAGGA
>JANZLQ010000095.1:26208103-26220773 GCA_026212715.1 Elanus axillaris
TTAAACCGTTCTTATCTCAACCCACGAGTTTTACTTTTTTTTCCCCGATTTTCTCCCCCATCCCACTTGGGGGGGGGGAAGGGGTGAGCAGCTGCATGGTGTTAGTTGCTCGCTGGCGTTAAACCACGACAACGTCATACAAAAGACATTATGTTTTTGATACTTCAAAGCCATTTGAAAATAGATGCTGAAAATAGTAGCAATAACCTCCGTCTTATTATGAATATGGAGATATTTATGTGTATAGTGTAAGACAGAGAGATAAAATACAGAACAGATGTAGGAAATGTGGAGAAGATTTATATCTAGTAGTAAGTTATGGCCTCCATAAATTAGGATGTTGGGAAGATGGACCACAGTAACACCACAATTGATAGGAGCACATAATTGATCCACCCAAATTCATAAGACTTTTTTTTTTCTTTTGGGGGGGGGGGTGTTGTTTTTTTTTTAACAATTCTCTACAGTATTGCTGGTGGTAAATACAGATTGATTGAGTTGTTGTAACACTTAAGATCACTTTGCAAGGGAAAGACAGGGAAGGAATACAGAGTATGGGGTCATCTCTTTGTATGAAAGGAAAAATAAAATTTCCTTAATGGACTTTTAGGGTTTTTTTAAAGGTTTTGTACCACTCAAGAATATCTTGCTAACAGGCTCAGTCATTACTTTTACTCAAAGCTAGTTAATTTTAAACTTTTTTTTACACAGCAGGGGAAAACGGTTTCTGAGAACCTAGTACACTAGAAAACCTGTACTGCACAGACAATTTACCCCCACTGTGTTATTACATAAAAAGAAATTTCTCCAAGCTAGTTTTGTGAATTAAATTGCCTACATTTTTCAGTGGGTATTTAGTCAATTTGAGCCATGTTTATCAATATTTTCTCATTAACTGCAACGACAGATTTTGGCAAAAGACCTTTCATCAAAGTAACTTGCAAGCTTGCCCCCGATATAGATTTTATTCCTTATGGTAAAAGAATAAATGCTGTCTGGCCGTATCTCGGTGCTTTCTAAGTGTATTACATTCTGTATTGAAAAATATTATAGCAAATAGATGTGAACTTACTAAGCTCTGGAAAGCAGTGGGGGTGAATTCCTCAGTGTGGGGGTGAATTCCTTAATAAAGGTACTTGTCAGGGTTAGATGTTTATTTACCAGAAAGGGTTATCAGTGCTTTGCCTCATGCATTGTCACAGCTATTGGTGTTAGATCAGGATGTTATTGCCTGGCAGTACTTCTGTTCCTAGTCTGGAAGTGCTGTGTCAAACATTTGGAAAAAAGAAAAAAAAAGAAGGGCAGGCTTCTTTCATGTTTGGCTTAAACACATTTTAATATTTCCTATAAACCTGTCACTTAGAATTTAATTTGTATATTCATAAAAAGTTATTCCTGAAATCTAACATCCAGATCAAATTAATAGTTTGTTAAATTTTTTATCCTGCATTTAGCTAAGACATTTTGTTTAACAGAATGGAAGGAAGAACACTGCCTGTTGGACTCAGGCATGTGAATACAGACAGCCTATGTGTAAAAGAAAAAAAAAAATACTTGCCTATAACCAAAGCTCATCAAGATGGACTCTGATCATTCACAGCCACCAGCAGCAGCTCCTTTTCACTTTTAGTTTTAGTATCAGTTCTGCTGTTGGGGAAACCCTGCTAGTGCTATGAGCAGAAAACCCATGAGCCCCCTAGGGAGGCACTTCTAGGAAACAGCTCTGCTGTAGCATCCCATGTGACAATATGCCCTGAAGGATGCTCACTTCAGGTGAGTAACTTTCTTGCATGCAAAATATACTTTCAGTGACAAACCTGTGATCATTTCCACCAAGGAGTACTTATTACAGTTTTATTTTGCAAATTTGGTAGTGTGTAATACCAAAGATACCTCTTACTACATGGAGTAATCTTTCCTACTATATCTAGTTATAAATGTTTATGAGACAGAACTCTAACTGAACAAAAGTTTCACTGACTGTAATGAATGAGGCATATGGGTGCTAGGTGGAAAGAAAAAGATGGATGTTTCTTCCGTAAGGTGAATGGAAACATTGGATATTCTCATGACTAGGAAAAGGAGGCAAATTTTAGTTCTTTATAGAAGAATTTACACAAACATATTTTAACACTTTTTTTTCACACAAATATTAGAGCTGGTCTCTGATTAAAATGAAAGATATTTAATTAGCTCATATTAGCTATTGGTAGAAACAGAGTAGGGTTTTTTAAGCCTAGAAGGAGCAATGGTAGATGAAGAGCTTATTTAAGAAAATGTCAAAATTAGGAAATATGTCTTTCTACATTCTTAAAGTCCCTAAAATTTTATTCTAAAGATTGAAAGAAAAAGATTTTATTCCTGAGGAACTTTCAGAATACTCTGCTGTCCTCCACAGTCCTGACAATACTTGACTTTCTGCAGCTTCTTGGAAAGGATTCACAGAGCAAATGTTTCATTACCTATTTCAAAAATCTCTGGGACAGATCTTTGGTACCAGTATTTCCTGAGACTAATGGGGAATGATACTCTGAGGATGTTAAAGATTCTTATTATTTAAGTGTGCAATGATACACCAACAAATGCTGGTGTTAAAATTCCTATTTTCTTTGCTCTGCTGTTAGGATGTGTGTATAAGAACACAGACATATGGTAGCTGTGAATTTAAACAACTGGGGCAAATAAGGATTAGGTTATTTGTCCTTTTAATGGAAAGACTATCTGAACAAACAGCATACCATTTTCTTAATAAAGCTCATAGTCAAAGTATCTTGTTGGTTATTCATCTGCTTTTGGACACCCAGAGATCAGCCAAAAGCACTTTTTCCACCTTCAGTTGCCAAAGAGCTTGTGCCCTTTTCTGTCCAAGTCCCTCAAAATGGTTATCCATGGCTTTTTGTTCCCGGGTTAAATTACAGTGAGCACCTTGTAAGGTTCATTTTCAATTTTCAGTTCAGCAGCATTTTAGGCACAGAGCATATTATCATGTGTTAGACAGATTTTATGTACTGTTTCCGTATTCAGTGCAGGTTCCTGGTTTCAGTCTCTTCTTTGGATCTTTCAAATCTGCCTCTCTTGTCATGCCCTGCCCTTGTAACTGAGATGAGCTGAGGCATTTGAGATAACCGTCTGTAGGTATTTTGGCAGTTGGAAGCAAGACAATCTCATTGGCAGGGTATAATTCAGCATTTTCTTTCACTCTTGATCCTTGAAGATTATTGACCTGCAGAATACATAGCTCAGCCTGTTAAGTATATATTTTAGTTGCTTTCACAGTGCACTTGAAGAGATAGTGAGGTATGAAGGCAGTACTATGATTTTGCCTTCAGTCAAATTAAGTGAAATTTAAATGAGGGGAAACTTCACAGTTAAAGATGGCTTGCACAAGGATTAGTTTTGTCCAAGTACACTAATACGGTTTTCATTTTCGATTAATTGGATTCTCCTTTCACACACACTATGAAAAAAAATCAACTTCAGTGAACTCATTGGATGTTCACAATTGCAAAAAAAGGACATTTTCTGACTACATACCTTAGCATTTTTAACACTAACTGCTGGAAAACAGATGCATATGCACATACTCAAAGGCAGGCATTCAGTCTTTTCCTTTTTCATGATAATGTAAGAAGAAATAATGTGCTAGCTATATCTAGAATGCCTGGTACCTTAATGTGTAAGATATAACAAAGTGAAATGAGTAGTCTTCCTCTTTCATTTTGCAAGAAAATTAATTTTGACTCTTGCTTTATATGAATTTGCATGATGATAACTTAGGTTAAATAGGCTTCTCAGCTTTTCTATCCAAAGTTATGACAGGAACAGTTCCTTGTAAATCTCATTATCATAACAACATCCTATTACAATATGTTGGGGGGGAAAAAAAACCCAAACATTTACATGCAAGTTTGCTTTAGTGACTGGCATCTTTATGATACCTAGGTGCTCTTTGTGCTTCTTTATGAGAATTGAATTAAATGACCTGGAAGTTCAGAGTAAATGTTTAAGCTTTACTAGTACTTGAAAAGCTCTAAGATGGAGAAGATGTTGCAATACCTATTAGTGAAACTATTCAGAAATTGAATTACAGATGCTTTCAGGGCCATGTCCCATCCTTCTGTAATTTACAGAAGCAAGTTATCTCCCTGACCCTCAGACCTCCTGTACAACTACTTCCTTGCTTAATAAAAACGACTAGATCATCTACTTTGACAAGTCAAAACCAGGAGTCAATTTTTAAAGCCCAAATCCAGCAAGCTATTAAATGTCACCTGCTCAGTATTGCAGGTTCTCACTTCCTTCTGCAGCTGAAGGTGTTCAGTACCACACTGTGTGGTGCTTGCAGCACGTATGCAGCATGTGCAGTGACTTCATGCTTTTGCTCTGCTTAGAAGTGGTTAACTGTCTCTGAAATCTTCAAAATGCAAAATTCATTTTGAAATGGGTTATTTCGCTCCAAGTTTCCTTGTTACCCTTTTTGTGCTCCCTGATGTCGAAGAGAGTTTAGTCAGCGTTCTGGAAGAGCCAGATAACATGGATGCTACAGCCAGAATTTGAACTCTGTTACTGGGATGTAGAGGTTGTCTACACTACAAGCTCATACTGATACAGCTGTGCTGCTGATGTGCATAGGGGATGTGAAGTGTGCTGATAAAAGCAATTTTCTGTTGACGCAGATACACTGTTTCACTGAAGGGCATGAAGTAAACGGGCAACAAACATTCTTTTGTCAGGATACTTCCATATCAAAACTCGGATAGTTACAAGTGATGTCTTCTCTGTCTGGCCATGGCTTTACAGAGCTGGACCCCTTAACCTATTAGCTCATTCCACAAACTGTTTAGCCAGAGTTCTAGGTATTTTGTGTTACTGAAAGTGAGAGTAAGAAAATGAAGGGCAACGTTAGTAACGTATGCAAAGATGATGTCAAAACAGATAATACAGTGGTTACAATAATGTTTTTAACAGATTCCCTTAATAATTTAAATATAGAAGGGTCCTGATGTATCAATAGAAACTAAGATGGGAAAATAAAGAATAACTCTTCTGGGCTAACTATTATTTTATTTTATTTTATTTTATTTTATATTAATCTGAGGTGTCATTTTTTTCTGATATCCAATGTAGAGGGACATTTGCAGCACAATTATACTTTAATATAGGCTATCATAACCAATTCAAAAAATTTTGGAGAGTTCAGTTTGCTTCCTAGGGGAGAATACTTTAAATAATGTTTTGTAGACAAAAAGAAAATTCAGAAGTGCTAAATCTCCTAGATAAATTATAAAAGTGTGAACTAGATTACAGCAAAAATAACATTTCATTAAACTGTAGTGGACTATACTCCTCACCTTTGAATTTATTCCAACCTCATTGATAGAGGGTTCACTATTTAAATTCCATCATGACTGGTTCAGATAACTACTTTATCTTGCAAAAACACCAGAAAAATAGAACTGTGTCAGGAAAGTTAAACAGTGCTAGTGATGCATAGGTTACCTGTGTCCTTCATCTCAAAAGCTTCCAAGATAGAAGTAATCCTTTAATCTCCTGTGTGAGTCTCAAGGCTCTCTTTTTTTAGTGCTGTACTACATTTTCACCAGCTTTTTCTTACATTTCTGAATCTCCTTGCTAAATCTATTCTGTTTATTAGGTGGTAGAGGTGTCCCTTCAACCTCACTGACAGCACAGGCTTTGGTGAACTATTTTTATATATAAAGAAGATGATTTCCCAGGGTATGCAAGAGTTCATTACTAATGGTGAGAAAATGATTTCTGAACCCTATGTTGGTTGAATGACAGGACAGATCAGTGAAAGAAAACATAGGATGTTACAGAAAATGGGACAGCATGGTAAAATGGAAAAATATGTTGCCGGAATGCAAGTCTTTTATATCTAGGAGTTCATTTCTCATTCAAGAATATGAATTTAATAAAATTCAATGACATTTATTTATTAGCTTCTGGAAAATTATGGGTTTTATTTATACTTTATTGTTCTTCTTCCACAGTAAAAACACTACTTATCTCGCACCACAGAATAGCAGCTAGTGGTGAACAACTCCACATACATCACTATATTTGGCCAAGGAGCAACTGATGAACCTTTATTATGTTCAACAAGCTGCGAAATTTCTAGCCCAGTGCTGGTGAAATTGAGATGCTGCAACATCATAAACTATCCCAATGATGACAATATATACGTGACAGTAAGTGTAGGTGTTACATCACCTTGGCAAAATTACAATTTGGAATATAACTTTAACTGTTAATAATTGCATGATGATCTGTATTTGGGGCTCAAATCTGCACTGCCTCCTGAATCCCATATTTGTGTGCAGAGCAGGTGTACAAATGCTACCAAATAAGGCTAGTACCTAGTATCTAACAGAAGAAACTCTAAATATAATCCATAGACTATGTTCACACAATTAGTTCGATCATTGCCTTTGCCTGTGCTTGAGTCCTTACTCATGGACTCTCCAAACCCATTAAACTTGAGCGTCCTTTCCTAGTACCTGCTGTGGTCATGCTTGGAAGCTCTCCTGGGAGAAAAAGCCAGTGAAAGATGAGCCTTTCTTGCTGACCATGAGCTCCCTGTCTGGACTCCAAGCACTGCAGTCTGGACAAAAGTGAGCTGTGTTAAAATCATGCTAATGGACAACTGTATTATTTTTTAATTGCACTGACTTTGTACTGCAACAGATTAGTAGCACCTTTCATGGTCAATTACTGTAGAGAAGTGGTTCCATTGAGTTCTTCCTAGCTGAGGCAAAAGGCCTCTAATACAATGTAGCCAATCTAAACTGACTCAGCTGTGGGAAAGTTCTTAATTCTAATCATCTGCTTCAGATGTGTTTGAATTCTGTGATTCACTTCTTCCTTGTTTTTGATGCAAGACCTAGTTCTGAGTTGTTCTCAGTGCAGATGCAACAGAAGAAAAATAACAGTCATCTGTACAATGTCTTTCCATCTTCTGATTCCAGCATCGCCCAATCTCTCTCTTGGTGACTTAGAAGAGCCTATTTCAAGAGCAAAGTTGGGCAAATTAGGAAATATGTTCTTTAGTGAATTCTGATCTCAAAATAATTATAATCTAGGTTGAAACCAGGTTTAACATGAGGCAATTATACAGCATCATTTATCACTTCACATTTTGAAGTTTTGCAATAATTCTTTCTTCCAACTCTAATTAAAAAAAAAAAAGTTTTTTTCTATTTTGGTTTTGAAACCACCAAGTTTTGTTATAAGTTAGTTTTCATATCATTTTCCTTGAAGCATTATTTTAAATCTATTCTGTTAGAGAAATCATCAAATATCCTTTGATTTCCTTCACAATGTATACTTTCTTGATATAATGTTAATTAAATGTCTGCTGAAAGCAATGGGCAGGCAATGTTGGGCAAATTCTACTTAGCCTGAGACTCTCTTGTCTTCAGACTGGCTCCCAAATCTGTGGCTTTAAAGTGCCATAGCAGTAAAACTGCTAAATCAGTAGAAAGCTTAAACTAGATAGTAATATCTCTTATTACCATCCAATGTGAAGAGGAAGTGATAGCAGAAATAATATAGCCAAATATGAATTGTACAAATTAGAATGATTTGCTTAATTTAAAAAGTTTCAAAAACTAGAAAGGCTTCAGTACAGATTCATTCATTATAAGAAGTTCATAAAAATACCTCAAGTGGACATTATTGAAATAATATGCATATGAGATCTGACTTTTCTCCAAGTAATTTTACCTGAAAAGTCCTGTACAACTTTTTATTTGCAGATAATTGAAAAATCACAGTTGATATGTGCGATTGAAATAGTCTCATTATCTTCTATGAGGAAGCTCAGCATAGCATTCCTATGCCTTTGGTGTCATTTTAATTATAATATTTTCCTATCAATCTCTTGACCCTTTCCTGTTTTCTGAAGTAGTAGTTATTCTGAAATATAAAAACTCATATATGTAAGATTTATTAAGCCACATGTATTTTTGAAAAGCTAGTTTATATCTTCATAAAAATTATCTAGGAAAAGTGAGTCAGCATTGAAAATGCAGGGAGTAAGGCTGTCGTGTGGGTAAGCTGCTAAAAGGATGGAGCTTTCTAGACCTGACTGCAATTTTTAGTGCCACTACCAGTGATCTTGCATCATCCTGAACATAGGCCTAGATTTTTATTTAAGGAATTAGATGTATGAATAACTCTGAGATGTCTGGGTCTCGAAACCTACATCCCTCGCTTCCCTTATCTGTAAACTGGTACTGTTGTTCGTCTTGCTTTCTACATAAAGATGTAAAACCAAAGTTTATCAGACTTCTGAGGCAGATACCAGGTGATGGGGATACTGCCTGTTCTCCTGAAGCTTTATTACTGATTGCTTAATTCCACTGTGGGCTGGACTGAAGTATCATCCTTTAAATCAAAGTCAGAATGAGAGATCATGCAGTATGCAAAAAGATGGTTGTGCAGTAATTATCTGTGATTTTATTGGACTTCATAAAAATATGAAAGGCAATATAATATATTCTCAAATAGTCTCTAGTTTTGACTAAAGATTATTTTACTGTTTTAACTTTGGTGGTTATCTTCCCTTTTGCTATTCCCTCTCTCTCTTTAATTCCATGCTCAATAATATTTTAATTATACTGTTGATTTTCAAGCATAGACACAAAATTGTGTTTTCCAGAACTTATCAAAATCATCATAAAGATGGAAAAAAAAGTTATTTGACATATATGTATAATAAAACATATGATGTTCTTTCCCCCTTATGAGAAGAATGAGACCAAGGAGGATTTCCTAAGTTGACACAACACACGTAAAGAATGCGTGTTTTAGAAAAACCAACACCTCAGACTTTTCAGTTTACTGTAACTTTGGGATAATTAGTGTGATTCAGATGAGTTCAAATCACCAGTAAGTCAGTGTCACTGGCTGTTTTGGTGGAATAAGGGAATAGGACCCTATCATAATCAGTTAGAAAAAAAAACAACTCACTTTTTTGTGCCTTCAAGTCATCTTTACAAAGGAGTAAATTTTTTTGTCATACACATCTATTTCACCTTGTCACTATTAGAAGTTCAATATCTAGGTAGGCTAAGAACAATACTCTGCAGTGCATGAATATCTTTTTTTAATGCTTTCCATGTACTCTCCTAGAGATTGTGGCTATTACAGGAGGTCTCTTTTTATATATGCATTTACTAAGAGAGTTTAAGTGATGAACAAAAATGAAGTAGAGTTAATACAATTATTTTTATTATTATTTGGGATTAGCCAGCTGGAAAACTGGCTATCTTGCCTCAACCTGTTTCGTTATTTAGATGTATCAGCACAATGATCTTAAAGATCTCTATGGAATATAGCTTTTATTTTAACAGAAAATGCATCAGATTGCTGATATGTGAGCAAGATGTGGCATGTTGAGTAGCAATTAGTCTTCTGAGCTGCTCAGCAGTTTCAAAGTTCACTCACAGCAAAAGATAGGATCTGGACCAAAAAAAGGAAGTACTGGATATTGGACCTGCCTGCTATGAGATTGTGGTTGCTTTGGAAGATGGAGAGTACTGGAGGATGAGAGAACTTTGGAGAGATTTTTCTGAGTAACAAATATCATTGCCTTTGAGACACTGGACTAACCAAGTGCTAAGGCATCTGCAGGATAGCTAAAGTGATTTTATGATTAGCAGAGGGCATTTTTGGTTCAGTCTATTCTAATGTCCAGCATCTCAGTTTCTGGTGTTGGCTGAAAAAAACAGCAACCTCTGGAAAGCAGTTGAGGTTAATGTTATGGTTATGGTGAAGATTATATTTGATGAGGAACACAATAATGGGTGCAACCATCAGTCTCAGAGTCTTTTCTCAATGAATACAAGTCTCCATAGCACAGAAAAAAGTTTGTAAATTCACTGGTTTATGTCACACAGGGGCATAGGAGATGGGATCTGCTGCTTCTCTCAAACTCTATGACAAAGTACAGTTTTAAATGCTCTGAAATGCAGGAACTGTTTTTCATACTAACTGCAAATGTATATACTGATGTAAATCCATTTGGCTTGATTCCATCCTCATATTGACCTGAATGAAAGTGCACTGCAGTCAAGTAACTTATTTCAAGACAAAAAAAATAGAGTTAGATCATAGTCAGGTCCCTGGTCTGCTATTACTGTTCTTTTTTCTCCCTTTTGATTTTGGATGCTCAAAAAGAGAGGAAGTTGACCTGCTTTCCCACTGTGTTGCATCTAATATAGTGAAACAGGCTTATGCAGAGGTAATGCACAAACTTCCAACAAAAGATCTCTTTTTACTTGGCAAATGTCTCATTGTGGGCATCTCATGATTCACACTTAACCAGCAATAAAGTATTTTTCTCTCATCTGCAGTAGAAATTCTGCAGTGCAGCCCTTTAGCCTAGGATTAAAATCTCCTGTGCAGGAAGGAAATGAAACAAGATTTTCTTCCCTCAGTTTCATTTGATGAAACCCCACTACTTCATATCACATAGGGCCTGTTGACCCACTCTGGGGGTCCTTGAGGTCTTTTTACGTTATTTCTCACAAAGATTGTAGGTCCATCCTGAGTGGTGCTGCATTTCATTGTAGGTGGTGCAATGTTTTGCCTTCTTTGCTCTGTGGCTTATTTTATAGCAAGTGTAATGTAAAATATGATTGGGTAATAAGACTACTACCTATGGCTGCCTCAAGAGATCAGCTACAATATTCATGAGACTTTGTGCCTGAAGTAGGATCCTACACCAGAAAAAAATAGTGAAACATCAGATAGGAAAATGGAATTATCTGTGTTTTATTCTGGCAGGAATAATGAAAAATGAAGAAGGAGAAAAAAACACTCAAGTCAGTGATTTTCATTTCAATCTATCTGTGTATGGTATCTTTTAAAGAAAGTGTGTATTTCTATTCAGCATGGTTGCTAGGTCAAATACTGCTGTTTATACATTTGACTGTAGCAGCTCTGCTCAACTCTTATCCATACATTGTCCTTTAAAGAAAGAAATGTATCTGGAGGCAGTCGTTTTAACAACAAAAATCTCCTTGATCTGCCATTGCAGGTGGGGTGCAGCTTATTAAGTGTTGTGAGAAAACCTTTATGTCCCTCACAAGATTTACACAGTGCTTGTGCAATTCCTTTGCATGTTTCAAAATGTATTAAACAGCAAATAAATGGAAAAATTCAATGCTAACTTTCAGATCATTTTCCCTAGGAAAAAAAAATATTAAATAGCAGGTTAAATTAATAGAATATTGTCTGTGTCAGTGAGACTTTGTTAATAAACACTGATATAGTATAGATAATATTTTTTCACTGAAAGAACAAAGTGTGTGTGATAGCTGTCTATTAAGAGATAATTTAAGCTGACTCCAGAAAATACTGAGATTCTGACTTCTATTGATATCTTTTTTCACTGTCAGTTTTGCCTGCATTTTCATTGCTAGCAATGGCCCTTTAAGTGAAGAAATGGAACTCCCAGTGTGAAAGGATTATTTTGCTAATCTTCCTTAAAGCTTCCCCCCAAGTATACTATCAATATGAGGTTGTTGGTAGGAGACAACTTAAATAAACTTAATACAAATCCTGGGTTTTGGAGCTTTGATTTGAAGTTGCATGGCATTCCACAGTCATGTGGAAGGGTATTTTCTAGAACTAGTTTTATTCATTCTTTCATTCTGCTCTCCCCTAAATCTAAGACCCAATAGGAATAATGTTTTCCTGTAGCTGCCCTAGCAAATATGGCTTTTATTACCAGAGATTCACACAGCTTTCAGATCCAATTAGACTCATGCCATCCTGCTGTGGCATACATTAAAATTTAGCAAATGAATCTTACAGAATGACCTGCTGCTTCTGCCATAGTATTTCTTCCTTTTATTAAAGGTTTCTTCAACCTGAATTTTATTTTTTCTGGTTTTCTACAGTCGGTCCTTTTAGGAAAGGGAAAATGTATTCAGAAGCAGTGTTGTAAATGGTACAGTATGTTCCATCTGAGATAATAGGGATGACCTGGTCGTTAATGAAAGATAAAACCATTTCCAGGGCCCTGAACTAACTGGCAAGAGAACCCACAAGGCAAATAATTTTTTCTGTGTAGGCTTTTTAGAAAAACAAAATAAAAAACAACACACATTCACCCCCATTTTAGCTATCCTATATATGCATTGGAAATATGTCTCATGAAGTAGGTGAAGCCACTGTCCCAAAGATACCTTGTGATGTGATTTCACCAAGAAAAAGGATTTACTAAGATTCTCTTTAGTAAAAGAGACCCTGGAAAAACCACAGATCATTATAGCCAGAGTTGGACCTGACAGATTCTTTCTGATTGACCGACTCTTAATCTTGTTTAGGTGTGAGAACTTATCTAGCACATCAGAATATGAACTAACACACTAAATATTTTATTCTGTGCAAAGTTAAGTATCACAGGCTCTAATTCATCTTCATCGAGAGTCCTTACTGAAAATAAAATAGGCACAACTCAGGAGAGTAGGAGAGGCATAATAATTAAAGCACAAATAATCAGAGCATGTGACTCTATTAAAATTTATTATTAAAGTATGCTTTGTAAAATCTGTCATACCTTTAGAGGTGCTCTGCCTCGATGACGTGTTATAGCCTGGGGCACTGGGTTTTTAGATCCTTGAATCTTGCAAAGACAGTC
>JANZLQ010000095.1:26220783-26243273 GCA_026212715.1 Elanus axillaris
GGGAGGGGGGGGGGTGGCAGCATAAAGCCCCATCTTGCTCCAGTAAGTCCCATCAATTGACCTGCAAAGTGCCCCAGGGCATAGCCAGAGCAGGGGAAGTCTGCCCTAGTTTGCACCCTTTGGTGCTACCTCTCTCCATCCCTTCCTTGTGAACCAGAGGGTGCCTTTTCTAGTCCTCTTAGGCAACGACCAGACCGGGTTGGAGAACAAAAGGGTACTGGCGGTAGTGGTGCCTGGTGATTCCCCGAGGGTTGGCACTGGCATGAGATACAAAGCCTGTGTCTGCACAGTGCTGTACCTGGGACTGACCTATTCATAGGCCAGTTCTGGGATTAGGGAGCCTAGCACTACCTTTGCCTCTGCTCTTCTGCACGCCAAGCATGAGCGCCATGTATCTGAGGCTTGTACCCAGCTGCTTTGTTCTTCAGATCTAGGCCTGTAAAATGAAATCCCACCAGATCTGAGAAGGGCCAAAGGTGTTTGCTTTAACACTTTGATAAACACTTTTCTATTTGTAACAAAGCTTTCTGGATGACATAGGGGTTTATCTTGGTTAATCTATTATATGTTATTTTCACTCCTGCATTTTCATTGCTTAATTCATTTTAACTTGTGTTGTTGTGAGATTCTTATATTGAGACGATCCTGTTTACTCATGCACTTAATTTGTCCCTGTAGCTGCAGTCTGAAAACCTTTTCTAGCCATGACTGTCTTGCAGGAGTAGGCTGCGTACACTGTTGCTCACAAACATTTTGTGTCATATTTGCTTTAGTGAATGATCTGATATCAGAGGGTACAGAAACTGTTTCTGTCACTTGTGTTATGATTTTTTTCCAGCATATGGAGTCTGAACTGAATGTACAGGGTTGGGATTATGTTAATTTTACTTTTTTGCCTTGTTACCTTGTGATGCTGTGGTTTGTATTACAACTTCGCCAATTCTTCATCCGCTCTATTCAATTTCCAAGAGAATGTTCCCAGAAATAATCATCCTTTTTCCCCCCTGTCATACCTGCGCTTTCTTGTCAGTGACTCACTCAGCCACTGTTCCATTTCTGAACATGCAGTTTTAATAGAAATGCCAAAGGTAGCGAGTCTACTCTAATGACTAAGTGCATTGAAAATCACAGAGTGGATGCATTAAAAAGGAGTTGAGAGCTTGCCCCCAAAAAGCCTTTGAAACCCCACCAGAAATATGGCTAATCTTTAAAAGCAAGATTATGACTATGATGTCATGTTGTAGGAACCCCTTTCATACCTTGAAGGAGCTAGTTTGTATCTTTTTTCCGGAGGTACAACAATATTAGAGAATTTGCCTGCTTACACACTCTACTAGGCAAGTGGGTGGGCAGGTAAGAATAGGCAGGAAAATACTGCAGCCTTATTTTCTTCTTCTTCCCTCCTAAATGGTCTTTGATTCTGGTTTGGAAAGACGACAATTTACTGTTCACTTTTGTTCAGGGATGGATACACAGTCAAATTCAACCTTCTGTCCAAAATGATGTAAACTAGTTGTTTTTTAAATCATTGCTTCAACAGCCCTTTTTCCAGCTGAACTAATGTTACTCTACCTAACCGTTCTCCAGTTCTTGCTTATGCTTTATTTACATCAGCTCCTCTCCAGAGCCAACAGGAGCAATCGTTAGCAAGGGATTCTTTTCCTCTTTCAGGTTGGAAAAGCCTGGGTAAAGCTCAAGGCTGTTACAAAGGTGTAAGAACCAGCAGGGTGTACACAGCCAGGCTCCCAGCTTGCTTTGCACAGGGCAGTCCCTCTGGAAGCAGGTCTCTGTGTGAAACACTCCTCCTTGAGTTATTGCCATAAAGAGGAGTGATCTGACCCATATATATTAGAGTCGAAAAGACCTCTAGAGTCACCTACTCCAATATTTGCAAACAATGTAGGTTGACGTGATCCTCAGGGATGAACATTTGCCTTGAAATCAGTGACCCTCTCTGCCATATTACCTCCCTCTTCTCTCATTTTGTACTATTTAATCTACATTTTTCCCTTCAGTAATTTTGAGCTATTACTACAGTTCTGCCTGCTTTCCCTATGCTGCCAACAGTCCTCCCACACCAGCCTCCACCTTCTTTTTATTAATTCTTCTTAAGTACTCACAGCCTGTTATCATGTCATCTTTTCTCTAGACAGGGCAAATTCAGTAGTTGGTTTTCTTGCCTAACTACTCTTAATATAATAGCTACTGTCTTTTGAACTTTGAGGATTTTTTTTGTTTGTTTGCTGGCTGCCCTAGTTAAGTCGTCTTTTTTCATTAAATCTACCACAACTTCCTAGTAGGGAATGCTCAGAGCAGTGCGGATGTAGCCTTACCAGTGAGGACCGTGTAAAACATTATTTCAATTCCATGTATAATACCTTTCTTCATATAGCCACAAGGACAGTAATCAATAGGATAGCAGAAAACACTGAATTTTACAGAATTCAAAGGAAAAATCACTGACCACTGTGCAAATCATTAAAAGATGAACTAGGGCAAAAAGATTAAGAAATTCATAGAAAGATGTTCTATGTTCTTAACAATCCAAAGATAGATAACCACCCGTAGATTTATATTTATTTTTTCCTTTTTTGAAAACATATAAAATCTTAAAATAAAAAAAAAACATAGAAATTATAATTAAAATCTTTTTCCTCATGCTCTCCACAAAATGCTTTGGGTCAAGCTCCTTTACTGACCATCAGCCTATCTTGAATGCACGCAGCACTTTGCCCCCTAGTCTCCAGGGCACCAAACTGGTGCCACCATGCAGCACAGTACCCAGAATGCTGCCTCCTCTTACCTGGTTCATGCATCATGTTCTAAATCACAGCATTTACTGAGTGCAGGTGAAATAACTTAGCATAAAAGCAAGGCCTGGTTTGAAAGAATCAGCACCAATTTTGGTTTGGAGCATATCGGTAGTAATACTGCAAAAAGGAACATACAGCCTATATTTTTTAAAATTGCTTTTAAATTGAGGGAATGGAAGGGTTGACTTATGTATATATTATGTTTGTTTGCTTTCATTTTAACTGCAAATAATTTTGCATAATGTGCTCTCAAGATTGTTTGAAATGCATATACAATACTTCATCATATTTCTCTCTCAACACATTGTGAAAAAATAATGGGAGAGAAGGATATTCACTTAAAACCATAAAACTTTAATTAAAGGTATCTATAGGTGAAGCACCTTTCTTCAGAATGTTATTCAATATTGCCACCTTCAGGCCAAAGTGTATCTAAGCATTTAAGGAGATTTCTTCCACAGAGAATCTTACAATTTTGCATGTTTACAACTTTGCTAGTGCTTTTTCTTCTGAGACTTGGGAAGGGGAGGGCAGGCAGCGGTGGCATTGTGAATTTGGGGAAATTACATTCCTTGAGCTTAAGGAAAGAAAAGCAGAGGCAAAGAAAGCACCACAGTTAATACATTAAACCCATATAGTGCGTAGTTTCCCTTAAGAAATTGTCTCAGAGAATTAGAATTATGCTTGTTGGTTTTCTGCAGTTTACTTTTCTGTTGCCTTGTCTCTTGCAAAACTTCTCCCAAGCTTTCCCCTTTTCCTCCTACTTCTACTCAGGAAGGATAAAGATGATTTGTAAAGTGAATAGATTTGGCTTGGTTGAAATTCAGATCAGGTTGAAAGTTAAGCCTGAATTTATAAGAGAAACTCACTAAATTAAGGAGAGGCAATAAATTCTTGTGGAAAAGAAAGGGAACTTACGTGATAGTAATTAAATTGTGATCTTAATCTATAGCAAAAGCATCAAAGCTATTTGATTGTACCAAACATTTTGAGTCTCTCTTTAAGGGTTCAGTGAAAAACTTGATAAATAAAAGTAACCCTTTTAGGTAGGCACTCATATTAAGTAACATTCACTTTGTCCATAGGCAAAAACTCTGCTGGTTTCTTCCAGTGCTAAGTAGGGAGATGGGTCCATGGCAGTGAGTTATTGATTAACTGATGGCGGGATCCCATTTCCTGTGTATCCAAAGCCAAACCCCTTTGAAATATAGCATTACGCAAACAGTGCCTTCCACCCAGAGAAAAATGTCATGCTGTTCAGTAGCAACAATGGCAAACACCCCTTTGGACTGAAGCATAACACTTCACTTCCCACTTAAATGGTTTTGCACTGTTGCACTAAAGAGCTGGCACATTACTCCCCACAGGTGGCTGCATTTCAGCGGTTGGGTGAAATGAGTCTTTATTTCATCTTTCAGCCATAGTAAGCACTAAACATAGCATAGGGCCCCCCTGTTTTCACAGGCTATTAACCTTCCAAAAGGCTATTTACCTCTGAGGCTAAACTTTGCAGTACTTCAACTTCAATTCTGAGAAATGTCTCTATTCAAGAACAACGCATTAAGTGAGAGTGAATTAAGTCTCCTTGCAACGAATGGTAAGCATATGCCAGAGCTAAGTGGGGGCTTAGACACCTTCTTGAACTTAGTCCTTCTCAAAAGTAATACTTTTATTTTAACAAGTTTGAGCAAAACCTCTTCATTCTTGTTTTAATAATGAGAATGGCAATAAAACACATAACCTTACTGAACTTATGTCTGTAAAAGCATCTTAAAATATGGTACTTTATCAGTGGTATTTTCATAGGACTTACAAAACATGGCAGAAGCTCAGGAGAACTGAAAGCTGATGTCTCCAAAAGAAAACGGTGGGTCTGCAAAGACTTACTGGCATCCTTGACATAAAAAAACCCTAGCTTTCTTCTTGGGGAAATACAACCCTCATCCATCTGACAACAGGACCACCTAAACAAACAGTTTAAATTGTCAGTTAGCTGAAGGTAGTATTTGCTTAACAGGGCAGATGGAAAGGGTTGTTTTCAGTAAGTAGCTGGGCTAGTTGTTTAACCACAGGCACTTCAACAGCTTCAAGTGTGAGTACAAGTGAACTTGGAGAGAGAAGCTTTATTGAGGAAAGGGAGGTATGTATATATGTTACAGCTGGACTGAAAAGAGGCTGTATACACCATGTCTACAAGGTATTGCACAAAACTTGCAGAGAAAGGTAATAGCTAAGCATTCAATAGCTCATTTTCATTCCCACTGTCATTTAGAAAATGTGGCTGAAGGTGAGATATTCTCTGCGTTTCTAAAATGGAGAATTATAACAAAAAATGAAGGGCTGTAGAAGTGGGTGGTTAGTCAGAAATGCTTTCTACACTGGAAAGAGGAAATAAAAGTGAAATTAGGTACTAAAGGGAGGAAAGCACATCCAACAATAATTCAGCATTCAAGTCACTGGCAAGGGGACCTTAACAGTCCAAGCAGACTTTGAAATAGTTAATCTGCAGGATCTGTGGAATTATGTATAGGAAGAGATGTCTTGGTTGTTTTCTCAAATTAAATTGATTGAGGTCTGTGCATTATATTACATGGATTTATTCTGATTAGATCTAAATCTAACTATCTTTCTTCCCAAGAGAGATTCAGAAACTCAAGAACTTCTTTCTTTTCTTTTTCTTTTCTTTAAATGTCATGGGTTTATCTCAGGGACATTGCAGCATTTTTCCTGCATCTGTAGTAGCTCAGAAACTGGCACACCAATCGGCTGCTGCCTTGCACTTGAAAAGCTGCTGTAGTTCAGTGTGGCTACATGGAGGCTGTTATAATACACTCATCACCGTGATATCTGAACACTGTGTAATCTCCGAAGTGCTTGAGGGTGAATGCCTTATATAGATGTAGAATATTATTACTGTATACTCTACTTAATTTGGACATACTGAATAGGGATAGCTGCTTTACTGGGTCTGTCTCCGTGGAAAATAATGACACTGTGTAGTAATGACTGTTAGTTAATCAAGATAGTATTGGCATATGTTCTGCTTAAGATGTCTGATTTAGTTTCTGCTAAATAAAAAGCTGTTTAACCAGGTGACAAATAGGTATGAAATCCTGAACTGGTTTTTAAATATGCCAATAAAGACGAAGCAGCCTGTTTTCCTAGATTCTTGGGTAGCTTGGTCAAGGGTGGCTGAGTTCAGTGGCGCTGGCTGAGGGTACGAGCAGTCTGTCGACATCGCACCAAATCGCTTTTGATCGTGGCACTGACAAGCCCACTGGCAGGGGTAATTCTTGCTTGGCATTTGTGTAGCTCATAACAGGTGGGTACGTGCATTGCACTGCGTGAACAGATGCACACCAAATACTGTGTTTCACCATCCAGTTATGGGCCTGACCACTCCAAAACAGCCCAGTGTGCGTGGTGCACCTTCCTCCCAGGCTTCCTCAGTGGAAGACATCAGAGCTTTTGGAGCGTATGGGGAGCTTATCACTCTCTTCAACAAGCTGTCCTACATTTAACTTCTTCCTTGCCAGCTTCAAGCATGCTTGGGCCCCAGTAGACCTCTTCATGTGAATTCAGTAAGTCTCCTTGGACTGTGGCTCAGTGAAGTGCAAAGCAGGAATCTTGCTAAATTAAACAGTAGTTTGTGGAAGAACTAATTCAGTTTTTAGTGTTGAGAGTCACTGGGGCTTGATGGACTTGGCACATGTGGAAGTGCTACTGCTTTGTCTTCTCAGCCAGAAACCATTCTCTTAACTGTAATATACGAGTATATTAGTCCATGCCTCTTTCCATAAGAATGTTGATCTTCTCTCACCTGACAAATCACATATGCTTTTCCCAGGAAAGAAACACAAAGTCTTTTATTTCTCTGTTAGAAAGATAATCACGCTAGTAAATGCTGCAAATCATTGTAGTCTTCATAATGGGGTATTAAAATGAAAAGCCCACAGATGCTCCGTAATGATTTACAGCCTTACTGGTTAAACACCTTGGGCTGTTCTATTTTACCATGGAACTAAAGAAACTTTACCATTTCCCCTGTATGGAGAAACCCTGAAGATACTGATAAGTCATTTCTGAGTAAAAATTTGTAAAGTCACCGTGAAACCAGCAGGTGATCTCAGAAATCATATAAGCATTCTTTTCAAAATTAGCATTTGATACCAGAAGTATTATTTTCCATATGAGAAATCCTTTTAAATATCCTGTGCAGTGGATCTGGTAACTGCTGAAAGCTGTGTTTATTATAGCTGCTTGAAAAATACATTGTAAAATTAAAATCATTCAGAGTGTATTCTGCTTCTGAATTCAGAGTTTCCATAAAAGTTCAGTGTTTCTATGGTTTTCTTTTCATACCATCGGCAATTTCTGGACTCTGGAAAACTTTGGGTTTGCTTCTTATCCTTAACTGAAAAATACCATAAAAGCTGAGCAAACCCTATGATATTACATTCTTCAGTTCTACCCTGGACTACAAAATTGTTTGTCAATAAGCCATGATGCCTTGTATGCTATATTTGATGTATTTCTTGAAACCTCAGCTGCTGAAATCATGTACAGAATTAATCTCATCTAACTTATACCATCTGAAAATTAAAGCATATGTTTTAAACTGGTTTCCTAAGCACTCCTGCTTCTATATGCAGCTGTGTAAACAGCCCATTTGGCAGAGTTCGAGGACAAGGTGAGGTGTGAGTCTCTTTCTGGAGATGCTTTTCTCTCTTTTTCCACTAACAGAAAGGGACTTTGGCTGGCATGCTTAGCCTAAACATTACCTCTTCCCTTTCTGAAACACTTTCTGGATTCCTCATGTTAAACTTCCGTAACTCTTTGCATACTTTCTATTGCCTATCTTTAAGCAGAATAGCTCATTCCTTGTTGTTTCTCTTTGCAGCTTGTTTTAAGACTAATATGCTATTTAATGTCTTCTGTTCTCTATATTTCCTACCTATTTCACATTAAAGTGAAGGTGAGGCTGTGAAGGTCTGTCTCCAGTGCTCCGTACCCCATAGGTACTGGGACTCTTACCTGCCTCCCAGGTGAACAAGGTTATTCAGTTTGTTCAGTGCAGAGGATCTCCATGGAGCCAGCTACCTGCTTTTTGTGGGACCAAGAAAGAGTCAGAGGTACCTTCTTGATGAAATTCTCAGCAGCGGTCATAGGACAGGCCTTAAAAATATTTGATATGCAAATATTCTACTCACTGTTGCAGCCATATAATCTAGAGGAGTACCTCCTGATTTAGAGACATGAGAACAAAATGTAGCCCTATTAACTTAGCTGTTCCTAGTCTATGAGAATGTCAGTTATGAATAGGTTGGCCCTGGATAATTAAACAACAAACTTCTTGTTAACTGCTAGTAGGAGTCAATTCTTTTCATGGTCTTAATTTATTGTATTTCACAGAGAAGGTGAATCAGACTTGTGATTAGCTTTATTATCTGTAAACACTTTCAAGTCACAGGATGAAATAAAATTATGACCAAGTCTAATGATGGACATGGATCAAGATGGGTTTTTTCTGTCACAAGATGGAGTGTTACGAAAAGGTTTCCTTCCCTCATTAGTTTAGGAAAGAAGAGTCAAGTTGAAAAATAGAACAGAAAATAAAGGGAACATTACAGTCTGCAGTAGCCAGAGAGAGACACTTTCAGCTCTTCCCAATTTGCTAAAAAGTATCTTTGCCTCTCTCATCACCTTTCGTTCCCCCTACTCCCAGCTTACATTAAAATATTTACTGAGTCTGTTACCTAAAACCACAGCAGCTAAATCACTTTAGTATGGTTGAATTTGCAACAGGATTCTTATAATTTGTGCCAAGGGACTGGGCAGAACTATGCATCATTATGCAAGTGGTGTATGTAACAGCCAGGCTAAATGGTAAAACAAAAAGGAAAGGAAGGAAATCACTCATGGACATGCCTGAGAATTGATGCAATAGTTTTCTCTGAAGCAATTCTGTTATATTGTGAAAATATGTGCTTGGACCATTTAAAAACTTTCTATTTACTCAATAGACCATAACAGCTCTGAAGCTTACTGCAGTGTTCATTCAATAGACCAGCTCTGTATTTTTGGTCTGTCATGTAAATATGCATTTGAGCAATTCTAAAAGGGCATATTTTACTCAATGGGCCATATTGGCTCCTCTGGAGCCTGTTATGTTGTAAGGTATTTTGTAGTATGTTGCAGTTCTAATGTTAATACAGGCATACTCATCTCCATGGTGTGATCTTTCAATATGCTCTAAGGACTGAGTCCCTTCCCAATCACTCAGGTGCCTGCATGGAAGGGGGTATTGGTCCAAGCAGCATTATATTGTGCCAAGCTTCTCTGTCTCTTTTTAAAAAGAGACATCTGCCTTCTGGAGGTAAGCAGGTCAGTAGGAATTAATGCCACTGTCCAAGTTTTACTGGAGGATCGTATAGTTAAACTAACATGAAAAAAAATCCACTTCTTCCGATCCCTTGGTAGCCCCTGCATGCTTGCTTGAAAAGCTTAGTCTTCTGGTGTAGCTGTGACCATCCCAATGACATTATCTTAAGCACATATAATTTATTATCTTTTTTAAATAATGCAGACACTTGGCTTTGTCTTCCACTGATTCTTGTCAGCATCCCCCTGCATAAGATCTCTACATTTCTAGTGACCCAAAAGGGAAGGTGGAGCAGCAAGCTGGAGTATCCTGTGAAAGCCTGAGGTGCAAGGGTTTACTTCTTGAACCATAAGCATCTCTTCAGGTTGCATGAGGGAGGAGGTCTTCTGTAAACAGCAGTCACTCAAGACTACAAGGGTTTTCACCTGCACCTGGCTTTCCCACAGAATGACAAAACCTGTGCTTAAGGTGTTTATCTCAGACCCTGTGACAGGATAAGGAACCTGTATTAGCTATGAAAACACCTCCTCAGTTAAAAACTGAACCAGAATCTCTGTTAGTGCATGTTAGCTATATGACTGGAAATATTTTATACTGTCATCTCTGCTCCTTCCCTTACTTTAGTGAAAAAAAATTGATTAATTGTTGGATTTTTTTGGATTTCTGCCTTCTCTTGTTTTCTTAGTTCTTTCAAAGCTGCTGGCATTGCTGAGGCATTAACACCAGTAAGAGGGGAGTTTGCATATGCAAATTTTACTCCCTTAATTAAAATCAGGAGCACTTGATTACACTGCTGAGCCCCAGAGCTGCAAATATGTAAACAAAGGTTACATGCTCAGAAAGGAAAATTGAGCCCTATGTCATGTTTTTGTGATAGACTTTTGTTAGTTCTTAGTCTACTGTTAATGTGAAGCCCAGTGCCAAATTAATTTCCTTATTCCTAGATTCAAGTGCATGCTCTTTCAGGAGTACACTTTGTGGTTATTTTGTTTAGGTTTGAGATTGTTTTGTTTTTATTTTGTATGTGCTCCTCTGATTTGGAACCCCCTTGCTTTCTGGCTGGTAGGAATAAAGCAATTAAGAGCAGGTGTAGCTTGAAGGATGTGATGAGGCATCTAGAAAAAGCGATTAACAGGAAAAATAAGTCATGGGGTTTCATTTGTTTTTTAATTGTCCTCCAGTGTGTGGCCTTAGTCCTTCAAAATCTAGGCAACGCTGTGCTTCTGCTGCCTTCAGAAGTTGTGAGGACTTTCACTGGTGGACCTGAGAAAGTGATTTGGTAAGACATTGCCACTTGTAGTAACCACCTTTCTCCAAATGCTTGTTCCTGTTCTTGCACAGTAGTCTTTATCCCCCCTTAGCTATATGCACAGTTCCAGAAACAGTGCTGGCATGACCGAGAGCCCTGGTGCGAGCCAGGGAAAAAATGGCTGGGGAGGAATAAGTTGAGGTGCAAGAATTTCTTAGACTAGATATACCAATGTCACAAGCATATTTTGCAGATGGACCCTCTCTGATAAAGACAGTAGCGTTACATTTCAGTTTTTCTAAGCACAAAACAGTGTAGCAGTGCAGAAGATTTGCTTTCCTTACAAACATGTGTCTTACTGAGCTGTCAAGTTCATTTTTCGTCAGTCAGTTATCTCCTGGTCTTAACAAGTAAGACTGCTCCTGGAACAGCATGGGAATTAAAAGGACACAAGATACTTATACTGGTATAGCTCCCACAAATCCACATCTACCCTAGGTGTTTGCTTAAGAAGCCATGTATATGGTGCAAACTAGGTGTGATGCTCTTCCATGCTGTTTTGTTATACTTGCTTTGCAAGGCACTACTGTACACAGTATTAGTCAGTAGAGATTAAGACTTGTTTTAGATAAGAAGCTCTGAGATTTTCTAAGGCTATGGTCTGATGTGCCTGTTAACTTTTTTAAAAAAGAATGTTGCAGGGACTTACTTTTTCAGCATTGATCTTAGTTTTAACTCTTTGAGGTCTTTTCTGCTTACTGTCTGACTATCTATGGGCTTTTGCTAATATGAAAGATATGTAGCAAAATTCAGCATCTGCACAGAAATAGCAAAGGCTGATGCCAATATGTCACACTTTCAGTTTATAAATTCCACTACCTCATTTCACTTAAGGATACAATTCAAGCCCACTCTGCACTCACAGCCTCTAATCAATCAGGAGTAGCTAAGTATAAAAGAAAATTTGTAAAAGAAATTTCCACAAACTTCACAGGTCTGATGAAAGCATAGCTGGTAGGACCTAAGTTCAAGGCAGATCACAGCTACCCAAGTGCCTATCAGAGTACAGCCTTGGGTGAGATTTATTGCCATTGAGAAGGACAATTTTTATCAAAATCCATAGAATCAAAGCATATATTCACCAAATCCACATACTGACACCAGCATAAATACACAAATTGCTGTATTCTGATCTGTGACATAGAGACTTTATGTCATCTGGAAAATGGATCTCTGCATTTTGTCTTAATTTTCATGGTACTTAGTACACAGCCAAAGTAATACTCAACCTAGATTATTAATAGAAAGGAATGCATTTCCTAAAGGTGAACTAGAACCCAAACACAAAGGGCAAGTTTCTGTTATCAAGGTAAAGTATATTTTTTTGTCAGTTCCTGCACACATCGCATAAACATTAATGATGGTTTCAGCCACACACATGTATATCTCTCATTAATACTAATGGGCAATACATGCACACAGATCTCTGGTTAATACTTATGGGAATTACATATACATGCAAAACTCATTAGCATTAATGAGGGTTCTCCTGTGGATATCTAATGATCATTAATGGGAGTTACATGCATGTGTATTTCCCATTAGCATTAGTGGCACGTGCATCTCATTAATATTGATGGGAAATACAGGAAGCCATATCTCTCATTAATATTAGTAGGGGTGATGCACATACTGCAAAGAGAAAGCTGTTCCTGCCACATCCTCAATGAGGAAAGTTTGAGCTGTTGTTAATTCTGTTCTAAAGCAACTTCAGTTTGTGCTGTCTTTTGGTGAATTATCCAAGGTGTCCATGACCTTGGCCACAAGGCACAGGTTTCCTTCCCACATGAATGAAGTATTTCTGAAAAAGCCCAAACATTCTTTTCTTTGGTACCCAGACAGCATGTCATCTCTACAGGTTTTTTTAAGCAAACATATTTCTGAATTGCTGCTATTTCAAATAAAAGTCTGTATATGCTTTTCACAGTATAGGGGTGGCACACACCAGCTGCTGAGTTATTGCTCATAGGCACACAAAATTTATTATAAGTTCTTGTGATCATAACTCCATTTTACATCATGCACTAATGCAGTATTGTGGCAAACTCTGACATGGTTCCTGATGAATGTAGCAGAGACTAAAGGTCACAGCTTCCCTTTGAAGTAAAAAAGGTATGGTTTTACTACAGTAACAAGCTTTTCATCCGTCTGGTTAGAAAGGGATTAAAGTTCAGTGTCCCTTTCAAAAAGGTGTTCTCACGCCCGCCAAAATGTTTCCATGGGCTTTTCTATAGGATTGTATTTTAGATCTCCTGTTGAACATCTGCTATTGCTGTTGCGTAGTGTCAGTGCAGAGCTCGGTTTCATGTGGTGGGGCAGCTGCAGAGTCTGTTCCTGGAGAGGACTTCCCTCTCTCTCCTCCATGGGGCATTCCTGCTTGGCTGGGTGCTGAAGAGCTAGGAAGAACCTGCGGCTCAGCACCAGGAGGGCACATGCTGTCCACGTGGTGTGAACAGGGGTGAGCAGACAGGGCTAAGGAAGAACATTGATCTCCCTGCCAAGTTATATATATGGAGAGAGGGGAAGGTGATTCCATAAAGCTCTGGCCTGGGAATCAAGTGATTTGCAATCACTTCTCACCTTCATACCCCACTGTAGGATAAATTCTTCTTTTTCTATTCTTTGTTATACCTACCACCTGGTACATGGGAATTATAACCTGAAATAGGAACCCTAGATGCCACTGTAATGTCTTAGCTACAGCTAATACTAATAACAGCTATGTCAGATATATGCTATTTAAAACAGAAAGCAATATATTTATTTTCAAAAGTGCCCTTTGGTAAGATAGTCTTATTGCTTTTCTCATTACTGTATAGAATTAGAATATCCATTGTCCATGCAAATTGGTTACAAAACATAATGTTTGCAAATAACAGATGAAAATTAAAAATTATGTTTGGCAAATGCAACTGCACTATATTAGATTCTTTAAGGCTGGGGGAGGTATATATTGCACCTTCCTGTGCCAGTAAGACCACTGCTGTACAAGAAGGCTTCAGTGCCGGGAATGGCAGGCTGTATCACTGCTGCAGCTGCTCCATTTCAGGAGCCTTCTGGAGAGAAGGAGAGGGAGCAAGAGTGTAAGAGCAGTTTTAACTCCCACAAGAGTTCTGCAGACAAACTGCCTTGCATGAGCCTTTTCTACCTGCCCTAGCTCTGCCCCTTTGGCAGCATGCATTGAGCAATCTTTTGTTGCATATAGGTTCCTCATCATTATAGGGGTGTAAGAGATGTTGTCACTGCTTTCGTTACCAGCAGATGTTTTATTGCTGGGCTCCCTGACCCCAGAGGGGTCTATGTGGGCCCTGTATGTAATCTACATCATTTTGCCTATGTAATCTATTTCATTTTGTGTGAAAATCAACAATGAATTTAGATACAGTGGGCACAAATGCATAAAACTCTTTATAAGCACAGATATACAGACTCGGACATATGCTTGCATAAGATGCACACACACATACTTACCCACACTCACATTCACCCATCCTGGAAAGTCTAATGCAGGAGAGGTGATTCTGCTGCTAAAGGATGACAGATGTCGGAAGACATCAAGGAAAATCACAATAATATTCTGTCTGGCTACAGCAGCATTAAAGATTCTAATCTGTAACTACAGCTTTCACTTATAATTCAGAATTCAGCTGCTAAACAAACTAAATAATTTATCAAGTACAATATGTTCTAACTCAGCAGCTTGCAGAAGCTGCAGCCATACCTTTGTTTCAAAGAGTCACCAAACGGTAGAAATGTCAAGCTTTTCCTTAAAGTGCATCTTCTGCAATTCCCTTGGTAGATAGCACTGATTTTTTTTTTTTTTTCCAAAAGATGTTTTATTGTTTTTTTACTTTTCATCAGGGTGGGGTTGCCATGGCAATAAAGTAGGATGTCTTGCTGGATTTCACCTTTGCTGTCTTGCTTCATATGGTTCTCTCTCCTCAGAGCAAACATGGTGGACGCAATGCACATACAGATGTCTGATTTCAGATTTCTTTCTCGAGCGTGCTTGGCAGCTGCTCTCCTGAGACGGGCAAAGCAGCACTTTGCAAGCAGCACTTCACGTTCATCCTCCCACTCTCTAATGGCCACCATCACATGTCTCCCTTGCTTTGTGAGCTCTCTTGTAAGATAGACAAAGTTTTTCATGAAAGACTTGCTTCCAGTGTAAACAGAACCTTTTGTTTAAGCATTTCGCTTAACTAAATGACCAAATCAATTCTCCTTCTCTTGAAGTTAGTTGAGGTTAAATGGTGAAATATGCCATAGAAGAAGTTGGGAACATCCATTTCATATCCCAGCAATATGTCCAGAGCTAAGCCAGTTACTGGATTTAAAAGGCTGGATTTAGGTTGTGATGCTGCCATCATGACTGTGCCTCTGAACTGGATCTCTCCCTTCCTCTCTGTCAATGTTTATTGTCATCCCAATTTTCCCAGTTAGACTTCTAGGACTTCTCCCAGAAAAAAAAGTTTCAAAAATTAAATCACTCACCAAGATAAAGAATTTTCATTTTATATATCTCCACTGCATCTTTCAAAAATAGATTATAAATCTGTTATCTATATCTGAATTTCACAGTGGTACCATCTCAGAAATCCAGATGAAGAGGATAGTAAAGGCAAACAAAAATCTCAGTCCTTCAGTTTGAACCTTGCAGATCAGCTCTTCTCTTCTTGTGGACTACCATCAGTGCAAATAGCTGGTATTTCAGGGTACACTAATGAATAATGCATCCCATGAACATATCACTAATATCATCAGAATTTAAAACTCCATATGCCAGTAGCTATATGTCACAAAAGAAATAAAAAAATACATAGCATTTTTAATGTGATGTGAATTTTTTCCCTTTAGTGTTTGGATTTCTCTTTGCAATTCAACCAGAGTAAAAAGTATTACATGAACCCCTGTGGATTAGCCATGATGCCTTTCTTTACTGCTTTTCAATATTCTGCTTGTAATGACCAAGCTGAGAAAATGTTTCCTGATTTCCAGACCTTTCAAGGTCTTATCCTCTGTTTTCCTTCTGTCTTACTCACTAGAGTTGCATTAAGTTTCCCTCTGATTTTACTAACATTGCCCTGGCAGAACATCAGTGTCATTTTAAAGTATCACTATAATATTTGTTCTTCTGATTACATTGGTCTCTGACTGCCAGTCCCACTTTTTCTCTTGAACAGATACTATTAGTAGAGTTATTATTCAAACATTATAGCACCCAAGAGACATGGGCATTGTCTAGCTTTTCCATTTAGTTAATGCCTTAGAAAACTTACAATCTGGGTAGAAGACAAAAAGCACCACATGGATATCAAGACAGAGGGGAAGAAGGGTGCAACAAGACTACATGGGTTTGCATGCTAAGCAGCAATATCAGCATGATGATATTATCTCTTACTTTGGGTGTATTATGACAATAGAGAGATTGAAGGGGAACTTCCAGAGCTGTCAGATGGTTGTGTACCTGTTCCTTTAGGAGCTCTTTCATAGGATGTGGTGGTGCAAAAACCATGAAGTTATTTGATGAAAATCTGTGCTTAGCATAACAGGTTGGCTTGCCAGATGAATGGGTGGTAGGAATTGATTTTTTAATAAAGAAGTCACTCAGAAGATTGAACAAACTTTTCTATGATGTGTGAAAATTTAGCGCACATTATTTTGCTGAACTGGAACTTCTGTTTTCATCCTGGTAGTAATGGGCTGCAAATACAGGTTCACTGCTGCCATCACGACAAAGACTGTATTTTACAAGACAGACTCTTTACTATTTCTGCCCCAAACTAATACTTCTGAGCATGGTAAGTCACAGCTACAGTGATAATCATGGTTGTAGAGCAAGCTGTGCTTTGGCTGCTTCTCTCCAGGTTTCTTCTCAGGGCAGAGACCAAGCTTCCTACTAGTCATTTGGACAGGACTAGGCAAACCTGTGCCTTTTAAACCAGACTTCAACCCAGTTTACTAATATATGAGGCCCAGCTTCGCCTGGCACTGGGAAGACTTTCCCCAGAACAGTTGTGACAGTGCCTGATTATAGTGACCCAAAAGCAAGTTTTGCACAAAAAACCACTGTTTATTCTGTCACCTGAAATGTGCAGCATGTGTAGGTCCCTTGTTCTGGAAAACTGAGCTGTGGCTGCTGACTTGCTGCTATTTTAAGAATGCACCAAACCCCAGGCAGCAAGTGACAAGGAGAAAATCAGAATGTTTTTAAAGAGAGTTACATTGCTTAACATTTTTATCAGGAAGATTTCAAAGTATTTTGTATGAGTACTACTATTATCCCCAGGTTATACGTGGTAGGACTGAAATAAAGTACAGATTAGCTACTTTCTCAAATCCATGTGAGAGTTAAGTAACAATCAGGAATGGGACCCCCTACCTTGGCTTTCCATTACATGTTGCAATTATTGCATAGCCCCATGTCATGTACATTTCTGGTATATACGATTCTAACTCAGCTGCATTCGCTGCCATATAATTCAATGACAATATGTGCATTTGGGGGAGGGGGAAGGACTATTTTTTGGGCAAGCCCTCTGGCTGTTTATAGTCTAAAATGCATTTAGCGTGAAAATCTGATGGCTCTTGAAAACATCTTCCTGGACTTTTTGCTGAGCCTGCCAAGAACACTGATAATTAACAGAAGTAATTTTTGTGACAGAAACAAAAAGGCTGACCATATGTTTTGTTTATAGTCCTATACCATTTCTCTAAAAGAAAAATGGAACTTCAACCTGCATTAAGTATCAGAACTGAAAACACAGTTCATTACTTATCATGTTTACACTGAATAAGATTAAAATTCAGCTTTTATGTTCAATTGAATTATTAGAAATATCTAATTCTAGTTTATTAACAAATTTTTATAGGGCCAAGGACAGTTGGCTGAGCTGAGGTGCTGAAGCATATTATGGTGCAGTATTGCCTGTGTGTTGGTGTGAGCTGTACCCATACTTGAATCAAATGGGAAAACCCATGACCCAAATATCAGCTTTGTCCTGCATATAGTAACCCTAATGTTTGCAATATCACATTACAGCAGAGATTCAGTCAGGTACTGTTATATTCTCCTAACTCTGTATAACATTAAAAAAAAAAAAGACAGCTGCCTCAGATTGCCTTACTCTGGGGGAAAAAAATCAACATCTGCAGCTGAGGATGATTCCTAACTGCTGCTGAGAGAAACAAAATCTCATAGGCTTCACTGCAGTAGAATAAAGCAATAAAATGCAGCAATGCAACTGCAATAATGGTGGACTACATAGAAGTGTTTAACATGTATGCATGTGAACAGATTTATGAAAAGTATTTTTTGTAGTCCTTCAAAAAGACTTGCAGGCCAGATAGTGAAATGTCTTTGATTTTTCATATTTAATATTTCATTAATAATAACAATGGTAATGGATAATTTGCATATATAATAGCTTCTGTGTGTTAAGATAGTAAAGTTATTTACAACTTTCACCTAAACAGCAGGTTTCTTTAAGCACTACATACATGCACTGTGTTCTTATTTGGCAACTATGTAAACAGGAGTATTAACAAGTCTTGTTTAGGGTATGGGACTGACTCCACCTAAGATGATAAATACTCAGTCACCCTTTAATTCACTTTCTAACCCTTCTGCTGAGATGCCCATTAAGTCTGTTAATTGGTGGTGGTCACTCATGACAGGAGCAACAGTAGCCTTGGAAGCAGCGTGGGACCTGTCACCTCCTTCTTCCAGCAGATACAAACAACTGCCTGTTTAGGAGGATAATTCCAGCTCCTTTCTGCTGAGCTGTGCTGGATTCAAATTACTGTCCTGAAAGGAAAATCCTGTGCAAGGCCCATGGCAAACTTTAAATGCATTTATTTTTAGGATACTAGCAGAGGGCAAGCAGAGATGAGTAAGACTGATCCCAGGAGATTGCTGCTCTTTAAACAAACAGTGAATATCTGCCCTATAATTGAAGATGGGTCATGGTATCTTATTTCTTGTGGGTGTTATAGTACCCACAGGTAGTCAAAGAGGCAGAGGAGTTGTGATATCAACACAGTTCATATGCTGATGAGCCAGAGCTCTTTCATGTAAGAAGTGAGTTACGGTTTGTCTGTGCAACTGGATGAGAACCATTTCAGTACACATTATACTGTTATTCTTGAGCTGTGTGATGTCTTTAACATTAACCATTGTCTTTATTTCTGTATCTGAGTAATTCCCTGAAAAGGGATACAATATTAATAATCTTGAATAGTTTAGAAATCTGCTGATTAAAGCAAATGCTTTAATCACCTTGCCAAACAAAATCAATAAGCAAATATCTGTTGCCTAGAAAATGGTTCAGATAAATTAAACAGAGTATTCTGTTTGCATTTATTATTGCAACAGTATCAAACAGACCAGGTCTGAAGATTCTTGTTTTCAGAAATTTGATGCAATGTGGCTTACAACAAGCAAGGAAAAAAACTCTTTTATGACTACTGGGAAAGGGAGGTCAGCCATCGATCTCAATGCTCATTTTAGACACACACGATGTGAATACAACACTAATACAAATCTGAAGGATTTAAATCTTGTTAATTTTAGAGTGGACCAAACCCACAGTGCTTGCCAACCACACTGCTCAACCTGAGAGAGAATGGGACGTTATTCCTACTTTCATAAACTTAGAAGCTCTCTCTCTCTGAAAACAGAAACCAGTTATCATCACAGCAGACATGGAGAGATGTCAGTGAGGGCTGTAACTTCAGTCAAGGATCTCAGAGCAGTGTTAGTGCAAATGCCACTAGTTATAAAATAGTGAGGGGGAAAAAAGACATGCTGTATAGGTGAAATCTCAGTAGACTGATTCAATTTTTTCCATGAAGCATTAGCAAGGTTTTAAATAGCTGCAACCTGCATATTAAAAATGCCCATGTGTATAATACATGAATAAGGGCACCTTGGCTGAATACATTATGGAACAGACTGTCATCTTTACCCTCTTCATAATCATACTTTTGCTTTCTTATGTGAATAGATAGACAAGAATAGTGAAGAGCACTTATCAAAAAGTTAAATTAGACAGTGAATCAATGGATTAAGACCCTAGTTTTTAAAAAATAAGCATCTCTACACCAGTTCCTTTCTTTCTACTGCTTTTTTGAGTCAGGCCATTTCTCTGCAGTTCTTTATTTAGACCATGTTCTATCCACAGACTGACTGGGGCTTTTTTGTGATTCATTCACCTGCTGCTCCAGCAAAGGCGTAATCCCATCTTCATTTATATACCTAAGAGACAATTCAGATACAGGAAAGAATGTATGCTTCCAAAAGGAGACTGCTACATCTGCTGTGCTTGATATATGTGAAGTGTGGCAAAAACCTCTCTGCAGCTGTTTGTATTTAGGATGAGAGGATATAATAATGCACTTGCAGGGCAGGAGTGACTCACTGAATATTTAAAAAAGATATGCAGAATTTATGCTATTCAATAATATATATATATATATTTTGACAAGCCATATATTCCTGGCCCATTAGCCCATTTCAGGAAAGAGACGCAGAATTTTTGGATCGAAGTAGTTTGACTTTTTCCCCTTAAGTATTGATTCCCTGTGTAACCATTATTTTGTAGCCCTCTGTAGAAAGGCTAGCAATTCAGCTTTTTAATGATGCACTCTCTCTAATGATGGAAGAAAAAAAAGACTGGCAAGTTTTCTGATAGAGATGGCTTTTGTCTATGACACTGGTTTTTAGCTCTCAAGTGAGTGGAACAATGGCTCCCAGTGACAAAGCTTATGAATTGCTGTTATCAGTGAGAGCTTGCTGAGAAAATGAAGTGCATGCCTATACTTCTATTTTATATTCCATGGAAATTAAAACCATTTTAGGCCCTACATGCAGGCCTTTATATATATCTGAACTGTATTTTTTTCATCTGACTCATGTCTCTGCGAGTCATTTATAGCACTTTCATATTCAGAGAGATTTCTTAGACTATTTATGATGGTCCTTTAAGTATATTTAAGCCCCCCTTTTTAACAGGGGTTGGGTGCACAAGGGAAAGATGTTTTTTCTAGACAATGCTTTACAATGATAGAAATTACAATGATGTTTAGAAAATGGAAATCCCTTTCTATTTTAACTACAAACTATTTCTAAGTAGGAATAGGCTCTTACCTGTATTTACTACATTTCATCATAAGTAAGGAAATCCAGTTTGCTCCTTCTTGTGTGACCTTGACAAATCTTGACAACCCTAAGATTTCATATGGCCCCAGAGTTGAACAAAAGTCCCAGGCTTCACACAGTGTCAGAGTGGACTGCCTTAGCCCTTCGCAGGCTGTGCTGCACTTGGTGCTGGAGCAGTAGCTGGCAGAGAGGACAGAGGAACAGAGATCATTAGCAACCCTGTGAGACACCACTTTGGCAATCTATATTGTACTTGGGAACAAACATCAGTACTGCAGGGAAAAAACAAAAGATGCAAGATCACTCAAATGGCAGAGCTACTGTGTTTGCTTAAAGAAAAAATAAAATCGGCAAACAAAGGCACTGGCAAGTAAAGGACTTGGAGTTTATTGTTACCTCCAGTGCAGGTTTCACTGTCCTTGTACACCATCCTATTACACTAAGGATATGAAATTAAATTTCCTTTCTTCTCTAGGACTATTTGCAAGCTGCTCCCAAGTCCCACATCAACACACACTTCTTACTTACAGATGGCTGCCAAATTGCAAAGATAACAAAACAAAGCCATCAATTCCTTTTTAAAATGATCAGAAATAAGTTAGCAAAAACATTTTTTTCTGGCTGCCTTTTCAAACCCCTACTGACATAAAAGGGGGGGGTGGTGAAAAAAGCTGAAACCTTCAAGACACATCCCTTTTGTGGGAAGGCTGGAATGGTCTTTTCAGGGCTTTCTCTTTATTTTGAAAATTTTTAGAAATATAGATTAGAACAGACCAAAGAGAGGGATGAGATACCCTAAAAGGAAATCATGAAACAATATTTAAATGTTGTGTGACTTCATTCTCGCCTGAAGGCATGCTGAATTCATAAAGAGAGTCCCCCAGGATATTTCACAGTGTGGTGGTACACAGCCTGCTTCCCTGACAGGTCATTACTGCATATCATGCTGGGATCCAGTACATGGCATGCTGGTGGCTGCTTTACCTGCCTTGGTCTCAGTATAGCCCCTGTAAATATAAGCCAAAGACTCCATCTTTGGAATCCCAAATGTCCAGGCAGACTCACAAGACAAGGGGTGATTGATTTCCACTACAGGACAGAGCTGTCAGAAAAAGTTATCTTGAATTCAGAAGGCTTATGGACAGGCTCCTCGCAAAACTTAAGTGTATAACATGGATGGCTATGTGGGGTTGGCTTATTGAAGTACTCCTTTTTGACTTCATGCAAGGTAGCAGACTCTGAGTGACAGTAAGAAATTCATTTAAAAGGCAGAAAGAGCAGAACACAAATACAGAAGGAGGGCTGAATGTAAAATACATAATAGAGATGCATTAGGATGGATGAAACTGTGAGGAAAAAATACTTCATTAGTAGGACATGGTGAAGGCACACCTCTCACAGCTAGCAGAAAAACTGCTTTTCTGTGTTGTGTGGTGGTGTTCAGATAGAAAATCTGTGGTGAGAGTTTTGCATGGCCATTTTGAAAACTAGGCTGGCTCCTCTGGACTTGTGGAGGTGTCAGTGGCACTGATGACCCTGAAGAGGGAAGAACTCCCCCCTAAAACAATCTTTCTCTGATAAGAAATTATCATCTGACCCTGACGAACATTCTGCCTGACCATGGCTGAACACCAGGTGCCCACCAAAGCCATTCTATCACTCCCCCCTCCTCAGCTGGACAGGGGAGAGAAAATATAACAAAGGGCTTGTGGATAAGGACAGGAGAGATCATTCACTAATCACCGTCACAGGCAAAACAGACTTAGCTTGGGGAAAATTAACTCAATTTATTACAAATCAAAACAGAGTAGGGTAATGAGAAATAAA
>JANZLQ010000095.1:26270483-26286909 GCA_026212715.1 Elanus axillaris
GGGGGAGTGAGTCAGCGGCTGCAGCTGCATGGTGCTTAGTTGCTGGCTGGGGTTAAACCATGACAACTGTAAAGCAAATATATGAAAATAAATTGAAATTTTAACAATCTTTATGTCTTCTGATGGATAAAAACAGAAGACATCATTCTTTCACTGTAGTGATACTAGAAAATGAAGAGTTATTATGGTTCAAGTTTCAGAACACACTACACATGATACACTGCACATCCTTTACACCTAGAACCAGACTGGGGAGATAAAGGATGAGGATTACGTTTATTTATGCATGAATGTAGTGAACATCTGCCAAAATCTATCTAGTTATTTTAATTCTCCATTTCAACAAAGTTGACCATCTGCTCTGTCATCAGCAAAGATCTTGTCCTAAAAGCTAAATCAAAAGATCACCTGTCTTGTGCACCTTGTTCTGACTTAACACAAGCAAAATTTTAATGGTATCCATCTGTAGGTATGACGGTGACCTGAAGCAAGTATATACTCATTGAGTCAAAATAAGCAGCTGGAGTTCTAGTAAGCAGAATGGCAATTAAAATATTTAGACCCTATCAATAACTAAGAGACATGAAATTAGGTGTACTGCTTAAGACAATCACTCTGTATAATTGTAATACAGAAACTTCAGACACCTTTGAAAGCCAGTGATACAGAAATTATATATAAATTTTCCTTAAGATGATGCTAAAGTCTGCAATGAAACTGTTGAACTTGTATTCTCTTTGTATTTCAAGGTACACAATAACACAGAAAGATTCTATCACTGCCTAAATATAAAATATAATACAATAATACATAAATTCCCAAATTAGTGTTTAATATGAGAAACTGAGTTTTGTCATGTTCTGATTTTTAATATAATTGCTCAAATTACAGAATAGTACATTCCATTTTGGGGTTGGTTTTTTTCTTGTTTCCCTCCCTGCCAAAATGAGGGAAAATAAGAGGTAGGAGTTAGAACATTTGCATTACTTCAGTTCTCATTAAGAGAAAAGAAAAATGTTAGACAAGAGGACATTATATCATTTGAGTGACTTAATGGCCTTTTATATTGCTTGCACAGCTGTCACTGGTGTTGCAGGATTTTCTTGTGCTAGTTTTAACAAAATAGAAGGTGGAAGCTTTGCAGGACTGTAAAGACTTCAATAAAGCATTAGTTTCTCATAGGAGGAAATCTGCCAGAACCAGTAATCATTTGGGAGTGACCCCCCCTGGCTCAGGCTGCCTAAGGAGCTGTGCTAGCAGGAAACTCCATGTTATTGCAGCCCGGGCCAGCTGAACCTGGGCCTCAAGGCTGCTGCCAACACTTAAAATGTTCTGCTACTGTTGCCAAAACCTGAAGTTTTCTGTAATTGAGGCTGCAGATAACAGTACGTTGCTGATGCTTAGCACTTAGCAAAAAGGCAGCATTTATGCTATGTGCTTATTTGCGATTCACTAGAACCGTTCCGTCTAGCATTGGACTGAGCTTGTTTCTGTGTGCTAAGTATAGTACTATCAGAAAAAATCACATGACTTCATCAGTCTCTCTCAACACCAGTTAGTGGTTATTTTCCAGAACAGTCCAATTCAGATTCAGCTAAACTATTACATTATTAGTACTTACATTATCCTGATGATCATGATCCAGCTTCTTTAATTAGGCACATCAGCATGTCTATGTATGATGGCTCTTTTGTAGGGAGTCTTTTCAAATTTTTTTTCGTTAGAGACTCATTAGCCTTCCTGATAGACCACTTTGTGTTCCAAGAAACACCTAGGAATCAGACCTTATCTCTGAATTACATGTGATCTTTTTGAAATATTTTTAAATTGAACAATAATAGGATTGCATTCAAGGAGTAGAGATTATTTGAAATAAATAGAAAAAAACCTAGTTATACTTTACTACATGCAAACTTAGGCTGTAGATTAGTAGAGGAAACAGACTAAAGCCTACTTACTTATGATGAAAGAAAGTTTCTCTTCTCTCATATGAATTTACCATGTCTCTTTCAAAATACATTGAAGGGAGTGACCTTCAGTGCATCTCCACCTGCTCCAGTGTGGGGTCCTTCACAGGCTGCAGTATGGAGATGGCGGCGGCCGCGATCAGTCTGTGGTGGCTCCTGGCGGTGGCGGCGGCCGGGGCTGAGGGGGGGCCCCGCACCTTGGTGCTGCTGGAGAACGGCAACCTGCGGGACACGCACTTGCTCTTCTTCCGCAGCCTGGCAGACAGGGGCTTCGATCTCACTTTCCGTACAGCAGATGATGCTGGCCTGTCCCTGATAAAATATGGAGAATTTCTGTATGACAACTTGATCATCTTCTCACCGTCCATAGAAGATTTTGGTGGAAACATCAACGTGGAGACCATCACCGCTTTCATTGATGGAGGCGGCAGCGTCCTCGTCGCCGATAGCTCAGACATTTGCGACCCACTGCGAGAGCTGGGCAGTGAGTGTGGGATCGAGTTTGATGAGGAAAGGACAGCTGTCATTGACCATCACAACTACGATATATCCGACCCTGGCCAGCACACACTTATAGTCACAGATGCTGAAAATCTCCTGAAGGCACCCACCATTGTGGGGAAAGCAGCGCTGAACCCCATCCTTTTCCGAGGAGTTGGGATGGTGGCTGATCCTGACAACCCACTGGTGCTGGATATCCTGACCGGCTCTTCTACCTCTTACTCCTTCTTCCCAGATAAGCCTATTACTCAGTACCCGCATGCGGTTGGGAAGAACACCCTTCTGATTGCGGGACTCCAAGCCCGGAACAATGCCCGCGTTGTTTTCAGTGGCTCCTTGGATTTCTTCAGCGATGCCTTCTTCAATTCCGCTGTGCAGAAAGCTACCCCTGGCTCCAAGAGGTACTCGCAGACGGGTAATTATGAGCTGGCTGTTGCCTTGTCCCGCTGGGTGTTCAAGGAGGAGGGAGTGCTGCGTGTCGGAGCGGTGTCCCACCACCGCGTGGGGGAACTTGTACCTCCCCATGCCTACACCGTCACTGATCTTGTGGAGTACAGCATCGTAATTGAAAAGCTTTCTGACGGCAAGTGGGTCACCTTTGACAGAGATGATATTCAGCTGGAGTTTGTCCGCATTGATCCCTTCGTGCGGACCTTCCTGAAGAGGAACGGTGGCAAATACAGCGTGCGGTTCAAGCTGCCAGATGTCTATGGAGTGTTTCAGTTTAAAGTGGATTACAACCAATTGGGTTATACCCACCTCTACTCCTCCACCCAGGTGTCCGTCCGTCCCCTCCAGCACACACAATACAAACGTTTCATCCCCTCAGCATACCCATACTATGCCGGCGCCTTCTCCATGATGGTGGCCCGTACGGGGATCGAACCCGCGATCTGCTCCACCACGGTCCTCTCCACAAGCTGCAGAGGAATCTCTCGTCGGGCACCTGGAGCACCTCCTCCTCCTCCTCCTTCTTTATCTCTTGCCTTGGTGGTCACAGGGCTGCTCCTCACACTTTTTTTCCACACTCCTCACTGCCTATGTGGCATTTAGCGCTTTCTTAAATACACTGTCACAGAGGCACCACCAGTTTTCACAGATGGGCTCAGCTGTGCCCTGTCGTGGGGCCGTCCTGGAACTGGCTGGAACCGGCTGTGCCTGGCACGGGGCAGACTCCGGCCTTATCTCACAGAGGCCATCCCTGAAGCCCCCCACCACAGACACTCCATAGACTGTAGGTTATCTCACTTAAAAGGACTCTAAGGCATTGCTTTCCTGTCCATGATAACAACATCTGTGTTTAATTTTGCCAAGTCACATTACTGTCTGGCTTCAGAGACCAAAGGGTAGCAGATCCAGTATTTACCTTTAAAGAGTTACAAGCCTGTCACGCTTTCAAACACAGAAAAGGGATGACTGTTTAACAATGCATGTGAAATGAAGCTGTTGAGTGACTGTCACCAGCAGCTGTTGCAGGGGCAGTTACTCATGGGAGACGAATCTGGTAAGGCCCAATGCACAGCACTAGTGGAGCTGGTTTTGAGCAGAGTCCATGGTGAGAGGCAGATAATGAGAGACCATCTGCCTTGTCCAAAGCAGAGAGAGAGACAGAAATCCTGGATGGGTTTTTTCAGTTAGTGTTTTAAGAATCTGGTTTTCTCTTAAATTTTCTAGAGACGGGAGCCGTGGCCATGTGACAAAGAAGAGGTAGCTCCTTGTGTAAGAAGTCCACGCGTACTCCTTGGGGCCCAAGCTCTGTCACAGCAGCAAGGGTTTCCCCAGGGCTCAGCCTGTCCTCCTCAGCTTCTTGCCAAGTCACTGTAGTTGACTGCTCAGCCAGATAATACTGGAGAAAAAAGGCCTATGATATTTAATATATACTTCATGCAATTTCTTTTCTTCATACAGAATGGCTTGTTTAAATATATCAGATGTTCAAATAGATGACATTAGCATACTACCTCTGAATAAAGCACTTTCCTCTGCACTAAAGTTGTCCAGCTAATGGTAAAAAGTAATACTGAAGGTTGATATTAAGTATAATTGAATGCATTCAGGGCACAACTGCAGATCCCTTGAAACTGTCATAAACCATGCAAAACTACTTCCTCAGTGACAGTTTGTTGAGCATAAAAATGGAATTTGAAGAGCCTAAGCTATTTATTTCATTTCAGTGACATACTCAGCAAAGCTTACAGGTCTGTTATATTCCATAGAAAAGCAGTGTCTCCTGAACTTACAGATGATGCCATCTATATTACAGATAATGCCATCTATATTACAGATACAACACTGCCTTTGTGTATATGTATGTGTATACAATATATATATCAGTAGCAAGACTAAGAATATTTTTATTTTGCACAATTTAAATACTTTCAAAATTAGAGAGCAGCAGAATTGTGGTTTTATACAGTCTCTAGCTCTGTTTTAGTGCATAGTAATTTTAAAGTAAATAGCAGCATGGTTTAAAATACCAAAATTGTGACCAGAACATCAATGGCAGCATAGATGGCTTCTCTTGAATCTCTAGATATTTGTTTTAGAAAATTTGTTCATTCCCACATATCAAAAGTTTGGGAATTCCTCAGTTTTGCTCATACAAGTATTTGTGGAGCCCTGTGGTATGGCGCTAAGATAAAAACAAGCCAAAGATGTCATGCATGTAGAGAGTATCTTTTTTTGTTGTTTTTATATATTGTAGTCTGAGAAAATTCAGTTCATGTTTGAGATACTGTAGACTGGAAATCCCGTGCATATTGGATTTCATGTAGTTGCTGTCATTATAGCAATAATTAAACATAGTTGTGAACAAAATAGTTTTCTAATGACATGACACAAGGAATTTTTTTTTATGGCTTCTTTTTTTGAGAGCAGAATGCCTATTATTTTTAAAGAATGATAGAAAAATGCATGGAACCATAGACTGAAGAGGTTGCCAAGATGCTCTAAAGCAGTACATTCCTAAAACTCCAAAGTAATTTTAATTAGTAGCAGCACAAAAGTTTTTTGAAGAGCTGAACAATACTGTCATGACTGCAAATACTAATTAGTGGTCACTTTGATCACATATAAACTAAACGAGTAGTATTCCTACTAATTGCTTAAGGACAAAATTCTTCACCTAGCTCATTTGTAAAACATAATTGTGAAATAATAGATTTATTAATTATTCATTTTCTGGTGGGTGAAGATGCCAATAAAATATCAACAAGATAGACAGCTTTTCAATAACAGAAAAACTGAGCTGTAGATTTGCTTGAGATTTTTTCACTAGATCTACACTAAATCTGCCTTGAAAATGTACACTTAATTGCACAACATTTAAGGCATAAAAAGGCACAGTATTTTGAAGCATTGTTAAGAACATGGGAACAAGAACAGGAGGTTATATATAGTTAATCAAGTAGTCAAAAAGCAATAAAAATCATGAGACTAGATCACTGTGACAAAATAACGCCTCAGTCCCATAAGATTAATTTCTTAATGTTGAGTTGATGTTTATTTTTTATTGCTGTCTTTGGCATTTAGACTGCAGCTTTATCCGTCACTGTGATCAACTTACTGAACATTTATTCCCTAAAGATCAAGTACATTTTCTTGAAATTGATGTGGCTAATATCTTGCCATGGAGGATATAAAAAAATTTTGCATTATTTATCATTCCAGTTTAAAACAGGGTACACACACAGCTGAAAAACCTTTCTGTCAAATATCTGCTCTTCCACATAATCCATGAGAGCAGTGGGTTCAGTATAAGAAAGGAAACTTAATACAGTAACATCAATGTTATTTTATACTCCTAATTCCTAAGAATTTTCAAAAGGTAACGTGTGAATCAGGCCTTCAGCATTGTTTGTTCTCAGGTATATGGTCTAGGCATGACTTGGACTGTCTATTTTAAGTATCACAAAGCCACCTAAACCAGCAATACATGACACTGAACAAAAAAAAGACTTAGGTGGTCCAGAAAGCCACAAGCTAAGCATAGCTACAACTTACCCGCCAAGATTGACTGAAAACAGACTGGTTTGTACTCCTGTCCTCTATCTTGAGCTTAGATTAATTCAGTCTCAGGTCCTCTTTTGAATGCAGGGTATACCGGCAGAGTTGCCATGTGCCTTTAGTATGAGGTGAGTGATTAGAGGACCCATGGTGCGGAGTGGGGGCAGGCAGAGAGTGTTGTGGGGGAGGTTAGCCCTGTCTAAGACTTATTTCAGACTTGGAGGGGTGTCAGTGCTCTGCTTGTGTAGAGACATTGCTCTACTAGGCTGCAAATTATTTGGGAAGACCAGGAATGGTGTCCTTTATCTTTTGTTGAAACTGTGTCCAAAGTTCAGAGACAGGGAGAGCGGCTAAGCAAAAGTAACACATTGTGTGCCTAAATTAGCTAAAGAGCAGCTTCCTTTAAGAGGCAGAATGCCAGGACTCGTTTCACATGGGGCATTCCTTTGGAAACACTTTTTGGCATAGTGTTTTCTCCTCAGAAGAGATGTGTGCCTTCCAGTTTTGCATTCAGGAGCATGGAACTGTCCTATAGAAACACTCATGCGTCCTGTACAGGTAATAATTGTCTAGGCCTTAATGAGCTGTTCTAAGGCTTTCATGACACTGTGCTATTCCTTCCTGAATCTGTCCTGACCAAGTCTTTAATTTAGCAGGCTGAAGACCAGGCAAAGCCAGGCTGTTTATGCCTCAGTTACCCTTCTGTAATGCAAATCCTTCCCAACCAAGTTACTGTGGTGATGAATTCATTCATATTTCTCAGATATTTATGTATTAGGAGGAGAAGACATAAATACAAAGATGAATAGATGTAGCCTTATTCCACTCTCAGCCTTAAACTGAACTCAGTTTAGGACAAGTGTTACTTTAATTAAATTATTTCATTCTGTATGTGACCAACTTGTAAGCAGCCACCAAACAGACCTGCCAGCTCTCACTGTTTCTCTGCGAGACTCTTCCACATGGGCTCCATGTACTACTCCCCAACTACAATACTGGCATTATAAGCACTTGCAAAGCAGCTCCCTGGCTCTAGGCTGCACACCACAAGGAGCCATGATGCTGCTTAGTGCTATGGTAGTGGTGCTACCTCCTGCTGCAACCCCTGAACTCAAAAGCATCCTGCAGCACAGCCCATGGCCCTGACTCATCTCATGATACAATAGCTTCATTATCAGATCCTTCAGTATCTGCCATCAGAGTATACAGAAGGCGAGAAAAAACAGCTTCTCTCTTTTCCTTCTTCCAAATCTGAAGTCACTTCTCATTATAGTAAATATTTCAAGTACCCATGTACTTGCAGACTAGTGAAGGGAGAAGGACAGAATCAAGTTTGCTTCAAGCACCCATACAAGTTTGAACAAGAACTGCTATTTCTACCATTTTTGAGGAATAGATGCAGGAGTAGGGAGAGTTTGGACTGCAGATATTTTACTGTGTAAAGGGTGTTGGGCTTCAGTCAAAAAAATCTCCACTTATTTACTCATTTGTTAAAAGTTCAGATTAGAAAAAAAGATAAAAATAAGACTCAATATTTCAAGCATTTCAGGGGAACTATGCATAAAACAAAAAGATTACTGTATCTGATCATTCTGGTCTCAGTGCTATTTTTTTTTCATACTTGTGTCTATTTGATCTCAATGAAAATTCTGGATGCAGAAGAAGCATGAGGCTGGACCATTGATTATCCCAGAAATAAAACCCTATTTACTAAGTCAGATAGCTAAACAGTTATGGCAGAAATTGAACATAATGGAATCTATAAATATTTCATATAATTTCCAGCTAAGTGCCTAAGGGGTGTCCTGCAGGCATAAAGAATGAAAAAAATATATACATGCAGGTGTATATATTTGTATATGAATATACACATACTTCCTACTATATATGCATGCACATGCTTACATACCACTTGATTTGACATTAGTCAGACCACTTGTTTCCTAATCTTCTCAGGGTAGAAAGATACATTGAAACAAGGTTATACCTGCAATGATTACAGGTTAACTAACAAAGTTTGTAAGTGTCACACCATGTGAGGCCAAAGATCTATCAAATCATGCAGGATTAAAAAAAATCTGTTACTAGATTTTTGTGTCTACCTAGATAAAAATGCGGAAGGGAAAAATGAACATGGCTTTCATTTTGTGATGATAGCATGTTTCCATACATTGTCTATCGTATGTCTAAATATTTTGATGGTTTTAATATTTTGTACCAGCCATGGAAACTGTTTCGCTAGTAGGTGGCTGTAAAAGTGAGATTTGGTAAATAATTATTAGAAATCTTATACTAACACTATGATTGAAACAATAGACAAAAGTATAGCCAAGCAGTTAACTAGTAGAGGCAGTTATTCAGAATTCTTGCAGTTCTTTGCTCTTATGACCAGATGTTCCTGTATGCTAGATGAGAACAATGTTGAAACTGACCACATGTGATTGAAACTGCATTAAGCTTCAAGATCAAAGAACAAGGACAAGAACAAAGACTTCAAGGACAGCCAACAAGAACTTCAAATGGGTCAGTGGTCGTAAAAGCAGCCCTTCGACTCAAATGGATACTTCATTGCACATGATTGGATGTAGGCAGTGCTATGATAATCAGTTATAATAATTTTTATGTATACTAACTGATTAATATGTAATTAGTTACTCTATATAACCTGTTTGTGCGGAAGCTGTAGTATGCACAGTAGGTGGAATTATCCCCCATGCATCCAGCGCTGCAATAAAGAATGCTTGCTTTCTAAAACTCAAAAATGAGTCTTGGAGAGTTTCTTCAACTGGCTTTTCGGTATCATTGACAGTGTACTTAATTCTAATTAATTTATACTACACTGACATTCAGCACACAGTTTCTCAGCTACCTGATAGTAAATATTTTCAGGGGAAAGATAAAGCATTATTTAAGGTGATTAAAGACTAATGAACTATAATACAAAAATGTAAAATTTAGCTTACTGATAGAAGTTTGCCCATAAAGTCACTAGGCAGTAGAGCAGCTTTTCAAAAGAAGTCACTGATGCATCAACAAAGCTATGTTCAAAGTAGACCAGATAAAACACTTAAGAAAGAAATGGAAAGGATCATCTTGTAATTATAGTGAAACTCAAATGACCCCAATGGTCTTAACTAACCTTCTGATCTCTAAGTGTGGGATAAACAGAATATGGCATTTGCGTGTGAAGCTCAAATGAACAGAAAGCCACCTGTGACATTAGAAGATGAATATTTTTTCTAAAGTCAGCAGACATAGAATGAGCAATTGTATTGCATCCACGGCAAATGGGAAGCTAGTAGTAATTCAGGGCTGGATTACATGATGTTTCCTTCTTCTAGAATAACACAGCCCTCCACAGTAAAGTTATATCATTTCTCCAGAGTGTCAGCTTTATATATAAGCCGCAGACTTGTTGAGACAAGCCTTCTCCAGTCTCATGTGAGGTCAGAAAACAACTTGACTGATTGTACAATGAGTTCATCATATTCACACAGTGCCATGAGGGAATATCAGCAGAGACAATAAGTAGGTTTCCTCATGAAAAGGTGTAGAAGGCATTTTCCCCCAATGTAGAAAATCATGAAAATTATTTTTATTGCAGCTCTTTCGACATCTGGTTTTGCATATGTAGCGGCTTCTTCTGCAGAACTGCCATGTTGACTTCCCTTGGCAAGTAACAGAGTACTTATCTAGAAATCACAACTTAATTTATATCAAGGCTGGCAATTAATGTAGTTAGCTATTATATGTAAAAGATGCCTAATATAAAAAAAAAAAATGTCTAGAAGCAGATACTGAAATGGATTCCAAAGAAAAGTAGAAAAGATCTAATTCCACTGTTTAAACTTTTCTGCTACATTTCCTTCTGCCTTTTATCCTCTGAGGTCTGCTAGCAAGAGGTTTTAACATCCCATTTGTCTTACACAGCATACAATCCTGACACCAAAATGTGGCAATCTGTTTGTCAGCATAAGGTCATTAGTTTTATTTTCATAGAGTAAATGGACAATTTGCTACAGGTTACAGCCTCACAAAGTTCTATCACAGCTGTTCTAAGATATAATTTCTTTTCCCAGTTAAACCATGAAAGCCCTATCTACAACACATAAACATGGTCCTTGCTGATCCACTTGCTTTAGTCCTGTCTTTTTGTTGTTTGTCATGTAATTCTGACCCATGGATACAGTTTGGTGCTCTAGACTAGTCATCCATAAGGAGTTTGCCTATTCTCTGTTTGTGCTCTATCTTGTTATCTATCATTTGCGTTTATTTATCTCCTCAGTATCTCATTTGTCAACACTGGTATTCATTCTAGCCTACCACCCATTTAATAGTTCTGCCATGTTCTCTGTCCACGACTGAATAATCTGTCCTGTCACTGTCATCACTGTGCATAGCAGCTGTCCATCACTCACTGCACCGTCTAGTAAAGTGTATATACAAGGCATAGATGTACAAAGCTAGAAATGTGCACAGAACCCAGAGTAAGAAAGCTCACATTTTTCCTTATGTGTTATTAGCCTTTATTGTCTTAGATACTCCTATACGCCATTATCTGTCCTGACAGGCTTCAGAGGAACTGGGTAGACTTACCATGAGATTACTTCATGGAAATCCACATTCACTCTATGCCACTTTAGCCATCCTAGGGTCTAACTCAGCAGGAAGGTTCTGACGTGTGATCCCTCTATTATCTTTCTGCATCTTCATAGTAAACTGTTGTCCTGCCATTTTCTACCAGACCATGCAAATTATATATGTTTAATTAAAATCAAAATGTAGAGATATTCAGATGTCCTTAGAGAACTGTGGATATATCTTTGTGAAGCTGTGTTGTGGTTTCAGCCCAGCTGGTAAAAAAACCATGCAGCCACTCACTCACTCCCCCCCACCACCCCTCCAGTGGGATGGGGAGGAGAATTAGAAAGGAGGAAAGAAAAAAAAAACAGAACCTTGTGGGTTGAGATAAGGATAATCTACTGGGACAACACAGAAAGAGAATTTACAACAACAGTACTAACAAAAGAATATACAAAATGAGTGATGAACAGTGCAATTGCTCACCACCCAGAACCCGACGCTCCGCCACTTCCCCCACCAAAAGCTGAGAGACCCCCCCAGCCCACTTCCCATTTCTACACTGAGCATGATGTCACATGGTATGGAATAGCTCCTTAGCTAGTTCAGGTCAGCTGTCCTGGCTGTGCCCCCTCCCAGGTTCCTGTGAAAATTAACTCTATCCCAGCTGAACCCAGGACACAAGCACAGGAGCCTGCCAATTAATAGCTAAACAGCAATCACAGCTATAAATTCAAATCTAGCACATTCCAATCAAACCTGTCATTATCTCAAATCCTTCGAGTGCCACACTGGATGCCCAAAAGGACTGTCATGGTTTAACCCCAGCAGGCAACTAGAGCATCACACAGCCGCTTGCTCACTCCTGTCATGGTGGGATAGGGGAGATAATCGGAAGAGTAAAAGTGAGAAAACACATGGGTTGAGACAAAGACAGTTTAATAAGTAAAGCAAAAGGCGCACACACAAGCAAAGCAAACCAAGGACTTCATTCACCACTTCCCAAGGGCCGGCAGGTGTTCAGCCATCTCCAGAAGAGCAGGGCTCCATCACGCATAGCGGTTACTTGGAAAAACGAATGCCATAACTCCAGATGTCCTCCTGCCTCATTCTCCCCCACCAGCTGCATATGCTGAGCATGGCGTCATATGGTATGGAATAACCCTTTGGTCACTTGGGGTCAGCTGCCCTGGCTGTGTCCCCTCCCAAATTCTTGTGCCCCTCCAGCCTTCTTGCTGGCTGGGCATGAGAAGCTGAAAAATCCTTGACTTAGTATAAACACTACTTAGCAATGACTGAACACGTAAGTGTGTAATCAACATTCTTCTCATACTAAATCCAAAACATAGCACTATACCAGCTACTAGAAAGACACTTAACTCTATCCCAGCCAAAACCAGGACAGGTGGTCACTCAGGACAGGAGGTGGCATGCTGTGTGATTATTGGGCACCAAAACCAGCTCAGTTTGGGTCACTACTGCACTTGCACTGCTTCTTGTAAGGCTTGTCCTCTGCTTATTCAGGTGGTTCCTGCTATGGGAACTCCTGTAACGTGCAACTCAATTCTTGGGTTCCAACAATTTAAATGTATTTCCATTACAATCTCCACCCTGCTCCCTCTGGACCACACCATAGGGTTTAACATTGCAATGAACTCCTCCCCTTGCCCCTGTTCTGGCTTGGACTTCTCCACAGACTGCAGTTTCTTAGGGTTGTATCTGCTCCATGTGGAGCCTTATCTATAAGCCACAGTCTCCTCAGGGGTAGACCTGCTGTGGCATAGACTTATCCACAGCCACAGATGCTTTGAGGTGTACCTTCTCCAGCATGGACTTATCCTGGGGCCACAATCCCTTCAGAGGCATACCTGCTGCAGCACAGACATAACCATGAAACAGTCATTTCAAGATATACCTGCTCTGGAAAGGCCTTATCCATGGCCACAGAGGCTTCAGAGTGTCCAGCTCCCATGGGACTCATCCACAAGTCACAGTCCCTTCAACTCGAGTTCACACTGCAGTTTCAACCTGTCCAGTACAGCAGCACAAAAACAGCAGCGATGACCAGGCCATCTGTCAGCCCAGGTGCATTGCCGTTGTTGTTATCACGGGCAGGGATCCGGACAGAGAAAGAGGCGGAAGCAAAAATAGGGAGAAGCGACAGGCCACGGGGCAGAGAGGAAGTAACTGATAAGTAGGAACATGGGACCAGAGAGAGTGCAATGGAGAATAGAAAAAAATAGTGGTGGGCTACAGAGGAGAGGGAGGAATTAAAGAACAGAGACTGGGATTCAGACAGAGAGACATGGAGAAAGAAGGGGGAAAAAAACAGTAATAGGCTACAAGATAGGTAGGGAGGAAATAAAAAATAGCAGCAGGGAGAGAGACCAAGGGAAAAATCCACACAGGCTACAGGGGGCAGAGGGAGGACCTCAAAACTGGGGACAGGGAACCGGACAGAGAGAGATGGAGATCACAGGGAATAGCGGTGTGCACAGGAAAAAAGAGGAAAGAATTAATAAATAGGGACAGGGAGCTGAACAGAGAGGGATGGAGAAAGGCAAAAATAGCGGTGGGGTACAGGGCAGAGAGGAAGAATCAAAAAGTGGGGGCAGCGAGATGGACATAGAGAGATGGAGAAAAGAAGAAAGTGACAGGCTACACGGCAGAGAGGGAGGAATTAAAAAACAGGGATGGGAAGCAAGACAGAATGAGATGGAGAAAAGAACATGGAGTAAGAGTTAGGAAAGGACAGGCAGAGAAAGAAACAGAATCGCAACGTGCTACAGGGCTGAGGATGAAGAAACTGAACAACAGGGACAGGGAGCCAAAGAGAGCCAGAGTGAGAAAAAATGCTGATGGACTCCAGGACAGAGAGGAATGAAAAAACAGGGAGATGGAGCCAGGCACAGAGAGCTGAAGAAAGAAAAAATAGCCAGGGGCAAAAGGGCAGAGAGAGGGAGGAAGGAAAAAGCCGAACACAGAGAGACAGTGAAAGAAAATTGTAATGACAGGCTACAGGGAGTAAAGGAAGGAATGAAAAGATAGGGACGAGGACCCAGACACAACATAACACACACAGGAAGTATAGCAACAGCTAGAGGGTAGAGAGGGAGGAATTAAAACACAGGAACATGGAGCAAGAGGGGGCTGGCAGCAGGGGGCAGATAAAATGCTGGGGAAAAAAGAAAGAGGAGCTATAGGGAAGAGAAGGAGGAATTACAAATTGGGATCCAGAGCTGGACAGAGAGGTGGAGAGAGAAGAAATTGAAAAATAGGGAGCCAGCCAGCCAGAGACACAGAGAAAGGAAAAACAATGATGGGCACCAAGACAGAGAGGGAGCCGTTTCAAGAAGGAAGGAACCTGTAGCTGTTGTTTGGGTTTGGTAGCTGCAGACGGGGCTACAGGGGTGGCTCCTGGGAGAAGCTGCTAGAAGCTTCCCTGGCTCCAAGTCAGACCTGCCTCTGGCCAAAGCCGAGCCCATCAGTGATGGTGGTAGCGCCTCTGGGAGAACAGAGTTAAGAAGGGGAACCTGCAGTGGAGTGGAATGTGAGAGAAAAACCTATGCAGATACCGAGGTCATTGAAGAAGGAGGGGGAGGAGGTGTGCTGGAGAAGGGGATGGCCCTGCAGCCCACGGAGGTGAATGGTGGAGGAGATGCCCACCTGCCGCCAGTGGAAGACTCCATGCTGGAGGAAGTGGATGCCCCAAAGATGGCCGTGACTCCGTGGGAAAGCCCGCACTTGAGCAGCCTGTGACTGAAGGACTGCAGCCCATGGGAAGGACCCATGCTGGAGGAGTTTGTGGAGAACTGTCGCCCATGGGAGGGACGCCACACAGGAGCAGGGGAAGAGTGAGGATTCCTCTTCCTGAGGAGGAAGGAGTGGCAGAGACAAGGTGTGATGAACTGACCCCAACCCCCGTTCCCCTGCACCACTGGGGGAAGGAGTGGAGAAAACCAGCAGTGGAGTTGAGCTGGGAAGGAGGGAGGGGTGGGGGAAAGGTGTTCTAAGGTTCAGGTTTACCTCTCATTATCCTTGTTTGATTTGATTGGTATTAAATTAAATTGATTTTGCTTTTTCCCCAAAATGAGTCTGGTTTTTGCCTGTGACCATAACTAGTGAGTGATCTCTCCCTGTCCTTGTCTCAGCACAGAAGTGTTTCTTTATATTTTATCCTCCTCATCCCGCCTGGGCAAAGCAGTGAGCGAGCAGCTACTTGGTGCTTTGTTGCCAGCTGGGCTTAAACCATGACAGCTGTACAGAGCGAGAGACGGAGAAAGGGAAGACAGCAACAGGCTGCAGGGCCATGAGGGAAGAGTTAAAAAGTAGGGACGGGGAGCTGGACAGAGAGAGATGGAGAAAGGGGGGGGAAAAACCCTGCGACAGGCTACAAGGCAAAGAGGGAGAAATTAAAGACTTGAGACAGGGAACAGGACAGAGAACAGAAAAACAGCAACGGGCTGCAGGGAAGAAAGGGAGGAATTACACAACTGGGAGAGGGAGCTGCACAAGAGAGAGATGAGGAGAGACAAACAACAGCATTGTCCTATGAGGCCGAGAGGAAGAAACTGAAAAACAGGGACCAAGAGCTGGAAAAAGGAGAGACACGGAAAGAAAAAATCGCAACAGGCCACAGGACAGAGAAAGAGGAATTAAAAAAATGGGACTGGGAGCAATCCACAGAGAGATGTTAGAGCATGAAAATTTAGAGTTGTGTGTACAGGGTAGAGAGAGAGAGGAACTGAAAAAGACCAAGTAAAGACAGGAAGCTGAACAAAGACACATAGAAAAAACATAAAAAGCAGCAATGGGCTACAAGACAGATAGGAATGAATTAAAAAATCCTGGCAGGGAGCCGGACAGGGAGAGGTGGCGAGAGAAATGAAGTTACAACGTGGCACAGGGCCAAGGACAAAATTGAAAAACAGCACCTGGGAACTGGAAAGAGGAAGCCTGAGAAAGAAAAAACTACCGACAGGCTCCGAGGCGGAGAGAAAGGAATGAAAAAATAGGGGTGGGGATCCAGAGAGCAAGAGGCTGAGAAATAAGAGGGAAAAAGCAACAGGCTACACGGTACAGAGGAAGGAAGTAAAAAAGAAGGGCCAGGAGCTGGATGGAGAGAAGCGGAGAAAGATAACTTCACAAGTGACAGGCTACAGGGCAGAGAGGGAGGATTGTAAAAAAAAAAAAAAGATCTTGAGTCGGATCGAGAGAGACAGGGGGTGGGGTGGGGGGAATTGTGTTGGGTAACAGGGCAGAGAGGAAGGACTTAATAAACAGGGACAGGGAGCTGGACCGAGATACTGAGAAGACCGAGATACTGAGAAGAGGAAAAGTCCTGAAGGCTTCCGGGGGGGGGGGGGGCCCGA
>JANZLQ010000095.1:26310907-26329104 GCA_026212715.1 Elanus axillaris
GGTTGGGGGGGAGGGGCCGTCCCGCTGCCCGCCGGCGGGAGCGAGCTCCGGCGCCTCGGCCCCACGCCGCGCCCGTCCGCCAGCCGCGGGTAGGCGGCAAAGCGAGCTGGTTTCTGCCCAAGCTTCGTATCACACGCAATGACGGTGATGTTTGGAATAGATTTGTTCTGGAGGTTTGGAAAAGGAAATCTCCCCGCATACAGCCCTGGTTTGGGGTTTTTTTTCTAAGTATTTTGTCTTTGAGCGTAGCACCAGCTTGCTGTCACCCTACTTCACTGCTTCGAAAGTGTACTTGGCCGGTCTTTCATGCGCTCTTTTAATAGCTTGGTTCTGTACTTGTAACTCAGTGCGGGTGTTGGGGCATGCTGCCTGTTCCCGCTGTAACGTACCATTTTACGTGCGATAAACTGAGTAACAAAGCTCTGCACAAGCGGCTCCATCCCGACACATACTAAAAATGCAGGAGGGCAAGGAAGGGTTCTGCACCCTTCAAGGCTACAGCGGATCACCTCGGTATTTTCTACTTTAATGGTGCTACGTTGCTACTGTGGCGTTGCCATACAACCTAGCAAATGGAGTTGGTCATTATCACAATAGTGTTTCTTTGGGAACAGTCAAAACCGCGACTGGAGTAAATCTTTGTCTGTACAGAACATAAAAGGAGCTCATGCCAGAAGCTGCTTGGTAGGCTGGAGTAAGAGACTGCAGCAGGAGTCGCAGGACTCAAGTGTTTGTCCTACAGTAGGAACAGCAGCAAAGCTACTTAAGGAAACCAAAGGGTTTACAAGAACCAATACCTTCTCTTCGGTCTTGCATCGAGTAGGAAGATACATTTAAGAAAAAGCTGGAAGCCGTTGGAAGTGTCCTAGAAAATTCTCAAGGAAAATCAATTCTCAGTTTGACGTTAGGTCCCCTCTTAGCTGTCGACTTCCAAAGATAGGAAGAGGGATAACAAAGATGCAAACTATGTGAAACGTCTTAGTGAATTTTCCCAGTTACTACTGTCAGAAGGATAACTTAGCTAGAACCTGTTCACTTCTGAATGCACATTAACTCCACTCTGTAGATGACATTATTTCTATCTTCTCAAAACCAAAATTTTTTTACCCACCATATAGCATAGTCCCTAAAACTCAAAGGTTTTGAGGAAAAAAACCACTCAAAAGATTGGAAGTGAAGATGAGGCCAATATAACAAACTCACACTAAGGACACTGGAGAAATGTGCATGCTCTTTTAATATCCATCTCTTTGGAATTAAAAGCTTATTAGAATGGCCTCCTGAATTATGGCTTTCAAAGCAAATTCTGACAAGGCACACATATATAGAAAATAAATCTAATTTGGCTTCTGTTTTCACAAGATCTTTGCTATATCAAGGAGTCAATTTATACAAGAGCACGATAGTAAAATTCATGACTGTTAGATTACCTGAATCAGCCTCACTTTGAAAATTATAGTGATATGAGCATATTCAAAAGTTTAACTTAATAAGAAATGTTGCTGTGTCTATACGTCACTAACCAATGAAGAAAAATTGTGAAATAAGCCTGCATTCACTGCTTATGTGCAATCTTGGAAGCTAGCCCTAGTGACTTGTTAAAAAAATAAGAGGTTATTTGACCTGAAATATCAGATCAAACAAAACCAACATTCCGAGGGGAAAAAATAACCAAAACCAGCCCGATAACCAAAAACCCAACCAAAACCCCAAAACCAACCAGCAGAAATGGGTATACAAAAACACAGTTGATTTAAGTGAATGAAAGCTTTGCCATCTGACTTTTAAAGTTCTGTCAAATGGACTGCAGAAGTTTCCTTGATAAATTAGCAGTATAGGATGGTGGGGAGCATGTTTTATTTGTTCTTTAATAATATAAACCCACCAAGAACACAGCTTTGCTTTATTCCTAATGGAATGGCCACAGAACACTAAAAAAAAAAAAAAATTTCTTTTAAGCCACTTTTTTCTCTCTCTTCTAAGCATTATAAAACCTTGAGAAGTTCTCATAAACTTCCTCTCATAGTGTATTTTTCCTAGCCTACCACTCCAAATACAGATAAACGAACAACTACACCGTCCACATGGGAATGCAGCAAATAAGCCAAGAATTCCAGTAAAAAGCATTTTAAAGTAATCTGTTAAGCCCCTTCATACTGAAAAAAACCAGTAAAGATACATTTATTTTGGTCCAGCAATCAATACTAGTGAGTTAGGCTGTTTACACCTGGAATGATGAGAAAACGAACCAGCCTGTTACCACACCGTCAACTGAATTAGTATTTTATGGAATAATTCTCTCCTTGAATCCACTGGACTTTTTTGCCAAGTGAACGTCATTGCAATGTTTCCCACGTGGTTTTAGAAAGTTACACTAATCTTCCTTGTATGTAACAAATCTTACTGTGACCTTCACAGCCTTGATTTTTATTAAATACAGATCAACAGGGCAAGGACCACACCTACAGTGGTTTAACACTGTTTTAAGTGCTACTCTTGTTTTAATGACTTTAGTCTCACTAGTGGTATTTTAAGATGTAGATAACCGTGGAAGTTAATTACTGCGGAAATAACAGTGCCTAATTTCACAGTACAAATTAAAGCCAGTGCACTGTGCACTATTCCTCCTGCTTAGTCTCCAAGACAAGACGATTTACACTAAAATAAGATTATCCTTAGATTTTCTTATCTTTTTACCCTGAAACACTAACAGGTAAACATCACGCTCTAGAAGGTGCGTATGAATATATACTTTGAATCATCTAGAACATGCTGCACAGTTACAATTGGACTGTTCACCTTTTAAAAAAAAAAAAGTCTTCCTCCTCCTTCCCACTCCTAAACCCCACAACAAAAAAGTCAAAATGAAGAGAAAGGAAATAATTTATTAGATTTCACAAGCAAACTAACATCGTTTAGCATACAAGTCTTGTGACAGTTTAAAGACCTCAAATCTTTAAGATGAGAAATTTATGTTCTGCCTTAAATACTTTAGAAATGCTACTACGCACAGTTCAAGAGTCCCTCCCGATGATTACCACTGCTTCTTTCCCCAGCTTGATAATACTTGAAAGAGATGGAACACAAAAGGGACCTGGAATATCACAAAGGCACGTTAAAAGTAAGAACAACCAGAAAACAGTAGCATTATGCTTTCTTTTGACAACTAAATTGAAAGTTGTTTAGTATTTAGAAAAGTACTGAATGTCTAAAAAAAATAAATCTGACTTAATAGATACAGGATGTATTAATTTTATATTACAGTAAGTTAAACAATAATGTAATATGAAACCCAGAAGAAAAATATAAGTCACTGGCAACAACACTACCTCAGTGCAGAGAATCTAAAAAACAAACCCCCAAACCAACCAACAAAAAGGTAGCAGTGATTAATAGCTGATTAATAGTTCAATTCTAAATACTTCAACACAAGATACTGTTAGATTTTCTTCACTACTCAAAAAAGTAAGGAACGTACAAACTAAGTCAACTACAGGTTGTTTCTCATATATCAGGACAACAGTAATCATCAAATGATCCAAAATACTGGTCAACCATTTAGTATTAAGAATTGCTCTGCAACATATTTTAACCAATGTATTGTTATTACTATACTTATTTAAAGAAAACCAAGACATCCTCAGTGTAAGCTCAGCACAGCTCCATACACATAAGTGGAACACTTCCAGCTCAAACAAGCTAAGGAATTGGACCACAAATTAGCAAGTTATACGAACTTTGAGGAAGAAGGTGTAGGCCACCTTTTACGACTAGGAGCCTTCATTGTGTCTATTCACACACCAGAGACAACTCACTGGTTCCCAGCCCTCCACCCCCTAAAAAAGTGCCCTCTGCTTTTAAAATTACCAGATTACCTCAAGCTCTAGAACACATAAACTCCTCCCCACACCTACTCTATACAAAAACTTAAATGTAGTTGAGTGCTACGGGAAACATTGCACAAAAAAAGGATACAACAAGAAAGGATACACTCTGCATGAGAGTATTACTGCAGTATTTACGCAGGAATGTTTCTAAAGAAGAACAGCAGAATGTGGTTTAATTTTACTTGATTCTCAGTATTGCATACATATAACTTATGCCACCTATCAAAAGCAAATATGCCTCTGATAAAATACCGTTTTGACCCCTTAATGAGGGCTGATGAGTCCACCAACACTGAACTCCATATTCAAAAGTAAACACATTTTTTGATAGCTTGAACTACTAGGACAACACCAGATTTTTCTGTCTCATTAATTCTCCTTCAAGTCTTTGCCATTTTACAGATTCACTTTCTCCATCAGGTCCAAAACCCAATCATGTTTCCATTCAGTGCATGCAGGCTTTCAAGTCACTTCTTCCCTATGAAGAAGCTGGAAACCTCTCAACATCAGTTTCTTCTACATAACCTTTCTCCCCAAAAGCTGTATTTTAGCTACAGAAAAAAGTCACCCAAACACTAACTGAAATTTTTGCCAGTCCATCAAGAAAAAGACATTTAGCCAGCAAGGAGTTACACAGTATTTTTATAAATTGTATGTATTATTTCCTCTACAAAGGATAAAACTTTTGTGGAGAAAATACTAAAAAATAATAAAAATATTTGCACTAACATTCATGAATTTAACACAGCTTCTTCTTGTTTAAAAATAATCAAAAGTTTAACTTATGTCAATTTAGTAGTTAAAAAAACCTCAAAAAACTGAACACCAACACTGAGACACAGGATACAGATCAAATGTGAAGTCCCTCAAATGTTTGCATAAACTTTATATGCATATTTATGTTTCATATGACATTCTAACACTCTTCTTCCTTACAGACTCAGATTTCTATCATGGAATTTTGCATCATAAATCAGCATCCTTACAAATATTCCAGCAGGAACAGGAAAACATAGTCATGCAGAAATAGGGTTCAGTTTCATCATTAGTTGGGGAAGTGAAATAAAGATTTTTAACTAAACCTCAGGGATCTCTAGAAATCTGTATTAGTCTCTGGCACATTCTGTGATTATTACATATAAATGGTTGAGGTAAGGAAGAAGCTCTGCCCATGATACATTAAACCAATGACACCGAGGTAATTCATGTAAAACTTCCAGGTGCATAAATAGGTCTTGCATAAGTACATATTTGCTCACTCTAAAAAAAGCTTCTGAGTTGACCATCAGCATGATTAATAACCATAAGGACCTCATTATTTTCTCTATGTAATTCAAGTATTATTTAGCATGTTTAGTGAAGTCAGAATTAAATTTACTGTACCAAAGTAGTTGAAAAGACATGGAATTCCTAAAAAAATAAAAGTGTTCAGACTTCATTTATAAGGCTTTCCCATAGCTAAAATACTTCAGGTTTCTTTTTTTTGCATTTAAAGAAACCTTAGTAATTTTCTCCTTATTAGACACTGGATAAAACGTAAGTATTTTTCTAACAAGGAAGGAGTAAGAAACAAGACTGAAACATTCCCATAAACCCTTGTTCCTAATACAATACTTTAGCCAAGGCTCATTTGTCTCTTTTCAATGACTAAAACCAGCTGTTCACATCCTCCATTTCAAACTTCAGGTTTTTTTTTCCAAAGTAACAATGATCAAAACACCCAGATTAAAAGCACATCATGGATTAAGTAGAATGTTGCAGAAGTATTCAGCCTAAGCTTTGAGTTCATTTGGTCTTAGGTGGAGGCATAACCAAAGTGATGCCCAACTGTAATCTGCAATTAAACTAAATGCCCTTTAAATATGAGCTAGCTGATCGATCAGAGGGTACAGATTGAGAAAGAAACGCTTCTAATTCTTGTACCAATTATTTCACGTGCTAATTTGAGACAGTTCACTACTAAAATATTTTTAGGCCATGAAACCCCTCACAGTTAAATTAGAGCTGATTTTGCTTCAGTTACTCTCATATAAAAGAGAGTAAGCACTAGTGAAGTAAAAGCTATATGATAGGAAATAAAGTTAAATACTGATTGCTTTCTCCCAAAAGTTACTTTCCCATCAAGTTTAGACAATAATGCCAAAAATCAGGACCTATGCATGCCACAACAAAGGAAGCCTTGATCAATGCAACATTAAGTAATACTCCCCGACACAATATCCATTCCTAAATCAGACAAGTTTCAAGCATGCTACAACAGCACTAAGATCTCATTTTCCAAAGTTAGCAAATCCAAAGGTCCTTTATGAGCTAGAAGCGAGTTTATTGCCAGGTACAGCTCTTCAGGATTGCTTTACAATGGCAGGGATGGAAGGGAAGGAGAACAGAGGTAACTTTTCAAAGCCCAAACCCCAGAAGATTATTACTAAAAGGTAAATGGTATTATTCTACAGAATTATTCTCTTTAGCTCCCCAGATTAAGGATTAGAGAAACTGACAACTACCCTAGGATATCAGGATCAAGGAAATGGCAATCTCCAAGTTTCTAAACAGGGGAAGAAGCGACATTTTAAACTTACACCAAGTGGGTACCTTGCATTCTGGTTTCTGATACAAGTGCACATTTAAGAAAAGAAAATTGTATGGAACATTTCCTCTCCACCATCACTATGCCTAAAGAAGCCATTAAAAAGATAATAAATCAAAACGAACAACCCCCCCAACAAACCAAATGAACAAAAAAACCCCTAGCCGATTTCTTTATTTTTACTTTCAGGCAGACAATCCATACCTTGTGCAGTGTTTTACTTTTTTCTTTTCCCTTCACTGGCATCCTGTTTTGGTCTAGCTGAACGAGCAAATTGCTGAGATTCTGTTAAGGACTACAAGTGTCAATGATAAACAGAAGCCAGTCAAGAAGCAAAAAAGAAGTATTATTTCAACAAAAGGTAGTTTAGAAAGTGGACTTTATCTGTGAATCAACTCTACTACAGTATTAAACATTATAACAATAGTGTCTATTAGTCAAAGATTAGGATCTCACTGATTTGCAGTACAAAAAATTTTAAGGGAGCCTGTCCAAGCGTTTACAATACTAAGTAAATAAGGATGACTAACCGGGAATAGGTTAGGTGCAAACAGAGTAACTACAGAAGGATAAATGCTTGATGTTTATAATCCTCCATCACAGCATGTTTATTTTATAAATTTGATGTCTCAGTAGGTATTTCCAAGGAAAAAAGCTAAAAGGAACAGAGGTTGGGGGGAACAAGAATACAAAGAAAAGAAAATAAACTGTGAAACATTTAAGTGAAAAATAAGAAAGGACTTACAGATGAAAAAAAGAGGGCAATGCAGTCAAAAAGTGTAGAAATCCCAACATGTTACACAGGCCCAAGAATTAACTGACAGCTCCAGCTGGAGAAGCAGTCTAAACAGAGATCACTGACCCTGACAGGAACATTTAAGTTCTTAATTCTGTAAACACAGGCTTGATGAAAAAGCCTACTTAATTTAAATACAATGCTCATACACACTAAATTATCTTTTGTATTGTGTTTGCAGGATTAAAAAGCTAAAACCAGAGAAGACAATTTTACTGTCTTAAATAAAGCACATTTATCTCCATTATTATTAACAATAGTGCCCTATCCTATGCTGTCTGGTTTTCTTAAGATTATTTCGTCTTTCCATAGATTTCTAATAAGTAGAACACTATGATAGCAAAACTAGTGATTAACTGACAGATTATGAAGAATATAATGTAAAAGTTTGAAGAAAAAGATACAACCACCATGGGTTTTTCAAATAAGACATATCCATTTGCTTCTTTTAAAGCTTTAGCAGCTGCTTTTTCATTAGGAAGTCCAATGAAAGCCTGTCCTTTCATGCGGCCTTCTTTCATCAAACGTATATCAAACCTAGAGGCAAAATTGAGAACCAGGAATTACTCACGTTTAACCACACTTATTTCACCGTACAAATAATTCTTATGCTTCAAGTCGGAGAGATAGCAGAAACAGGAGCAGAGCCTACAAGCAGGAATTATGTCATTGGAAACCATCTTGCCTGGGGGAACTGTCTAGTAAAAAGTTACATTACACTGCAGAATGGGAAACTGGTGTGCAATTCTAGTAAACAAGACATATGCAAAATGATCAAATACACACAATCATCTACACTGTCCATTCTGTGTCACTCTGCCAATAAACAGTAAATTTGGCAAGGAAAATAAGGGCAAAACAGTAGTGTCTTCAGGCACTGTTCAAAAAATAATTCTAGTTCTGTACTTGTGAGAAAAGAAGATTTTCAGACAAAATGCACTTTTTCTTTATGCTGAAGAAAGGTGGACTAGTTTTGAAATTGCCATTTTCATCAGCATTATAGAAATTAAATATAAAATGTTTAATTTTAATCAAGTATCAAATTAACTTACATATTTCGTTCCACTTCTGACTGGAAGTCAACGTATCTTCCAAAAATGAACTTGAGATCCTGAAATTAAAGTGTAGGTATAAGAGGAAAGCTGAAAAAAAGCCCTTTTCATAAATACTTAATTTGCTTGTTTACCTACCTTTTCTTGAACTTGTTTAGCTAAATTCTTCACATATATCCTGCAATTTGGATCGCCTGGCTCATAGTTTTTGAAAACAGAAAATTTTTCCATTTCTTGAAGAAGACAGAAAAACAGACAGTATTTTAGCTTTTACTTATTTTATACTGAGCAAAAATATGAAGTAACTAAATTTAATATATGATCAACTAATAAAGAAAATAAACTATTTGTTACAACAAAGCAAAGAGCTATTGTTAGATAATTTATTCTCACGGTTATACCTTCTCTAGACAGTCTATTTTTTTCTAGATCCCTTCTAGAAATAAATTCTGATGGTATTTCATCCTCCTCCTCTTCAGTTTCCATTTTATCATTTGAGCTAGGAGCTGGGAAAATCCTTCCAAAGCCTGTATTATTAGTTTCTTCTGTGGCTGCATAAAGGTCTGAAATTTCAAACACATTATGTAAGTAGTGTTTATTCACAAGAGGATCAACAGTAAGCAAAAAAGTAACATTTCAGTAACATTTTAATATAGTAGACTTCGTAAAGTAACTTGAACACATCCTTAAAGAAATGTGTCTTAATACCTAGTTTGACAAACACACCTGCTCTATACAGTCCTATAAAATCAACTGTACTACAAATAACAGCCATGGGACATGCCAGTTAAGGTAAAACTAGCCTTGTTGTTCAAGCCTGTATCCATTTCAATGGTTTAATTTTCATTCAAAGAAAGAAACTGCATATTGCTGTAAAGCATCAAGAAACACAGACTGACCACAACCCGTCAGAAAACATTACACCTCATTGCTATTATTGCCCAGTATTTTTATAGCAGATAATCAGTGTATCACAGAGGAGCTGGCAATCACTTGAATGCTGCTAAGAGCTGGAAAAGGAAAATCTGAAGTTAGCCTGACATATTCAATTATACTATATAATACTGAGAATGCATCTGTAACACAGTTGCTAAAAACACCTTAATGTTTAAGAGTGCAAATTCACAAGAAACCCACAGATCACATAGGAGAGAAAGAGACCTTTAAAATCCTCTCAATGCCTTACTGTACCAAAGCACAGAGTTCTGTGCTTTAACATGGGAAAAACAGCAAATGCAGACAAGATGCAAGTTGATGTTCTTAAACACACCCTGAAAGCTCCAATACAAAAGAAGAAAAGAATAGAATTCCCTGGCCTAAATTTCAGCAGCCTTCTACGCACTGAAGTCACATGAATTTAATATTAAATACATTTGAAGTATGAATGCTCTTACCATTTTTTTCTTCTTTTTCAGAGTTTATCTGAAGAACAGCTGGTATGTCAGTAGTAATATGGAACTCAATTTTTTTATGACCTACATGCTGTGGCTGCTCAAAGACATCTGAAGGTGACAGTGTAGGGTGCAAATTACTGTTTAAAACAACACCATGTTAATTAAAGATTCAGACACTGATGAATGCATAGCCAAATAGAGGATTTCTTCCTTATAGCTTTTATGCTGTTTTTTTACCATGAATACCCAAGTTCAAAATTTCATAAATTTCACTCAATATAGTTCAAATTGATTAAAACACTGCAAATATAGTAGGCATGGCTGGCAGTGACAGTGAAACCAAGAATTACGTACCACATTACAATATATACAGGCACTTATGAAAAACTTCATCAGTAACTTAAATACAAAAAATAAGTGGCCTTGCTGCTGCTCTCACATAGTGTATAAAATATACCAAATTAAAAAAAAAAATAGCAAATCGCTTGGAGGAAGAAGGCTCTTAGTAAAAATGCATTCACAATTGATCATCACTGTACAGAAATACTACACTGGTGTCTACTGTGCCATAGCAGTGCAGTTTCAAAAACCAAACATGTTTTAAACAAAATCAGTTTTTATTCTTCCAGTATCATCCTTTCTGTTTTATTTTAAACTTTTATTTTAAACAGAATCCCAAACAATAAATCCATATTGCTTCTGTTGGGGCCATGATATGAAATTGGTTTTCTTTTTTATGCAAAAGGGATAATTATTAGTTTGATAGCAAGAGAAAACATAAGAGCTTGAACCAGGCACACTTTTCAGATTAAGATTGTTGAGCTGACTTGAGTTCAAATTACATGAAAATTTGGACTGTTAGAGCAAGAAAACCAAGCATGCAGATAAGGGAAGACTTAACTCCACTACCGAATTTAAATACCAGTGAAGAATGCTTGTTTTAAAACAGCACTACTAAAGCAAGATGATACAGAGAACATAATTTAGTAAAAAGATTTATCTTCTCAAAAAGTGCAAAACCCACAGAAATAATACAAACCTGTGAGGAGTACACATGGGAATATTCAGTAAGTCTTTAATTCTTTGCTTTTTTCTAACACCACGCCTCTTTGTGTTTATTGGTCTTTTAGGCTGAAGGGTTGCTAATTCCATCAACTTGGTCATTCTATTTAAAAAAAAAAAAAAATTCAAAAGAACCAAAGCAGTTTACATTTTATTTGAAAATCCCAATTTTGAAAATCCTTCCCCCCCCCCCCTTAAAGCCCTTGAAATACAACTTTTCAGAGTCTGGTTATAAACCTTGCTACCTTAAGACCAAAACTACATCAACAAACTATAACACATAGCAAATCAATGCACACACAGTACTTAAGTGACTGGTCAAAACTGTAATCAGTTCAGTGATGCCCCTTCCTTCCCCAAGCATGCACCTAATCAGGACATTGAAGGTGCAGAAATGCTAAGAAGCCCCAAGCTGAACCTTTTTTGTTAATACTATTTCGAGTCAACAGGAGTGCCTTTTTCCAAACGCATGTACTTTTCTGAATATATATAGCATAGCAACTTTTTGGTTTACTTTTCAGTTCAAATAGCAAATAAAGAAAAATCACTTCATTTAGTATTAGTTTAAAGATTAAAAAAAACAGCTATGATGTTATTCAGTCCAAAAACCGCAAGAGAATCCTCAGCACACACAACCTTCCATTATCACTCCTAGCAACAGACACCGAGGTACAAAGAACATTTTGGAAGTCAGAGTGCATGTATGATTCAGGCTGAGTAGTTTACTCAGTAAAGATGTGAAAAAAATGAAGAATCCAGAAAACAAGCTAATTATTGCTTCCTTATATCGGCACTCTCTCTTCATTCCGACTTTTTGCTTTGTTGGCTTTTTGGTTTTTGGACATGGGAACAAATGATAATTTGCATACCATTTGGCCATTTTCCTTCTCTTACTGTGATTCAAAACAGCACTGTCCTGTTTTTAAGTCACTGTGGAGCATCCTTAAGTATCTCGAAAGATTAGCTACATAATGCAAACATTAACAGATTCCACCATTTGATGAACTAGAAGCTAGAAAAGTAAAAATACCACTTTAAGAGAGCCCAAAAGCTCGCAAATGACTGTAAAATGCATACCTTTCCTTTTCCTCCTCATTATCACTTTCATATTCTGATTCGTCTCCAGTAGATAGTTGCTCTTCCTCTTCAGGCAAAGGAGGCTCTTCAGGAGGCAGAGGTGGGACTGGGGGAGGCGGCACAGGCACTGGTAAATACTCTTCATACTAATTATGGGGGAAAGTTAAAAAAAGTAATGAAACATTTCAAGAAAAAAATTTGCATATCTTGTTTCCCTTTACATAATAAAAAGTCAAAGCAATAAATTAGAAGACGACAATAAACATTTTTTTTAAAGTATGTTTATAGGTATCTAGATGCTGTTTTGCTAAACTACATTACTGACAAAAACTTTTCACAAGGAAAAAAAATTGCTGCTTTCTGAAGCATAACAGTGGATGTTTTCATTCTTTCAATTTGAGGAGATAAAAAAACAAAATAGCAACCATGGCCCTGTTAAGCTCCCGAGCCATCTCAGTTTCTGCACTGAACCTTCCAACACCTATTCAAGTTACACTTCTATTTCTGTAAGGAGTGAGGATTTAATGAAGAGAATCAGTTTTTTCACTGAGACTGCAAAAAAAAACACATAGGAAGAATTCCCTATGTACAAAATCATCTCCGGCCCCACTTTCAGCAATCTTACTACGCTTAACAGCTACTTTTACACATCATCAGTTCCACAAGGCACTGATGCCTTCTGGCATTAGAAATACTCTGTGCCCTTTAGAAACCGCTCTAGGAATTTTGAGGACTGCCTTCTTGCTTTACTACTTTTTTGCGTGACCATTAAATTCACAGTGCTTAACTGCTTAACCTGGCCCAATACCAGGCAATGAATAAAATTATTCTGGGATTATCAGTGTGAATTAATTTATTTGATAGATTTATTTCACAGTTTTCTTTACGAGCTAGCTCCCCTGTTATTAGAAGCAGGTGTTCTGTTAGGGCAAACACAAAGTGTAGTGGAGCACAACTTCACTATATCCCAATACTGTAGCTATCAGTGTTAATGCAAGTCCCCACTCGCTCCATCTTCCACTGGCAGTCAGTTAAACTATCACAGCAACAGAGAAGTGAGACCACAGAGCTTTTTCTGTTCAGAAACAGCTCCCTCTAAGCCTTTTCCAGTTTTCCTCAACCCTGCCTCTTCCAAAAAACATCCTGGAGACAGGGCTAGTTAGATCCAAAAAGCACTCGATAATCTCATTAACAATCTGGATCTAATCAGAACTCCAAAGAAACACATGGATCAAAGAACACATCTTTGTAAGGCAATGGGTTAACGGTATTTGTTATTTCCTGTATGTGTAACATGAGGCTATAATCTCCTCTTCTTTTTTCTTTTTTAATATTCAACGGTTTGAAATACTTCACTGCTACTGTCATCACATATATTTCTTTGGTCTAAGTATAGTTAAAAAGATTTCTTTAGAAGACTAACATGCCCATCCTTACCCAATGAAACACAGCAGTATTTGCTATCCTCTAGAGACTTCTCCAACTTTTAGAAGTTTGAACTTTGATCTCCTACCATGTTGCTAACATTTTAAATTGTAAAACTGTTTTACAGTACTTAAAACATATTTTAAAAGTTACCATGGGAGGGCGAGCAGTAATTGGTCCAAAAGGTGGAGGAAGATTCATTTTATTCATAAGATGAAGTACCTGAAATGATTCAAGGTAAGTAAGATTTCATTTAAATAAATGACAACAGTTCCTTGCTAGGTGTTATAGCCAATAACTTCTGGCAGGTGTAAATCAGCATAGTTTTAATGAAGACACAACTACATGGGTTATTAAACAATGGGAAAGCCTGCACTGGAGATCCAACACTAACGGTAAATATGAGCAACACCCTAAAAAGGCTGATCAAAAAAGTAAAGCAACTTCTCAGAATGAAATTCCAAGTACTCAAGTAGCATCTAATTAGGAAGATCATATCCAGTTAAGTCTGCAGTGCCAATGAAGTAAGTTACTTCTGGTCGATGAAATCTTATTATCTCAACATAGTAAAAAAAATTAGTATTAGGCAACGCTATCAAAGGAAAACTAACTTAATATTTACTATGACAAAAATTATTTCTGTGGATAATTAAGAAAGGAAAAAAAAAGATGTTTTTATTTTTATACCTTCTTTTTCTGTTGTTTTTTTGTTTGGTTGGTTTTGGGGTTTGGTTTGGGTTTAGTTTGGTGGTTTTGTTTTGTTTTTTACTTACCTGGACATAAAATTTGGGCACGCTTGCCAAGGCATTTGCTATATTTGCTAAAATTGTAGTTGAAGGTGGTGGATACAAATATTTGAGGCAAGAATTGATGGGAAACGTGAGGCTGAGGAAAAAAGATTAAAAACAAGACATCTTAACACCATTGCCACATAACAACTGATAACATTAACAATTACTGGAGGTTTAACTATTCATTATGTTTGAGGTATCACTGAAATATTATTATTTTCCCTAGAACAGGTTTGGGCCACTTACATTATGTCTTTAGCGTCAGGGAGCAGTCCCCTAAAGCATGGCAGACTTCCTGGGCTTGGGCACAATGAAAGTACCAACACATACAGAAAGCCTAAAGCACAGACAAACAATCAACATGCCCAAAACAAGAAGCACAGCATAGCATGCTGTACAAACATCATAATCTCAATGCTCAAAGTGCTGGATTTATTAGCCCAGCAAGAAATTTATTCTTCATGTATGCAAAAATGCAGATGGTGGGGGGGAAAGAACAAGAAACCTCTGGAAAAACAAAAGCCAACAGTATTCTGCTGTTAGGACAACATACACTGGGACAATCTACCCAGTCCTCAAACTCTTCCTGAGAAAGCAATGCATAGTGCTAGAAGGCTATTATGGAGTCCACAACTTCACAGCTCAAAGCACTAGTCACTACTCAACTGTGAGGGTTCTAAACTTGAAGAACTAAAAATTAATCTTTACGACAATTCCTACATCTATGCATGTAGACCAGTAGCATACTATTTAACAAGAGAGAATGGAGCATACTGCATTCTCTCTTGTTCAACAGTGCATAACACTTATTTAATAATAAACTGTAACAAAATAAAATAATTAAGACAAAACCCAACACTAACCCATGGTTGGGCGCAATTCCATTCTCTATTTTAACACAGCTTGGTTCTTTCTTCTCTTCTTCTTTCACTGGTTCTTCTGAACTGAAAATTAATTTAGCATTAATTAAAATGGGGCAAAATTTAAGTGCCTTACATAATATATTAAATATGTTTAATCTCATCTATTAAAAATATAAGAAATAAGTATACTAGTTGTAACATCTTTTATGAATGGCATTACTACAGGCCCTTATTAATTCTTAAGAATTAATACATGTGATAATTATAGTAACCAGACTTCTAAAATAAATATTTATGCAGATTTAAGTCTCCCTGTATTCAAACACTTCTGACTTAAATCTACTCACAGGAAAAGAACTAAAATGATTTCATGTTACTCTCTGTTCAGAGACTGTATTAAATTACTGCTTTGTTCATATTTAGAGTGGAATAAATAACTTAAACCCACTACAGTTGACTTTAATTAAGCACTATCACAGCTTCTATCACTTAGTTACATATTACACAGGTGAACTTGAAAGCCTAACTATGCACCTTATTTTTTTAATTAAGTGCTTGACAGACAATTGAAATGCAAACTATCACAGTTCTTGGTCACACTAGCATTTGGATTCATCAATTTATTTTTTTTTAATTTATTTTCAAATATTACATATGCTTTAACTATTTGAAGACAGACTCAGACAGTTTTATGTTTGTTCTTCTCATGCTTCAAGCTAGATACATGCAAATAAGCTCCAGCTTAGAAGACAGTGTCTGTAATATAGTCTTATACAGTTATGTTGGCAGGTGTCAATTCTGCCTGACTCTTGATTAGACAAGAAAGAAACATCAGGAAAGCACTGCATGCACTGTTTAACAGCAAAATAAAATTATAATCCTGACAAAAAAAAAAAAAGTAGAAGAATCTTTTTTTAAACACAGGGAACCTGTGCAACACAGAGGTCAGCTTACGCAGACTGGAGTCTTGCTCTGTAAATGAGAACAAACAGGACCATCTGCTGATTAAAGATTATTAAATTACAGGAATAAAGATAAGAATTATTTTGTGATGATACTGAATGAAACAATACTTATGGGAGGAATGCAGTCACTTAGCTATAGATCTCAACCTGCCTGTTAACACTTCTAAATGGTTACAACTTAGCCTTTGACTTAACAGGACTATGAAAGTATCATGAATACGGAATTTCCTTTCCTTGACCACAAACACAGAAGCCAAATTATTATGCACATACCTTTTACACTTCTCTGAGACAGAAGGCTGGCTAAGTACCTGTACATTATCTTGCTCCTTCGCAAATTCAACAACTAAGGTGTGACCTAAAAGTTTCAGCTGATGCAGTCTTGACAAAGCCTTCAAGTAATTATAATGGAGAAAAGAAAGAAAGGGAAGAGAAAAAAACATCAGAATTATTTCTAAGCATAACTGCTTTTTCTTTGGTTGGTAAACTAGCCACAGTTTCCATAGCCTAAAGCAGTTGGGACTGCATCCTAAGTCTGTGCAACTACAGACACAGGTAATTCAGCGCCGTTCCTGCCTTCACAGCCCTGCTTTTAGCAGCCTCTTTCCTGCTAGCAGGAAGGCAAAAGATGAGGTTGCACAGCTAGAACCACTGCAGAGACTTAGCCCATCTGAACACATTAGGAGACTGCAACTTTAACAATGACACTTATTACACAGCCTAGTAAATCTCTGTGATTTCAAGTAAGCAACCTCTTGCTCGTGGACTACTACAAAGACACTGAAGTCCACTAGTAATAGCTGAAAATTTTAAAATCAAGATTCTTAACAGTGACACTACGAAGCTCCATCATTCTGAAATTCCAGATCATGCTAACAACTAACACAAAGCAACCTAAATTAATTCACCACTGTTCATCCCACACAGTCTTTGTAACTTTTCTGAGCAGTGCTTTACAGCATGGCCTAACAAAATTGAAAGCAACACCAGAAAAAACAGGGCATGAGGGAAATTCAGGACACATGCTTTTTACCAGAATTGTATTTAAAAAGCATTATTAGTATTACCTTTTGGGCATCCATGTCCCCATTAACATGGTAGTTTTCTTTTCCTTATCAAAGTTGGGCATTCAAGGCAGTCTTGAATTGTGTACATCACTATGTCTGAATTTTATGGCAAATATGCACTTATGCAGGAGACAATTTATCTTTGTTTTATAGTTTACACATAAACGCACACAGACCCTAGACAAGGCCCTGATCAGTCTCAACTCGTTTAAGTTTGCTATGCTCTAAGTGCCAGGTTGGATCAGATGACTTCCACAAGCCCCTTCCAACCCACCTTTCTTATGACTCCACAGAAGTGTTTGTTTTATCAAATCCCTCAAGCACGTCCTGAAACAGAACTCTAATATTACATTGCTCTGCATTTTTTTTTCCTGACGTGGAGTACTAGATGATGGTAAAACATTTTAAAGCACAATAGGCAATTCAGAAAAGTGCTTTGCTAAAGCATTCAAGAACAAACTCAATACAAACCTTCACAGCTGCATTTTCACTGGGAAAGGTAGCAAAAGCAGTATGTTTCTAGAAAATAAACAAAAAGTCATACTGAATTCAAACCGAAAATGTAAGAAATTGCATGTAAAACATAGTAATTCTTAAGTTCAAGTTTACATATTTGAAGCTTCCAGATAGTAGCCATCTAACTCCCACGTGGGGCAAAGGTCAAGGACTACAGAATGTTTCTCTTAAGAATTTAGAGCAAGCACCTCCTGCAGTGAAAAGTTAAGATAGCAACTGAGCAGTTTGGGGAATATAGGAAAACAGGTTTTGGGGTTTTTTTTCTATTGAGCAAAAGACAACCTAAACGGTGAGAAAGTACATATTGATAAAGTAGTTAAATCATCTTTTCAAAAAGGGAAATTTATTTCAGCACCTCTCAGCAGAACATTTGCATCAAAGCAACTCCTAAAAGTAACACTTTTCCTGCTACAAAAGTCGTAACTACCGTTGTGCTCTGTGGTGGTTTAACCACAGCCAGCAACTAAACACCACTCAGCTGCTCACTCAATCCTCCCCCCACCCAGTGGATGGGGGAGAAAATGGGGAAAAAGAAGTAAAACTCACGGGTTGAGATAAGAACGGTTTAATAGAACAGAAAAGAAGAAACTAATAAAGATAACACTAATAAAGTGACAGCAGTAATGATAAAAGGATCAGAATGTAGAAGTGATGCACGGTGCAATCGCCCACCACCCGCCGATGGACACCCAGTCAGTCCCCCAGCGGCGATCCC
>JANZLQ010000095.1:26337131-26359618 GCA_026212715.1 Elanus axillaris
GCACAGAGAAACTGCAGCTGGAGAGACGAGCGAGAACATGTGAAAGAAACAGCCCTGCAGCCCCCCAGGTCAGTGCAGAAGGAGAAGATGCCGGAGCAGAGATTCCCCTGCAGGTCATGGTGATGAAGACCACGGTGAGGCAGGCTCTGCCCCTGCAGCCCAGGGAGGCCCACGGGGGAGCAGATCTCCCCCTGCAGCCCGGGGAGGACCCCACACCAGAGCAAATGGGTACCCAAAGGAGTCTGTGACACCGTGGGAAGCCCGTGCTGGAGCAGGCTCTTGGCAGGACCTGTTGCCCCATGGAGAAAGGAGCTCACATTGGAGCAGGTTTTCTGGCAGGACTTGTGACTCCACAGGAGACCCACGCTGGAGCAGGAGAAGACTGTGAGGAGTCCTGCCCCTGAGGAGGAAAGAGTGGCAGCGACAACCTGTGATGCACTGACCGCAACCCCCATTCCCCATTGCTGTGCTGCTGCGGGGGAGGAGGTAGAGAATTCAGGAGTAGAGTTGTGCCTGGGAAGAAGGGAGGGGTGGAGGGAAGGTGTTTAAGATTTGGTTTTATTTCTCATCATCCTACTCTGATTTGATTGGTAATAAATTAATTTTTTCCCCAGTTGAGTCTGGTTTGCCTCTGATTGTAATTGGTGAGTGATCTCTCCCTGTCCTTTTCTCGACCCATGAGACTTTCGTTATATTTTCTCCCCTGTCCAGCTGAGGAGGGGAGTGATAGAACGGCTTTGGTGGGCACCTGGCATCCAGTCAGGGTCAACTCACTACAACTATGTAAGCTTACGTATAACCTCAAAGACACTGCAAAATAATTGCTAAATGTCATTTCACTTGACTTGTACATTTTGTGGAGGATTTTATTTCCATCTGGAATATATCTGAATACGGTCTCCTCTATTAGTATGGTTTATTAAATTTCTGTTCTGTGAAAAGAGAAAGTAGATATTTAAAAAAAGCCTTAAGTCAGGTAAGTGCCTTCCTGGGCTTTGTCTATAATGCTTCCTGAAGTGTAAGTAGCCATTTTCTTTATACTTTTAATTTTTCTGTCTGATTAAGATACCAAAACAATGGATAATTCACTTAAAATGCTGCTTTTCATATTGGACCACTAGATGATGCTGTGACTCTTAATTGCAAATGATACTGGACTGTTAATATTTTGTTGTTATTCTTTCATTTTATAGTTCATATATGAAAAATTGATATTTTCTTTCTTGTTCTTACATGCATTGTAACTGTTACCATATATAGACTAGTTATATTTTATGTAAATCCATATAGATCACACAGTAGTAGCTCTTTCTGCTAATACTAGGAGAAGTCATGTGAATTTCACATGATTCTAGAAGCTGTGCATATATATATTCTCCATTGATCAGATGTGGACTGCTTTGAGTAAAGATTTTTGCAAACAGTGGAAAGCATACTGAGAAGAGATTTGATATATTTACCTCAGAGTTATATTTATATTTCATTCTGTTTATCTGTCCTACATAATTAGTTAGAATGGTGTTATTAGTTTCAGTTTTAGAATTTGTTTTTCTATGCTTTCACTGCAACTAGAATTAAGGGTGACATTTCCATTTTGCAACTATTGCTAAAAAATTAGATGGTCTTACTTATTTCCATGGGCATTATTTCCAATTTCTGTTGCCATAAGTCATTTTTATTTTTAGCAGCGCAGTGGTTTGATCCACACTTTTGGGTCTTTTAGCCAAGAGCTCCATTAGACTTTCAAAGATGATAGCATTTTACTGAAGAACAGCATTCTGACACGTAAGCTGATTGTTTTTCACCATTTGCCATTTCTATGAACTCCTACAAACACTTTTTAATTTCTGCAGTTACTCTTCCATCTTCTTATGGGAAATTTTAACTACAATAATGTTAAAGTGATTGCAGCAGACAAAGCATACTTACTCAACTAGCCACATCCTGTGTAGGAGTGTTAAAGGCATGACTCTGTTCAGGTGATCCCCATATGTCAAAAACAGCACAGGAATGAAAACAGGTTATACAATTCAGAACAGCCTCTAAGCTAGGTCAGCACCTGTCAGTTCCAGCATAAGAGAGGTTTGGAACTAGCTTAATATCAGCTTTTCCCACTTCTAGACACGCATGTAGTATAGTTCCGCCAGTCAGAGATCTGGATCAGATTTTCAATATGTAAGCAAGGAAATTACGCTCTTTGAAAGATAAGTAGTACATAAAGCCTATTTTGCCCTCACTGAAATAGCATCTGCTAGTCACACTAGGGTCTAATCGGGAAATGGCTACGCTGCACTACAATGCCGAATTTACCGTGATGTTGTTATATTCACAGCAGGCTCTAAGTTGAGGTGTAATTCAACGCTCATTTTAAAAAATGAGCTTCCTTTTTGCAAACTCATTAACAATTATACTGAAACTGAGCTCCTGTAACATAAGCATGCTAACTCTTGTTTTGGTGTATCTCTTTACTAATTTACTTCGAGGTAGGCTTATATAAAGGACACCAAGTTGCAGCAGTTATGCTAAATATATAGGCTATTACTTATTTCTCTTCCAGGTATAAGCTTACTGACATGTTCAAAGACATCTAAAACTGTCTTCCAAAAAGGAAGTGCCTATATGGGCAACAAGTACATGAAGTAAAAGTCCTTAAGTGAAATATTTGCCATTAAAATTTGTTGAATTCTCTGCCACTAGAATGTCAGCGTTAGTCATATCAAATCTGCAGAGCATGCTTACACAGTTGCAGTGTACATGCAGTAACACATTCTAATGAGGCAGCACGATTCCTTTCTATTCATTTAGCGTTAAGTTTACATTAGATTTTAAGAGGAAGAGCTTGGTGTTTATACACCTAAAACTCTGTTTAAGGGAGAGCTTGGCATTTTAGTTCCTCCCCCCTCCCCTCAAGTGCGGTGGCCTTTCTTGGATGTCATTAAGAGTTTATACTATATCATTACTTACCTTCTAACTCCCAAGATTTTTCTCTCCCTTTTTTTATTTATTCTGTAAAATGATTCTGATGTATTTTGTGAGAAAGTCACCTTTATTTGTTTAGGGACAGATCAAGTCACGAAACTATTTTCATCAAGGATAAGCATGAAGTAGTTCTACTGAAAACGACTGAAAAGATCTCCTAGTAAGTAGAAGGGGACAAAGGGATTTGATAAAGAAGTGAGATCCACAGCTAGGAGGCCTAGTAGGGACCTGAGAAGAAGGGTATGAAAGGAAGAGCAAACCCGAAGTCAACTGGACTCCTGAAGAGAAAAAGGGATAGAAAACCCAAGGAAAGATACAGATAAAACACAAGGAAAATCACTTAACACTGCGTACTAAGAAAGTCTACTGCAGAATACAGAAAAACCGCACAGAAGCAAGTGTCAGGGAACAGCACTGGCTGGTGACGCTCTGAGGGGAAGCAAGCCAGGAGCTGAACACGACAGAGCCAGCCAGCCTCACCAGCCAGGGCCCAGCCCCACAGTACCCGAGCACGGTGGGCAGGCCACGTCCAGAGACGAATCCGACCAGGAGCCCACGTCGCAAGACAAGTTCGTCCTGATGATACAGGACTAAGATCAAGGGAGAGAGTCAACCCACGCACATCAGGATCGGGTCCAGTGGTTGCCCAGCACGCCCACAGCAGCATGCCAGTCCAAGGCAAAGGCAGGAAGTCGATTCGCAGGTCAAGGCCTGAATCCAGGGGCTCGGCAGCCAAGCGTAGGCATGGCGGGCACTAAACCAAGACCACTGCTCCTCCGACAGCACGACTGCAGCCACTAAAGGGCCAAGGCTGAGCTTAAATACTGCTCCCGGCCCCGTGGGCAAGGGATGTGAGTGGAGGTTCCAGCTGAGGCTGATCAGGGCCATTAAAGCCTGTTAGTTCCCTGAGGGCTCTGACAGTAAGAGTAGGCAAGTCCGTCCGTCTCTAAAGAGAGTGTAGTGACAGCGTGAAGAGTAAGGCTGACTGACGGATGTGACTAGTTGAAACTCAGTGCAACAATGGAGGGGTTAATAGAGGCTAGAGAGTATTCTTGACAATGAGCTGCTGCCTGCATATTTTCTACATGCCCCTTCATGAACTGCAGGTGAATTTGGTGCAAACGTCATCTGTGGAGTTTTGGAAGGAAATTTCATGAAGAGAAAACTTCACAAAATGCAGTCATTTCCTTTTTTACCTATTAACTTCTATTTTTTTCTGATAAGTTTTGTAAAAATATTGTCAAGGAGGGAAATGGGAGAGGCACGGTAAAGAAGGAAGGAAGAAATGGGAAAAAAAGATCTCTGATGTTCTTATATGACTTGCTCAGATGCAATCTTTCCCTTGCTTTCTTTTCCATATTCTAGTAGTAAGTTATATCAACTTTAGACAAATTTTTTTTTAATTTACTCACTTGTGAGTACATACCCTAAAACTGTATGTGCTGGGATTATGCTGTTGTTATTTTTCCTTGCAGTGCTTTATGCCACTTCTTCATGATGGCCACTGAGATATGCATAAACCTAAATTTTCTGTAGTATTTTCTTCTTCTTCTGAATCTTCCTTGTAGTAAATCTACTTTCTGTTAAATATCTTTATTTTGTGGTTTAAGAGACAGATTATTAGGCTTTTCATTTTGTGTCAAACTGTGTTAACCAAGAGATCACATGGTTAACATTTTCGGTGATCATTGGTGAATTAGTTGCATGGTGCTAACTTCTTCAAGGCTCTCCTTATATTTGTGTACCCTCTCAAAGGCCAATACCAAGACCAATACCATATGTGCAAATCAGTTAAGACTTTCAAATGGGTGGAAGGTTTGACAGCTGTTAAACATTCTTGTTGTCTGGTGCCTGCAATGATTAGAATTGTAAACTCTACCCATCTTGGAGGCATATTTTGAGCCTTGAACTCTAAGTCTCAAGCAATTTATTGTGAGATAAATGCATCATTTAATACAGTGAAATACACGTCCCTTCACATTGTTAAAAGCAGCACTGGTCTGTCCACCTAAAGGCATCTGGTGGAAGCTAGAACAGGTAGAACTGAGGAACAGTCTGGAGTGGACAGAGACATATTAGAGTGACTCCAGTTTTGCGGAAGGGCCATTTCATCTGCATAAATTGAAGAGGTGTTGGGAAGGCAGCTTTAAAGAGATGTTTTCTGTGCAAGGGAAACTTCTGAATCAGAAGATATTTTCTACCTGAGTACTGAAATCGGCATGTTCAAGTATTTCAACAATACTTGGAGTGGACTAACTGAAAAAAGTTGTAATTTACAGTAGGGAAATGGAAATGGTATTGTGTTGTTTGGTCATATAATATGCTTATATTGGAATGCTGTACAAATAACTCTTTGCTCCTTAATGATAATAGATTAAAAATTATATGACCCTCAGTTAATTATAGAATATGTCAGGTTTTCTAAAAAAATATTCAATTTGATTTTTAAAAATTTGTTTTAAATATCAAGCAACATTTCTGCTAAGAAAGATTAATTTAAACTGATGTAGCATAGCCAAGCTCCTGAGTCACACTTCTGCTGTGAAGAAGTAAACTTCTTTTCTTTTTCTTTCTATTTTATAGAATCTTGTAACGTCAAAGGTAAATTTCAATTAAAAAATTCTGTTGCAAAAAGCTGTAACACCTCCAAGAAAACATGTTCTACTTCCCAGACTGACTTTGGTAAATAAAAAGGTACAGTGACCTTGGCATTTGTAAGTCCTTTAAAATGTACCATCTACCCTCAGGAGATGAAAATCCATTTTAGACCTAATTTTTATGTTTGGCACTAATAGGTACCACTCTAGCCAATTTAAAATTAATTCGGTGTGCAGCAAGAATGCTGCAAAACATCCTAAAAAATGCAGCACATATCAAATGTCATTGAAATGAAAATGATATTAGTAACTGAAACTGCATACAAGTGCAAGTTCTAGTCATCTGTTTTCTTTTGTGTCTTCTTTGTGTACATTACGAGCATATCATTGAAAGCTGAAGACTTCACTCCTCGCTCGGGGAATGTTCCCACTGAGGTCATGTAATGACAGTGGAACTGGACCTGAAAAGTGTAAATCTAAGGTAAATATATTTCTTAATGTTTCTTGAGTCTGTATGGTAAAACCAGATTATTTAATTCTAAGTGGTCAGGCAGTTGGACTAGATGATCATTATAGGTCCCTTCCAACTGAAATATTCTATTCTATTGTGCAGTCTTTGTAAGCAAAAAAGAATGTAAAAGTCACGGCACAACCCAGGTGTCTGGCCTGTGCCACGTGCCATTCTTCCAGGAACCAAGGACTGCCACAAACCCCAGATGGTCTCCCCAGGGAAAGTAGAAGACACTTAGACTTTACATCCTGTGTATTTGACAAATGGCAACAAAAACCAAAACCAGAATGAAAACATATCCTTCATCCAGATCCTAGAAAGCAGATCACTGCACTTTACACAAAAGGATAAACAGAATCTGCCTCTTGTGTCTGAAATCCTGTAGCCCCTTTTATAAGGGTAGATAAAGTTGTATGACTAAAAGAACCTTAGCAGCCACTGTAATTAAAAAATTGCATTAAATAAATTATTTCAAACCCAAAATAGGGCTAAGGCCAATTTAGAATTAAGAAGCGTTGAAAGGCGTAAGATTTTTTTCTTCAATGCTCTGGGAGTGCCCAGCTGAGATTCAGCTCACCTGACTTTTGTAGTCAAGGAAGGCACTGCATTACAGTGCAGACATATATTTAAACTAGCATGCTACTCACAGGAATAAGTTATGTCACTTGAAGTGGTGTTACAGCAGTCTCCTAATAAATGCTTTTCTGAGCAGTTATAGAAGACTGACGTAAACTATACTGTGTGCAGAATAATAAACTGTGAAAACTGGTATTAGAATCAGACCTGGAGATCACTTACAGTCCACCTTTTCATTCTTCAAAATAATTTTTCAAACTTCTAAAATCATCACACACTTTTGGTTTTGTGAATGAAATACTCTACGCAAATTGGTGACACACAACTGCCAGGAGACAAAGATGAACTTCCTACGCAATCCAAAGCAGAGTAAAGGAAATATTATAGCAAATAGTCTGGCCGGATCTCTAATGCTGAAAGGAGAGTTCCAGTGTATATTATCTGGAAGTACTCTAATGCAATTTGGGTGATTGTTTTGGCAGGTTGGCAAGAAAGGGTTATAGTGTCGTAATCAGCTTAAGCTAACTAATCTGCTTTCAGAAGCGGCATTCCCTCCACCCTAGGCCACACGTTCTGTGGTCTTCCCTGTGCTGGCAGGCTGCTGATACGGTTGTACCACTGGATGTTTCCGCTTGCTGATCTGGCTGAAAGCTAACCCAACAAGAGCAGAAACTTAACTTTAGGCATGTGCCTGAGATGCTCCTCCTACTATAAAATAAGCTTCCCTGCCTGAGAAAAGAGGTACAACCCCTCTGGGGGTAATGCAGACCACTTTCAAGTTAGTAGCTTTTTTCTCCATTGGCTTTGGGGATCATAATGTTAGACTTTGTGAATAACCCCTTAAATAGATAACTATTAACATTAATATTTACTTTCATTTTGAATATAGTGTTTGCAGAGTGCCCAAGTTATGTGTCTACATGTTAAAAAGCAGACAGAGCTGTTCCAAGATAAAATTATTCCATGGTAATGTCATTTGTCCCTTGGTAGTTGTTTCAGTTTTCCATCGAAGCTGAGCAAACAAATCATACGCTCTACCCATGCTGTAAGCCTCTGCTTCTGCTCACGAAGAAGGGTGATTCTTTGGCTATTAACTGATAGAAATAACAGGTCATTGTGTGTCAGAACTCCAAATGGCTTGAATAGCTTTTAGAGAAATAGTTGGATAACTATGGGCAGGCACTTAGAGTATGTGAAAGATGATATATGTTGTTTCCAATTCATAAGTTTTCTATAATCCACTTAATCCAGCTGTTTCGAGAAGATGTCATGTTATGATATTTATGAGATTTTTGTATTTGTACTTTTTTTACATACATTGAGTAGGCTTCAGGAAGAACAAACTAAAAGTTTCACTAACATTTTTACCAAAAAGTTTGCTGTTCTAAGTATGTTAAATTTTTTTTCTTTCTTTTTTTAACTTTGGGTAGGCCTTAGGAATGTCAAACTAAAAGTTTCACTAATATTTTCACTAAGTATGTAAACGTCTTCCCTTGTTTTTCCTTAAACATTAATAAAGGTCATATTGCTGCATGCTGAATCAACTATAAATATTTCCTGTGAGTTGGATTTTATTTCCAAAGTTGCTGACCTGACTTCTGTGTACGACTTTGTATCAGATGACCATCTGGGAGACATCTGTTAAGCTGTAATATCTCCCAGACAGGGAACATATCCTACAGTGCAAATGTAAAAAGCTGAGGTAACCTTCCACCTCTATACAAGTGTTTTTTAATAAATACCAAACAGTAAATAATAAAACACTGATCAAGTTGCTTGGATTCTGTCCATAACGGTGGATAAGACCCACTTACGAATTTGGTGACCTTCTATTAGATTACAATACACAATAGTTCAACATTTTTGTTGCATAACTAACACTCTTATAACACTATGTCCCCTTATCTTAGAAAAAATCCTGAAAACATAGTTCATGTTGCAAATGGAGTTGTTTCCTTGCTTTCAGCGATCCCAGAAGGCTTTAAGAGATTAATATTTCAGAAAGCAACCATATAGATTTTACCATATACATTCAAATGTGTTTGGTGGTTCTCCAGCTGTCTTTCTACAAGTTATATTAGTCTTAGTTAAAAAACACCCCAAACCCAAACAATGATCTCGGGGCACTGCATACACAATATAAGGAGAAAAAAAAAAATCTCAGTGGAGCTTAAGGCTCCACATCCATAAATGCTGAGTTTCAGAAAACTATCCAGTGGAAAAAAAAGTCTCTATTAGCTGTATTTTTACTTTATTCCAGAACTCTCTGTAGACATATTCATGCCTTCCCATTACGAATCCATTAATTTTGCTTGGTTTATTCTAGCATTATAAAAGTGTTGTAGTTGGAAAAAGCTCACTACACCGCAGATATTGTAAGGCTTAGAATAAGTTGTATCTTTTAAATTCAATCAGTAGGTTTCAAATTAAGAAAATCTATGTTTTCCTTGAGGAGCATATTGGTATAGCACATCTTATGACATTAGCTAGTTAGTACCAACCTTATCTTGTTCATTAACTTGGCGTAATACACTGTCTTTCTGCATTTAAATCCCTCACCACCAAAGAAGAGTAATTCCCAGTGAATATTACTGAACTAGAGTAATTTCCTGGTGTATTATACTGTGAAATAAATTGGTGATTGGCACTTAACACTGTAGTTTATGCAACAGCAGGAACAGACTTGCTAACTATAGATGTTACCATTGAACACATAATTTTAGTAAGTATAATATATGTTTGCTTGGCTTACTAAGAACATCTGAAAATGAGTTACAGGAATATTTTTTTAGTAATTGTACTTCCATATGATTATGTTTAAATAATAAATCCAAAATTAAGATCTTTCAAGTAGTTTGATACATAAAAGTACTTCTTTGCAGTGTACACACTGCAAATTCATTCAGTGATGTGAGAAATAAGAGTAATTCACAGAAACCTAATAGTCAGTGAAGTAAAAATGGTGTACTCTATTATTTTATAGAGTGAGAGCTAGTACTACGGATAATTAGAGAAAAGCAGGAATCTAGAAAGCATTATGTCTCATGTTGGTGCTATATTACTAGAAAACAGGGGAACAGCCATAATTTGATTTCCAAATTTCTAATAATCTTTTCTGCTTCCTGGTTACTATTTAGCTGAAAAGTGTGAGGACAATAATAGTGTGAACATGATCAACCTGCAGATGCAGCACTGCGATGTCCTGACCGTACACTAGACTGACCATGCTGCAGATCTGCTAGGATTTTCTTCATCATCTTGGACAGCTGTGCCTTCCATGATCAGTAGATTGTGCTAAACTCTTCTCCTGTACAGTGTCTAGTACAGTCTGTACCTTTATAAATTAATTTTAAAACACTCAGAAAACAGTTTGTTCCTGTTCTTCAGGAAAATCGTGCTACAGCTAACATGTCACCAGAAGTAAAGTCTGTAACAGGTCTTCATCTTGCTTTAATATAGGACTGAATCATCACTGAACTTTGCTACTTTTGCATCAAAAATCCAGTTAAACAATATTTTCTAGTCCATCCAGAAAAAAGCTGGTTTTCCCTTCCTTTTTGCTGCAGGCATCCAGAAAAGACAGGATATTGGGTCTGTGGGCTTGCCTAAACTAATGTCACATCTAAGAACCGAGGAAGGCATCAGGAAGCAGTTATCTGAGTGAAACCAGACATAACAGATACCGTTTTCTAAAATGTAGCATCGGCTAAAAAGTCTGCTAAGAAAGTTATGCTTGCTGATGCTTCTGTTTTGCTGACCACGTACATAGCAACAAAGATCAAAGATGTCTTGGCAATCTGGAAAGACCTACTGCAAATAAAGCTCATCCATCAAATCCAATACAGCTTAAGCCAGTTGGTATTGGGAAAAGCATCTACACAAGGTAAATGACAGCAGGGAATCAGTGCCTTACAGGTGCGAGACAAGTACACGCAGAACAGGTCCAGTGAGTCTGTGACAGGCACATTCACGAAGTGTGAGCAAATGCCACGGGCACGTAGCGAAGTCTGGTACTGTCACTAATTTACCTTATATACGGACAAACGTTAACAATACCTCTGTCCTGTAAATTCTATTCATATCTAGTCCTTGTATCTTTACTTTCTCATCAGACCTTCTCTTCTCTGGCTTGCTTATGTTGCCAGTTTGTGATACCACATCTGAAATTAAGCCGTAGTCCGACCATCAGAATGGCACAGAGGTAGAGGAGCGTTTATGGATTGTGAGACTGAAGCTACTCAGCCTTATCCACCACCTGCTGAAGTGTAAAAAGTTCCTTCCATTAATTTTAACGCATTTTGGAAAAGTTGTATGTATTTTAAATATGCTGAAGCAAGACTTCCTTTTTTACATGATGTCTCTGTAGAATCTGTCACAGATAGCTATAGTCTGCAGGTAGTGCTTTCAGGCAAATGAACAGTATCATGTAAAAGAAGCTCGAACTGGAGGCTGTCCATATTGAATATTCACAGTAGAGTGTCCAGTCTAATCCAAAGATCAAGGTAGTAGGAATACATTGAGTGAAACTTTGGGGAAGTCCTAAAAAAATAATAATAGTAGTTTATTATGGACATTTTTTTCAGTTTTTTCTAAGAAAATGTTAACTTATCTGTAGTAAATCTACCCATGTGCAGTATGGTTTCTTGTCTTTTTGAAATCAGTTAGGTATTAAAGAGACATTATGTATGCTTAATGGGAATGTATATGTGTGTATTAACTTGTCTTTGGTTCAGAATAGAGTGTATAATTCCACTCTGTAAAGAGATAAAGTTTCTGCTTTTAATCTTTATTTTAATGGCTTTTCACCATTTAGGCCGACAGCTGATGGAAAATGAAATTAATTCTCTTTGGAGTCTCTCAGCTTAACTGCTAAAACCCCTGATCAATTTAGCAGTATTTTAATACTATTTAAAAGAATCTCATTGACCCTTATTTAAAACTGTTCTACCATTGAAAATGTCTGGTTTGCATACAAGAAACAGAGTATATTCTGATTTCAGAACCTGATTGTTAATGGTAATACAGATCCAGAAAGAATTCCAGTTAGGATGAATTTGCTGACTGTAGACAGCCAAATTTAATATGAAATCTGGACATATATCACAGTTACTGAAACTGGCATAAATCTTGTTTGCCTGAGTTATCAGGCAAAGAGTTATTATTTAGGGCTGACTCGCACCGCCAAAGTACTTGAGGTCCTCTTTCAATCTCACGGGAAACACAGCGGTCAGCATCTCTTGGCCCTCAGGCATTAAATGGTACTACATGGAAAGGCATATTCCAAATGACTAACTGAAATTAATGATACTGTACCAACATGCAATTATAACCTGTTATGAAGCAGGTCTACTGATACTGTAGAGCACATAGGAAAGAACATACTATATCCTATTACAAAACCGAGAAAATTGGCAAACACGGTAACTGACGGAACATCAGAGCTTTTCTGATTAATGAAATGCGTTGTGTCACCCAGCCTGTGCCAAATTATAGGCGGGCAGGACTGCATGCTGTAACAGCTTCGTTGACTTGTCCTAGCACCAGAAGAAATCCACTGCATCGTTTGCATGTCGGGCTTCTGCTTACGCCAGTTGCTGGCACCAGTGGTGTACAGCAGCAGGGATGAAAAGTCCAAAGGGGAGGAGTGCACAGAAAGTGGGAAGAGAAGGCCACAGCAGCGTGGTCCAGTTTTGAGATTTCCCAGCAGCTTTCTCAATTAATAGTATGTCTCTGTTCTACTCCCTGTAGAATCCTGCATTATTTGTTTAACTTCACTTATTCGTTCAGGTTCATTACCAGTCTGTATCTGTGATATAGTCTTTCACGAGGACATAGACATGAGTCACATATATGGATGATTCATTTTCATCCGTATTCACAAAGCTCAAAGCTTCTGCAGTTAAAACTGAGCAATACAGTTTCAAGAGAGAAAAGACGTCCTGACATACATATAAGGATGCTTTTAAAACATCAGCATATCCGCAATCATCTGAGCAGGTGACATAAAGATGTTTATCTCTGCCTGTTTTGTTTTGACAACGAAATAACCGTTATTTCCCATTATGAATTCTTTCACTCCTTTATAGAGAAACGTACAGAAATATATGTTATAATTTATATATTCCAACTCCCTTTTATTAAGGGTCAAATCACATATATATGATAGCAGGAGAACAATCAGTCCTGTTAAGGAGAAGTGTAATAATCTTCACATTTTATGCTATTCAGCTCAGAAGAGTAGGACTGTGAGAACAACAGAAAATCATTTTCCTGTCAAAATGACAAAAGAGAAATTAAATTTCTTTACCTAGGGTATTTGGACTGACAAGCTGTCAGAACTGGTTTACCTGATCGAAAAATGAGACGCTTATAGACCACACAAGAAGAAAATAATCTTTGAATTTTCTGACCCTGAATGACCTCCTTACAGTGATTTTTGGTAGTATCAAGTCAGGACATAAAAGATTGCATTCATTATGAGGAACTAAAATTTTTTATTTCTCATTTTATCATCTCCTAGCAAATTTATTACAGTCCTAATCTTCCTATAACTGGCATGGCTTTACTGCATCTGATGATAATCATACCAAAGTTGGTAAATTTCCAAGTAACACAGTGTACAGATAGATTTACATAGATAAAATATTCTTATTACTGGTAAATGAGATTTCCCTTTCTTCCATGTACAAGATGTCATCACATTGGAAATACACTTAGAATTAGGCATATTTCCACTGAAATATATTGTCTTTGTTTTTTTATTCCTGGATAACTTCAGGCATTAGAAGAAAAAGAGGACCAAGGACTCTAGTTGTATAAATAACAAAGACCTGATTTGCATCCAAAAACCTTGTATTTTCCCAGTTTACCTGGCTAAATTACCTCATTAGGCAGGAAATTATAAGAATGTATTGTTGAGACTTTCTTCAAATGTTTGTCTATTTAAAGTATTACAAAAACCTAACGTACAATTTGGAAAATGTAGATGCAATCTCCACACAGCAATTTGGCAAGCTACCAGTGGCATCTATTGGCAAAGCAGAATGTTCATGAAGGGGCAAATAAAAGCAAAATACAGAAGGCAAGTTGATGGGTATGTGAGGAGATCACAAGCCAGTTATGAGCCAACAGCAAGCTTTTCTTTTAATTAGGGCTTTGTACAAAACAGCTTTATGATGCTCATAAAGGCTTCATAATTATTATATGGGGGAAAAAGCAGTCATTGTACATATTGAGAGATGAATTTTCAGCCCTGAAATTCGCTGCATAGTGTATAGCAAGTGGAAAGTACAAGTGGAGGAGCACATCAGGATTCCCTGTGTTGCAGGGTTTGCCCAAAACCTGTCTAACTGAGCCATGCCACCAAGATATGCCAGTCAAAACAAGCAGACAAAAAGCATGACACCACCAGGAGGCTCAATGCTTTCTGTTTAGTTACAAACAATTTAATAAAGCCTGCAGAGGGTATGTAGAATGGAAAACATCTGCGTCCGTGATATATTTAGACTGCTCTGGTGTTTAAAATAAGTATCTCGGACTATGAAAACACTAGGAAATTATATGAAGAAAGATTCCCACTAAGGAATAGTTTGCATTATTAGACGCAGAGCGTGGGATCATTATCACCTACATTTATGTATCCATCTTAGGCACTTACACTGGGAGCATAGGACTCTTTGTAGGCAATGAAATAAAAAGTCACTCTTGCAGGACAGATAAGACTGTCATTTCACGGGGAAGCTAACATCTGAAACAGCATCTAAGTAAGGTGATCAAAACAAGCTGGTATTAATATGCTTGATGTTGGGCACATTGGCCACAGCCAGAAGTCTGCTCCATATAAATACAGGGAACAATGAATTTCCACAGGATTTCCAAGAAGACTAATTTGGAACCTGTACATGTATTGTTATATGTAAGATGCACTAGTCAAGTATGTATAAGAAATATGCAATCCTTACAAAACCAAGCTCTTGAGAGTCGGGCTAGGCAAGGCATGTAACTTTTTTTTAAGTTAGGCTCTCCCGCTTTTTGAATATAGACCTGATTATTAATTGCAGCATGTGCTGTAGAGAGGCAAGAGTCTTCTGACAAAGCTGTGCTCCTAAATAGAAGATGTTGAGAGCCTCCTGGACACAGGATAATCTTCTTTCTTTGTGTTAAGTTTGTGTAGTCCTAAGAATGGAACTAAACCCTATGTGTTAATATTGTACTGAATATGAACATTTACTCAAAATAAAGCTGTAATGGAAGGAATAGCAGCAATCACTAACTGTAAACTATCGCAGTACAGAAAGAAAGTACATTAAGCACATGCCATTTCCTCTTTTCGATTTTTTTTTGACTGTGGATTATATTAGACCACTGGCCAGGCATAGTAAATGAGGACTGAGTTTTGTCTGAGACACTGGAGAAGTATGCCCAGTCGTTGTGAGCAAGCTGTGCTGGTGCAGTAAGCTGTGCTGATTCACTGGAACTCTTGTGCCCTAAAGGTACCTTGCAAAAGTAACTAAAATTTATGCAAACCACTGTATGAGAAACTGTCACTCCCAACAACACGGTGAAATGCCCACTTATTCTCCTATGTGCCTAACGTCAAAGTTAATCCACTTAGGTCAGCTCAGAAAGTCCTGCAGCTGTCACCAGGAGCTGGACCAGGCTCAGTGCCCAGCTAAGAAACTTGATGTCTTGATTAGGAAGAGATATTCTTTAGCCTGTGTTATATTTGTAGTTGTGAACACACTCTTATTTTCTAACCAAAACCCAGAAGTCCACTTGCAAGGAATTTCAGCAGTCTCGGAGCAAAGCTGTGCCCTCGCTCTCCTGTTCTGCCAGGCTGGCACCGCACGTCAGTCATGGGCAGTGCTCCAGCTACAGTGCTAGTACAGCAGGTTTAAAGGACTGCCACACATTACACTCATTTAATGCATGCCCATCTTACTATCTGGGTCAGAAGTGGGAGCAAGGAAATTCTTGTTGCTGTAGCTCTCTTCATGCTCAGTTTTGGTTGAGCAACAGCAAGTGCCACAGCATTGCTACATTCCTGACAGAATCCAATCTAAAGAGGGAGGACATCTGTGCCTCATTAGAACAACGGGGTTTTTAAGTTCTCCTCACAAAATTGTCCATTTATTATGAAGCAGCTCATACTCCACAACGTATCATATCACTCTGTAAGTGTGACAGCTTCTCAGCCTTGCTTCTTGGAATGGGAGACCTAGAGCCCTGAAGGGTTTGCAGCACTGGCTGAACAAGTTCTCTTACTGCCAAAACCAGAGAAACTGAAGGGGAAAAAAACCGCAGTCATTAACTTTATATGACTATAGCAAGTGTTCCACACAGTCTGTGACAGGAACTGGCTTTCTATCAACCAAGCATTCAAACGTAACTAATGAAAAATATTTATTGAGCACCATCACTTTGCATATTGGTGGGCTGTATTCCAGGCCACCCACAGTCTATAAAAGACAGAACTGTACCTACTCGTATCACCTTTACTATTATTTAGGCACCTAAAAGCAAGAAGATCCAACTTTTAGAAAAAGACTAGTGTAAATAGGGGTTAAATAAGTTTCAGCTCATTTCTAACAGAATTAAATAACCTGAGAAACTTACCTAAAGAAAGCTAATCTTTGCTCCCTGGCAGATTTAAGACACTATCTTAGAAATTTTATCAGAGCTTCTGTGAAATACAGTCTTAACTTCAAGTGTGCAAAAGTGCTGCCTGCAAAAATAGGTCTTCCTGGATTTTTTTCTCAGTTCGTCAATTTTCTCAACTGACAGACCTCTTGTTATCACTTATCTTTGATCATATCTTTCACGTTCTACCCAGGCTCCCACATTCTGATTTAAACCTGGTTTTAAAAAGACATAAATCCAGAACAAAAGGTCAAGCAGATACATATATTTGACAAGGAAATAAAAAGGATTTGTTTTCTTCAGTATCATCGACTGTGATGGCAGAGGACAGGAAACCAACCATACCTTCGGCAAGGTTGTTTTGTGTATCATCTGCAGACTTACACAGAGAACTGTACAGGCTATTCAGCATGCTGGACTTCAAGCAAGTCCATGCTGTTAGAGTGGAATCCAAAATAGCCTCATTATTCAAGATATTCTTTGAATTGACGACATCATCAGACAACTATGACATAGTCTTAGAACAAAATGTGTAATTTTATAGTAGATGAGGTCTGTAACACTTTTCACTGCTTGTTTACCACTAATAGTCTAAGCTATACAACCATTGTACTATACTTATATTCTCTGAATTTTTGCTTCAGAATGATCTTTGATCTTTCTAAAAACACTTGTTTCTCTTTGTTTTCCTCCCTATCTTTCGGGCCTTTCCTCTGCTTGAGAAGATGACTGTTTTGTCTGATTAAGTAGCTGAAGAGGCGCACAGCAAACCCATTTGTTTCTGCATGTCCGAAGGGCAAGCCTATAGCCTTTGCTGCGTTCGTGGTGTAACACTGCATTCGGGACTAGAGCTTCCTGCTCAACTCTACCCTTTTGCCCAAACAGTAAAAGTCTTGTGGTGTTGATTTGAGTACTGGGAGATCTTCTTTTAGCAGCTTCAGGAAGAAAGAATACGTCTGTATTCAACTCTTTTGCCTTCAGGTGATTGCTAGGTTGGCTATTTTGAAGTTGCGTCTTGGTGTTTTCACAGGACTGTTCATAGAATTTGGAGACCTAATGAACCGTGATTAAAATTTTCCTATGTCATTGTTTTCAAATTGATTAGATTAAAATGTAGTATTCATCATTTCACAAGTTGAACTGCTGACTGCAAATGTTGTGTAATCGCCAGACAGAATGACATAAAACTAGTGCAAATCTAGTAAACTGAATTGTTTCACAACGTGCAAACCAAATTCACATGTAAGGTTTCCTGCTTTATCTGTTTTCACTCTGTGTAACCTACAAAGCTGTACAACAGATTTCTAATGATAATGATAAAAGTGTACTAGCAGCTTGGAAGAAAAATGACATTAATTTTATGCACAGCAGCTATCAGTTAAACATACAATATATGAAGTATGTTGCCAGTGAATATTTCTGCTGTGCTACAGGAGTGTTAGTTTTATAATGTTTGTTAACCATAGCAAACTAGAAAAGGGTTATACACTGAAACACAGTTGTACTGGGTTTTATTGTTTTTACTTTAAAGTCTTAGTTACTCAGCTGATTTACAGTGCTGTTATATATTGACACTGTTTTGTCAATGGACCCGTGCCAATTTAATACTGCTAGAAGATCTGGCTCTACTACACTTATGGTATATTTTTGTCTTTCATCTTTTTCTTTTTAGGAAATTCGAACATCAGGCGTACTCGAGATGTAAAGTTGCAATGAAAATTAAGTACTGCATAGGTACATAATTGCTGAATCTCTTCTGGTTTGCTGGGTTTGAATTGAGACTAACTTACACATTCATCCAAAGTTATAGCATTATTTCTAATAGATTTAGTATATTGCTTTTGTTAGGCCAAGAAGCTCAATCTGTCACATATTTTGATTAGTCATACCCTGCTAACTGAAATCACGGCAAGTATTCAGATTTCACTAGTTCTTACATTGTTTTAATGACAAACCTATTTGCATATACTATCAAGGCCTTGTTTGGGAGAAGCAAATTAAAACTTGAAGGTGTCTCAAAGGTTAAATATCAATTACCGTAATGCAAGTATGTTACTGTAAAGTGAGTCTTTTAAGATTGTTGACACCCTGCTGAATTTTAAATTGCTAAAATTTAGCAGGATCTGGGATACTTTTTCAAGAAGTATGTTCAGAACTAAGCCTTTAAAATTAAATTCCTTGGCATTGCACCTGACTAATTTTTAATTTAATTTTCTAATTCTATAATCTACTGTACTTCTAGAAGTTGTCAGGCACAGTATATCTGTATACACTGTATAAACTAACCTGTATGTTATATATACTCGGATATATGTCAGACTTACTGAATTATTTCATAGTCTTCACTGTGTCCACTGTCCAGATCATCAGCTAGTTTTTCACTGATGTTATGTCCTTACTATTTTTCTTGTCTAAAATTTTTTACATTAGAGAAATCGTAGCAGAAAGATACAGTTCAGCTATAAATTATTGTCCATTATATGGTAATCTGATTTCATTTAGAAGAAAGGTAAAGTCATGATTACACAAGAAACCATACATGAGTGTCTTTACAAGATGTATGTTTATTCAGCGTAGACTAGAGCATGCATGTTGCTTAAAAGTACCCAAAAGCAAAGAAGTTCTATTTTTGCTTTAAAAATGAATGAATTTGTTAACTGCAATGCTTGGTATGTAAAAGTTGCCAAGCAGACATTTGCAGATAAAACCAGCCAAAGGAATTAAGAATGACATACAAAGGAAAAAAAAGAGAAGAGAAAGAAAAGAAAGGTTCAGCAGAGTAAGAAATGAGGAATAGCTAGCAAGTATTAAACAAAAAACACCAGAACACAATCATTAAACATATTATGAAACATATAGTGTCAGATCAGAGCCCTTAATTATGACCGATTAAATTTGCTATGAATATAATTACAATTTTATGAAGTACATAAAAATGCTAACTATATATAAAGGTACCACCAATAATCAATATTTTGCAATTAAGTACAGGGTGGGATAGAAAGACTTGTTTGAACATACAGAATGCTAAGTATTTTCACTTGCCAATTCTTAAAAATATGTAAGCTAGAGTAACTAACTAGGGAGGCGATGAAGGACAGCTTTTACTACTTTTCCCAGCATTAATCTGTGAAATGCTAGTAGCCGTACTAATCACCTGCAACTGTTGTTGTGCCTTCAATGATGCCATAAGTAAAGACCAAAGAGTTGTGATTACTACATGGTTTTTATTTAAAAAAAGAATAAAAGGAAAATAAAAATGAAACAATGAGAACGGAAGCAGGCATAAAGAAGGGTATCCAATATTTTTCCTGTATCTCTTCATTTAGACACTTTTCAGAGAGGTCAGCTGCGAGAACTTTTAGTAGATACCGTATCTTCAAGTTAAGAAAGTACCAAACCATTTCATTCTCCAACCACGGTGAGTCCTGTGTCATGGCACCAATCAATGCATGGGTAGGAAAACAAGTTTAGCAGTAGGCTAGTTTTTCTAACATAACTACACTAGGTATGTTATAGGTGGGCAAAGACAAAAATATTAATGTTATAAAATCAAAGGAAATAGTTTTATCTCTTGTTTATAAGAAGCTGTTGAAGCAGCCACCTTGAAGCAAGAAAATTAATAAAATCCTGTGTATTTTCTGTGATTACCAAGATCAATTTATGCCTCATTTCCAGGAATAAATTGATTAATAAAAAAAGAGGTATCAATACTTTAAAATAGTATTCAAAATTCCATCTACTGAAAAATAACAAAATCTCTTGACAATGCTTTGGCAAACCTCTATTTTCTTAATGGTGTTGAAGCTTTGTTTCTATTATCACACTGCAAGAACAGATGGGGCTGAGTAGTTAGTTTGTGCTGTTGTTGCTTTTTCTTATTATTGCCCATGATTTTTTGTTCAACTACGTGAATCAAACAGACTAACTTAAGATGAAATGGTCAGACAGGAGTCTTTCTCCTTTGGTGTCTTACTTCAAAGAGAAATATAACTTCTCTGTGTGGCCTCCACGGTCAAAGTTGTGTTTCCTTCTGGGGCATGGATAGAATCTAGTAACAGTCTTAGTAGTTCACAGAGTCTCATACCTGCATAAACTGTGTTGGTAGCATGAACAGCCCATTAACATGCTATTTCCTGAGGCCTATATAGCTATACAATAATTACTTTTTTTCCAGACAGAAATTTCTTGGAATATCAAATGAGTCTTTATTTATTTCCTTTGAATAATTTGTTTTCTGATATATTACTTTAATTCCATCATAAGAGTTTAAATTTTATTTTTTATTTGTATGAATAAACATACGCTTTATGTAAAAGATCTCTTGGGCCTCAAAATACTAATTTCAGTCAGCTTTGACTCTTAAAGGAAGTTTTCAAATGTAAATGATCACCAGTATTTAAAGAAGTTATTTTTGTCTTTGAGTTTAATAAACCTTGGTGGATAATTAACTATTACAGATAATAGTAATATTTTAAAATTCCAGTAGCTTATTACTCTCATTATGAGTTATATCACAAAATTACCTTGCTGTATTTGTACATAAACAAATGACTATCTACAAAATACTGGCCTGAATCAGGTATTTTATGAGACTTGCAATAAAAAAACCCTAAAAATTAAAAAAAAAACTCCATGAAAGCATTTAAGGAAGACAAAAAAACATAAGAAACACTCTACTGGGTCAAATGAATAATCCATCTAGTCCAAAGTCTGCTCTTAACAGTAGCAGTAGGAGATGTTACTTAGGGAGAATATTCAAGTCTGGCCACTAACTGCAATGTGTTCCTTTCATGACTCTCCAGCATCCATAATGTCTGTACCAGGAACAGGTAGGTACTAGTGGATACGTAATCCCTTTAGTATCCACTTAGGATCTTATCACCCCCGAACTTGTCTCGTCCCGTTTTGAACCTGCTCATACTGTCTGCCTCCATGAACGTCTGTGGTAGCAAGTTCCAGAAGTTGCTATCCACTACGTCAAGAAGTGTTTTCAAGAAGATATTAAATAAGACATAATAAATTGATTTTAAAAATGACAACGTTTTATATCTGCATTAAGGTTTACTGCCTTTGGTATGTTTAATGTAACAAAATGAGTGTTTCTGTAAACCCAGGATAATCCAACAGATACGAGAAGATTTGCTTTGAATTTGCACTGTAACAAGAGAAAGACCTTCCTGTCCCTGTGTCCCCACCACTTTCTTCTCACTGCTGATTTTGGGAATGGGTTCTTTCCTGATACTCTCAGGATGGAGATATTACTGTTCTCTAAAAGATTGTTAAATTGTGCTAGTGGTATATTTCAGCATGCCAATATAAGCAGGCAGCATGGTGAATCATCCAGTGGGAAGTCAAGCCTCAGAATCTGGAAGGGACAAATCTCACTGAAAAGCATCATGACAACATGTTTTCCAAACAACAGGCATTCAGCACAATCATGGCTTGGAAGACATTTGGCAGGGATATTCATACCCCCCAAGTCTTCTTTAGGGTATTTTGATATTGATCGTATCCATTTATTCACGTCTGTGTTTCTGGGATGCTGTCATTTACTTACAACGGTATCTGTCTGCCCTGACACTTAAGATGATACAGCTGAAAGAAAGAATCCATTTTAAGCATCCTTCGTATTAAATCAAATACAGTGCCAGATGAGACGGCATTAACAATGCCTTCCAAATAAATAGTAACTCGCTGCACAGCATCATCTCTCGGGTTTTTTTTGGTCTGGGCTTACTTCAAGCAGAAGTAATTACTAATTACTAATTCGGCTGCCTCAGAAACAAAAGAAGCACTGGTTTAAGTTGTCAACTTCCCTTTATGAAGGAGGAAGAGACCAGGCTCAGTCGGAATAACCTGAGGCTCTAGGAGCTAAGGCATCCTGGTCAACAGCGATTTTAAAACGCCAGAAAAAAATATTTTTACACTTTTAGAGTATTTTTGAAAACACGAGGACGGCGCAGGCGGCACCCCGCCCTCGGCCTGGAGGCTGTGACAAGGCCTTGGGCCGCTTCGCCGCTCTGAGGCCGAGGCCCCGCCCGAGGCCGCCGCCGCGCGGTGACCCCCTGCCGGGCAGGTGCCGTTTCCCGCGCTCCCCGTCAGAGACGCCCGCGGCACTCGGGCCGGCGGCCGCCAGGGGGCGCTGTTACCGGGGAAATGGAGGGCAGCGCCGGCGGCGGGGG
>JANZLQ010000095.1:26359812-26374815 GCA_026212715.1 Elanus axillaris
GGGGGGGCGCTCCCCGCCGCCAGCGCCCGGCGGGCCCGGGGGGTCCTCGCCGCGTCCGCGCCCGGCCCCGGGAGCTCGGGAGGTGGGAGTTTTCACAGAAATAGGGAAAAGGCCGTTACTCCCAGCACTCGGCCGGGGTTAAGCTTTTGAGCGCAGGCCCCAGCGCGGCTGTGCGAGGAGGGGAGCAGGGCCGCGGCGAGGACGAGGCCCCGCGGCTGGTGGCGGCCGTTCGCTGCGGTCTCGGAGCTCGCGCTCCGGTCGGCGGCTTCCCAGGACTTCAGCTTCGCAAGAGCCAGTCGGTTGCTTTTCTCCGTGTAAACCCGCGCAGCTCCTGCGAGCCACGAGGGGAGGAATATCGCTGCTTTGAAACAACGAAAAACGCGGGGCGGGGAGGAGGGAAAGAAAAAAGCAGCTGGAAGTAACAAAGAACTCGTCCTTAGGACTTCATGCAGCTGAAGAGGAGGTAGCGGGGACCTCCTTTGCTATTAACGTTACCGAACTGTTCTAACACTAAAGGCAATCTGTCATTTTGAGTAAATTCTCTTCTGCTTCTATAAACACAGCCGTAATCAATTAAAGACCTACTTGTGAAGGAGCTATTGTGTGCAGTCCCATTCAGACATTGCTGAGTTGTCTTTTAGACAGCCTGTGGGGAAACACTGGTAAGGTGATGGGAAAGTTCAAAGTGCCTAACTTTTCAATGTGGATTTTGTTATTGAGACTTTTTCCTCTCTTTTTTTTTTTTTTTTTTTTTTTCCATATTGCTTATCATAGCCAGGGTGAAAAATGGGTGATCTCTCTCTGTGCATTTAACATTTATAACGTGTCCTGCTTGGGAGGTTCTGCAAATATTTTAAATGATTCTCTAATGTAATTCCTTGGGGGACTTATGCATGGCAGAAAATCAATTACTGATGTGAAAGTACTGAAAGAACAAACAAATCCTACAGAAACTATATATGCATATGTACATATTTATATGGGCTCAAGGGCTCAGTTCCTAACACATTAGACACCAGTCCAATACAATTTTGTGCAGTGACATAAAGCCTGATTTACAGTAGTGTGAAGATGAGAATTAATTTCTGTCTGGCATAAGCCCTTCAAAAAGTCAGAGTTCGGTATTGAAAGAAACAGTCAAATAGATCATTCCAATGACTCAAATTAGTTTATTTTCTTATTATCTTTCTGTTGCACTTGATCACCTGTGCCTTCAGAGTCCATGAACGTTACCAATCTTTGCTGAAGCAACCAAAATAAACAAGGAAACTTGAACTTAACCTTGGTTATTTTATTCTCTCTCATTTTTCTCAATGAAGGAAAAGCTAAGGTTAAATGGAAAAGTGTGTATAAAGAGACCAAATCCTTACTCTTGTTTTACTAGCTTTTGCCCCCCAAACATTGGCATGGATTTTAGGGCCATGAGTGAGGACAGCAAAACTGAAATACAAACGGAGTTAAAAAATTTTCCCATTTCTTTGTGATTGCATTAAAAAGAAATGTAACGAAATTTTAAGAAGAGGCCCAGCAAACAAACAAACAAAAAGAGTAGAGACTTAGAGATACTCATGGGGAAAAAAATAAAGTAACAGGCAGATTGTACCTGTAGAATCTGGATTTCATTGGGCTTTCTCATGTATTTACTTTTGAATCCACTGTCAGTCTTCACTGCATACTCAGGTAGGGGTAAGAGCCTCACGGAAAAGTATATTTGTATCACTCTCTGGAAATTCATAAACACACTGCCTGGGGACTCAAGAATGACTGTGCCTTATTCCAAGGGAAAGTCACTTAAAATTATCATTAGGCCAAGCAGTCTTTTGGCATGGTGTAAATGAGATGTTGAAAAAAAAGAAGGAAAGTGTGAAGATCACAAAGAAATTATCTTCCATAAAAATCATAGATTGTGACAAACTTACTTCTTTCATAGTGCCTTAGCATCTACCAGTTAAAAGGAAAATGAATGGTAGCTTTTTCTAGGGCGCTCAGGGCAGACTGAAACCCAGCCGTGTGCTATACTACTGCTAGCCAGCAAACCATCTAAACTTCATTTTTCTTTGAATGACAGCTTTTTGGAAGTTACACAGGAGAGCCTTGGTGCATATACCAGGCACTTTGTTGATGAGTCAGGACACCTTAACTAAATCCATTCATTACCCTGTCCCCATTGGGACAGGCAAAAGCTGCCAATTTGATGTTGGTAACGTGGATGCTGCATTAGGGAATTGGCTAAGCCTGCCAGAATTCATTCCTGAACTTTAGCAGCCACAAAAGAGTATTTCTCTGTCATCTGTAATTGATTCAGAGCCAAGTCCCAAAAGGACAAGCTTCCTTTTGTGTGCCATCTATACCAGGGTCTAAGGACACACAGTGCTACAACTTCTTTTTTTTTTTTTTTAGCTAGATCACAGGAAGCATCTTTAAAAAGAAATAAAGTCCAAAATGTCATAAATTGTAATCTTGAGCTTTGTAAGATACATTATTTATTATCTTTATTATTACAGTCTGGTCCATACTTTCAGGAAACAGTCACAGTCAGCTTATTATAATCTGAGTATTTAATGTCAATAGAGTGTTACCATTTGGAGATTAAATGAGGTCTGAAACCAAAACAGAGAAGAAATGTATTTCTAAAAAAAATAAAATTTCCAGTGCTTTGGCTCACTGAGCACAGTACTTATTAACATCAGTTCATATTCAGGTCAGATTCCTCCTTCCTTTGAAAAACAGGTTGAAAAACCCTTTGAAGACTTCACCCATCTTCCCCTTATCCATCTGGTTACAAATTCACTAATATTATTCATCACTACCTTGTGTTTTATACTTGCATGTTCTGCATCTACTGTGCAATGCATTAAAGATTTCATGACAGTAGATCAAATACTCCTAATAAGCAATATGGGAAGCTATACACCTTATTAGCATCATCAGTCCATCCTGGCAACATTCTCAACTCATTCTGTAGAAAATATCTCAGAAATTTAAGAAGTAGAACTCTTAGATAGGAAAACCGTTGGCTACTCCCAGTATATTCCTGTAAAAGTGGTTTGCCTATGTGCTTGCGTTTCAAACAGGTTTAAAAAAACTAAGAGTATTCTCACAGGTTCTATTCCCAGTTTTCACCCTAGAAGTGACTTTTAATTTGCTGAAGCAGATACCATCTTGTCTGAACTTGAATACGTTCACTGTATCTTTTCCTTGTACTCCAGTACAAGTATATTCTATTAGAAATGTTTTTCAAAATGCTTATTAAACATACAGGCTCATTCACATGAAAGAACATAAGTGCTATAAATGCTTAGGATAGAGCCAAGAACAGAGAAACCTGTGTGTGGAGGGCTAATCATAGCTCAAATCCAATGGTTTTAGCGGTGAAGCCTTCCTCCTCCCTCCCACCCGCTCAGCAGGAGTAAGCAAAAGAACCCAGAAAGGGTGAGGCCCAGGCACTATAAATGTTCACATGTTTAATGAATGTGCCATAGCTTTCACCTACTAACTGCAAGGCCTTCTCAAGCAGACTCCAAATTCCTGCTGAAATGAAGACTTTCTTTCCTGGACCAGGCCTGGCATTCCTGGGAAACAATGGCCCTTTTCAAGCCGTCTCTGAAATTTCACAGGTGAAGGGAACAGGGCAGTCATTTGATCCCACCCGCAAGGAGTCTGTTAGCATTTTAAAAAGTGAAGACAGAGTCTATCATGGCAGCGCTGGTAAAACTGGTTAGTGACAGAAAAACCTAGACCCGCAGCTCAGGAGGCTCCTGTGAAGCACAAATCAGTTTGGTTTTACCTCGTGCTACAACTTCTCTCTCGAATTTTTTCAAGCATGGGTTACACAGCCCACAGTGCTCAGGAGACAGGTCTCTAAGTTGTATCACATGCTTTGGAACAGCGGCTTTTATGTTTCCTTTAGTGAGAACTTCACTTTGAGAAAGTACAAATTAAAGGAAGCCATTGCCAGGATATAGTATTGTGCATGGAGAACACTTACAAGGAATACATGATTTCAGGCTTTTGAAACATTCGTTAGTGGCCTTATTTCATGAGGACAAGCATATTGCAGTAATTCCAGTTGATTGGTTTTAATAACATTACCAAATTCATTAGAAAACATTGAGAAATGTATTCAGAAAATTTAGGATTGGGAGGCTATGAGTGCTACCTGTGTATTAATAACACAATGTGCTCAGAGCGTAAAAAGATTGGATTTGCAGATAGATCCCCCTTACTCCAAACATCCCAATATGATATTCTGAAGGGATACAAGGGCCCTCAGTTCTGTGAAGAGAACTGAAGAATGACAGAAGCCTCCCAGATGATTTGGGGGATAGGAGGTAAATATTCAGAATTAGCAGTTCTTAAGCTGGAATGTGTCACCAATTCATGTTACAGGAGATTATTTTCTTCCATAGATTAAAAAAAAAAAAAAAACAAGCAAAAAATGCCAACTCACTTTCATTTAGTAATTGTTATATTGAAAAGTATTTTGCCTCTCAAATTCAGAGAACTTAAGCACTTTCTGTCTACAGCATGTTATAGAGAATATTATGCTTATTGATCTTTTTTAGGAGAACTTGAAAGTTACTTGAATACTGAAACTTATTAAAGAGCTCAGATTTGAACTACTTTCTGAGAGCAAACCTGGGTGAATTAACCAGGTCATCTGATAAGCCAAAGCAGAAGCAAGGGGGCAATACACATGCTTGAGACAAGCTAAATAATGACTGACTAGTAAGTATGAGACCAGTATTTCAAACATGCCTCTGACCTAACTCATCCAGGCAGGGGAAAGTTGCCTTGGTTTCATTCAGTGTTTGTTTTGAAACAGCTATTTCCTAGTATTACAAGGGTAAACTTGCTTCAGTGTTGCCTTCACTTTGATCTTTGTACCATAATGATGACTAGTATTTCATTGCTTTTCTTTCATAAAAAATCCAACTTCCTTGCAGGGAACAGGTTCTTATTTAACATTTTTTGTGAGAATAAATTAAGAAACCCATTCATTTTCTCAAGTGTAAAGAAAAAGTGAAAAACAATTAGCTTAACTAAAAGCCATTTTAACACTATGGCCAAACTGCATTTCAATCTTGAGTCCAAATTTTGCTCTTCAATAAAATGAAGGTCTCCCTCTTCATTTTTGACAGTCCGTGTCCGTATTAACAGAATAATTCCCTTTTCTCCTCAGGAAAAAGTCAAGTTCATAGGTAAGCCAATCAAGGAACAGTTAAAGGGAAAATCTGAGGCAGTTCATGTGACTGAGATGAGAAGCCATTACCTTGTGTGACCTGCAGGAATTAGAAGCATTTTTGTACTTAATATGTAGAGGATATTTTTCCCTTTTAAGTCCATCTTGGTTTTACAACATAACTAGTTATAGCCGTTTCACTGAGATGGTCAAGCCAAAGTGGACTATAACCACTAAGAATTTCCGAAGGGAAGCAAAACTCCTATAACTTAACTCTTTCCTATTTCCATCTTTCATTTCCTCTTCTCTCACAGCATACATGCATATGGCCTTCTTTGATTCTTTTTAGCAAAATCACCGGGGCAGAGATGTCCATTGGTGCTCAGGGCTATGCAAAGAAGATACTTTTCGGTGGGCATGAGATGGGCATACTGCCCCGCCTCAGGCCTGACAGTACCGGTTAGAATATCGCTAGGCCTACGCCGCAAATTCTCAGCAGTTAGTTTTGCTGTTCTGAGGATACCAGCAACACCATCAGTAGTGCCTACGTTACAGCTGTGGAATACCTGGGCAATTATTATATTTGGCCTTGTATTCCTTGAGCTCTTCCCAGCATAGTTTGCCATTACTGAAAAAATGTATCTAGCTTCCCGCCTAATTTCTCAGACACCAAAAAGCTGAAGATCACACCCTGGGTCTCCTTCAGTCTGACGGCTGCCTCCGCATCCTTAGGCTTAGCAGGAACATGCTGGGAAGGAGGAGGCCTTGAGAGACGCAGTTAGTGCGGGCAGGCTGAAACACGGGGGAAGCTGCCAAGAAATTGCTTCTCGGGTGGACAGGGAACGAGGGAGCTCTGGAATGTGCCCACAGGACTTGAGCTGAGGTGCTTTCCAAAGAAACTGGGCCGGTCATGCCACCCCCACAAAGACTGGTGGAGTCTCCCGCAGGGAGAAGGTGGTTCTGCACGGGCACTCCACCCCTGCTGCCTGAGGCACGGGCTCTCTGGCACAGGGAAGGGCCGGCCGGTGGCCAGCTCTCCCTGGGGCAGGTCCAACTGAACAGGCTGGAACCGCTTGCAGAGGTATGCGAGGCAAAGAATGGTGTTAGAATACTAACGTATTTTTTCGTTGTTGTAGAATTGAATTTAAGAAGTACGATATGGGGTAGGAGAAAAGGCTTTAGAATGACCGGAATACCTCTTTTGGCAGCCTTGGTCTTGCTGTACCACAAAAAATACTCCAGATCTTTCCATCACTGTCACACCTTGGAGTTCCCTTTCGGTTTTTCTGCAAGTCTTCCTCTTAGCACTGAGTTCGAACTGTTGATGGCTTGTGACTCTGCAGAAAGCAGAAGGAATACCACCTTGCTATTTGGGGTATCGTTACTCCCATTCAGTTCCTATTTTTGTACTTGTGGAAGTTGCTTTTTGCTTGTTTACTGAAACTCTATTTCACCACACTGCTGTTTGAGTTAGCAGCATTATACTTTTACTAGAAAAAAAGTACGTCCAGAAACTGAGGAAACAGAAATCGAACATTCACTGTAGTCTATTCTTTTCAGGGAAAATAAACATCATAGGATGCTTAAAAAGAATTTCCTATGATATATTTTCCTGATTAGCAGCTGAAATCTAAATGGCTCCTTCTTACAGGCAAGACTGACCACAAAGATTATGCTGAGCTTTGCTTAAAGGAACCTATTTATCTCTCTATTTTTATTGTTTTCACAAGTTCCCACTGCTTCAGAAGCATGGAATTGATCTTGCTTTAATGCTGTGTGTTTCTGTAAGGCTCATCAATGGGAGAATGAAATCCTCAGGATTTTAGAAAGTGGCTTACTACAAGCAGGTTTCGTTTTCCTTTTCCTTCCTTTAAAGTAATGGAAAAGAGTAGGGTTTGGTTTTTTTTTTCCTTAAAAGAAGGAAAAATAGTTTTAAACACTAAAAAGGCTATGTTCAAGGTTTTGTAGGAATTGCAGCTAGGAAGAGTAAGACAAATATCATCAATGATATCAGTACTAACTTTGGCAGAATGTACTGTCTGTGTTCTTGGTGACACACGCAATGCCTGTCTGTTAGCTGATATTTTGGATATATTCCTTCACTGGGCTACCCAAAAGCAGCTGTTCTCACTTTTGAGTGCCAACCACTGGAGATGGGCTAAATCTGTAGTACCCATTACCTGTAAAGAGTACCAAAATAGCCACATGAAACCTACCCACACAGAACCTCAGAACGCCAGGGCTGAGTGTTTGCTGCTCAGACCCAAAATGTGCCTTCTCTTCTCCACCTCCCGCCCGAGCATTCCCCAACTCTTGGAGGAGTAAATAGGGCCATTCATACAACAGAGACAGAGAAAGAATTTTGGCAGCTATAAAAAACTCCCAGTATGTAATGATACGTCGTCCTACAGCGCTAACCACCATACTAATGATGGAGAAGCTACACCCTGCATGTGCAAACTACCATCCTTTTTACTGTATATTACTTTTTATCCTTCCACGAGCTTAAAGTCAGTGGTAAAACTCCTATTCGATCTAGTTGCCATTGGATTTCTCCAGTCGTGCTATAGAGCTTAAACATACATAAGCATTTTTCAAACACAGCACCATATATTCCATCAGTACACTGCACTTTAATTGTCCCTCTCCCTTTCTGTTTGTGTATTATTTAATGTGTTACTTTAAAGGCTCTTTGGATCATGGGATAGCATCTGCCTGCATGTGTATGTAGGCAGAACTAGCCTTAATGTGAAAAACAACATTAAAAATTTTAATAATAATGCTGTCTTGCAGAAGTATCTAGTCTAAGATTATACCAACCAAAGCCCACTATTCAACTCACATGTCAGTTTGTTTGGGCTGATATAACATTTTGGCCATAAGTGAACAGAAAAGGCTTCTGCTCGCCAGACCTGCACTCTTCCTACTAAGATGCTTTAAAGCTTAAAATAAGTTTCTGTTTTTCCCTTACTTCTCCTCTCCCTATTCTTTCCTTCCTTTCCTCACTGGACGCCATGCAAGAAATAAATTCTGATGGTAGGGAAGGGAGCACAGTGATTATGGTCCTATTTACATTTACCAATTTTGCTGGCTATCTCCAGCTCTTGCAAAACTGGATTCTAGATGATCTGTAGCAGAAAACACAGGATTGGAAGTTTTCTTTCAGAGTCTGGTTCAGAAAATATTTTGTGGGGCAAGTAATATTAGTACCCTCTTCAACAGATTCTATAATTGTAACCCTACACGGTGCTGGGTGGGAGAGGTAAGATGTATGGTGTCTCCTTGAGTGAGTGCTAAAGGAATCAAGTGAAGTGCTCATTAGCATGGAAGGGAGAAGAGGGGAAGAGTAATGCTTCCTTCCTGTCATACCCTCAGCATAGAGGCAGGGTAGATCTATCTACCCTTATCTAGCACATACAGGTTTGCTTTTAATGACAGCATTTCATCAGGAGTGAGTATTTTTGCTTTGTTGACTAAGTCCCATTCAGATTTGCACTGGTACCTAACAAGTGAATTCCTATCTCATAGGTCAGGGTTAGATATGAAGCCTTGCAAAAACAACCCCCTCAGAAAACAATAAAATGGAAAGAAAAGAATGAAGGAAAAAAAAAAAAAAAGAGAAAAGCATTTATTAATTCTGAGCTGTTGGTAACCCAAAGAAATCTGCAGAGGATGTGCACTGCAATTACACCCTGCCCAGACAATAGGCCTAGAAAGAACTAGCAGGATGCAGCTGATCCACAGAGCAATTTGCATCAGTTCCAAGCAAACAACATCAGACTAAAATCCTCTTATCCCTCTGCAGGAATGAAATACATAAACAATCTCTGAATCAATTTAAGATGTAAACCAGTCTCACTTTATTAGAAAAGCCCAAGGACATTTTGACTAAACTTCATTCTTTGTCAACAGCAGAAACTGCCTCATAATTAAGTAGTGGAGCCTCTCTCTTTTCAAAATAGCTACTATAAAATTTAATTATAATGAAACTACAAGGGAAGTTGCATTACTGTCCAAGAAAATAACAATTTAGAGTTCTTACTATACTATCAGTCATGTTTTTAGTAGGAATATACTGCTCATGGCTTAGCAAATGACAATCAAATACTACATTTCTTGCTAGCTTCACAGAACAAGTAGTACATTTTCCAAAGAAAGACAAGCATACATTATCCTACAGTATTAATGGGATCTCACATTATGGGCAGTCCAGCACTGAATTAGAGAGATCTGTAATTTCCATCATACTAATAGTCAAGTACAATCCTAACATCAATAATTTTGTTTGTTGAAAACAAACAAGTAATCCTTTATTAAAGCTAAAGTCTTTCAAGGTTGAACAGTAAAGAATTAAGAAACATACAAACATATTTTAATTGCTATAGAAGGCATCTCCTTCATTTATGCTTTGTAAAATAGAATTCAAATTTGTGCAAAGTCATTATGCAAGTCATATGTTATGGAGTTTATAATCTGTTTCTTTAAATAAATTTGGGATGTGGGTTAAATGGAGTCCATGTAGCAACCCAGATTAATAAATCTGGAGTGTGAAGACTCATTAAAAATGAGTGACAAATATTCACAAACCAAAGTTTTTATCCTATGTTCTTATTTAAATTTATGGTTAAATAGTAACTCTGTACTGAAATAAGGTTTTATGATGCTTTAGTAAGATAACGGGGGTGGCAGTTGTTTTTCATCTTCTGTAAATGAAGCAAAATGTAATCAGAATGTTCAGATAAGGATTTTTCTATGTAGTATATTTGTTCCCCGAGTCTTCTATAATTCTCATTCTTTTTATGGAATTTCAGCTATGTTTTATAGGACACAGGATGTAAAATTTAGGACATCAGCTATGAATAAACAACAGTGCTCTTGATCAGTTATTATGTTAATACTATATTGGAAGGTTGCTGTAATTATCTAGTCATGAATGACACCTTTTAAAGGAAACATCGTGTGGAGGGTTGGACATGTGGTACAACTCTGGAATGTATCTTCTGACATTCTGCAGATCAGGAATGCAAAATAAAGCTTGGAGTTTCTTCTGACTCACGTCAGTCCCATTTTGATTACTTCATCTCTCAAACATGCATCATCTGTATTAATGAAGTATGGTACCTGGTTTCCAATGATGTCTGTGTACAAAGCAAGCTTTTAGAAAGATCCTAATCCAAAATGTATGTCATTGGGGCTCTTCTTTTGGCAACTCCAGAAGCCCATACAGGATGGATTACGTGCACTAACAGATAATTCCAACTATGTGAGTGGCAAAGAACTGAGTATCCTAGTGCATAGCAAGTAAAAACTGAAGTGATACGTATCTTTTAACAAATAGGAAATAGGCTTCAGCATAACAACGCTTGAAAGAAAACACATCATCATTCTAACCTTATGATCACATTTATGTCCACTGTCACTGGTAAAAAGCTGTAATTACTCTACTGAAAACATGCTGTCAGTAGAATTAGAATTAAATGGCTAGTGTGGAACTGACATGGAAACAGGAGTAATGCCCCCTTATTGCTATTTTCCTGTGTTATTCTTTTAACTATCCTATATTATTCTCTGGAAGAGGTATTTTAAGCATCCATCGCACTTTTGCACCTCAGAAAACATGGTATTTTAATCTTAAAGTTACAGGACTTTTTCAGATCATGTTTTGGCAGCACCTTAAGAGCCATTGAAAACTGCAGAAGAACATACGCCTAAAAGCTTTGATCTCATTCACTTTGAAAATTCACAAAGGCAATAATGTCCAACTTAAAAAAAAAAAAAGAAGAGGAAAAAAAAAAGAAGAGCAGGCAAAGGGAAGCAAGTGGAAGTCTGTTTGACCTCTGAAACAAGTGGGATTGTTGGCTCAAGTCCTTTGAAGTATGAAATTAAGCAACAAATGCCAGGCAATAGGTTTTAACTGAGCGAGGACTACAAGAATTTGGGTAGCCTGTTATTCATTCCCTTTCTTTCCTCTTCTTCATAGCTGTATAGCACTCTCCCATCCCAGGAGGGGAAGCTAAAACCTACTTTTCTAGAATTGTAGCATGATTCCCTGAGCCTACCCGGGTCTTGCAAAGACCCTTCAGAAACCTTTCTCAAAGGTCCATTGAAATAGGAAATGAAATAAGCTTCTCTAGATTCACTCTTCTTCAAACTTGTAGGGGAAAACAGAGAAAATGCCCTGGGAAATATTACTTTATGATATATCCCATTCATTATGAAATTCCCATCCGGGAACACTCTATGGGCAGCCCGACTTGCAGAAGAATTTAGACTCCTTTTTGTCTATCAAGTTCGCAGCCGGGCTTTGAGAGGATTCTGTGATAACACTGCAGCAAAACTACACCAAATTCAGATCCCTGGGAGACAGTGTTGATTGACATAGATGGGAACAGAACACTCCCTTAAAATACATTTTAAAATGTCATAGGCTCCCTTCCACCTTCCTCCACTTAATTCAGTTTATGAAAGTCATAGGCCTAAATTAAAGAAACCACAGATTTCACTCTGCAGTGTAATATAAGGCTTAATTGAGCAAAAGCCTTACTTCTATTCTCAAAACGCTGTGAATGCACTGCTGATGATCTACTTGTCTCTGTACCAAGCGGGGAGATCGCAATGCACCTACCCTAACAGAGATGGTAAATCTGTAACTCAGCCTTGTAGATTCACCTATTTTTACTGTTAGGATTATAAAGTGAAATTGGTACACTTCTTTAACTAAACTTTCAAGAGAAAAAGCTATGAAGAGTTTGGAGAAGGTGGTGAAAAGAAATGCCTAAAAGGAAAGCAATTAATTAGAAGCAGTTTTACAGTAGAGGACACTGCACGGACCTTTTCTCTCTGTGCCCTGGGTCTGTATGGGCCTAACACGGAAATCATATGGGTGCCTGATCCAAAGTTTACTTTGATGTGTGTGCCCAGTCAAAAGATTCCAGTTCATTTCAAGGGGCATTTTTGAAGAAGCCTAAATAGCTGTTAAAAATCTCTAATGTCTGATGAGTTATTTTCAGTCTGCTTCCTAGCTGAGATAGGCACGTCACATAAACCTTGATCTGCATGCTCGTCAAGTTACTTCTATTATAATTTCCATGCCTTGTCAATTTTTTTTTATTTTAAAGACTGAGGAAACCTCTTTCTTTCAATTTGTAAGTAACACTTACAGATAAATATTGAAACAAACACCATATAGATGAGGCCTGCCCTTCTGTCCAAGGAGTATGTGGGGACATACTGTGGGTGTCACTCCTGGTTCATCTGTGAACTCTCCAAATTATTTTTCTACACAAATTTTTCATTATTTAAATGCAGACATAGAAATACAGCGACAGTAAAAGGCTTCAACAAAAGTTCATTTGTACAGCTTACCAGTCCACTATACATTTGTGAAGGCTATAAATGTTTGTAAACCATAAATGCTGGACGAGAATATATATTACCTGGTCTCTGAACAAGATTCAGAATGAAAATAGGTTAATATAAGGTCCTTGTTCTCTGTCTTAAGCTATGTCTGTTTTGGTTTTCCTCATTATAAGAGAACACACACTTGTCAGTGCACATGCACACACATGCATAAACACACACGACGTGAGTGGATACTAAATAAACAGCCCTATAGAGAGGGAGTACAATATTTCACTTACTGTTGAATGAAGCCCAATTTTATTGGCAGACTTCAATGATGCTAGACAATAAAACATTTGTAAGTTTTGCTGTAGACAGTCTGGCTGGCAGTTTCAGCAGCTCTAATTTATTGTGAATAAATAATTTCCTGGAATCTCTGAGGAGTCATTTTAATGCTCCGAAAGAAATAAAAATCTGGCACGCCATTAAATTTGTTTTCTGTTGTTTTGAACCAAAAATACTTAAAATGAAAGAATTAAAAAAAAAACCACCCTGATTTCAAAGATAGTACTTTGTAAATGTCAAATCTCTCTGTTTCATACTGGTTTTACGCATGAATAATTTGTGTTTACTTCATCTTTATATTTAAAGGCATGCCAAATACCATCTGTTTGCAGTTTCTTTTTTGTGTGTAATTTCTCAGTTCCAGGCAGAGAAACTGTCCAGGTTAAAGAACTCCCATAATTCTGCAGAGTATATTTAGATTCTGTTTGTGTTTCTATCCTACCATAAATTGATTATTACTTGTAGCACGATGGTGATCAGACCATTTTCAAAGGCAGTACATTCTTGAAGCAGAAACAGAAATTCAAAGAGGCAGTGTAAAAACCAACTTCAGAATATGTTGGAAGCCAACTGTAAAAATATAGACGGAGTCAATTAGTTGATTCAGTTTTGCTGCCACCAGCAAAAAAAAGGAACCTTTAGTTTCCAACAGTTGCTGAGTACATTTTTTCCATGAGACACCTCATGGTTCCTGCCAGTGGACTAATACATAAGTACCTACTGCACTTTTATTCAATTCTTATTACCCTAGTGTACCCAAAAGATTCCAAGTAAGAAATTGAAACAATAAATGGGATAAACCTTTATCACCGATAGCATCGCTTGGATACCTAGCATCATTCCAAGAGACGGTACCACTTTTAGTTTTGTTGATACTCAGCATAAATAATCTCCATACAATCCACAGAAATATAATGAAGCTAAAATCTGTACTAGTAACAGGGAATTATAATGGAAAACACTGGGTAATTTTAATTGTAACTCACTACCTGTGTTGTCCAAAGTGCTTTCTACAGGCTAGTATCACTTTGAGGAAACGACCTGTAAAACTGCCAAGTAAATTTGAGAAGCAGAAAAAGGCTACACATACATTTTGTGTGACTGTAGTGAACTGTGGAGTTCAAAGAAACAGAGGACCCTCTTTTTATAGAGAAGTTGCATGGCCCTCTGTTCCCATATAGTCACTATTCCTTATTTGTTGCCTGTCTTTATATGGAACTGTTTCCTAGTTCAAGTGCAAAACCGGCATTACTATCACCAACGCTCAGCCAGGGTGAAAGCCTTTAACACACTTGGATAAAAATGGACAATGAACAGTAACAGGCTTTTGCTTCTGCCCTAGCAAAAAGCAATATACCTGCCATTAGCTACTGCCACATCTATTTCTTTCAGCTGGCACTGAGAGTGCAAAAACTATTTCCAATAACAAAAGGTCCTTCCCTCTGACTGCAGGGAATCAATCTCAGCCCCCACCAATGGCAGTATTCACAGTCCACTGAACAACTTGGCGACAAGCGGTACAAGCTATGAACTTTTGATTCCTTTTGTCTACCTCCACTCAAGTTGTTGAATACCCTGTGAATTCAGTGAGACAGAGATGACATTTTCCTATCTAAATATTTCATTCAAGTTTATTAAAGTTCAGTCTCAGTCCTGCTGTTTTTTTAATTGCTCAAGCCTACATACAGTATCTTTCCTCTGCTTCCCTTGTTGCTGAAATGAGATAAAACTTTCTCTCTTGGTATTTGCTTAGCAGTTTAACATCTAGAAACGCAGAGTATACTCTAGCCTTCTAAGAATGATACAGGATACATTTCATAACTTATGCGGACTTTGAGAGTCAGCATGTACTGCAAAATCCATATAGGCTACACGATCCCTTATTTCAGTGTGCAAGGTGGGAATAACACCCTTCAACGTGGAATACAAATGCTTCCATCTGTTGCTTTTGTTGTGGTTTAACCCCAGCCAGAAACTAAACCCCACGCAGCCGCTCACTCACTCCCCCTCCACCCAGTGGGATGGGGAAGAAAATCAGGAAGAAGAAGTAAAACTCACGGGTTGAGATAAGAACGGTTTAACAGAATATAAAAAGAAGAAACTAACAGTGATAATGATAACACTAATAAAGTGAC
>JANZLQ010000095.1:26379784-26451401 GCA_026212715.1 Elanus axillaris
GTCCATCGGCGGGTGGTGGGCGATTGCACCGTGCATCACTTCTACATTCCGATCCTTTTATCATTACTGCTGTCACTTTATTAGTGTTATCATTATCACTGTTAGTTTCTTCTTTTTATATTCTGTTAAACCGTTCTTATCTCAACCCACGAGTTTTACTTCTTTTCCTGATTTTCTTCCCCATCCCACTGGGTGGGGGGGAGGACTGAGTGAGCAGCTGCGTGGTGCTTAGTTGCTGGCTGCGGTTAAAATGGAGACTGTGTCCAGTTTGGTTAGCACCACTGATACTTGTCAGTCAGGAACAGAAACTAGGATCATGGTAAGATCTGGCCCCAACTGGATTTTATTACAATGACGTACAGAGCTGACGGAGATATTTCTGAAACTGGAAATTACAACCCAGAGGAATTAGAGGATTTAAAAAACCCTGGTGAGATGTGACATTTCTCTAAGAACAATGGATTACAACACTTTTATTCTGTACTGCTTTGGATGATTAGTTTAATAAGTCAGTTTGTCATTCGTGCATATAATAAATTAATATGCATGTTGTTTCCTTATTCATTGTCTTTTAATTCAGTAGATGAAAATCTCTTTCCTCCAGAAAATACAGCTGATTACAGATCACTGCCAAAGAAAAGTAAACAGTCAGCTCCAATGACGAAATGTGCTGAAAGCAAATACCTTTTGAACTCTGAATCTTTATTTCCACTCTTTATGGAAATGAACAAATTTATGGTTTGTTTATTGCTTGCAGAAAGAAAGCTTGTTCATCATCCCCCCTCCACCCCCTTTATTTGCTGGTCTAGCTACCGAGCAGGGCCTAATCACAAGGTATCTGTGTATATCAAGCAGATGTTCACTGGCAACAGAAAATCAATGTCTGTCATGCAGTTATGTTGTGTTTTCAGACTGCACTGAGAACACTTACTTGAAAAACAATGTGTTGTGTCACTCTATCTGTATTTCATAATAAAGAACAAGTGCCCACTTCAAGTTATGGATCACCTCTATTGTCATTCCATAGCAATGTGTTTTACAGATGTCTGCAAATGAATTCTAGGCTGAACTCCCTTTGCTTCTGAACCATAAGGAAGTATGATATGCTATCTGTCTGGTATTTAGATATTAAATTTTGTTTGAAGAGCAGTTAAAATCCCCTTGAATTCATTTAAAAACTCCTGTATAAAACAAGACCTCTGGCAGTTAAAGTCTGACCGAGGGGCCTGACGGGTTTTCCGCACATTATCTTTAGCTGGTGGTGATGTCGCAACAGCCCTTTATTTCCCGTGAAGCCAACAAGTCGCTCTTCACTCCATGTGAAAACTTAGGTGGGGCTTATCAGCTCCTCCGTGGCACTTCACGGCACTTCGCCCCCCTTGGGATCATGGTCTCTCCCTGTTATTATGGAGAGGGACAGCAGTGAGACAGCAGCAGCACTGGGAGCCCTCCTTTCAGAGGAGGTCCGGCACAAGCACTGAACGTTACGTTATCTGCTCCAGCGAAGCGGAAAGCGGAGACCATCAGGGAGCTGGCTCCGCTCCCCACTTCACTGTTCCTCTCGCTTTTGGACAGGCTGAGGCAGCCCGTGGACGGCGTTACCCTCTGCCAGCTGGCCAGAGCTCCCCGAAGATGGTCTGCCAGTGAGGGCAGCTGTGAGGCAGCCTGGTGTCTCCGCTCCTCTCCGCTGCCGGTGACGGGAGGGCTGCCGGTGGGCGGCACTTCCACACTGACCCCCCGAAGGGGTCTTTCCCGGTTCTGGGCCAACCATCAGTGCGGGAAACGGGACCTGCGACATCTCCCCCTTTGCCACTCCAAAGGGCGTCAAAGCTGAGATACAAAGCTCCATTCTGTCTTTCTGGAAAAACTTTTAAAAAAGTCTGAATCCAAGCATTTTTTTCATAGAAGTTCTTTACCATGTTTGTTTCCAACAGAAATGCTGTGCTCCACCGCACTAATTCCAGCGAGCTACCCTTTCAAACCACAGGCATCGCCTCCATTTTATCTCACACGTTAGAACAGAATACTTTGTCAACCACAAAAAAAAACCAACCCAAAAACAACTGAAAGAGGGATCAGTAGACAAGTGGAATATATGGAAATGAAAATCTGTGAAGTTCTACAACCACAAATAACGTGTTGAATTAAGATTTTAAAACCCGTGTTGCTGGGCTATCTACCCAACTTTAGATACTGCAAAATTCACTCATACTAGAGATGCTTAAGAAACAGTCTGCTGAAAGATCTCCAGCACAGTTATGCACAAGTGCACGTAGGATCTTCAGCTGAAATGACCTGATTGAAATTGCCAATTTACACATGTAATCTTAGTCAGAGGTTTTGTATGCGAGTAGATAACGAGGTATGGATACTTGGGCTATGAATATGCTCTCCTTTCTACCACAGAATGACACAGAAAATACATTTCAGACATACCTTGGCAACTGGAAATAGAAACGCGATACGCCAAATATCTAAGTAGTTGCCAGACTAGTTCCTTATTGAGCACTGGTCTTTCCTATTACAAACACTTTTTAAATGGAGACAGTTATACTGACTGTCCAGGACCTGGGCTTCACGCTCAGCTCTGCCAAGCTCTCATTCAGCATAGCTAAGTGGCAGCACGGACGATGGTGGCTCAGGGCTGCTGTACCCTAGATCAGCTTGAACTCTTTCAACAATGCAATATATATTTTGGCCTGAACCTTTTCTCCCCCTTCAGTCTAAGCTCCCAAATGCCTTTTGCAGTGGGTAGGGTAAGCAATGAGAAGAGCGGCTGACATAAAGTAACTTGATGCTGCCTACAGTTTACCCTAGGGAATCCTCAATTTCCCTTTTAGGAATATGTTAGGCTGAATATATTAATGCAAAAGGATTCCACCTTGAGCCAAGGGACTTGTTTTAGTACAACCGCTGTATTATACTTATTGAGGAAGTATGGTAGACACTGGATGTGTTTACTCACGTCAGGTATCAAGGGATAATATTAATTTTTTGTGTAAATATTGTAAAATAGTAACAATGTTATATATTGATGAGTCTGAACAATAGCTGTTATGCTCCCATTCTTCTTAACAGACATTTTAGATGACTTGTGGAAAATGACCATCCTAGCCTAGACTTTATTTCACTTAGTCAAACTGCAGAAGGATAAACTGTCATCTACTTTGTATTGTGATGCGCCAGCCTTATTTAAGCCATCAAGTTATACCAACAGCTGGATTCATTCCTCAGACTCTCATCTTAATAATGACAACTCCTCTCCCTTTTTCCGTCGGACAAATCAGGAAAAGAGTTGTCACATGGGCTCAGAACAAACACAGCTTCCTCCTTTTAACAATAAAAAGAAAAAGAAAGCCTGTAAAGAAATATAACCTCTAAACAAGCCTCCTCTTCTGGACAAAGCAAAAGTGCAGTAAGTAGACATGGCCTTTGGATTCTGTTCCTCTCCAGGGCAGAGATAAAGGAAAGCTTTTAATAAGGTAAGCAGGAGAGTCTAGAAACAAGTGTTTCTATAGTCAAGTGGAGTTCAAAGTGTTTCCTCACTTCAGAGTAGATTGCTTGTAATTAGACTGTTCAGCTACTCCCAAGACCTCATTTTAACTTTTGCTTCTAATTCTGCATGCTCCAGACAGCCTTTCGGCAGAGCTAACGGGCACCGTTGAGTTGTGGTCCTGGTTTTTAATGCTTGTCTTCATAAAAGCATTGCCAGAAGCCCTGGCCACATGTTCTCTAGCATGTCCTTTCTGCACTCCATATGACGAGGATACTGAAAAGCATGTCTCAAGGGCAAATCTAGACCCAAAAGGTCAACTTTTGGTACTGGTGATTCACACAAAGTTCCTGGATCAGGTTGAGACAGGTGTCATCAAGTAGCAGGCATTTCAGCTTGGCTATCATGCTTCTTACTGGAACTAATGGAGGTTACAGAGGCATCGTACTGATTAGTGACTGAACCCACGTAGTAATGGGTTGGTCAGTAGGTCCAATGTCTGTGGAATATGCTAGTTATGTATTCTAGTGGTTTATAGAGAGAGCTCATTATAGGAAGGGATAGCATAAAACATAACATGTATTTTCATTATCAGTTCTGTGCTCAGCACTAGAGAGAAATAACAATTATATTCTTAGGTATTAAGAAAGGAACTGAGAGTGAAACAGAAGCATTATAATGACAGTGTTTAATCCGTGAAGCACACGTCTTGAATAACACGCATAATTCTGGTTCCTCATCACAGAATAAACGCATACAGACAAAGGTATACAGGACAGCAAGGAAGCTGGTACAGAACTGTCTCCGTGCAAGGAATGAATTAGAACTACACCCTGAAAAGAGGAAAATGAGAGGGATTAAAATAAGTCATAAAATGAAAAATGACATGTAGAAGGTGAATAAGAAATTTATATTCTCAGTCTCTCCTAGTACAAGATACAAGGAGCATCAAACTAGGCAGTAGGCACAGACCAAATAAAAAAGCAATTCTTAACAAAATCCACAACTAAACAGTGGAACTCGGTGCCTCAGTGGATTAAAAATACTATATAGGTCACTCCTCTCTCTGTTAAACAGTACAAAGAAAACCAAGTCATGTAAAAAAGATTATCCTGTAGCTATTTCCTTAGAGCAAACCCCACATTATCCCTACTCCCCGTGGCCCTTATTTTGGTATGTTAGCTACTGTTTTCTATTCTTCCCAGCTGGTGACCTGATTCACTTGTCCAACAGAAGACCTTGGGTAATTTGCCTCTTCAGCTGCCTGACAAACAGGCAAGTGTTTCCTTCCTCCCTACCTGCCCCTCTTCTTGAAAGGATAGAAAGTGGGACAATTAAGTACAGTGGTGAACAGGAAGAAGCTAAAGAAAAAACATACTACTACTACTCAGTCTTCGTTCAGGTCATTTTCAGACACATGGAATCTCAGAGAAGTGAGAATTGAATCTCAAAAGGAAAGAAATTATGGGGGAGAGCATCTAAAAATTTCCTAAGGTCCTTCGTTCAGAATTACTGATGCTAAAACAGCAAACCGTAATTGGATAGTGTGGAAAAACCCACTGCAGAATTAAATAGCTGTCTTTTTTTCCTCATACTCCTTTTTTGCCTTGGCTGCCCATTCAAATTGGAGTGCTTCAGGGTGTTTGTTTTACACCTGGCACATTTTAGGAACACTATAGGCATAACCAGAATTATTGCTGACATGGTGTAAGATATTCTTGACTTGTCTCTGATGAAACAACAGCTCTGTGACTCTCGCTACCTCATGACTGGCCTATGGCAGGATCAGAAGGTTCTCCTTTGGTTTAAATGATGAAGAGTTTGGGAGAGGTTAAAGCGGAAAGTTTGCTTTACCATTTTGCAGTTACACATAGGAAACCTCTGCCAGGCTGTATGTATGCTAGACTAGTGACATGTTGTCTGCGCAGCCAAGGAGTCGCGCTGCCTCATCCCACCGCTTCCTGTGCCCTTTCCCACCCGGGCTGATTAACAGTGTGCTGGCCCGACAAGGCAGCCTTGTTCTCCTGCAGAGCTGTTACGCTTCAGTGGTTGTAAGGTTTTTTGAAAGGTGTCAGAATTAAGGACACGTTATAAATGCCCCATTTCATTTTGTTTCAAGAGTCCATCCTGGTGCTGTATTATCCAAGATGTACGTCAGAGTTAAAAGACAAGCTTCTTTAGCCAGGATTCTTTTGCCCTTTCTGCCCTTCTCCGTCAACATCCCCGATTTCTCCTTTCAGCACTGATGACTTGTAAACTAAATATATCACGAAGTACAAGATTAGTCCAGACAAATCCTTTAGCTGTTCAGTGTCTTCTTTTTCACCCTCTCTCTTTCACCTAGTTCATTGTTCAGTTTTGTACTCCGCTGGGAAAATAAAAAAAATTAAAAAAAATCTCCTGATTGTTGTCTCTGTTACTGCTCTTTTTTCCTTGTGCTGTTTTTAACAGTTGTGCATGGACATTCCTTCTTACTGTCTTGCTGTTCAGGACTTGAAAAATGTTAAAGCAGCCCTATTTCCCCCCCGATTTCCCCCCAGTCCCAGCTGTGCCTCCGATGAATTAGCTAGGTAAAGCCAAAAGCTCAGCAATGCACACAACCTCCTGCTAGCGCTAATACCCCGGTGCAATTTGCGTCACACAATGATAGGAAAAAGGAACAAGAAGTAAAAACCACTGAATGTAGAGGGAACACTGAACTTTTATGCAATATATAGCATTAAAAGTATTTATTACATTATAGGACACCCTGTGTAAATTTGTTACCAAAAGAATTAATAAATAAAATAATTAATAAAGCTCAAGTAGAGGCAGTACTTTAATATCAAGGGAGCCTCTCACAATTTCAGCATCTACATTACTGTCTTCTAATTAGGCTTTTTAAAAAATGCATGCAATGAGATTTTATAATCGTGCTTACAGTAAAATTTATAAGCTACCTGGGAACAAAACATTATTTGTTTTGCTTTTAAAGATGAGCAACATTCTGGGGAAATACAATATTGATTAACATTGGGGGGGGTGGTGTCATAAAGGAAATCTGAGCTTTGAAATATATGATGAAGCATATTATCCCACTGTGGTCTGCAGCTCTGATGCTGGTGTCTTGATTAAGGTTATTTGCAGCTTCTGTAAATTATCAGCTTCTCCCAGTCAATTTAGAGCTGCTAGGGTGTGGTGGTGCTCAGAAATAGGTGAGTGCAAAAAGTGACATTTCTTTCCATAGAAAAGCAGACTTGAATGTAAAGCAATAAATAGTGCAAAGTGCATATATAGTGTATGGAGTTGATGATGATCCAAAAGACATTGCTGTTGAAGCCAGTGTTTTCTGAAAAATTGCAATTAACTTCCTCTGATCATATAATGATCTAAGAGAAAATTTGAAAACATAAATTCTTCATTGACAGCCCAGTTCAAATATATGAATATGCTGATGGGACAGTAATTAGTGAACAGAGTCACTATTATCCTCTGCAATCATTTCCAAACAAATGAAGAAAGAAGGCTGCAAAGCCATATGGTACATATATTATAAAGTAACCTGTTCCATTCTTTAGACTTAGTATTACTGCTTTTGACACAGCTACAGGAAATAAAAAGCTACTGGAATGCAGACCGGAAAAATGTATTCCCAGAAGGCTTTGCAAAACTAGAGGCTGGAATCCTTGAGTGGAAACAGACTTTGCAAAGAAGTCTCCCATTCTCTGCTGCTTAGAGGATCTGCTCAAATGTAAAATACATTCTACAAATGTGGCCATATTTAGTAGCTGTACTTTTGAGATACTTATGGAAAGAAAGGAAAAGAAAGGAAAAAAGAAAGAGAATTTGAAAAAGGGGAAGTCTCCTCATGGAGGACTGGAACGTAGACTAGCGAAGAACTGTTTTCAAGAGAAGAAGCACAAAGTCAAACAATTCATACTTAGTATGCAAAATTCAATTATTTTCTTTCTCCATCATTCTTATTAACGCACTGGTAATGTGAATCAAGTATGTTCTCATTGGTAAAACTGATTTTTTTTTGTCATCCGTGCTTTCTAATTTTTGTTGTTCAGCCTAAGCACTAGACAATATTATCACTTTGAGTCTTCGGTACATTTGCCTGCTGACAAACTAAAGTGGTATCTTTCTTGTCTTTTCTGAGACTTGGTGTCATAAAGATAGGATTTGTTTCTAACAGCTACGGCAAAAATACTAATACTAACAATGAGGAGATTCTGGAAATTAACCTTTGAGACCTTTTGTCAAACAAGTGGCATATGCATAAGAAAATCACAAAGTGCAATGTTTAAAGTTACTTGGATACTTAAGCACCCAAATATATAGGGAAAGAATATCTTCATTGAAAGTTCTGTATATTGATTTTTATTGTGTGCCTTTTCATAGCTTTCACATATTGTACTGCCTCACCAGCTATATTTAGTTAGCTGGACATTTGAAAGTAATATTAAGTCCACTGTAAAAAAATGCATGTCTTTGAATCACATTATTCATCTCATCTGCCTGGCCTTAGATATCTATTTGTTTTTTAGCAAAGCAAATCACGGAAAATATATTGCTGATGCTTGACAGCCAAACAACGTTACATAGAGGCTTTTTTAATTTCTTAGAATTCCACTATGCAGGATTGCCTTTCTTAGATGGGCCTCTACACAAGAGAAATTCAAAGGACAGATAAAGGAGTTATTTTCTCAAAGATTTTAAAATGACATAACGTGCATTTCAAGCCTATGTTTGTTCATTTGAAGAGGCAGAACTTGGAAGAGCTTGTTAAAGGGAATTATTTAGCCCCAGCATCATGTTACTACATATTAAAAATCTATGATCCACAAACCAGGTAAAAATTGCTTTACATTGAAGAGTATGTTACACACATGCCGAGACACTTAAGTCAATAATCCATTTAAAAAAGAAATTAAATATGATTCTGCTTCAAGATACCCAGCATCAGTCTAATATCCTCACTCTTAAATGGTAATAATTAAACTACAGTGAAGGTATACATACTACAAATGAAAGCAAGCTTGTGCAAAAAAAGTGATAGTTATACTTAATCTGCCAGTGACTTCAATTCATTGCCTACTATGGGTAGTCTTGGCCTTGCTGAAGGCACTCTGTCTAATACCAATGGATTTAATTCTGTACGGTCTGAAGAAATTAGCAAAAATCCTTACATCTCATCATAAATATAGCCTAGAAACATACAAGTCTTCATCAGTAAAACAGTGGCCTGTGCATGACATTCCATTATTTGGTCATTTGTCATTTAGCTATACTGATAATTGATAACATTGATAATACAATAAAGTTTGCCAAACATTGCCATCTTGGCAAATTTAAGGTTCTTTATATGGTCTCACACTGAAGCGTACAGGCTTGCAAAAAGGGAGGCAATTTGCTGATTTATCTAAACGCCATCAGCAAATATTTATTTTGAATTGTTTAAAGGTACCAGTGCTCTGCTGAACCGTCACACATGGCTGTGCTACACTTACAAGAACCAGTCCAGAAGAGGAGCTACCTACCTAAGGGTAGCTGTAGGATATTCTGTAAACAGCTGTGTTGGCTGAAGAGAGCAGTATTCGGTGATCAGTGCCAGCTACACTTTATCACCCTTTGCTAGAGGCTTCTACTTACCAGGATAGTGTTACCAGAGGTCTAAATTTCCCAGAATTGGTCATCTTTTTACGTCTGGAAAAACTGTCTCAGTACAAGCTATAGCCCTGCTGCTAATTACTGATCACTTCAGAAATAAAGGATCATGAGGTTGTCCTGACTCAGGGAAAGATAGACAGACGTTAAAATTTGCTGTATGTATTTTCTGTCTTATCAAGCTGGCTCAACAAGCTAAATGAAACTCACCTGTTGTGATTACCGTACCCAAAGAGCTAACCTTTCCCCTTGAATTAGAAGATTAAACAGTGAAATACTGACAAAAGTAACAGCTCTCCAAGGTGTTATGTCAAAGACGTGGCCACATCCAGTCCTGCTGACGCAGAGAACTGTGGCAGGGTTGCAGCCCGAGCCCAACCCAAACTGGTTGAACGTACAGTTGACCAGCTGCTGGCAGGCTGGTGATCTCGGCTAGCAGGGGCCAAGAGCAGTGGCCTCGGGGGGTACGCACTCCTCCGAGACCATCTCTGCCTGTTGCATGTGGATGTGAAAGGAAGGCAGGCCAGGCCGACCATTACTTTGCGGTGACGGCTTGGGAAATGAGATCAAGATGGTCACCTGCTGAATTTTAACCCCGGTGCTCCTCTTTAGTCTGTTGTCTCACATTCACTACCTGTGCTTCCAAGATCACTGTGTGGTATCATAAATACACACAGAGCTATTCCAAACATTAAAGCAAAGGTCCCAAAGATTCTACAACTGAGTTCATGCAGGCCAGACAAAAATTGGGAAGTTCAGTTACTGGAGGGTGAAGAGTGACAGCTTTATCTTTCCTTAGGAAGACCGTGAAAAAAGAATTGAGTTTAAAAAGGAGAGATAACTATACAGGCAAAAAAATTTTCATGTTTTCTTCCTGGTGTATTTCATTGTATTTCCAAGAGACAGGGGTGGTAAGCAACATATCTAAGACAGGGAGGGGTAGGCAAAGGAAGCAGTAATGAGAGATATTAAAGAACATAAAAAGAAATAAAAGGAAGAAAAGAGGGTGTGGGCCAAAGCAAATTCTGTTTTGTGCAGCATCTTGAAGGTAAAAACAAGGAGAAAGATGTGGGGAGCAGGTGGGAAGTCAATAAATGGGTTTGAGATGCTGAAAGGAAAAGTATTTAGAATAGAAGATCATGGTGATGATTTTGGCAGCAACATCTTGAACTGGAATGGGAAAGAGCCTAGCCAGGGAAAGGCAAGAGTTGTCAAGGAGATGATGAGGATGAAGCAACAGTGCAGGAAAACTGAAGAGAGTAATAAGACTAAGTCTCCAGAAACCCATCACACTGGCCAGATTTGAATCTACTTTACTGGGGTGTATTCTTTGGCTTCTGTGACTGATGTGGATGTATGTCAGGGCAAAAGACGTTATTCTTTAGTAATATCCAGATTTATACTTTTATAAAAGAAAAAAAAAAATCCCCTTTTGCTTGTGCCTCAACACTTTGTGAAAATGGAAACAAAGAACTGGAAAAGTATATTTTTTCAGTTAGTGGATGAATTTCCAATAGGATGGATGGATATAGGTTTGCTATTTGTTTAAAGGAATGAAATGTCACCATATTTACAACAAAATCTAAGTTTGCAAAAAAGGTGGCGAAATTTCACTTGATTGAAATTGAAAAATGCTAATGACAACATTACATTTTTTGCAACTGCACCAGAAGTAGTAGGTTAGAACAACTGTTGCTGTCGCCCATATTTCTTCCTTTGTTTTTGTCACTGTGGTTCCAGAGGTGCCAAATCAGCCCTTCTGGCTAAAAATTCAAAGCCTGCAAGAAGTAGAAACTATAAGACCTTAGCGCTAATAATACATGTCTTGGGTCTAATCCTGCAAACACACACGCAGGTAATTTTACATGCATAGCGAATCCCATTTACTTTTCTGGGATTATTTCTGTTACTAAAATTCCTCAGTTATGTAGGAGTTTAGAAGACTGGACCTGTTCTTCACTTTCTCTGCCATGTGCTGGCAGTGTTTTAGTAAGGGAGACACTTAAATATCCCAGACAGGAGGGTAAAGAAGTCCAAAGGGAGCAATTATGAAAAGGCCAAAGCACTGTAACAATTAGGATAGCAAGGTTTGTTCTATAACTAAAGCTGGTGACTTCTGTAGGAGCTATATAAATGCATTGAGAGCCCTTTTAAAGTTTTACTCGGTCCTTTCCCTCCTTTTTGCAAATGAATAGAGCCATTCATTTCAATGGAACTTTTGTCTGTGTGGGTCTGGAAAGCTGTCAGAGCAGCTCACACAGCTCCAGGTAGCAAATGTTTGTAGAATCCCAAATGTTAGGCAGCCTGTAATACTAATCTGGATGGCCTTGATGCAAAATAAAGTGGCTCAGTAGAGATCACCCACTACAAAGACTAAAGCAAACTAAATGATTTGCCATACGAAATAGTTAGGTACTTTTAATAGATTAGGACAGAAACCCAAAAGAAGAATTGATCTTTCTTTGCCCAGGCCAATATACAGTAGTGTTGGCAGGGATGGAAAAAGGCACGTGACTCCTAAGTGTTGATGTCAAGAAAGGAAATGAATGTAAGGCAGCCCATCATTAAATGTTCAATATGGTCTTCACTGAAACAACAAAACCGATAAAACTAAATGCTTATGCACTCTCAGATTCGCACTCAAATTGAAAGATCTAACTCTTCTGCCACCACATGCAGTATATTTCCACAGCCTCAGTATCAGTTAGTTATAAGCAGGATTTGATTAAATACTCTTTAGCACCTGGAAAGACACGCAGAGGATTAACATGACTAACTCGTGCAGTGGAACACAGGACACGTAAATTTATGATGCTTATTTGCCTAATGGCTTCCTCCTCACAAGCTCTGCCTGTGTCCCATCTAGTTAAGATTTCATCATGCTTTCAGAGCCATGAATAACTCCCTCTCATCTGTCTATCACTGCCTCTATTCACATTGTCTTTTTTTGGTCCCATCTCTTTTGGCAGCCTCTACACAATGTTTGCCACTTCATCTCAGGCTATCCAGGGGGGTTTGTTTTTCCTTTCTGCGCAGCTCCCAATTCTTAGGAGTTATCCATGAAGATAGTTCCTCCCTGACATACCCTTCCAGCAAAGCTGATAATTAGTGAAGAAGTAAAGAGACAACCAAGGAATAATTTTAAAATAAAAAAAAAAAAGTCCATAACAAATCATAGCAAGGTCAATGCCTGTTTAATCATTCATCTTACATGTTGAATTAACCTTTTTTCTTTCTGTTATCCCACAGTTTCCTTTCTAATTGTGTAGTTCCTATCACATTGTTGACCTTACCAAAGAAAAGTATTAACAGCACATTTTGCAATTACTACAGTTCTCGAGCTATTCCTTTGCATACGAATAATTCCCCTGATACTTGATTGCCCCCTAAGGAGGTGCATTTAAGACCTACAAAGCACACAATTCAATATCTGCTTGGAAATAGCAACAACAAAAAAATTGCTTTCTTAGTAGACCTTGGTTACATGGGTGCTATATGTGACCATCTCTTTCCAATATAGAAAGGTTCCTGATTGCAGTGAGAAATGATTCATTTTATTTACAGCTGGATTTCGATGGAGCAGGTTTAAGTAGCTTCCATCTGTCTTTGTAAGGACTTGTCAGAACTCTCCTCTGAAAGGAATCTGGAGATAGTCAGGAAATAGCAATAGCTTTAATAAATCATAAACTGATATCTGTGAAAGCTGAAACTACTCAGTAGCATGAGGTTGAAGGAGAAGAGGGAGAGAGAGAGAAGCAAAGGACAGAGCATGATTTGGGTTTAAAAAAGTATTTTGAAATACAGCACTTCCTGTTGTGCAAAATGACTCAGAAAGGCAACAATTATTTCAAAAGTTGCTCTGGAGCATAAAGATGATGACACAAAACATCCATCCTTGCCTCAGGTGACCAGGTCATATTTTGCCTGACACATCTCCCAGTGCATGCCTCTTTGGGTGCATACATACGCTTCCATATGTAGCTGTACGTACTGGAGAAGATAGAGGTATTTACAGAAAATGTACTGTAAAAAAACCAAAAACAGTCATCTTATTAAAAAACCCTTAACTCGTACCTTTTAGGGACGCATTTTACCTGAAGTTCTTACTTTCAAGTTTCCTCACTCCCTTGCTGGCTCAAGAACATCTTACAAAACAGGAAATATCTATAGTTCCTAGTGAGAGGCCGGAGCCAGCTCAGAGTCCACACGAAGAAGTGAGTAGTACGGGCTTTTCTGGACTCTGTTGCAGTCCCATTTCCATGTTACTGAGGGAAAAATGATTTGTTGCTGGGGCACTCCAGAATATCTGATAAAATATCATTGCTTTATATCAACAACTTGCTTTTAAGATTCTCTGCTGGTATGCTAAGAATATGAATTAAGTTCCTAAGATGTACCGTTAAAAAAACCTCAATGAAAACAGCCCTTTATAAACCAAGTAAGAAGAGAAAATTCTTTTTCTGTTTATTATAATGACAGTCAAGAGGTCAGATTCAGTTATCCCCACATAACCCTGCTGAACTTGCTCCATGGGGTCACAGTGCTGCAAGCCAGAGCAGAGCTTAGCCCAATGTGTAAATTTCAGGAAGAACAAACCTTCGTTACAGAGCTCAAAAGAATCCTTGTGCTCTCTGAAGGAAAGGTATAAAGGGGTGCTTGTTAAAGCTAGTCAACACAGTCCACTTTCTGGAAAAAGAGGGGGGTTCTTGGTAAAAACGTGTGTCTCGTACCCAGCATGGCAAAATTTCTTCAAGAGAAAAAATAGCCAACGAGAATTTTCAAAAACACTATGTGCTCTATAAATCTTTATAAATTGCATGACACATTCCTACGGGATAGACTCTCTGCAGGAAAAATCAACAGCTCAGTAACTGACGCTATCATGTAGTGCTTTTAACTCTTCATCATTTTTTTCCTCTTTAATACAAAATTTATTCTTTTCAGAACTCAACCTGCAGGGTGGTTTTTTTTCACCAAGCCTTATGTTGTGCTAGTATTATCTTATTATCTGTGCGAGTCCTGTTTATTCCAAATCCTAGAAAACACTTTAAACTGTTTCCTGGTATCACTACAGAAGACGAAAGCAGCAGCGTCCTTCTGTGTGTGCAAGGAAGAGAGTGCTTTTGTATTGCTTTGAGGGAAATTGCGATTTATTTAAAGAATATTGAAGTCATCTTACATCTGTAGGTCTCATGTCAAACCAGGAGCGGATGGTAGCCTATTTTATTTAGTACTTAGCTACCCTCATGAAGAAGGCCCGTGCTCTCACCACGTCCATCGTTTGCTCTTGATTACTGCCTGCAGAATATGCAGGTGGGATCCCTCCGTGGGTCCAACAGTGCAGCCCTAGGGCACCCTGTGCCGACCACGCAGGACGTGGGCCATGGATAGGGATTCCAGTTTGTCACTGCCGCTGCCCTTGCTCCCATTTGCCTGAGAGGGCTCATCGTCAGGCAACCTGCAGTCTCATTCCATCCTCCAACCCATCAGCACCAAGTCAACGGGCTTCTCGGTATTGTGCCATGCGGAACGTAGGCGGGATTGTACGGCAGCTGCCTGAGTGGAGGCTCTTCCACCCCCGCCGCCATTTTGTCCCAGTGTAGATGCAGTGTGACAGTCGGATTGTTTCTTGGGCTTGGCCTGCCTAGAGGGGGGCAGAGAAGTCAGCAGCCTCTGGCTACCTCATCCCAGTGAATGCCTCAGTTTAGGAAACCTGTGAAGTATGTAATACTTTGAACAGAGACAATGGGAAGCACAATGTAACTCAATGTTTTGATAAAGTATTGTCCTCTGAGGCAATCTGCTCATCACAGTTTTTACTTTAATTCACTAGCTGTTTTCAGTGCTCCTGACTCTTTGAAGAAAAAAACCACTATTTTTTCTTGTCATCAGTGGTTTATATTTTTCACTTCAGCTTTTGTGGAATGTGTACCAACGAAGTCTTAATGATCTTTGTATTTTTTAAGTATTTTGTCAGAAGTTAAATGCAATATGACTTTTCCAAAACAGTGTGGAAAAAGAAAAGAGAAATCATGATCCATCTGTAAATTCTCTGTGTACCACAGTCATTTATTACTTCATACTGAAATTTGAAATACGAGAACAAAGCAGAGGCAAAGCCAAATAAAAAAAGCCACACCAGAAAGGAACATCTGAAAATTCTATAAAAAAAAAATGCACAAATGTTATGAATTAAACCTTTTCTGGCTTTCCTCACAGCTGTACAACCTCACAGTCAGCAAGACAGGAAGGACCATCAAAATATTTCCTATTCAATCTTAAGAAGCAGAAGCCCATACCATTTATTGGAAACATTAAATAAAAGCCTGTGTGCTGGCATGCTCAAGAAAATGTAACAGCTGATAAAGAATAAAAATGGGAATCATAAAATGCAATATAAAGTGCAAGTAATTTCAACTTTCACCTTTAACACAGTCTTTACAATGTCTACAGTTGATTTTGCTAACAAGTGGTAAGGACTAGTGGAGAGGATGGTGCATCTCACGCAGAGTGCATACAGAAACTTTTGTAAAAAACATTTTTTATTGGAAAACAGTAGCTTCTGGAAAATGAACATGCTCATAAGAACAGGCATGTTCCTGTGACTTTTAATTTTTGTAAGCAAACCTATGGAATTCCAAAAATAATGACATGTACCTTTTCAAACACTTCTTTTGACATACCAAGTCATTATTTTAGGACAAAACAAACAAACAAAAACCCCACCAAAAAAAACAAACACCAAAGAAACAACCAGGTTGAAATGGTAAAAATTCAGGAGTCATTTACATTCATCTATAAAGTCTTTCAGCCTGTTGGTTTATGGACCTTTTCCAAAGTTAAAGCTTGTCCTAATGTTTAGGAAAGGAAACCTCAAAAATCTGGAGAAATAGCCCAGATAAACTGCTTCACAATCAGTAACTGGCTGCTTACACTGAAATATGGTCTGCACCACTGAAGTCAGTGTGAGAAGGACTGGGACTCAAAATAAGGCAAAAATTTCTAGCCACAGAGCAGACACTACAGAGCAAAGCACATTCAGGAAGATTTTTGGTGGCAAAATTCCAGATTACATACTTGCCGGTTTGTGGATTAGTGCAAGTAAATTAATACAGATATTTCTCATATGAAGCACATAACATTCCTCGATACACTTTCTAATATCAGCATAATAATTTTATTTTGACAAATATTCATTTGAAATTCTTCTTTTCCAATATATTACCCACTTCTGTACTTGAGGATTTTGCAGGCAAGTATTGTGTAAATGCATATGACCACACTCTGCATCCAGAAGAAAGAGTGTGAAAAGGAATATGGTATCACTGAAATATGCTGTGGAACCTCCCTCTCTGCAGTGGAGAATGAAGAGCTGCTCATGCAAAGTCTTCTACTAAAGGGCCCCTCAGACATCACAGCTGTCATGGAATTTCCCATGGGAAATGCCCTGTGAAACTGCACTTTGAGTTTTCCTTCATTATACATTGCTTTAGGGATCCTTAAGCAAAAAGATATCTTGCTTCCAATAACTGGGTAGAAACTGGAAATACATTTACAATCTTTCTAGGTAGATACACAACCACTAAGGAAAGCTCTAATAGAAAATAAATGCTGATGCTAGAGAGACCTTTACCAGTAGACCAGAACATTTACTTATGTTTACGTATACTCTCACAGTTTTGCAGGTGAAACCAGAATTTATTTATAAATAGAATACATGACTTTTCCCAAAAGCTAAAGCTATTCTGAAAGATACTAGTGTTTCTGGAAGTGATGCTGAAATGACAAGCAACAAGAAGAAAAAGTCCCAGCCATCAGATAAACTTTATACAAGGCCAACATTATGTTTTTGTGTTCAACATTTTATACCTTTATCATTACTATTAAATATAGTGAATGACGTATTTGCATATAGGCTTATGCTTTTGACAAAAATAGATTTGTTTGTAAACCAAAGGCTGGCTGTTCCTTTTACACAGACTATGCTGTTACCAACACTGGAAACACACGTCCATGCAAGAGAGTAAGAATCAGTCTTGAAAAATGAAGCTGATGAAAGATTCATAAAAGCATGCATCAAATGAAATCAAGGATTTGCAGGATCAAAATAATTAAATACAGACAGAGCGCACCAAGTATTTTTCACAGCATATTAAAATCATGCATAGAAATGAGCTGCCTGAGAGGACACAAGCTGGGCTGTATTACTATCTTTTTCATCACAGAAAGATGGGAGAGAATGTTCATAAGTGGTTATCGACACACCAAAAAACCCCCAAGCCCCTGTTTCCTACCTCTGACTTACTCTTTCTTCAGGTCTAAACTACCTGGGGTACAGCAGCACAGTGGTCCTGTGGCAGTTAGCCCACAGGAGGAATCAAAACACTAACTGACAATGACAGTTATATTCAAGCATATAAAGAACCATGTCAAAGCCGCAGATAGTACTGACACCTTTGTCACCATCTGCTAGTCACGTTCCAGCCTTTAAACCTTTATATATATAGCCAGGGTTGCAGTTTCGTGATGTAAAAATATTTGTAAAATCCTGGAGGAGAATTGTATTACAAACATAAGGAAATGTGTATAGATTGCATAAATTGCAATGTTCACATTAATTTTCAAATAGGAACTTCCCTTAGCTGGCTCAAGGTTTTATGTGCTTTATGGTCAGGGTAAAGAGAATCACTGTCTCTATTTGCAGGTCAGCTTGGCACTGAAGTAGCGAATAAACTTTGTTTGGGGCTGCTTTCCAAAGCAAACAGAACTTTTATCTCTACTTGAAACTTTTATTAAAAAAAAATATCACATCACATCTAGTATTTATAAATCCCTTCTGTCCTGCACTAAAATGGACTATACAGAAGGACAATTTGGATAATTAGCTCAAACTGAAACCCAGGACAGAGGAAAATTTGTGCGTAGTGCAATGTGTCAGGGTGGAGGAATGATCAGATCTTGTGCTCGTCTGTTCACCCTCTTAACTCTACAGTCTCCAGAAAAAGAAACGACTCAGCTACGGTTCTCCTGGGAACCCTGCTCTGGCATGGCTCCTTTTCTTCCATTCACAGTGAACCTCCTTTCAAAAGTCATAATCTGCCCTGGAATCTGCTTTCGCACTTTGAGTCAGAAAAATACCAGCTCATTCTTCTATTTATTCCACAATACGTGACATACAATTTTTCTGATGTTATCAAGTATATTTAACACCCCAATAAAGGTATTGAGATCAACTTTCTGAATATATAACTCTTATATAAAGCTTGGACTCTTCTGTATATAGAAAAAAAGCATTCACTTGAAGTTGGATCCTTGATACTTGACGCTGGTAATACACTGTTCACTATTTACAGCCATTCATGGATGGGCTCCAGATATTTCCCCGACACATAAAAGAATTTTATTTTATTTGAATAGTCTTATAGTAGCTGGAAGCATTTTTCAACAAAGGACCTCACTCGGGGTGATTTGGTGAACTGGCTTTCCAAATAATTCTTCATGAGCCTGTACTGTACTACTGTATACTGATAATGTACATGTTAGAGCTATGGCACTCAGCACAGATGTTCCACCAACAGAAGTACTTCAAGCTGAGAAATTGCCTGCCATTAATCATATATTATTAAAAAAGAACCCTGTTTTATCTACCAACCAACTGAAAACCAGTTCGTGTATCTACTGTTATTGTGAGAAAGTAGTGAAGCTGAAATAAATGTTACCATGCTATGAAACTGAAGTAAAAAGCAAACTCCCAGTTTTGTGGACAAACAGGGGAGAGATTTTAGAGAACGTCAACTATAACTTCTTGGCTTCTGTTCCTTTAACAGAACAAAACTAGGCTTTTCAAGTGCAGGCAGGCGTTGATTTGCTTGGGGGGTAGATTGTCTGAGCAATACTCAATTCTGCAGCACATGTGCTCCCTTTCATATGGCAGAGGAATGGCAGCAGGTCTCTCCAGCAGCCCCTGTCAAACCACAGTATGCAGGAAATCAGGGGTGGAAAGATGCACTAGTTCTATGGGTTTGTCAGTGCAGGGTATTTCCTTCATTCCTTGTCCAGGTCATTTGAAAAGACAAGAAAGTTTCCAAAATGTCACATTTTTTTTTCCCAGAACGCTCTACTACTTTCATCTGTCACTATCACTTTTCTCCTATTTGTGCAAAAATTAGTATTTTTATTCCACCTATTGCCAAGAGTAGTGCAGTCAGCACAGTCTTATAATGAGTACAGGAGTCAAATGCTTTTATTACAAAATACCATTTTCCAGCATGGTGCATTCCCGCTTACATCTGTGCTGCCATTTCTCTGTTGCTGGAAGTCATCTGAGAGCAGCACTATGTTACAGAAGATGAGAGGCAGGCAGAAGCACAGCCACAGTGATCTGGGTATTACTGGCTATATAGGCAGCCATGGCAAAACTCAAGAACCTACACAGAAATCTAGTCAGATAATTGGATGTTAGCCTGAGGTGGTACCTGTGCTGAAATGACAGCACAGGCAGGTCAAGAGTCTGGCATTTACCTTTCAAGCATTGACCTAATTGCCATTTCTTCCATCGGTGATAACACCGTTTTAACTGGCCCTTGTATATCAAGCTGTTACTTACGTCAGTTTGATAATGTCTGATCTCTGTTCATGATGAAGTGTTTCAAGCTAGAGAAAATTTTCCTCATATAATGGTTCCTGTGGCGCATTTGCCTTAGTCTTTCTGCCCTGTGCACTAGGAAGAAGGGCAGCTTGCAGAAGCACGTGTTCTGCCTTATCTGCAGGCTGAGACAATTCTCCGGGGGGAACTGAGAAGGAGAAAGGGACCGAGGGGTTACAGCAGCTTTACTCAATATCTTCAGTGCCTCTCTGCATTAACACACTTGATTTTGGACCTCTGTTTGGGACTAGATTTATAAGGATTCCACAGCCCTTTGGGTCTCAACTGAAAAAAAAACCCAACCTAAAAGATTCAGAGAACGGGACAGAATTAATACAGGAGGGGTACAACTTCCATTAGAAAACTTCAGCATAAAACAGTTTGGGAAGAGAGGGATTCTCCTAATAACATGGAGAGAATCATACCTCTTTCATCATCTTGTGATTAATATAATCAGAAATTACCATCAAATGTCATGCATGGATATACAGGACCAACGAGGGGCATTGGCTCAGTTCCCCTCTTTTGTGCAGAACATACAACTTCTGTTGTCTTTTTTCCTTTTTGTTATGGTATTGCCAATCCTGAATGAAAGAGCTTACGGATATATAAAAAGATTTGGATGGAAACACAATACCTGCAGTTTTGTAATTTGTCATTTCTAAAAACCCAAACCACCATGCTTAGCCTTTTAAATTGAAATCTTCAGTTATGCCCCAACCACAAAAACATGCCTATGCTATCCTGTGGATCCGAGCAATTACAGTTTGTTTCTATGATCTTAACCGTATGAAATCTCCAGTTATTTTGGACAAAACATATTTCTATATTGTTATTAAACCTTTTAAGATCACTTTCTATGAATTCCATTATTTCAAATAAACAGGTTGATATTTCAGAGGGAGTTAAAAAGCAGGCAATTTAAACAACTTGATAGTACCTGATTTACTTTGTTTTGAAGAATGCATTAGTAGGCAACAGTCTTTAATGCAAGAATCTAAGTAAGATCTGGCCATCCTGTGGCCGTTTATGTCCTGCCCATATAGATGTTTCGTCTCTAAGCTGCTCCAGAGATGAATCCTCAGTGCTATGAAGTGTACCAAGCCTCACTGTCTCTGGATTCAGCTTGGATGCACTGGCATTTGTCATGCTTCTGCCAACTGAGATTAGAAACCACTGTAATATATATTATACTGCCTTGTTGCTTATACTACTATTCCTTACAAAGCACTGAGTTCCTGCTGTAGTCTGGGTAAGAGGAATACTTGTTAATGTATTGGCTTATATATACACCATACATTGCTTTAATAAAACAGTAGTAAATTTTTTTTGCAAAAATCTTCATTTAAGATCACATGTCCTTCAAATCACATCAGGATATAGGAAAATTGGATATAAGCCTTCGGAAAGTAGTTTAAGAGAATGCTTGTGTACCTGCCTAGCATTACACATTAATGGTTTCAAGAAAAAAAAAAAAATTCCTTGAGAAAGAATTTAAGAAAGCCAGAAAGTTTTCTTTCATTCATGCAACTATGTTTCACTAGGTGAGGATTCCAGGTAAAAACAGAACGGAAATTAAAATTAGTATCATTCCAACTCTAGATTAGTGCGTCATGGAACCAAAGCAGAACATAGCAGCGAAAGAGAAGATACCCAGTGTCTCTTCCAACAAAAACTACCTCTGCTAATATTTATGGTGTGAACTTTTCTTTCTTATGGAATTTCTATCTACTCATCCCATTTTTCCATGAGGGAACATATTGCCTTGGTGATGACAGATTTGTTTAAAGAGGGATTTCACCTCAGTAAGCAAATAAACTCTGCATTTGAGAGGCGTAATGCAAGAAAGTAGGAAAGATTTCATTTTCTTGGTCTTGGCAATGACCTTTTTAGAGGAAAAATGCATACATTTTTCTTTGACCAGAGTGCTTGCATTATTATTGCTTACTCAAGCAAGTGCTTGAATAAACATGAATATCAATGAAAAAAAACTAGGATAAATATCAAGCTAAGCTATGCTTTTTTCATGCAGAGTAATATCAGTTCCTTTGTTAACCTGTGTTCTTTTTTCACAGAGTTTAACTGTAAGTAGCTGTCCACATTTCGTCCTAGTAATTTTTTAACTTGTATTACCATAAACTAACCTTAATGCATTTACTCAGACTAGAGTATTCCATAATGCTTTCTTATCAAACAATCTCTTCTTCAAACAACAAGCCTGAATTTTTTCATTATTGTAAATAAATTCAGCTCAATGTTACATTTAAGCAGTATAAAATTCCATTTATAAATAAAGAACATGCAGCAACACGACAGGCAAGAATTTGGAATAGCAATGTATTCCTTCACATACCGCTTTACTAAAGATTAAATACATTATTTTTTTTAAAGGTTTTCAACATACTGACTTCTGTCTGAAGTTGATTCCTGCCAAAATAAAATCAGTGTCTGTTTTTACTTTGGTGTATAGAAGATGGTAGAGGCAGGATTCTACCTACCCCTGCAATTCCCTTCCCATTAACACCAGTGAAATCATTCAGATTAGAACGTGTTCCAGGTCAATCTCTTTTCTTGGGACAAAAAGAAGCAACAGAGGTCTGTATAAATCTATAGCACCCATTTCTGTGACTATTATTTCTAATTCCAGCTGAATATGGATCCAAGTCTAGAAGCACAGTATTGACACGTGTTAAGTGAAATAAAGGACAAAGATTTATGAAACTTTTTGAGTGATGTAGGACCATTAATGTATTTAAGTTCCAGTATCAGAAAGCTCACAAAGTAGAGATGTGTTCTGTTGGCATCTGATTCCATAAGTTTCTGAGTTGCAAGTAATTATATCTGATTTCTGGGGGCAATCATGTGTTTAAAAACTATGAACTGTGTCGATAAATAACTGAAAATAGTAGACTCAAATGCAAATAGGCAGCAGTTCAGAAATTTCGGTAGTTCTGACTCAGCTGGTTTTGGCTGAGACTTTTCTTGGCCTTGTTCTTTCTGCAACAAATTCCTATTAAAAATCCTGGGCATTTGAAAAGTGCAAGGATGTCAGAATTGATGGCATTGGTGTTACATTCAGTTGTCAGCCATTTTGAGACAGAGATATAAATGTAATGGTAGTCCCATGGTACTGCAGCACAGTAATGACCTACCCAGCCAGTTGAGGATGGTACGAGATCGCTGTATGATAAAGCAAGCACAACAGGTTAATTAGATCAGGTTCTCAAACTCATTTTGCCTTTTAAGAAATGCTTCTGTCTTCCTCATTAAGCAAGGCCAGGAGAAGCTATTTCAGATGGTAGTGTGGTTAATGCATACTTTCTCATTGTAGTAGCTGTTCTGTCTTTCCTGTCACGAGGATATATGGATTTCATTTTGTCACTCAAGACAGAGCAGTAGGGCTGTTCTATCTGTTTTCATGTGGGCAGAACAAGGTCTTTATGGGAAAAAGGAGCCTTACATTTGCACCTTTTTAAAAAAAATTAAAATCTAAACAAATTGCAGAATAGAAAATTTTAGATAAATTCCTTTTAGCCTTCAACACTTAGTCTACATTTCCCTCATCGTCGAAGACAGATTTAATCAATAGTCCTCTTTGCCATGTACTGGTAAATGTCTGCATAATTTACAAGCCACAGGCATCCAGGACAGACTGAAGGAACAAGCAGTACCTGGTTAAGACAGAAAATAGCAAGTGTTTATGAAAGCTATGATGAAGGTTTTCATGTGGCACGGTTTATCCAGTGAAAACATTAGTTGGGGTATTACTGAGCTCTTTTGGCCGCTGACCAGGATAAATGGTCCAAGCAGAGGAGCTGACTGCAGATTGGTTACATATAGAGAAGACACAAAGGAACAAGAGATCTGTGACTCGGGAGAGAGCAGCGTGTGCGTTGACAGATTAATTCAGCACTTCCTGAATTATTTTTCCCTCTGCCCTGCTCCTCAGTGAACTCTACTCTTCTTCCCACCTTCTCAGCTAATCCCACCTTGCACTGTTCTATGGGTTTACACCATCTACAGTTGCAAATGTTATCACATCTTTTTCTTCAGGATGCTCTCTGGTTTGAGAGACAGCGGTATAATTGCAAAGAAAAAAATTATCACAGTACAAGGAGGCCACAGGGTTCAACTATATAATCACATCTTTTCAAAGAAAATATTATCTTAAAATCCCAGAGGAAAAAAAGCCCAAATACATCCTTTCTCCTTCATATGACATTTCCCTCAATCACACTTCCGTGACTTTTTCCACACTCTGTATGTAATTCTCACATTTGACTCAACTGTAAGTTCACACCTTAGTCCTTCTGTGCTCATCAGTGCTTCAGACTCTCCACTGAATGCCCTCTGAGACCCTGTCAGTCATCCTACTGCCATGCTGCACTGTGCTCAAAGAACAATTCAAATAGGATTTATTTTGGACAAAGTGAGAATGAGTTTGTGTAGCTATCCTGACAGGCCAAAAAGATCTCTATGTCTAGGGTACTCCTTTGTATATTAGTTTTTCACCCTGTCTGGGTCTGTCTGAACACCTTTATACAAAGTCAGTATTTTGCCACAACCTTAAGCAAGCAGTATTTAAAAATACTATAACAAAATTATACCCTAAACCCAAAAGAAAGCTGACACATCCTGAAATACATATGGAATTGGATGCTCTTGTTTGCTCTTGATCTTATAAGCAAACTGCTCAGATACCTTTCAGAGTACAACAGTGTGAAACATGGGGTACCTTTGGATTACTTTCATTGGCATATATAAGAAAGTCCTTTTGTTTCTGATAATTTCAGAAGCATGCTAGAGATCATCCATTACTGCTTCCAATCCATCCAGCATCTCTAAAACATTAGGTATGGCATCCTTAACTGCCAAAGTAATATTGCACAGAAACCACTGAAATATAAACCTACCACAAAGACAGCTGAAGTTTTGCAGCATTCAGGACATGCTCTGCTCAGTGCTTTTCATATGACAGAAATACACAACTGTAAGAGATCTTCCTTGCAGAACTCACCCCTTGCACAACGAAGCATTATCAGCTACACCTAGAGAATGAGGTTTTGTCTGGCCTTATCCCCAAACATGAAGGATTGCACAGCCTCAAAGGATAGCCTGGTGTACTGTTTATTTCCCATTAAGGTATTCTTAATAGTTTTCCTAATCGGGATTTCCTACTTAATTTTCCTGACTTATAAGCTAAATATTCCTGTCGTAAATTAAAGAGTGGTGTTATGATTTTTATAGCTAAAGGACAGAGAGAATCAGCTCTCTAACAAACTTTTGCACAGTGGAGGGTCTCAGACTGTAACATAACCTTTGATGACCCTTTTCCCAAATCTTTAATAATTTTGACCTTGCCAACACATGATCACATTTTCAACTGTGCCAACTGTGATATGTTTTTCCTCAGCAGCTTCTAATGTTCTCCTATGGAAAGTCTGATTTACAGGCACAGATAACTCAATTTATTATTGCTAACAGTTGCATATACTTTAATAATGCACTGGTGTCTCCATCAGTATGACATGCTGTCTCCTTGCTATCCCATCTTTCAAATATTTCTGTAAGGTAATTAGCAAAGTGCTTGACAATCTGCTCCATACACTTCCACTTACATACCTACATCACCACACACGGGTCCACCCGTCACATTCCAACATATGCATAACATTCTGCTCTGTAAAATAAACCTATCCCGTTCAAATCTGCTCTGTCTATTCTTTGTGCTATTTAATTCTCAAAACAGTAGGATCGCAAGGATCCTATCAAGGGTTTCCTATCCTTCATTCTTGCTTTACTTTAATATTATTTTAATTTGTAGAAACCAGTAAAGAACTCTGTCATTTTATTAGCAGCAGCACCAATTAGTGCTGCTTAGCATGTTTTTTTAATGTAGTTCTGTATTTCACAGTGCATCATGCTTACAACACATTTTTATAGATGGTGGCTTTCCTATGTGCATGCTGTGCTTCACACAACCATTTTAATGTGTTGGTTTTACTACAAACAAATCCGTTCTCTGCTGACGATTTATCACTTGTTTTTGTGATCAGTTCATATTTAAGTAGATGCTCTTTAACTCCTCAATTGCAAAACACTATTTTAAGATACCCTTTAAAATTCACAGTCCTGTGTTGCAGTAACAATGACAGAACACAAATGGAATTGTAATCCACTGTCAGAAGGACAAAGGAAAGGATTTCAGTAGGACTGTCACTATTAAAATTTCACTTTCATTCCCCTATTAGCCCATCCACTGACTCTTCAAATTCAAATATTTGTTTTACTCTGCAGTTCTATACTATTGTGGTTAATGTTGTCCTCTGTGGACCATTTTTAGTAGATATGTTATACCTTTCTCGCCTCGTAATTTTGGGCGGCTTTCCCAAGTGACAGAAAAATTGCAACCCCCTATTCTCATTCTTTGCCAGGTTTCTGTTTAGATAGAGTCTTTGATTACTTTATTCTGTCCAAACACTACATTTTTCATTTTCTAAAGATATTATAATAAGATATGACTTAGTGAAGACTGGTATGAGATAATCTTTCTGCTAGCCTAATTTCATAATATGTGCCAAAGCTCTACAAAGTTATAATTCCAGCCTGGATAAAGGCCATATATCTTGGTCTTAATGACAACTGCAACCATAAAACTATGTCAGATTCTCTTTCATAAGTAAGTCTTTTTATTTATTTGTTTGAAAGCTTCATCTGTTTGGGTTTTTTGTGTCCATCCCCCTCCCGTCACAAACTGCCTGTTCCACTTAGTGTTATTTGGAAAGCTCATTTGAGAGGCCCACAGGACCTTGAATTCCTTCAAGCTTATTTTCTGGCATTAAATCTCTCTCACCAGATGAGATGGGAGTTGTAGAAATACAACAAGGCATTAAATTATTTGTTACTAAATATTAAACTTGAAAAAAGCAGTAGTCCTTTACATTTAATCAAAGTTAGTCGGTGAAAATTGTAGATTTGAAAGGTGTAGTTCTATATTTATTCTAAGTTGAATCCACTAAACCACAAACAAATGGTTTCTTAGTCTTCTGCTTCTAGAAAATCAAATAGAAGCTTGCAATTACTTGAACTACACACCATCTGCTACAACATATATCTGCATACCACCTTCAGCAGGAGTCAGAGGAGCTAGCTGAATAGGTATGTCTGTGAAGTAGATCAGCATTCTTGAGGCTTAGCTTATTTCAGGATAACTCTTCTTGTTAAAAATATTGTTCACAATGGTGAACAATGAGGAATTGAGCAGCATTCATGATGTGCTCCTACGTGAGCTCCTACTGTCAAAGCCTTCAGCATATAGCAATAACAGGGAATCTTTCCATTAATTTGTTTAATTTGGAGTTGGTCTTTGAAAAAAAATATTTCTCAATTGCCCACAGATTTTGTTTTTTTTTTTTTTTTGGTGGTAACAGTTTCTCTCTATCTGATTAAACATCCATTGGAAAGCTCTTTAAATGGGTTCATCAGAAACATAAGTCAAAATATATAAAATTTAGAACAAGCACTGGCATCTGTTAGCAGCTATTTTCTTTGCTTGGAAAGTTCAGAAAAGTAGAGCAGCAGAAAGGCAGCAAAATATCCCATCATCCCTTGAAAAAGCAGTTGTATGCTTGTTTTCTGTTGGACACTACTGAAAACCTTTCTAAACTTCCAATATGAAAACTGGAAAGAGCAACTTTTCTCTCTGTAAGGAATATTTTTTTATCACAAAAATATTTTTACCAAAATGCAAAATGTTTCAGCAACTTTTCGCAGACCCTTTACATAAAGTACAAAAATTTGATTACATCGCTAGGAACGCTGTAGGCCAACATACTTTGAAAAATAAATACAAAATCCTGACATAGTCAAAGTAATTAAACACTTAATAAAGGCCTGAACTCAAACCGTACCATACCTTGCTTATTTAGTCTTGTTGGCATACTTTTTTCTCCTTCAGTTAATCTGTATTATATCTAATGGATAAATCACTTCAGTCTGACATACCACTTGGGTATGTATTTATATTCAGAATTACCTAGTGAAATCAAAATAAAAGTAAAAGGTGAGAAAAATATTAGATTTGGAAGAAAATTATTGAAAGGTCTTTTTGCAGAATACAAAGCTATTAACATTCATGGAAAGATTACCAGGGCATATTTCTATCATTTACCACATGCTGGATTTTCTTAAGTAATTGCCATGTTGAGTGCTCAAATTTATTTTCTTAAGTATTTTTTTATTCTAATAAACTCCTTTATTGTTAATTAGTTTATAAGCATGCCCTGTACAGATTCCACCATAATGGTTGATGCAATCTGCATTTTCTTTTTAACTGAATTTTTGAGATCTAGCATATTAGCGACAATGGTCAAAAACCAGAGACAAAGAATCTTGATCGTCTGAGAAATTCCAGCATTTCAACAGCTAAATCACTCCATCTCAATATAGGTGACAGAGGAAAATAGTTTCAAAATGGCAATTCTGAAATAAATCAACTTCAAAACATTAGTCTTTTCATATTATTTTTGTAATATTCCCAGAACTGAATGGGGTTTATTTTTCAACTTGTGAAAGTCACCTGAAATATTTTTGGTTTATTAAGCTAATTTATAAATTAATACTGCAGTAGTACTGCAGCTCCAGATTTTGCAAATCTTACATAAAATATGGGAACTATAGGCTACTGGGGAGTCTTGTTTAAGATGATAAAGACTCAAAGCAATGTACTGAGAAAGCAATAGATTTATGTAATTTATTAGAGCATTTTGAAATAACAGTTTAATTCATATAAGGAATAATAAGTTCTGATCTGGGTCAAGAAGATTTAAGAGTTGAACTAATTTTGAGTTTCCTCATCTGAAAAAAAAAAAACCAACAAAAAACACCCTTAAAAAGAATTAACATCCATTAAAAAGTCTAATTCATAGAAACTGCATTATCGATTGAGAATATATTGTCACATGAAATTTCCAACCATTTCAAGTTTAAGCATTGTATAAAACGCTGCCTCTGCCAATTAGACATGCATCAGTCCTTCAGCACAAAGCCATTTTAGCATGTGATGTTCTAATGCAAAAGGCACGACATTCATGAAAAGAGCACTGGGTTTGCCAGAGTGAATATTTAGTTATTCTTTAGGTTGTCATTTGTGGGTTTATGAAAGAACAAATGTTAAAAAAGAGAGAAAGGCGTTCTCTTGCAAGTAGAGAGGGATACAGATGATTACAATATGAAGTACAACATAATCGTATATTTACTGCACAAAACCAGCCACAGAACTACGTAACAGAAATATGTACATCCATTCTGAGACTTGCAGCAGATGGTCACCTATTTGAAGTGAAGGCCAACAGCTTTCCCCACCCCCTTAAAGCCCTGCCTGAGGAAAACACAAAAACAAAACAAACAACGAACTCAAAACAGGCACACAGACACTTTTTCTATATACAGATCTCCATTCTCCAGCTACTCAACTTGAGGCTTTCAGGTTACAGAATGACCGAGAAGAGCTGAAAACTTTCACGAGATGCAAGTAACTACTTTATAACCTATTTCAACCATTGCATTACAAGAGTTTTGAAAGTTGCCAAGCTGCAGTAAAAGCCACCCTCACCCCACCTTCTTTTAAGTATCACCTGCAAAGAAAAAGAAGGAAGAAGAGTCGTGGGTTATTTGCCCACGAAATTCCAAACAGGTTCTTCCTCAGCCTGACAGGATTCAAATGTATATTCCCCAAGTGAGAGATGTGGATGTCGGAGCTCATTGCCATGACCAGGTGTGCATTTTCCATTAAGCAGAGGCTAAAACTGAGAAAACCATCTGGAGAGGGAAAAATTAGAGGAAGGAGCGCACCAGCACAGGACAGGCTGTGGGCTGGCAGTGCATCCCTGGCAAGGCAGGCAAGGAGGTGAATGCCATCGGGAAAAGAGGGGAAAAGCACTAGCTTCCTAGATGAGTGCTCTTAACATTTCGCTCATCTGCAAGAAGGAACTAGGCAGGAGATCTTTGCAAGGTACCTATGCTTGAATGGCCGATCTCTGGATTGTAAAATCCCAGATGACCCCAGGGATCTCCCTGCATCTCGGAGTAAACTGTCTGCAGGGCAGGAAGCGAGAACTGTATCTGCCTTCTGCTCTTGTTGCGAGCTAACCTCAAGCAGCTGCACACTGGGCTAGTTCAGGTAAAACATTTGCAGATTTCAGTTGGAAAAAGTAATCTTTAAACATTTAAATTGACATATAATACACCTTTACAAAAGGGTGCTTGAGCCTGAAATATATATAAAATATTAAAGAAGTCTGAGTCTATGATTCTAACTCTAATGAAAAATACCACTGGCATCAGTAGGGCTATTCATCTGAATGCTGCTACCGCTAGAAATTGTCAGTGATGTATCTAGAGTCAGTATATGCCTCCAGAACCCATATCTAAATCAAACTCCTGAGGGAAGGAACATTTGTAGCTTTGGGCAGAGCGAAAACCAGCAAGAACAGAATCTCAGTTCCTAAATGTAGCTACTATAGGAATTAAACAAATAAGAAAATTAATATTTTTTAAAGCATGTTATTTGACAGAACCTAATAATGGGCTTTTGGACTGTGATTCTGAAAAAAGTATTAATAATCCCATAAGAAATTGCAGAGATACTTGAAGTTAGATGTATGTGCGAATGGCTTGGAGAAAATTTATTGTACCCTTACTCACATTAAGTATTTCCTTTACCTTTTAACTCTTCCTAGGAGAATATTCTTTAGCTAATATTTCTCTCACCTCAGTATTCTCTCAATATCAGCTCCATGATGAAGTATTGATTACTAATTAAAGAATGACTTTGGGGCAGACCGTGGAACAGTAATGACAGAAAAAGCTCTTAACTTTGCCTATACTCTGGAAAACTGTTCTATACTATACCTTAGGATACACTTCTCCAGGGGTTCACCATGGCCTGATTCCCCAGCAGTGAGGGATAGCCTTCATTTCCAGCCTGTACCTTCCAAACTACACTACAGATCGCTACTGCCGGTTCCCCCCATCACCTCCCAGGGGAAGCCAGGCCAGGATCAGGGAACACCGGGTGCCAAGACCTACAGATGTGGAGATCAGCTCATCTGAGTCACAGGGACTCCCCCAAGGAGGTTACAACCTTCCTCTGGAACTGCTTCAGAATTCTTTTATTCTTCCTATTTCCTTTTCCACATTTAATACTGGTATGGAGCGTGGTATGAGCAGCAAAGTGGGGTTCCCTGGCCAATAAGCTCTGAAAAACGGTGCTTTGAAAAATCAAATTATTCACAAAAGAAGGAGGTAACTTCTGCAGCAACCTAAGTGCTCTTCTACATGATCAGAGTATGTTTTTGGGTTTGTTTCCAGTTCAGAAAAAGGTCTGTTCACCAAGAATAAACCGTGAAAAGAACATTGATTTGAACTGAGAAAAAAGAATTAATCTTTTTTTTCCAGAATGAGATATTAAGTCATACCAGTCTCTTTTTTAATGAAACCTTTATGAGATGTGATTTCAATAAACAGGCATTTTAAAGTAAATAAATAAATAAAACTATTAAAAGCTCCTGAACAGTTCAAAACACACATATTGTGCCCTGGCTAAGGAACTGAAATCAATACCTCTCACTACAGTACTGAGAGCTAAAATAGTGAAAGATTTCACAAGTTTACTCAGCTGTGAATAAAGCATTTCCTAATCTCAGTTAATGGAAGAGCTGGAGGAACAGGGGGAAGGGATGAGTATTCAGTTCTGAACTATCATAAGGTGGGAATGATGCTTGTTTTTTCCATGTTTCAGTACTTGTTGAGCTCTGTTCTGAATGGATATAGATTTGGGATTAGTCTGAAGAAAAAACCCAAGACAATTAGAGTAGATTTATTTCCCCTTGTTATATTCCGTGGTTATTACAACAATTTTCAACACACCTAGCAGAGATGGGCTACATGACAGCTTGAGGAAAAATCTCTGCCTAACTCTCCAGAAGATAAATATCAGCAGCTTTTAAGAATTAAGTCTATTTATTCCAGGGTGACTGTGTGATAAAATAATAATTAAAGAGCCCATCAGTGACTCATTTCCTGCCACTTTTTAACCGAGTCAATCCCTTCCTTGTAAGGAGGAAGTCCTTCTGAAATTAGTGAGAGTATTTCAGAAATTAACTACAATTCGACATGCAGTAAGGGTGGCAAAACTGGACCCATTCCAAACAGGTAAATACATATTATGTGCACACCATGGCAAACAAGTATTGGTAATTTCCTTCTTTCATCAGTTGTCCAAGCAAGCTGCAGAAATTTGTGTTGTGAAAGTGATACTGTATTGGGTTTCTGTGGCAAGGTTTTGGTAGTGGGGGGTGTTACAGGGGTGGCTCCTGTGAGAAGCTGCTGGAAGCTTCCCCTGTGTCCGACAGAGCCAATGCCGGCCGGCTCCAAGACGGACCCACCGCCGGCCAAGGCTGAGCCCATCAGCGACAGTGGTAACGCCTCTGGGAGAACATTTTTAAGAAGGAAGAAAAGTTGTGGGACAGAAAGAAACTGAAGATTTTAAAAATGGCTTTGCTGTTGCTAGTATCAACATAATCAATAAACAGATTCTCAGACATGAAAATACAACATTAACCCAAAGGAGGAAAAAAAAAAGTTTTTTTACTATTGTCCTTTTAACACTCAAACAGCTTTGAGGGAAGAAAAAAAAAAGAGAAAATGCTCTAGATGAACTGATGTTCTGGGCCAGCTAGTCACAGTATGCTGCGTAAGTCCAGTTCCAGTTTTCCTTTTTTTGCCCACCAAAAAAGCCTTCAATTTCTGTAACCAAATACTGCTGTTCAACCTGTTCTTGGATACATAAAATGGTGTCTTCATTACCAAAAAATCATTGAGAGCTACCAACTGCACCACCTGAAAATTCCCTACTTTTCAATTCAAGAAGAGAAAATTACGTTTAAGAGCAATAAATTCTTTCAGAAGAAATGTAATTTTTGAAGAAGTTGTTCTAGGAATACTGATGGAATCCTTATTAAGTACAGAAATATGTTTGCATTCACACTCAGCTAGATTCAGCTAGCTTGCCACAATGAATTATTTTAAAGGTTAAGGAGCAAGCCGTTTCCACCTACAGAAGTAAATAATGATTGAATAATCTTTCTGGAAGTTGCCAGTATTAAATATCTCCAGATTTTGGCTCACATATCTTTGTCTTAATGTCTAAGGTGACAAGTAAATTCAGCTTGAAAGGCGTATGAAATACGCGTGCTAGCAAATAAAGTCAGTAGACTCAGCACATCCATCAACACCATGTATTGGTCCTCAAAATTGGATTTTATATATATATATAAATAATATATATTATATATATTATATAGAGAGAGTCCTTAGGCCTCCTACTATACATTTCTAAACAAAAGGAGTGGGAAACAAGGCTGTATTTCTCTACCTAGGCATCTTTTTTTCTTCTTTGCTTTAAAAAGTTTTTTCTTGTTCACCCATTTCACATAAGGTTATTATCAAGTGTTTACTCTGATAGTAATGACCATGTCATATCCTTCAGCAGTAGTGAAAGGATTTTAAGCAATTGAGTGGCTCATGGGAATGTTAGGGATCCTGCCACCATGTATTTGCAGTTAGAGGAGACAACACAGAGGCATGAATATAATGGAAAAAAAAGTTTGTCATTAAGTTTTGCTCTACATTTTACACAGATTTAATGTTGGGGTTATAATTACCAGCCATTTTATAAATGCAACATTTACTCTTCAAGATGGACTTGGGGGAATTTGTAAAAACTGTGTTTCACATAGGGACTTAAAAATTAAGACCATGTGCAGTGCGGCCTAATTTGAGAGGTCTAACATTAGGAAAGGCAAATGGGACTTTTAAAAATTAATATTATACATTTATTTGGCTCTAAACCTTAAAGCTGCTTGTAGATATTAGTTAGCCTTTGAAGGATGCTTAGATGGAACCTGCCTCGTTTTAGCTCCTTGCAAGATCCTTGCCAGATCCCAGTCTGTAGATGAGTTTTGCACAGATCAGTGTTGCCTGACCACAACAGTCTTTTCTTCTGTATTTCTTAATTGGTATACGCTCTAATTAAATTTATATCAACTTCGCAGAAAATAACTATTAAAGGATTTATGATAATGGAAGTTCTAGCATAAGGGGAAAGTAAGATACATACCTTCTTATTGACAATTAGGTTATACAATGAGTAGAGTTTTGCTTAGGGAGGTAAATACACTTGTAATGTAAACTGTTCGGTCCAACAGCAAAATGAACACGTGTGGGTCTCTCTCGTGACACTCTAGTGTCCAGAAAGAATGCCCCACTAATACACAGTAGTCATTCCATGGATTGACATTTTCTGCTAAAGCAATCTAACATGTAAAACATTGCATTTGGACACAGGAAACATCCCACAGCAGGTAAATTAGCAATTATTTTTACAGATAGGAAATATTGCCAGTAAGCTATGTATCTATGTAGATTTATTTTATTTCCCACTAGGATCAACATGGGATGCCAGATAATAAGGCCTGTAAAGGCAAAATATTGTTACAGAATTCAGTGCAAGAGTTCCATGTCTGAGTCTCTCTGTGCATTAACTATCAAAACTGCTGATTAGTACTTATTTTAGTTGCCACTATCAGAAATCTCTAAAATTAGTCTTTAAAACTTATAAAAAGATGCCAATAAAATGTTTGTGAACTCATTTACATAGCTAATATGAATTAATCTAGCAAAGAAAAATGTGATTTACGGAGATTACAATTAACAATATAACAGTTCCATCAGGAAATGATAAAGACTATGTTGTACCTCAAAGCTGATATTTTTTTACAGAGTCGGAATGATCTTCAAAAGAACCTGAGAACCAGACTACCAATCTAGATATCCCTCAGACTCTACACTAATCAAAGCATCTGAGTGTCAAGAAACGCATCTCAAAACAGTTAAAATTTCAGTATAATTTACATTAATTTTAGTCTGGATACCATCTAATTTGGGGCTGGCAATATCATTGTGTTCTGCTAAGGAACTGCAATATGCATACCTCCAGTAAGACACGGATGGGACAAAGGCCAATGGGAAATCCAAGTTTCACATCCTACTTTCACTTGAGATGAAATCCTGCCCCCTCTGGAACCTTAGAGGAGTTGCACTCCTGACTTTAGTAAGAAAGATCCAATCTCTGTTAATAAAAGAAGACTTCTTTATTGAGCTCTTTTAATTTTGTATCCTGTTGGCTGATAACTTTTTAAAAAGGAAATGAGATCCATTCAGTCACAGTCCTTAGTTTTGCAAAGCTCAGGGGGTCCGATTAGAAGTAGAGAGAAATTTAAACAGCTGTACTTTGCCACTTAACCAAGGAAAACTATTTTGTAGCAGACACATAAAAAAGCACATTTAATTATGACGATGAATCTGCCATCGTGAAGGAAGTCAAAGTAGCATGGTTAAAAAGTTAAATTCTCTAATACAGTACTGTTTAGTTTCATGGGCTTTTAAGCTCTTCTCTGAACTATTCACATTAGCTAACTGAATCATATAATAATTTATCATTATTTTCCCTAAGTAGGGAAAAATTATATTTATTTATACTTGTTCTACTCATTTACCTGTTAGATTACTCTAATTATGAAATCCAACAGAATTTCACTAATGACTGACATCAAACACTGAAAAGCATTTAATGATTCTTCCTGCTAGAGCCCTTCTAAATTACAAAAGAAACCAAATTCAGTGTTGTTATTTAGTTATATCCTAAAATGTTTCTTGGGGTCTCTACAGTCATTCTGTTCTCACAGACTGGATGATGTCTCCAGCATGACTAGTCCAGACTCTGGATGCACACTCTCCTGACTTTGTAACAAATACTGGTCATCTGCCAAACTCAGCTTGCTTGGGCTTCATCCACACTGTAATTAGAATGGAAAAAGCTAGGAAGTCCAAGCAGAGAGTTTGCTACAGAAATGCAAACAAAACTCAGAAGGTAGCCAATAAACGCACTTAAAAGATACCACAGACTTTTAGGGGGAAAGCCTAGCTGAGATGGATTTCAGAAGTTGAGAAAAATTTAAAAAGGAATCAAGCATCTTGTTGTCACTTGTCAAGTGGCTCTACTTATAACATGCCTCTACCTGATGGATTGCTGTCCTCCCAGAACAAAAAGACAATACAACCAATGTTAGTATTGGAAACAAACAGGAAAAAAAAAAAAGAAAAAAAAAATCACAAGCCACCATGATAAACAGGAGAGGAAGACCAGAGACTGTGAAGAACAGAAGTACTAATTGAAGTGAGTTTTTGGACATGATCACTAGCATAGCCCGCTTTTCTCAGATTCTTCTGGTACTTGTGTTCTTTACTTGTAATCAGGTCAGCTCTGTAAAGTCAAATATGCAATGTGTGGAAACAATTGTATGCAAAGTATCTTTTTAGCAGTTCACTTTTCCTCAGAATGATCCCTCCAGAGTCTTTGAACCCCATCATTCACCACTTATTATCAACTTTTACTGGTTTCTTTCTCTCCCTGCTATAAAAGCTCCTTCAACCATTTTGCCATAGCATAGTCCAACAAATGTTATGGTGATTCCTGAAGTGTGTGACAATTCATGTCAAATGTTTCATGTTGATTCATTTTATGTATTTTTTTAATTTTTATTTTTTTAAAATGAGTAAACTGGGGACTACTGTGGGATGTTTTCTGCCAAGAGAGAATCTGACTCCCTGGAGTAAGTTTTCACAAGAAAAATAGTGGCCAGCTCAGACTCAGGCATTAGATGAAAACAGATTAGCTCTCAGGTACAAAATATGTCCAAACAGAAGACCTGGAAAGAAGCACTGCTAAGTGCAGTGGCCAAGTGTGTAATATTTGGTATAGACTGTTGAACTGTTACTTTTGCACTTCTCTCAGCAGTCTGATCCAGGCAAAGCATAACAGCCAAGTGTGCAGTGTTGGGACAAAGCAGAAATAATGAGGTGTTACAGCCCAATAGGGAATGTAGGTTAAGGATTTAAACAGGCAAAAAAAGCAAAATGGGAAGGGCTGATGCAGAACAGTCTGTCTGCCAGAAAAAGAAGTAGTCAGGAGGGAAAGGCACCTGCAGTATTCATGTCAGAAGACCCTAGCCAGGCCTCCAGACAGGACGGTGGCCAATCGTTTATTAGTACTTTGAAATCTGATTTCAGTTTAAACGTCATAAAACCAAGCTAGCAAATCCTGTTCCCTGGATCAAACAGTGAATTTGAAAAATTCTGAAGTGATCTGGAAGAGAAAAAGACAATGTGGAGCAGCGGATATCCCACAAGGAACTTCTAATGATAACAGTACAGTAACAAAAGCCAATAAAATACATCAGTGTATGCTCTATAAAGCTGCAGAAGAGTTATATTCTGAAAAAAGTAATGACCAGAAATTACTCAAGGACCTATAATAATTACGCAGATCCAGTGTATGATAGTTAAAAGAATGAAAAACTGTTTACAATAACATCTATAAACAAAGCAACATGAAGGGTATGAAAATATTTTTCTTTGAATCATTTAATCTGTGGAATTATTTCCTTTCTTCCTGTTAGAAATATAATACTGAACCGAATGAAGCCCTGATGCAGAACCGAAAGCAAAAGGAAGCAGGAAGGAAATTAAGATCCCAAAGGTAAATGGGTACAATACAGAGAGAAAAATATAAGATTTAGATCTACAGTCTTGCTCTCCACTCAACTAGAGAAAATACAGCCTTTTTTTTGACCTTTATTACCCTTCCCCTAGCCCTAAGATTTTTAACTGGGTTCCTGATAAGCACAAAAATGTTTGATGCATTTAAAGAATGCATTGAAGAATCTGAAGTTATTGAAACCAGGCATTAAAAAGACAGGTGCTTCTGCCTGAGAGTGGCAGCTGTTAAGTATACTAAAAAACATCACACAAAAGTTGAAGAATAAACAGAGAGGATGGCATGCGAGAATGAGTAAGACTGCAAAATAAAGGAAGTGTACTACAAAATTTTCTTGCCTCGTTTCATGAGTGTAACAACCTGAATCAGAGACCAATGTCAGGTTTTGTGCACCAGAGCGGCACTGGCTAATCACATCATAAAATTGCCATGCTTAGGCTTTAGACAGCTCAGCTACTCTAGATCAGCGTATTCTGCTGTGATGTCCAGGAGAAAATAAAATAATGGTATCTGCTGCAAAGGTAGCAAGAGGCCAGCCTGCCAGATTAACTTTTCAAAAAGCTGGGGAAAAATTAAACAAGACAACAAAAAAAGCTATATATAATTCTGTATGAAAGCTGGGATCTTGCAATGATATGACTAAAGTGCTTAGGATTTGTGAGTCTAGCAGTGTGCTAGAAAAACACTCTCTTGTTACACTAAAGCTAATGATGGAATTGGTTCAACTGGCTGCTGTAAAGGCATATAAAGAAACCACTGTTTTTGTTATGGGCATTATTTTCATTAGTTGGCTTATTGCATGCATGTCTCCCAAAATGAACAGGGTAGCATCATACAGGCATATAAGGGGTCAATTACTGTAATTAGAAGGGTACCTGTGAATAAAAGTTTAATAACAAAAAAGAACATAAATATCCAGCTGTTGAGAGCAGTCCAAGAGGTAGGTGTTATTACAGGAGTAACTCATTTTAGTATTCTACTGGAACGTCAGAGGTGTGAGCCTGTTCTGTTCAACTTTCAGGTCTTCCAAACAGCTCACTATACAGAAATTTTCTGCTTTTAACATTTTTTCCAGATATGCCCTTGGCCAGCTTTCCTCTTCTATTTGGACTGATATGAATGATGTGAACCTTGGGAAAACAATTATACTCTGGGATAAAAATATTATTCTCTGCTAATAAAGAACAAAAGATTGCAAGGCAAAGATATGTGGTGACTTAACATCTAAGCTGCTCTTCATCCCAGAATAAAGGGCAGCAGGAATTTTGACTACTCCACTCATACTTGAATTTCTATGCATCAACACACTCCAAAATATTCAAGGGGTTAATTAGAAAACTTCTGATTCAGTCTTACAGCAATGAGCGTCCACTGAACCACAGATTAGTGTGATTCATGGTGTATTTTCTTGGAGAAAAATAGACTAATTGGAAAAAATACAACTGAGGTGAATAATTAAATCAAAGCTATAGACTTTGCACTTCAACAGTGGTAACTTATCTCTCTGGTAGGGCAGGCAGGACATATTCACGTTATTAGCATGTGGACTATAACTCCAGTGTGAAGCTAGCATGTGTGATACATGCTGGTCTATGGGCAGTACAATCAATAGGCGACAGATCTGCCTAGAGTCTGCTTTCAGCCCACACCCAAAACTCTTTGGCCCAACAGTGACAGAGGCTGGAAATGGGCTGCAAAAGCCAGAGCAATTAAACATGGCCAGCTCCCAACAGCTGTCATTCCCCAGAGCCCTATGATTACCTCCTGGCCAGACTGCCTCTTCCACAAAGCCAGACCTGCAGCCAGTTACTCGACAGGAGGGGACTGCTGACTTCCCAGGAAAAAGCATCACTATTAGTGTATCACAGATCCCAGGAATTACCCCACTGACCCACAAAGACTCCACAACTTAAACTGTAGTTTAAGCAATATTGCTGTTGACTATTCTAATTTCAAGCAGCTGGATTCCATCTTCCAGTGAACCACTAAGCTTAGAAATCTATTGTTAGTTCAGTGGGAGAATATTTCTTCGGACCAAATGGACAAATGACTAGCCGGCTACAGTACGAGGAATTCCCTGCTGACCTCGCATCACAGACCAGGTACATATACTTTTTATTAGATGAAAGATATTTCATCACTATACAAGAAGCCATGTCAATAAAGAGAACGGCACAATACCAACTGTTAACCAGTTTTATGTCAGTCAGTCTGGCCTAATAAAGAAGGGAAGTCTAGACAACACAACACTGCTCATTTAGCAGCACCCCAAGCCTTACCAATGTCTACTTTCATTACCAAGTTTATTTGTACCATTCATGTTCCAGTTGCTGTTTTACAACTATTTTTATTTTTGGTCTTTTGCTGTATTGATTATTTGGGCAATCTATTCCAAACAAAATTCATTCAAACTACACTACCTATGGATGAACTTAATTTGAGCCATTTGGTACATTAGAGGAATAAAATGCTGAGAAAGGCCTTCATCCTCCTAGTGGATACCATGCTGTTTTTCAGAGTAAGTGTTCACTCAGAAGAAACTTGACCCTGTTTGCACTGGAACCAGCAACCTTGCAGTGAGCTCAGAGGCTGTTTCACTCTCTTCTCTACAAGAATTCTTCTTTTAAACCAAAATTTCTTCCTACTTTTGATGCTGGAGTCTGTGGGTCTGTTCTTCATGGAAGAATCATTCATGTGCAGCTCACAGAAAAATCAATTATTTAGATCATTGTCTGCAATTTCCAGCTTCCCTTACATATGACTAAATATGAATTCAGTGTTACATAAACATCCAAAATGAACCCTCCTCAGTATTCACAAGTGGCATATTAAAATCACTTGACATTTTAAATTTAATGTGTGATACACTAGCTTTTTGAAAATTAACTTGGAAACGTACAGCACTTTTTACTGTAAAAACATCCAGTTTGGTTATTCAAACAATTATCCTATGTATCGCTGATTTTCATTTATTCAAATAAAAATGCTGCTCCTTCCAGTGGCAGGCCACTATGGGGTCAAATACATTTCACATCTCCTTTAAACAATCAATGCTTGCTTTTCCCTGAGGGCAAACATTAGCATTTGAACACCATAAAGTTATTTTCCAAGCAGTGTTACTATCTGGTTCACTAGGAAAATGCACATAATTTAATTTTCCAAGCACTTAAAAAAACCAAACCACCAAACAATTCAGATAATACAGCTGCTGAAAGTACGCATCATTGTTCAACTTTCTATTACAAATACAGGTAGTGTTGCATTGCTCAGATAGAATTTGAGAATAGCTTTCCCTCTTATTGTCTGATTTCTGCACCACAATTTTTTCTTACTTCTTGAGAAGGTAAAGCTGAAAAAACATAAGCTCTCCTGCCAGTGGGAATCTCTGTCCTATCAAGAAAGAGGTCAGCAGTTTACAGCTGTGGAGTCAAGTATGGCTCTTTTAGAAATATTTCTTAAGTATTCTTTATTGTTTGTTGATTGGCTTGTTGGTTGTTTTGGTTTTTTAGGTTGGTTTTTTTTTTTTCGGCATGGGGAACAACAGTATTTTCAAAAGTCAAGAAAGAAACAGTTGCATCGCGATAGGTAGTTGTACATACCAAGAACTACATTCCTTGTCTCATTTTTTTGGTACCTACTAAGACAACCTTTCACATCCACCACATCCCTGCCCCAAGAAAGGCTCAGCAAGTGTTTGAGAGGGTATGAAGATTTGCCGTAGCACTGCAATTCTGACCAGACACAGAGACTGATAACTGAGGTCATGCATCAGCCAGCTCCCATAGCGTTTTACCTGGCTGTCTAAATTACTGTTGCCAAAACCAAAAGCATAAAAGAGAAGCAGAGAGCAGTGCTTCAGGTTGATTGTTTCCTGCCCATGCAGCTAGGGTGCTTATTTTGGTTTGTCTTTAGAAATGAAATAATAGGCTGATATGTTTTCAGTAGGCATGAAATCAAACACACTAGACTAAAAAGTCAAAGTGAGTTGGATAAGTAAACAAAATATATCAAGGGAACTTAACTCCTTGGCAGTAGTACCAGTGGATTCCAGTGGAGCTAGTGTCTGGAAAATTGGACTTCAGGGCCCAAAGGGATTAATTTTTCATATTTATTTTACTTTCCTGTTGCAGTTTTAGAAGTTTGTGCTGTTAGGTCTCACTCCTTTTCTTTCATACTCTGAGGACTGGATAGCAGGTTGGGGAAAAAAAATTGAAAATATGTACTAATTACGCAGTAGGTTGGAAGACTTCCTTTCAACTTGCTACTATAAATAGGACAAATGGAGCTATTGACATTCTTGACTATCAGAAAGGAAATTATTTCTGTGATTATTCCACATATACTGTTTTTCTAAAGTTGTATTTTAAATGCATAAAGTTACTATAATATATAATGAGTTAATTATTCTGTCACATTACTGTTACGAAATGTTATTTCACAGCATAGTAAGACTATTTACAAACACTCCTAAAAAAAGAATGTGAGCGCTTAACATACAGTAAGGTCATTTACTAACAAGGACCTGATAACAACATCCTTCTGGGACACAGCCCATTGTTTTGGGAAACTAGTAATCTTAAATTCAAACTATAAATTACAATGACTGTTGGCATTCCATCAAAGTGAAGTCTTTGTTTGCAAGCATAGCTATTTTAGTTTTGTCTATTGGGTTATCAGAAGAAATGAACCCTGGATCCTCTGCGCAAAAGATAGCTGGAAGAAACATGACAACTTTCAGGTTAACAATCTTTAGAGAAATATTCAAAGCTTGCAATAGGCTTCTTAATCTTCTATTTGAATGTCTGGATTTCTTAAGGCCAAAGGAAGTCTCACGTTTAAAGTGGAGTTTTACTGCTAAAAACCCTCTCTAGTCATTTTATAGAGTCATAGAATGGTTTGGGCTGGAAGAGACCTTAAAGATCATCTAGTTCCAACCCGCATGCCATAGGCAGGGACACCTTCCACTAGATCAGGATTTTCGTGTGCAAAACCAGATGAAGTAGCTAGAACCCCAAAATAAATGTTTCTCTAAGGACTTCATTCAACTCATTGAAAGCAAAGGAAAAATATCCTCATTTACTTCCTTATATCCTGAATGCACCTCGAAACAAGTGCAAACTAGCAGATAAAAAGTCAAATACTACTACCTCACAGTAAAAACAGTCAAAACAAAATCCTACAGATTACTCACATGCATATTTGTACTGTCTTAACTGAAGTATGTTTTTTAAGCTACGTTCAGTGAAAGTGGTCTTCTATTTGTGGACAGGTCTTTCATCATTAAGAGGTATTTTAAGGCAACACACATTAGTACATTATGCCAATTCTGTCACAGACATGATTCATTCTGATTTGACTGAAGTTTTAATCAGCTGCCAGGAGAGCAAGTCTGTCACTGATGGCATTCAAAACCAGCTCTAATATCCAAGCTACACTGAGAATTAGAATTGACATTATTGTTATAGCTCTGAACACAAATACAATGCATTTTTATCTCGCACAGCTGAAAAGGCCAGTTTTCTATGCCTTGAAAATTAAGAGATTAGTCTTAAGAAACAACTTCAACCTGTATTTACATTTAAATGTGTAAAGTGCTACACGTAGATGCAGATAAGCAACTACCTGAACTGAGCCGAGAGGCTTTCAGAACAGCAATTACAATAAAAATCACAGACTGAACCTAAATCAAAGAGTTTGAGAAAGTTTTATTTGAAGAAGAAATATCCTATTTGGATTATAGAAAGGGACACCAGACATAACACAAACTTAAATCCTTCTATTCTGCAAAACACAGGTAAAGACTTCACTAGAAGGTTGCATCACACTGGCATCCCGCTTCACATAGGATGTGTGGAGAAAATCCAGGAGGGAGAAAAAGTATGAGCTTTCAAGCTTTCTGCACACCTGAAAAGAACTATTTTCTCTGAAGAGAAGACTGAGGAAAAGTGCAATAAAGCACTCTCTAAAACATGCTGAAAAAGCAAGGAAGTAAGTTGCTATTCATATCCACAATATGACCAGATAGCTCATTTTTAATCTGCAGCAAGGGAACCTTCTAGCTGTAAAGCCAATCAATCACACACAAAAAACCAGAAGATTGCGTGGTACGTTCAGAACTTGTAGTTTTCCTCCCTTGGGACAGAGACACAAACTACAACGTTCTAGGTGCCTCAAGCCTTATTTGTCACAGACCTCGTAATAAAACAAGACTGGATCCAACATGTGTGAACCTTAGATAACATACAAATGCATGTATAGGTATGGAAAGTATTCTTATGAACAGGAATCAATAATCTCAATGCTAGCGTATAGCTACTTCTTTACAGAATGTGACATGCAACTCGCAACTAAGTAGGGCTTCATCAATTTAAGACAGAGTAAATTGAGCTCGCAGTGCCTCAGCACACTACAACACTAGCATAGTAGTTGCTAACCTCCTCCCTGCTTGAAATGTTACTCAGCAAGAGTGAATTACTCCACTTTCAGGTCTATACTCCCTTAAGTCTAGGATAATAGCATAGTTTTGCTTGGAGGGGACCTCCAGAGATCATTTAGTCCAACCCCATGCTCAGAACAGGTCTAATTAGAACAGGTCGCTCAAGGTTCTTGTACAGTTGGGTCTTGACTATCTCCAAAGACAGAGATCCCACCATGACTCTGGGCAGCATATTCCAGTATTTAACTACACTTGTGGTAAAAACTTTTTGCTTAATAACTAACTGGAACTCCCCATGTTCCAACTTGAGCTCATTGCCTCTCATCCTATCGCTGTGCACCTCTGAAAAAAAGCCTAGCTCCATCATTTCTATATCCCAGCTTAACAACCACAATCAAAACACATAAGCAGGAAGATAATGATCTTGAGCGCTAGCCTAGTCCATGAGGCATAGTAGTTTATTCTGGACTGAGAGACCACTAGAACTGCACCGTTTCATTCTGGTAAGTGACAGAATATGATCAACTTTGCTGTTAAGTAAAGATATATCAGTTTTTATTCACACATTAACATGCAGAGAGGGAACTTCACAGGACATAGTTCCTCTTCCAAAAGCTTCTCTACTGACAGCCTTCTTCTGTAGATTCACCCTTTTATTACGACCATTTTTTTCAAGCCTTCCTGACAACTTGGGGCTACACCTTTAACTCTCATAGGGCTGTTTATGAATTTCACTTGTTTTTCTTACTTTGAGAGAGGTTACAAAACTGTATACGTATATATTCTTAAATTTATCTTCAGGGGAGTTAACACTGAATATCAAGAGATGTGCAAAAAGCCATCACTCCGTTTAGGAACACTGCTAATAAGGTAGTTTTACTAGGCCCATTGTAACATTATTACAATAGAAACTGCAGATGCTTGATGAATTATTCATAAATGGATGTTTCAATGGTAAGTATGACCAAGCTTATTCTGCAGTAAGAATCATATGTTAAGCTTTCCTGGGTTTTGCAAGTCTAATTTTTCTAAACCATATTGCTTTTAATACATTTATTAGTTCATGTTACTACAGTGTTCCAGAAGCAATTGGATATTCTCTCACATACTAAATACATTTATTTTTCTCAGCATTTGTCAGGTCTATTTGGGTACTGTTTATTAGATCATACAATTGCCCCCCAAACTGGATAATGGAATCCTTAAACACCACATGAAAGATGCAATCCAGCTTCTAGTCAGTCTGGCATGAAACTGGTAAAGTCTGGGAATTGTAAATCTAAGCTTTTATACAACACAACCAGAGAATCTTTTAAACAAAATTCAGCTTTGTTTCCAAACCTCGCATCTGAAACTTCTGCTTGATTATTTAAGAGGATCATAACTTTCTTGTGTGTGCATCTGTGCCTATTACCAGAAGTTAGCAGGGCTGAGTTAGCATGACAGATACCCATTTTTTTTGCCTGGTTAACATATTTCACACCTCCTGCCCATGCACAAGCACAGCCTGGATATTTTATAACTAGTAATATTCACATCAGCCACTTGCCTATGTCCAGCCATACTCCTAACTGTAGAGATGTTCTCTGCTTTACCTCTGAACTCTTTCTGCAGCCAAAAAAAGTAGAATCCATTAAAGGTAAAAATAAGCATTTTGTAAAATATACACCAACTTCACTGTCTGCCAACTTTATGGACCTATATATTCATTAGTAAAGCGAAATTAAAAAAAAAAGTTAAGTCCTGATAAGACTTTGCCACTAACATTATGCTGTACCAAACACATTATAGTGCCATTCTAAAAGGGAAAGCAGGGATTCTCCTGGGTTCTCACAGGTGGGAAATGACAGGCATATACATGAAGAAACTAAATAACCTTAATTCCTGGAATTCTTAAATCTTTAATCATGCTTTGAAGAGAAAAATGAAGAACAATTAAGGTCATGTGCTTTGTCTTCCTAAAATGTCTAGCTTAGTGCTTATCGCAATGAGGTACACTACACTCTTAGATATACCTGAAACAGCCTTACAGCCAACTATGGAAATTAATTTTTAAGTACCAGATTTTGTTCATATGTTTTTCTTCCAGTGATTTATTTAAAGCAGTTGAAAGATACAGCAGTGGTTTTGCAGTAATGACAATTCCACTTCTTGTAGCACTTGTGTCTTGGCTCAATAATTGCTGATTTGCTCCAAAATATATTACATAATAAAATGGAATTTCCAGACAAAAGTCAATACCTTGCAGCTAGATATATATCAGGGGAAACCTCTTCTACACTTTGGGTGCTAATTATATGCTATTGGTTCTTGACAGAAATACTTTTTGGGTTACATTTATTTTTTGTTCCTGTGAAGACATTTAGAGAAGACTCTATAGTATACTTCTATTTTATTTTCCACACAGTTGCTAATGCAAATATCTATCCATCTTTTACTGGGACAAAGTGAGAATTTATGAAGAGCAAGTAAATTCAGACTCCAAAAGTTTTTTGGTTGTTTTGGGGGTTTTTTTTAAGCTTTTTTTTCCTAAAGTTGACAATTTGGGGTTTAAAAGGTGATTTCTGAGGAAGACGTACATCAGAAATAGCAGAAGGAGCAAGTTTAGCAGCCAGAACAATGTAATATTTGATGGTAGAACAAAGAAGAATCACCATTTCTGAGGAAAGGTGTTGTAGTATTCAAACTTAAATATTGGATCCATATGAAATTCAAGATTATAAAACAAATGATCAACAAAGAATTAGTAGAATTTAATTTAATCAAACTTTGTATATGGAATCCATCTAAGAAATTAAGGGGAGGAAATGGAGGGAAATCCCAAATTTATTTAATGCAAAAAAAGCAGTTTCGGTTTCAACAAACATTTGTGTTGATCACAGGAAGTACCGGTCCATTTTCAAAATATGTCCCAGTGGAAAATCTAACAAGTAACGTGGAAAAGCTTGAGCAAATTAGAATAAGGTCAGTGTAAACCATTATGTGATGATCTAATTAACTGTATGAAATATGAAGGTAAAAATATAGTAGCCTGAATATAGTCTAGTGACATAACAGATGTTCCAAACTAAGACGGCTGCTTCATAACCTTGGGTAATCAGACTGCCAAAATGCATATAAAATGCAATTAAAACCACTACCAAACGCTCAGGTTCAGTGCATGACGAAAGTTATAAACAAATGCAATCTGCCATATAGCAAAGTCTATAGAAATAGAATATTACATAAAAGAAAGTTAACTAGCAGCATTTGAATCTTCTAAATCAACCTGTAAAATTTTTATGTTACAACTGCTATTACACCTTGCTTAAAGAAGTCTAAGCAAGCAATAAATTTACTTGGAAAGAAAGCCCCTCTCAGACAGAGTTAATAATAAAGAAATTAATTTTAACTGAAATTGAAAATTTCCCACAGAAATTGTGACCTTTTGATTAAAATTTGTAAGTTAGTATGAATCATTTTTTGTCAAAAGTAGCATGATTCGCTTTTTACTGAAGACCCTTCAAAAAAAAAATACTTTCTTCAATCTTAGTATCACCAAAAGCTCTAATTTTTCCTTCCAAAGAAGAAAAATCCATGAAATGCAGAAGTTTCTCAAGAAATAGGTTGTGATTACCCACCAAAAAAGACAAAATAGCTCTGCAATGATCCTGTCAGAAAGCCAAATAAGTAAAAACCTAACAATAAAGGCATCAGAGGCAATTTTATTATATTATGGAATAAAAGCTAAATGAAATGAAAGAATATTGTAAAAAGTTATTATTAATAACTTGTTCACAAGTTTTCATCAAGTAGTTACCTCTGTACAAATATTAAAATAGTGAAAAATTTAAGCAATGTGCAGCTGGTAGAAGGGAAGCCAAGATGTCAACATCTCCAACAGAAACAGAGCAGCGTGGGGTAGAGGAAAAACATGAATGCTGAAGTTTTAAGACATATTGCTTTATGACAGAACTTCATAAATGCTTTTGCCTCATGGCTATTTGTCAATCACATATGGAATTTAGTATCTCAACTTTTCTAGTATTTAAAACCAATTATGTTTTCTTGGGCTAAGTATTGGTATCAGGGCTCTTTTTACATTATTAGATCTAAACTTAGAGGAAAAAACAGAAGGAAAAGTATATCATCAGCAATTTATATCATTAGGATAATTGGTTTTCCTTGGTTACATTTTCATCAAAAAATGAATTTGTTCCCTATCCTTTCAAGTTAAAAATAAATACACTGTCACAATTTTGCTTTAGCTTCCTTTTTCTAGACAAAACCCCTCGGAGATGTCTTTCAGGAGATTCCTCCTGTGCAAGACACAAGCCTGGCACCACTTCGTACCCTTAGTTTACTAAGGGGACAAGATGCTGGAATGCTGAAAACTAAATAAAGAACTTCTACATATATCCAGCCCACCCTTATATTTCTTCTCAGTAAATGCAGATAAATTAGACTTTCAGTCAGGCCTTGTCTAACAGCAGAATTAAAATATACTTACAAAATTAATTTAGGAAGCAACTATGTATTGATCAGTATGCATTCATCTGTATTTTTGACCATTAGTTTAAATTAAATGTCCAGCTGTTCTATATAGAGAGAGACTGGATCAATCACCATCTCTTGGACCGAGATACTTTATCAAGTGAAAATAATCTCCCTCCTTTTACTTGTGTTTGGAAAGAAAAAAGCTCCATCCTGTTCATCCAAAATAATACCACTTGGAATGCTATATAAATCCCAGGCACAAGACACATGTAATGTAATAAATCTATCTTGGTTTTAGGAGGAACTCTTAAGCTACATTTAGTTTTTGTGAGGAAAAAAATGCTAGTATTGCAACGCAGGGAGTAAAGTAATGGGGTAAAACTGGCAAAATAGATTACTCGGGTGATCTCATACACAAACGATATAGCTTTTGAATGCTTTAGTGTTTTATTCACCCGTACTGAGCCAGAGCACTACCGGCACCACAGGCAGCACGGGTGCTTTGCCCCGCCACCACACAGAACGGTGGGGCCCGGGGCCCACCTGCGGCCCAGGGCCCTGCTCACGCAGCCGCTGTCAAGGCCCGAGCACGTCAGCCCAGGCCGGGCCCAGAGCTACAGCTCCAACCCCACAGCAAATGCCTCCAAGAGACTCGTCCTCTGCTGAGGAGCTTTTAGACTGGGCATTTATTTCACTCTCCATTAAAAGATGAATCTTTTTGAAGAAGACATTTAAAAAGCTTGGAAAGGTGGTTTGTTGATTTGGTGGTTTGTTTTGTTTTTTTAAAGGCTCTAAAACAATCAGATTCTTTCCAACAAATGCCAGAGGGAATAATTTGTCCTTGACAGTGTCCTTCCTTCAGACTTCACGCTCTCTTCCACCTTTCAGTTAGTTCCCCAGATACCACCCTCACCATAGGCAACTCCTAGCTCTCCGGTCTTGCACTGTGATACCGATACCTACAATTTAATTTAGAGATCTAGCTACAGTTGGAGGTTCATAGCGGCTTTGAAACAAGCGAAGAGGATATTCTCCTAGCTACCATTTTTCACACATGGTAAATTTACTTCTGCAATCCTTTCTTTAGGACCTTTTATAAAGAGAGAGTACCTTGAGGTCTTTATGTATGAAACTAAGGCATGATATTCTGAAAAACTCCCTTTTCACTAATAATTAAACCTGAACAGAACTACTAGCACTCTGATTGGTTTTGGAAAGCTTCCCTTTTTATAACCAGAGTCCTGGATCTCCTTTCCCCAAAAGTGTGAACCAAGTGGAAAGACTTCATTTTTAACCTATCCCAACTCTAATCCCTCCTCACATCTGAGAAAGCTATCAAGCAGTCCACATGGTGTTCCCTCAAAAAAAGTGAACTTTAAACATCTTTATGGGACTCAAATGTTTCGTTCAAAACAGTGTTAAAAATAAAAAAATAAAATAAAATAAAAAAACACCCAACCACCAACCCCACAAATGTAGCAATTTTCCATACATGTTCCCAATCTCTCTCTCTCTTCACCATAAAGGCCAGTGGAAGAGCAATCATGCTGACAACTGAGTACAGAATAATAAAAGTGCATATATTTAGTATTTGGTTATGAATTTAAAATCTGAACTGAGCAAGTGGCATCACATGTTGTGAAACCTCTGAACACCCCAGAAGGAAGAACAGCCACCATTCCCTCTTAGGCCTTTTTTTAGTTTCCTCTCCCTCAAAGTCCGCTCCATAGACGTCCAGTCTACATCTGGCATAATGTTCCTTTGTCAGAAGTAGCTAAAGGCATTTCATACATGTAGTGAAAATAAAATTTTGCTTGCCTGTGAATGAGCCAGAGGGATCTTGCCAGTGGATGAGGTAGAGGGAGCTATTGCTGTAAGAAGAAACTTATTGCAGCAGCTACTGTATTCCACACCTTTACACCCTTCACCTGCAGCAGCAATGAACATGGTTTTGCAGGAATCTGGGCTAGATACAGGTGTTTTGTCTGAGGTAGGTATCTACTTAGACCAAAACTGAAATCAGTCCTCACCTCTGTGTTATCTCTGGCAGTTAAACTAGCTGGATATTATAAGGGGAGTCAACAGTCTGTATGTTCCAATCACCTGGCAAAAATGAGTAAACAAAAGGAGAAAAAGAATAGTGTTTTAAGAATATTTTCAAGGCAGTTAAAATCATCACCAGACAAATGTTTTTAGCTAAAGTATGTCCTTGGGGAAATACAGGTTCAGATCAAGCAAAACTTGTGATAGTTTTTGAGATTCCACAGCTGGAAGGCCAAATGGCCCACAAAGCAAGTTATATTTATAAATGAGGGAACAAGGAAAATTGGTATCTGTGGGAAAAGGAGGAAAGTCTCCTAGTTAGTGAAGGAGAAGCACAAATATAAACACCCCTTATTTTCTACTTTAAGACAGAATGAGATGGGGCATCCAATAATGTGTAACTGAAGACATTCACACACAGCTCCATAGTTTTTCCCCCAACACTACACAAAGCCTCCTTCCGAGTGAGTTGTGGACCTTTCCTTAGCCTCAGGAGTAATTCACTTTTGATCGGTATGATTTTAGAACAGAAGTAGAACTTCTTTAAGATTTCAGGAGTAAATATCTATTGATCTTTACACCTAAGTGTTGTGGGCTCTATCTAAATTCTTGGAAGAATCTACTTGTTTAATTTCCTTGGTGGCACAGAATACTTCTTCATTCGCAGACTTGTTTCTCTTTTCACTCAAGCAAGATGTCATATTTCTAGAGAACTTTTGGATTTCATAGGTTGTAAATGACATGTCAGATCCAAGGTTTTAGATAAATAGCTCACATTGGTACACATATGAGCAGTGTCCTACAGAAATTAAAAATATTTGTCTTCAAGGAATCATTCTTCAAATGATATTAAATTTCTTTAAACTGTTATTAATTAGTAAGTCTCTTGTTTACTTTCTGCTACTTCACAGTTCTTCTAAGGCAAAATGAGCCCAGTAGAAGGGTGCCAGCTGGTCCACTCCTGCTTGCCAATTAGGCAATGTTGGTGGGAGGCTGGTGGGAATCATGGAAGGACAGGTGTCATGAGACTTATGCTGACTGTATCTAGAAGTTGGATGACGTTCACTGTTATCTAGCTTGCAGGTCTGAGGCAACTCTGCAGATCACTTATCCCTAACATTACCCATGACTGTTTCCTATTAAGCCATTCCTACTGTCCATTCCCTTTCTGAGGTCTCTCAATTAAAGCAATTGAAACAGCTGTCAAACTACCTAGTATTGTTTAAAAAAACTATTCAGCCAAAGCCTCCTGTCTGTTTCAATGAACTAGGTAGATTTTAGCACGCCCCACTGGGTTTATATCTCATTCTAAATTTCTAAGTATGGCCAAAGTTTTCTTCAGAAACAAAAACCCAAACTCAACACCCTAAATTCTCTCTTCACCTCTGCTTCTATTAGCCAGTGTCCCAAACTGCATCTTATCACTTGGATTACATACACTTGATGGCAAATTTCCAGCCTTCCAATGTAGAGCACTCTTTGCCCCACCAAGGAAGCGAGTTAGTAAATACTGCACTAGATGGCATTTCTAAGATTACAGAGCTTACATATCTGTAAGATTGCCTCCACAAAAGGAACTGGTTTAAAAAAAATCCTATACCTCTGTGTTATTGTAATATTCAAACAAACAAAAATAATCAATTTACCAGAAATTATTGAATTTATGAAATAAATTCAATTATGAATAATGAAAATATTGAATTCTGGAATATTTCCTTTTCCCCATTTATCCCACCTACTTGAAAGCTCAACACTAATCCTAGGCAAGATGTTAAATATTTTTAGATGGCCTATAGTGTTTGAAAGCACATTTTATATTATACCTGCAACGTGTGCCTCACCTAAATTTTGCAATATAGTCAAGTGTTTAAATATTTGCAGCACTGCGACTACTACAGCCATGAAACACTCCGCTGCCAAAATTAAACATCACTAGATTATGAAAGAGTGGGTTTGGATTACCTTCAAAATCAGGGACTGAGAATTATGTGGCCCATACACAACTCATTCAACAATTCTTCCTCTCAGCCAAGTAAGAAATAAGACTAAAATGATTTCTTACTATAGTGTTACCTGTTGCTTTTTAAAATACCAGTTATTTTGTTTGTCTAAGTAGAGCAACAGATTCCACAGATTTTGTTTAGTCTACAGGTCATCTTCTGGGCAGCTATTTCAAGAACATATGCCAATAGTTAACTGAGTAACTACTGTATGCCAGAGGCTACAAGAGAAAAATAAAATAAAATAAAAAATCCTTCCATTTACTGTGGCAAACAGAATAACACAAAGAAAAAATATACAATAATATTCTAATAGGTATTTTATGGTTACAAATCAATATTTTTTGCCTTTTGAATTTATCATGATCTCTGCCAAATATTTCACAAATTGCCCCAGAGGCAAAATATTCAAAGTGCCTAAGGAATGTAGGTGTCTTAATCAGGTTTGAAAATGAGACTGAAGTTAGTTGATTAGCTAGATACTTTTGAAAACTGTATTCTATCCTATATATTTAAGGCACATCATGTTAGTGACCATATTAGCATCTTATAATTTAAGTAAAGCCTCTTTGGGTAAGCAGCCCAATTCCCTCATATTCTGTAACGGCAAGACGACATCTCAAAATTTTGTGATTTCCTGTGCTTCAAAAGATGTGTGTGCATGCAAGAAAGTTCACTCAGAAGTACCACAATTAGAACACAGATTCTACAAAATGCAGAAACAAGTTATTGTGGGTATCCCCAAACTCCAGCTTCATATTAACCCCTACTTAGGGACCATATCCCAACTTCACAGGTCAGGTTTGTACATGCTGTAACTTCCAGGAACTCATCTACAAAGCTCTTATTTTGGCTTTACTTAATACTCATGAATTGTGTTACTTGGAATGAGTTAGGCAAATGTGCCCATAAACCACATAATTTGCTGAATGCTCTTCCAATTTGTTTTTTCTCCTTTTAGTTAACTCTGATCCAGCCTGTTTGTCCTCCTTTTGTCTTTTCAGAATCGCACTTATACATCTTGCTAAAAATCAACAATACCATCACCATCATCTTCCTAGTGTCATGATGGTAGTAATTCTAATTTCAGTTCTTAGGTAAAATTCCCTTTTCTAATATATATGCTTTACTTCAGATTTAATTAGAAGCATGAGGCAGCTTTTCCCACTTAATTCTGAAGCATCTGGCATTGACCACTATTTGCCTTCTGTATGTCAACATATACGTTCACAAAATTAAAATCAGACTAACGTAATCCTTGACCAAGCAAAATGCCAAACATTAATTCCAGAATCCATAACAAATCTATGTCCACTTAACAGCATAGGTGTCCTCATCTCTTTATGAATCTCTGCCTCTATTATTAAAAAAAAAAACGAAAAAAGAAATTAAACCCAAGGCAACAAGTAATAAAAACAATGGATAGATGACAAATCAGCCTGCTAGTGGAAGCATTTCTTTGCCTCCACCTCATTCTCTTTTCCATCACATTACTTTGTGCAAGCAGTGACAAGAAGTAGAAGAAAAAGCATAAAATCAGCATCCACCACATCTTATGCAAGTGTTTCTAGTTATATTACACACAGAAAGAGAGAATTTACAAACTTTGGGTATATTTTGAAGTTACATCTCTTTTGCTGCAAAGTATATTCCAAAGAAAAGAGTTTACTCCACCAGACAGCACATCACACAGAGATGAAGTCAACTCCTACCACCACATTTTCACCATTAATTCTTAAATCAGTTAATGATTTCTACGTAAGAAACCCCAAAGACGGGCAGGTGACACTACTCCAGGGTGCAGAGTCCAGGCCCAGGTCTAACTAGCGACAGCTGTGGCTGCCCACTACCGTCTCCTACACTTGCCAGAGCTGTAGAAAGCTGGCAGAGCGGCTCCCACTGTCCCAGAGGGGTTCAGGCAATCCTGTTCGGAAGGGCTTCCTCTGCCCCAGCTCCACTGCTGCCTACCTCCACTGCCAGCAGCCTTGCCTGTTCTGCTAAGAAAACTTGAGGCAGGTTTCCAGTTTCATTAAAGGAACCGAATCATAAATATACAAAAGGACAGGAGAAATCATAAGCTGCTAGGTCTTGGGTTGTATTTGGTTATAGGGGGAGTCTTGCTGAAAGTTACTCACAGACATTACTCTCCCAGACTTGGTTCTAGTCATCCTAACAGTACAAAAAAAAAAAAAAAAACCAAAAAAACCAGTTTTCATTGCACGTCTCCTCCATTCCCTTCTGTATTGGTATCTACAATTTCTATTTAGCTCTCAGGAGGATTTTATGAACAGGAGTTAAAAATGTTTCTAGGAACGTTCCAATTGGTACCAGCTGTCTGTGGCAAGGTGCTGGCAGCGGGGGCTGCAGAACAGCCTTCGCGATGAGAGGTCAGGGCCGGACACGCTGGGTCTGCGACAGCTCCACAGTGGGCAAGACCTGAGCCCCTGAGCCAAGCTGGTAGCACCTCTGTGAAAGCATATTTAAGAAAGGGCAAAATGCCACTCAGGTGGTGAGGAGTGAGGAAAAAAGCCTGAGAAAACAGCCCTGCGACCCCCAAAGTTGGAGGAGGAGGGGGGAGCAGGTATTTCCCTGCAGTCCAGGGACAACCCCTCACCAGTCCAGTTGGATACTTTATTCTTTACAGGCACTGCTTTTACCAGTGACTTTGCTAATAGGAAGAAAACGTCAGAGGGTCTCTGTCAGCATCCCTGCAAAGTGCTAAGGCGGCAGTGTCAGAGAAAACACCTGCCTCTTTACTAAAGCACTGGCCTTTGGCAGACTGCCCTAAAGCTCCGTTTCCACCTCCATCCATGTAAATCTCAAGCACAAAAAGTCCCTGCACACCAGGCCCTGTCCCCTGCGCACATTCCTCTTACAACCTGAGCCTCAGTCTCCCTCCCATGGACCATCCACTCTTACTCATCTCTTCCGTGGGTGGTGGTGACAGAATTTTGAGACACCTGGGAGAAATAAGTGAACAAGTTTAATTCTGACATTTCCAATATGTCTTGTCTTGAAGATATTACTGCGTGCATGCATCTGTATGTGTGCTCAAATGGACACGTGAAGTTCGGAGTTGGTGGTAAGCAACTATTCAGCAGAGGAACACACCAAAAAGGAACCCAGAGCAAACATTCAGAAAACAATCACACATAAACCTTTTCTCAGTATAAGGTGTTAAATTCTTCATAATAATTAAAAAAGCCAACACAAACCAGAAACAGCTCTCAGGAAGGCTTCTTATATCAAATATAGAAATTGAACTGAATTACCAAGAGTTAAAATATAAATCTAGAATATAAATAATGTATTTTTTGAACAGCAGATTAACTAATGATATTTCTATAACCTGCACTATACATACCATACAACTTGCCATTGCATATAAACACTTAAAAGTTTCTCTTTATAGATAAAAATGTTAACACCACCTTGATAAAATCACATCACAGAATTTGCTTATGAGGTAAATAGCTAGCCCATCCAATTATGGCACATTTCTTAGCTAGACCACAAGTAAACTGCAACTTCCATTTTTTTCAGATGTGCCAAAGCAGATACCAGGTGTCCAAAAACATTAGTCTACTGTTGTGTAAACAGCAAAAACATCTTAAAGTCTTATGGGAATTAAAGGTCAGTCTGCTGTAAAGTAGATTGCTTGTAAGTACCTTGATATCTATTGTTTCCATAACTAATAATTAAATAATCAGTTTAGTGGTTTATATATTCACTTTTCTAAATATAAGGTATGCTTTCAGTTGAAGATTAGACTTTTAATAAAGTTTTGAGTACCATTCGAGAGCATAATTTACTACTAAATACCAGCTTGTTACAAGTATATTAAAAATCTATAATTTGATAACATTGGGTTTTAAACCTAAATTCTGACTGGCTGCAGAGCTGGATGTATGCAAGCAAACTAACATTCACATCTGTTTAACAAGTTTATGTACCAAGTAACATAATTCACCACCTCTCTGGGAATTATGTTTACAGGAGTTTCCACATAGTATGACTCTACATAGGTTTTTTTGCTGCTTTTCTCATGGCTAACTTTGACTGTGCAATGACACTGTCTTGATGCTAGTTATCTCACTTAGAACTGATGTTTAATTTTTATGGTAGAGACGGGGATTGACTGCCAATTGTTTCTTTTTCCTATGTTTGACACCTGTATGGTGGTCAAAAAGATTTGACCTATATTTTGAAGGTTAAGAAACTCCCCATTAATAGTTTTTAATGACAGCCCACTAGGATTCCTGCTGAAACTGTTACGTACAATGTTTCTGATGTATCCATTTTTAATTAAATCATTAGGAACTGTTTATTTCTAATGTTAATTCTTAATGAAGCAGAAAGCGAGCATAAAGGAGTTAGGTCTGTACATCATACTTGTGCTCTGCTGGAAACATAACCAGTCTTCCTATAGGGTTCCAAGCATAGGCTATTCAATGTAAATGGAACAAGTTTCACTGGAAATTAAACTGGTGTCTCCATCCTATGCTGTTTGCTTAAAAGGTATTACATTTTTATCTTCAGAATTCTACATAGTATCTGTTCACTGAAGAGTCAGCTTTGTGGCAAGTGATGAAGAAATAGGCAGCTGTGCGTCTCATCCTTATAGAAATGACCTGCATTAGCTCTCCTTCAACAAGCTGTGTTTCTTTTTGTTTATCTGTTTGGCATTCTGTTTGCTTATCCTTGTGGGAGATACAGTATCTGTCATCTATGCTTGTCTGTCAAATCATCTCAGCTGCTACTTGTATGCACTTGCCAGAGACATCTTACATGCTGTGCCCTGGTGAGGCTCACTCCTCTGCTCCAGGCAGGCTTCCAACTTCTGCCTCGCTATCCCAACTAGAGATCTGCCTAGGCAGCTCTGTTTCATTACTGGTCAGTGTCCATTAATCATACCACTTCACATAATCTCACTAATCCAAATACCATCATTACTTAAATAAAACACAATCAAAACCTAATAGCATACCACCCTAATGCTGCTAGACACAAAGACAAGTCAAGAAAAATCAACTTAAGAAACCTGCAGAAATAGCTACAAATAAATTTTACATATGTTCTGATATAAGAAACACGAAATAAACTTAGCAGGGTAAGTATACACTCCCTCATAATGAAGCTTCTAATAGCCAAATCTAATTTTATTCATGCTGATGTGAAACTTCAGCTATTCTACTGTTTTCACAGATAGCTGCTCTGGATTTGCCCTGCTGTAGCCAAGATCAGCATGTGGCCTTTGAACTCCATTCTCTTGCTTAAAAGCAGCTGATAGGAAATATGTGGTTATTTACTCTAAGACTTCCAAACTTCTATTAACTCTTTTGTGCTTTGGGGAAATTTATTCCTTGGATATCACTTATATTACTATTACTCCTTTCCTTGGTAATTAAGATTTGTATCTAGAAAGGGAAATAAGCAGTGTGATGAAACAACTCTGAACAATACTGAAGGTATTTTCTTAAATGTTTAATTTTTGTAGGCTCAGAAGTACAAATGTCACCCTTGCTGGTGTTTGCCTGACATTCCTGTTTGGGTCTAGCAAAACACTATCCAGCCCTTTCACCCTTCGCAGATATACCTACTGAAGCTGACAGACATCTCTTACCACTGAAGAAGCCTTTAGTAAAAAAAAAAAAAAAAAAAAAAACAACAAACAAACCAAAAGAAAACCCAAAAACCCCAACCAACTCCATCTGGGACCACCCTGCTATTTTCAGTTTTCCAGCTCTTCACTAGAATCAGAGAGACTCAGTTGCAAGAAAGAATCTTCCTTCTCTTGTTGAAATTCAGAAACATAAGTCAGCACCACTGTGGTTCTAAACTCAGCTTTCAGCTTGAGGAGCTGAACTGTGGTCACTTGTTCTCTGTAACTACCAGAGAATTCAGGAAAACTGTTAAGATTAAATTATGCCTTTTCAAGGGCAGGCAACTCACATGGTAATGTGCTGAGCCACCACCAAGGAATGCTCTGGATTCTATTAATACAGGGGCAATTTTGTAACATTTTCTTTAAATATGTAGCCTTAAAAAAACCCTTATTTTCACGTAGCTAACACAGTGGAAAATGTGGCTAGAAACTTACTAGGTAAGCATAGTAACTGCAGCTTGAATAAAAGCAGAATTATTGTAAAGCTTATAATTTTGGAATTGGATCATAAAGTAGGCTACTGGTAAAGACTAAGTATTAAGGATTACAATAATACATGTTTCTTTGTTGCTGACACCAAGATACCAATTCACTAACTGTAGCATGTATACATAAAATGATTAAACTAGGATTCAGTTTTGATGCTTGTGTTCATGAACAGGGTATTCATTTAGATCTTCATTTTTGCTAAAAATGGGTCTCTTAGCTGAATGTGTGACAAATATATATTAAAAAAAAAGTAATACCATATTACTTTCGAGATGGCAACACCTAACAAGGTCTTGAAGAAAGCAGACTTCATAAGCATGTATCAGTTGGAAACCTCCCAAACCGATTTCTCAACAGCTTTCTCTCCCACAAATGTCTTAACTGCATATGACACCAATATATCTTTTCCACGGCTAATCAAAACTAGAAAGTAGTTATAGTAAATCTGCAGTTAGTACGAGGGGTTTCAAACTGTTTATCTAGAAAAACATAGTTCCCATTTGCAATCGAAATTCTGCAGTGCTCACAAGAGCTGTGACCTGTGAGATCTGCTCTGCATTAAATGCCAACCCTCCCCTGCTACACACAGAGTTATGGTGTGATTTCACTGTGTAAAGGTGGCAGAACACTTAAGCCTTTGAAAAGAGACTTGTGTTTCTCAGACTGAATATACTATAAGCATGCACATAACATGTTGGGATCTAAACTATTACCAAAAATTTAAAAGACCTCACAATTAATCTGGATAATTTTCTGAAAACTATAGTTCAGTACTTAGATGTTGACAAAAAGACAAATACAAGTTGCAAATTAATAGGAATGATGTAACACAAACAAGACAAAAATCATTATACACTGACTAGATCCCTAGCACATATCTGAGCACTGCTACTAGCGATCATCTTTCACAAAAGGATGTTTGAGTATCACGCTAAGTAGATGCAAGGTAACCCATTTAAGCAGAATTATGGACTGGGTTCTGGACAAGGATACATTTAAAAGATAAAAACTCTTATGAGTTGCTCTAGACATAAAAAAATACTAGAAATTATAATAAAGAGGTCAGGAATTCTTTTTTACTGTTGCTTATTCAAAAAACTGGCAGTCACCTGAAAAAGTTATCAGTCAGTAGATTCAAAGTTAAAAATAGGAAGTACTTTTTCACATATTGCATCTTGAAATGGTAGCATTCATAACTGCAATATTTTGCATGCCAAATGCATAAATAGATTCAAAAAACAGTTAAGCAAACTGGTGTAAAATAGTTTTGTCAGTAGCTTTCCAACATGATGGTGAAGATGTTTCCACTCTATTGGTAGATCCCTAGAAGCTGGGACAGTGCACTGGGAGATGTTCTTACACCCCTGTAAGCTTCAGCTTCCACTCCTGGCCACTTTCTGGGACAGGATACTGGGTTAGATGGATCTTGGATCTGACACAGCATAGCCATACTTATTTTTGTATAACTGCATGTGAAGGCTACAAAAGCATCTTAGTGCTTTCTAAAGCTACTAGAAAAGAAATTTGCATGATCCACTTGTTTCAGTGATCATACAGTATTTAAATAGTAAGTCTGCAGCTTCAATTGTTCTGCCTCTGGCTACAGTATGCTTCCTCAAGAGACAGGAAATCTTCTCTAGTTCCTGAGTAGACACAAGAAGGGTCCTGGGAGTAGACAGAGTTTCAGAATTGAAAAAAATGAGAATTACCAATTCAAACAATCAGTTTCCTGTGTTTCAGGAGCCTCATGCCTTGGTGTATTATACAATATAAACACGAGTTCTGTTTACTCTTAGCTTTTTCATTTCACTTCATAGTAAAATTGGCCTCCTTATTCATAAAAAATCAAATTAAAATGAAGTTAATATATTACTTTGGAAGTGAGCTTTATGCCAGTTATAAAAATGGATCCAAACCACGCAGTATTCCTTTTTCATTTTGTTACATTATTTAAAAGAACTAGTAGCACAAATGGCCCATCACTTGCTTTAACCACAAAGTCCAACATGTAAAACTGACATTACAAAAACTGACAGAAATTAATCATTTCTAGACTAGAGTTTTAGTCTATGGCCTGTTCTCTCACATCTCGTACACTGTGCCAGCTGCTCCAGCAGATGACTGGAGCCATCAGCATAGCTCCAGTGAGCCTCTAAGCAAATCCTGCTAATGGCCTGGGACTTGGGTGTTGCCAAGAGGAGTCCTACCCATTCAGATAGCCAGGCTGCTGGAGAACAGGAGTTGGCAATATAAGATCTCTGGCACTGCCTGGGCCAGAAATCAGGAATGCCGTGTTTTTCAGCTGATTTCCTATGGAAGACTACATGGTCATGCTACATATCTGTGTGTCCATCAGATGGGTTTTGCTCAATTGCTCCTATCACTGGAACGATGACCAAAGGTTTTATAGGCAATCGAGAATGCAAAGCCATAACAGGACATACTGAAATTGCTACTGGCAGAGGAAGGACGTGGTTCTTAGCAGCTAGCTGAAGAGAAGATGTTTTCTATATTCTGAGACCTGAACTTAAATTAAAAACAAAACACCACAGACTTTTAGTAGTCATAACTCCCACCAGTCCACCCTGAGAAGCTTCTGTTGGAGAGGAGTCTAAACTCATCCTTCCGATCTCTCTCCCCCCTATCCTAGGAGTGGGAATTTCTCCTCCCTCATTCTTCATTCTCCCCTAACCTTGTCTGGAGAGACTATCCCTTCCCCACAGGGCCAATTCCAGCTTAACAGCTTGCTCTCTGTGTATGAAATTCTTGTGGCTGTTCTAGTGACTTGTGCTTATCACTACCAGAGCAACATGAAGCATCTGCTTTCTCCAAAAACTGGAGGTCAGACTGGAAAACGGGATAAGCCATCTCATGCTTTAAAAATTTTAAAACCCATTTGAGAATTTGTGGATTTAATGTATTTGCATTCCTTTGCAGATACAGTTAAGTATCAGAAGTAGATGATGGTTAGGCACCATCTATGCTTCAGAGATTCTCTTAATAGGACTTACCCCTGCTAGTAAACATTTCTCTTAAATTGTACAGTTTAGTTAGTATTCAGGGCTTTCTTTATATGCTTAAGATATTTTATTCTCCTTTCAAGGACACTTTCACAAATTTTTGCACAGTCTGTATTGTGCGAGATTTGCACTGCAAATGCTGGAGCTGTGCCAAGGCAGTTTCTTCTTTTCTTTAAAAAGAATGCTTCTATCTTGGGGTGTGTGTGTGTGTGTGTTCCTTTTTTTTTCCTTTTGTTTTTTAATTGAATTACTTCAACATATTCAGGATGTCACTAAAAGAGCTAAGCACCCCTAGGACTATAATGCTTGCCCAGACAAATGTACATTCCTGTCTGTAAAGACCTAACTGGAATGTCTAGCATCAGAATTTCACATTTTGTACAGTCAATTCTATTTCGCATAATAAGCCACAAACCCATTACAGTTGAAAACAGCAGAAAGTCTGTTTTAAATTAGGTGACGCAAATACAGTAGTAACAGAAACCACTGAAAAAGCACAGATGTATACAATATATATACAGGCAAGGCAACCAAGGATGAAAGGCAAATGTCAGTTAAAATGCTTTCTAAAAGATGAAGTCACAGTTTTTAGCAAATAGTACTAATGAGCAAAGCAGTATATTAATTGAACAAAAAAGGCAACGCAGTGTTTTGCATTTCCCATTTCCTGAAGTTCTACCAAATATGAAAGCAACAGAAACAGGTAATGCCAGGATGTCTTCTATGAAGACATGTTCTGTTAAAGCAAGGGGTGTCTTCCTTTAAATGTACAACTGGAAGAGACAGTACAATATGAACTTTGAAGGTGGCAAGCCTTGCAAAGCAAGTCATCTAGACTCACAAGACACGACTCTTTACCACAAATAAATCAGGTGAAGAAATGATTATGTAGGCACAAAATTAGACAGTAATGTATTTTATACTGTAAATCTAACTCCTTAAGAGAACAAGACAACTGCCTGCATCAATCTCGATTTTACGAACAGAAATAACTGAGACGGATCTAGCTTTAATGTGGAAACAGAACCAAATGGCTAACAATACTTTTTTTTTATAGAAGTGTTCTCTTACCCAAGTAAGGTTATGATTGATGCTGTGATTTGACATAAAAAAAGTCTCTGTTTGCATGGTAAGACTAAATCCATACTAGTAAAATCAGTGGGTTAAAATAATTAAGTTACCTTTTAATACAGAAGTGCATTAAATTATAAGGTTATTAATAGAAACAATTAATTTATTTATTTTAATATTGGGAGTATTTGAAGTGATTTGTTGTTTGTCTAGCTCAGTATTAGCCATAGTGCATTGCTCCAGTTGTTCAAGAACAAATGAAGTTAGGAATAACAGGTTAGCGTCTGCAGAATTTACGTCTGCTGTGGTTTCAGATCTTTTAGGCCAAGAAAAATTGCCCTGTTGAGGTGATAAACCGTTGATTTATATTAAGGAAGTTCAGTAATTCAAGAGGAGCTGGCACAAAGACTAAAGAAGCTGTAGTTATTCACAAAAAAAAAAATCCTGAAGAAATATTGAAGAAATGAGTATTTAAATCAACTTTGAAAACCCTACAGAATTGCTGTACATTTAACAGTGAAAGCAATTGAATCATGCACATTATGAAGTACTAAGTTAAATACTAATAATGCAGTAGTTATAAAAAATCACTATTGTACAATCACTAGTTGGCTCAGAAACAATTGAGCAATTAGAATCTTTTCTGTTGAAAAAGGTTGCTTATGCAAAGCAAGTATCTCCTCCACTCCTTGAAAGGCACCACAGGGTATTTATCTTGTTTCAGTACTGACACTACAGACAAATAGTACACTTTGCTTTAATGTCTTTCTTGCATCCCACTAAGGAAAAGTAGTAAAAAAAAATAATATCCAGAATGGCTCATTTCTTGTTCTGTATATATCATCTAGATCTTCCCTTTTTCCCCCATGTCTGTCTCCTAGAAATTTATTTTCCTTCCCCTATTTTTCTATAGCATTTGCTTCTCCTTTATATAATACAGAAGGTATATGTAAAAAATCAATTCTCATAGAAATTACTCTCACAGATTCTTCAAATCCATGTGCCAATGTAGTATGTTTATTTTAAATTCATGTGACACTTTAAAGATAGCCTGTCTTATATTTGCCTAACATGAGTCAACACAGCAAAAGAGGCAATAACATGCTATTCTTGAAACTTACATACTTTGATAAATCATATTTCCTCTTCAAATATCACTGCAGCACATCCACTACATAATTCATCCTCGTTCATTATTCATTTTACCAAAATAAATATTGAAGAATAGTGTGGGTGAAGCTAGAAGTTAAAAATAATTGGTCTTCGATGACAAAAACAATATTTCTGTAATACATTATCTGGCCTAGACTGACACAGCCAGCCCACGATTCAAAAAAATGAGGTCTGTAGTATACAATAGGACTAACAGAATAATTAAGTAGATTTTTACCGTCTGGTTTTTTTTTTTTTACCAGTCTTTGCACTTGGTTTCTGTCAGCTGTCATATGATGTCAGCTGGGGTACCTTGGGAATGACATGAAGGGGTTTCCCCCCCTCCCTTAAAAGCATCCACCATTCAGTGTTCTCATATTCAGACTTAATACACATCTAATGTCTTCCCAGCTGCACCTGCAAATAATCACTGAAACTAGAACAGATCTTTATAATTTTTTTTTTATTAACACAGCAAAACAAGCATGCTTATATCAGGAAATTTCCTTAAAAAAAAACATCCTAAAGTTTTTAAATGTGTACTTCCCCATGTAAGTAACTAATGATATTTAAGCCTAAACCAAGGTCTTTAGCTCTAGTTAATCATTATATACAAAGACATGTGCGTCTTTTGGAAGCTTCTTTCTATTTTTTGCAATTTTTCACCTTCGTGTTTTAATTATTTTCTGCATTTTAATGAAGCTGAAATGTAAACCCAATGTGATGAGTTTTATCACTATGCATTTGTAAATTATAGTGCAAATTGAGAGCAAATCTTAGTAAATATGAAATAACACATATTTTGGGAACCTGCTGCATAGCTTCCTCCTTCACACCTGAAAGGTTCAGGAGAATAAGACACATGGGACCAAACCATGGACTCTGGTATACTTCGCCACTCCATAAAAAAAATAATCTGCTGAGGGCAGAAAAAGTATCCAAGACTTGCATTGCACCAGGAAATTTGGATCAGGACAATTCATGTCCTTTGAAATGAGATGTTACAGTAGGCTGTGCATTTTATAATGCATTCTGAAGGATGTTTCATAACAAAAATAACACATAAGAAAAATACCACAAGCAGTATATATTATCAAACTGTAAGGCACAAGTATTCCAGATACAGGCTTTCAGCTAAAGACCCTAAGCATTTATTTTAAAAGATGCATTCAAAATGAAATGGATGCAAAGAAGTATCAGGGAAAATGAGAGCTCTTTTTACAAGTGACTAAAAATACAATGTGATTCAGTCTACCAAAGCTGATGCTAACAGAGAATGTCATAACTTTCTATCAATACAACAGGTGAACGAGTGGATGGAGTCAAGAAGAGTAATCATGCAGTCGCATAAAAACAGGTATAAATTAGCCATGAATACATGTAGTCAGTAAAGGAAAAGTTTTATGTTTGGTTGGGTTTGGGTTTTTTTGTTTGTTTGTTTTTTACATCAAAGGATGGACTTCTGGAACAATCTTTCCATTACAGAAACAACTGAACTCATCTGAGATGAGGCTTGATAAATTAAAAAAAGAGACTGTATTTTAAGAGTTGCCTGAGATACTAGAGGATTAGATTTAGGGAAGTTGCTTTGTGTAATCCTGTGCCTTTATTTCCACATTATCCTGATCCCTATGCATTCAAAAATTCTGCTTGCTTTTTGAAGCTGGCTGTACTTTGAGCAAAGGACTTTGTTATACTAGAACTAGCTAATAACTGCATGTACTTTTAAAAATGAGCAGAGGAAAAAAAGCACTTTTAAAATCATTTTAACTGTATAAACCTAAATGCCAACACTTTTTTGTGCCTCAAACTACTAATGAGATGCCCATAGAAGCTGGAAGAAACAATCCTCTCCAAAAATGGAAGGACCATAAGAGGGTGATTCTGTAGTTGTCGATTGTTGTCCCAGATTTACACAACTGTGACAATCAGATCCTTTCATAGCACGGACAGCGAGGGGAGATGAAGGAGGTTTTGCCCCCTCATGTGACACCAGCTCAAGACGCAGTCTATGAAAACCACACTGCATCTCATTTGCTTCCTTTAACCAGAGAAAAGTTGCTATATTGGAGTCTCTGTGGATAGCTGTCATACTCTTTCTCCCTCATTACACTTCTGTGGGAGGGGGCTATATCAAAATACATAAAACGGGGGAAGAATGGGAAACAGCCCTATTGTGTGATGAAGAACACATGCCAGCGTGGAAGAGTATCTAAGCCCTTCTACTAGCACTGCAGTGTCATCTGCTCCCATGTCCTCAGCTAGAACGAAGAATACAGGGAATGAGTAGTAACATCTCTTAGTTACAACTCTTACGTATTAAGTCGCTTTGCTTTCATGCCAGGCTTTACATATAGTTAATTTGGTCCAGATTAACCTTGCTTAATTCTCATTCCACAAACAGAAATCAGCATTTTAAAGAAAAAAAGTTAAAAATATCTCTGCAACTTAAAGTTTTCTTGAGGTTTTACAAATTTCTTAACCTCTCAAGTTCAGGAATACTTTCCTAATGTTTTAATGTTTTTCTTGGTTAATCTATGTTTTGTAGCATCCATTTTATGTTTCATGACAGTGTAAAGAAAATACAGGAAACAGCACATAATGATATGATTCTGGCACTGTAATTTTCATCTTGTGCATCTGAATGATCACATTCCTTTGATATGCCACAGTAAGTTTTAAAATGCTGCATTTAATGGTAAGTCTGGTAAGCCACAATTGTAGAGCTTGGTAATGCTTGTTTTGGCTTTGCAAAGTGAAGTATCAATGTGGTATAAGATCAACTTGCCATACTTGGCACCATCAAGTTGAAGTTAAACTTGTATCCTAGGTGAATGGATAGTCAAACAAAACCATCCCTCTTGAAATAGCAGGGTACTGTATATAAACTAGAAGAATTATTGGTTGTAAAGCAGTCTGGACTGAATGTAACAAACTCTGCAGGCTTGAGCTCAGGGAGCTGTTTCTTTTGCTTCATAACAGAGCTTTTGTTTCAGAAGCTGGAGACCCTATGTTTAGCCCAGCAACAAATTCTTGCATGAATCAGCTATGTGTAGGTTTGACAGTCTGTTTACCAAGACTTCCAGACATGTATTGTTTTGTCCACATACCTTATACAGTATGGTGTGGCTGTCTGTGTACTACCCTATGCAAAAAAAACCACTCCAAAATAAACCAGACCTCCCTTTAAAATATCTAAAAAACAATTGTACCATAAAACCACTTTTCCAATCATCCAGAAGACAGATCTACTATCATACTAGCTCTCACAAAATGGCTGTTCTACCCCATTGTAAAGCAATTCATCATGGGTTTTCTTTCTTTCTTTTTGGTAAATGGGTCATACTCTCTATGAACAACTCTTAATTCCATATTCCAGTTACCAACATTTTCCTTCTGCCATCACCATTTTAATCTTCTTCATGGTCTAAACTACTTTATACAATCCAAGCATCCCATTTCAGGTCATTACTATTATTTTAAGACAATTTCCAACCTAAATATATAACCACCCTGGACATTAATATAACTAGTTGAATATGGAAGTACAAATCAGTGTGAGGAAAGGTTATAGAAACAGTCCTTTGTACATTCAAATTTCAGCCAGTGTGTTCCACAAAAATAACATTTGTGAAATCATTACCTTGGAGATGAAATAGCACAATGCTTGATACAGTCTACTAATTCAGTCTTACAGCCTGGATCTATGATTTATAATTACTTAAGAACATAGCTCAGGAACAGGAGAAGACAGACAGAAAGCAGAAGCTGTCTCTATTTTATTTAAAATTCTTTTAAATCAGCCATGACTTCATGTTCTTCAAAATACCAGGAAGGGCTGGGAAGCTTTACCTAGAGATACTGACAACTGTAACTGGGGTTTAAAAATATGGTTAGACAGATACCTGCCTGACAGCAAATTAAAGAAATTTTATTTGTACTGACAGACAGAATTGTGACTTGTATTTTATACATTCCCAAGGGAGATATGTGCTCTGCTTTCTAGAGACTCACAGTGTGAGTCAGTCCTCAAATCCTGCACAGGTAAATAGAAAGACCAGGCAAGAAGTCACAAAGAGGTGCAGATACAGACCCAATTTACATGCAGCATGGTGGCTGAAATATTTTGCATCCCCGAGAAGGAAATCCAGTTAAGATTTAGAAAAGGGAGTAACTAATTTGTCCAGTTTGTTAGTCAGGTTCTCCAAGAATCCACAAGCTTGATTTTATCCATTTATAAATTAGGTTATTTGGCATTTTACTAAAATACACATTTTAGAACCCTGACTTTATTGCTTTTAATGAAAACCTGGTGAGCTCCACTACCCAGTCTTACTTGCTTTCACCACTACTGAACAAGGCAAGCATCTACTATTTTGTGCCTTATATTACTGTAAACGCCTATAGGGAATAACTCATCAAATGCACACTACTATCCCAACTTACAAAATATTCACAATGTCAGTCTATGGCTATATGGTTGGCTACGGCTTCTTCATCTATACATTTCAAGTCTCTTCTCAGCTTTCCCCACCCCCTTCTTTCCCACAAAGATGATAGCAAAAAGTAAAAGTTCTAAAATACTTGGAAAGTGCCTCTGGTTTAGTTATTTTATATATTTTCTTGGGTAATTATAACAGGGTACCACTGCTACAGCAAGAATTTGCTTACTTCTCTTCTGAAATTATACCATTACAGAGATAAAAAATGTTGTTAGAATGATTCCTTTGCTGCTTGTTCATCAAACCCATAGTACCAGCTACTATTGTCAAATTGTTAAATACTGTGAAGTGATTTTCCTAATGTTTCAAATTAATAAATGTACAATCTCATATTATATAAGATTATTAACACCACTATCTTGGTTATTTTCAGACATGAAATTGAACCTTTTCTTTGCAGAATAAAAAAAATACAGATTCTGCTGTGAATGGTTCACAGAGAATGTCAATTTTCTATACTGCCCAAGTAACAGCAGTAAACTAGTGGTTAAGGACTACATCTAAGTTAATCTTTATAGGGTCACTTGGGATAACAATCCAAAGTAAATTTCAAAATAGCATTGCAAACATCATAATGAAAGGCTGATTAGACAAATTTATTCTGAATTAGTCTCCATAATTAGGTGTAATTTAACTCACTTTCCCTCTGAAACATGTCAGTTATGCACACAGTTTAATTCTGAATGAGAGCGTTTTCTAGGAATAAGGTTTTTCAATTGATTTTTAACTTGTATCTTTAATAAATCAAGTAATTTTTTCTCTGTCATTTTACAGATGAACTTAAAAACGCTCATTTAACATGCAATTCAGTGTTAGTAACTGAAGAACACTAGAAAAAGGGGAAACATACTAGTACATCTAAATGGGTATTCTACACCAAACCCCTTTTGGAATAGAAATAGCATAGTTGCCTAAAAATTATTTAGGTAGATATTTTTAATTTTTTGTGGTTCCTTTCCCCTTCCTTCACCATAAACCCTTTTTTCAAGTGAGAAATAAGAAAAACAACACAACCAAAAATAGAGAAGAGCCCAGGAACAACTTCTATTTTCTCACCAAATCTTTTCTTTCTTCATAGTTTTGGAAAAAAATATTATAAAAGCTTTATATATAATTGGTATTTTTGTTTGTTTTCTCCTTGTTAAAATGTAGAATTGAAATGCTAGAAAATTATGAAGAGAAGAGTTTGCCTGCCTCTTCCCACTACCCTGAACAATGTCAAATGGCAATGATCTATAGGAATTACAAACCCAGTAAATTTTAAGAAAATGCAACTGAAAAGGTGGAATATAAGCATATAGAATTCACTTACCTTTTAAGACTGTTGTTGAATAATACAACACTGAAGCAGTAAGGATCCATTTTTGCACCTGTCAAAAAACAATAGGCAAAGGACTCCTAGTAAGGTATTGGTAAGGAACACAGATTTTCATAATATTGTTATAGTAATCTATGATTATAGAGATACATTAAAAAAATCTATAATTCTGATAAATAGATTTTCTTAGATTTATGAGCAAATGAATAGCATAACCTCAGTTAATGAACACCATATCATGTGCTTCTGCTATCACTTATTGATGACTTACATGGACCCAAGTCTATTTAATCAACCATGTAAAACTGGTATGAGGATGAGATTATGCTCGGAATTAAAATTCTCTTACAGAGATATTTGTGTTTTTGGAAGTCAAGCTTGTCATTAGCCGTCTTCATTACCACCAATTTCTCAATAATTATTGTGCAGTATATACCTAGATACACAGAGTAGAAAGGAAGTAAAATCTGAGTTAATGGCCCGGTGATGAGCTACGAAAGCTTCACAGTAAACCACACAGATTTATATTCTTTCAGAGCAAGCACCTAACATTTTTAGGTATTTTCCTCAACTTAAAACATTTAAATGGAGTTATATTTTAAAATTCCTGTAATAGCAAAACAGACTGCCTTAGCGTAACAAGTCTCCCTTTGGAAGAAGAGAAATATTATAACTGAGAAACTGTATTTGTTGGTTACTTTTAAAAGCAGCCAAGCCTATTTTATTTTGCAGAGGAATGTTAGGCTTTAAGTTCTGGCATCTCAGGACTCATTAACTCAGTGAAATTTCCCCCTTTTAATTATATCAGTCTCCTAGTTCTAGCTCTCACTGCTTGTTTCTTGCTCTAATACACCATCTCAAGGCAATTCAACAATGGTCAAAAATGGAATATTGCTTTTCTGGGCTTCAGGTTAGCATAACTGAGATGAAACCCCATAGCTGGCAAAGGGAAGATGGGAAAGGTGCATTTTTGTGGCAGTTTATTTAAAGAAGAGTCAGCTGACTGAAACTGCTGGAAGGTTTGGAATGTTACAGGCATGCTGTGGGAGGCGAGCCGAAGAGGCAAACGCAGGTGAAGTCAAAGATGCATGATAAGCGAAGTTTATCCCATGACTCCGTAATTCATCACAGGAATACCAACAGCCATATGCTAGCCAGCAGGCAAAGAGTTACAGCTTCGCTTCACATCAACATATTTGCCTTAGAGGAGACGGCTTTTCTAAGCCAGTGTGACAGGGCAGTAAGCAAGCCAGGACTTCACGGCAGAACCCTCTGCACCTTCCTTAGAATTAGCACTTCAAAAGCAGCTAAAGGTCTTCAGTTCCTAAGCTGGGTTGTAGTAGTACCCAAAACGAACAGAGCAGCTTTTCAAACAGACAAAACACAAATCTTTTGAAAGAGACAGGTTCAAATACAACATTTCATAAACAATCTCCTCCCTACCCTTGGTGCCCGTACATCCAAATCCTGCTCCCAGGTCCAGCAGTTTTCAGTTCTTGGATTGCTACAAACTCAGCATTCCTTTATCAAAGCCTAAGAAGCACTTCCTCGTCCCTTCATACATAGCTCTACCGCTACTCCCTGCCTCTTATAAGAATTTCCCAGGTCCTCTGCAAACTCCACAGCTGCCTGCACTGAGCTGCAGAAGCTCTGCCAGCTGAGCATGGCCAGTAACACACAGAAACAATTTCCAAGGAAGCCCCACCATCCCATCCCTTTGGAGAAGTTCACTGAACTGACTGAATCCCTCATCAGGCCTATTTTCGCCTTTTTATAAAGCGTAGCACACAATAAGCTGTGATCAAACAAGTGACACAACACACCTTTCATCACACCGTGGATGAAAGACCGTGCTCAACTGTTATTTGTTAACTTTAAAAAGGATACAATATGGCACCATTCATTATGATGATTATTCATACATAAATTTATAAGATGTTATCATTGCAATATTTAAGTGCTGCATAGATAATTAAAATGC